>OX463757.1:3351058-4551058 GCA_949824845.1 Rhingia rostrata
AATGTCTAATGAAGTATAGGTGTCGTAAGTTCTGCACTCTCCTGTACAGAGTAAACAGGAGACTGAAATGTGTAGTGCCAGCTCAAAAAACAGTCCACGGTGTATACTATTTGATTAAAATCAACATTACACTGAAATATTATGGGAACTAGCCATAGAAGCCTAAACCTATTGTCTATGGCAATCCGTTTAGTCATACCTAACGCTGGGACTAGGCAAGTAACTTGAAAACAAGAGGGATGATAAAAAATTCACGACATGGACTCAGTGACGAGATGGGCAGTACGATGAATTGCTGCACAGAAGGTATGGGTTCAATTCCCAGCCGTAGCAACACCTAAATGATATTTCACTGGCCTCCTCTCGTGATAGTCTGACAAATCATCCGAGGAGTATAAATTGTTAAGAAAAGCTTATCTCAACTTAGCCGTTGGGAGTCGGAATAAAACAGGAGGTCCCACCATCAGGCAAGAAGTTGTTATTAATTGTAAGAAAGCTTGACCATGGATACTAACGAGCCTGTTGCGTCAAATATTTGTATTTTTCACTGCAAAGACTTTTCACTCAGAAAAACAAGCAGGTTTCGAACAATCTCGAAGGAACTAATATTCCTCACAGATGGAAATTTTCAAATTGACATTTTCATAGACGAGTTTTTGCAAGAAGACTCCCTCAGCAACAAGATTTTTACCGAGACGCAATAAGAAAACGAAGAAAGGTCGACTATGTTGCAAAAAATATGGTGCAGCATCATTAAATTCAAAAATGCGTACAAACTTATTGAAATGCGCAAGCCAATAGAAATGCTATCCTATCTATTGTTTTAAATGCGTTTTGTCGCAAAATCTTTTCCCTCACGAAGTTTTTCCGAGTAACGAACACATATTCCCGAATAAGGTTTTCCAAAAAACGACGACTCAAGTTTACCCAAGTTTTACATACTAGCTATGTAATGGCAACAGTGACGACTTACAAATCAAATGATGCTTCAATTGAGGAGAATTAAGAGAACCAATTTCCATACTATTTTTGTATTTTTTCCAGTACGCAAGAGATTATTTGCTAATAATACCAATATTAATATATTTTGAATTCTATTTTACAGAGAAAAATCTAATCTTCAGTACCAATTACTGCCACATGTAATAGAAAATCGAAATAATTGTCAATAAATCTGTAAACATTTAAAAGTAAAGTAAGTTCACCTCGCCCGAGTCAACAGGGTTTCTTAACAGTACACTGGGATTTTAACTTCCGTCTTGGGGACAGTCCACGATCACACAACTTAGTTTCTCTGCCCAGGGTATGTTAAGTTGTCAGGAAGGCGTTAATGTCAACAGTTTTTTTTTAAATAAAATCATAATAGATTGTCTGTCTTTTGAGATACCTTGTTCCCATGTGGGCTATCTAAGCGATGAGAATCACGGAGAACGAACACTAAAAATGTTCGTCAGATAAAAGTACTTAAGCAAATTAGAAAAATATAAAGATCCATCTTACGAAAACTTCATATTCAAATTGCCAAACGAGGTAAACGGGGAAGCGTTTCACTGAAAAATGTTTTGCAGCCAAACGTCGCTCGAAAAGCAAATTGACATAAGTCAAAATTGGGTGATTCTGAGTAAAATAAATACAGACCGATTCGCAAAACAATATAAATTTTCTATCAAACCGTCCTGTCTATAGCTCCTTAACAGACGTGAGGGCATAAGTGTCGTTTGACAATTAATGAAACATCCCTTGTGGATGTGGCGAACTGTCCCAAGTCAGAATTCATAAAAATTTTGACATGGGACAGTTTGCTTTCTAAACGACGAATATTTGATCCAACGCCTTTATCCTCGCCTGCAGCCTATCTGCAAAATATTTATTTCAGTATGGCTTCTCAGTCGGGCCGGTTAATCGTAGACACTACGGCATATACGAAAATGGCCAACGTATTTCAAGTCGAAATTTCTCCTTTAAGGCACGCTTGACAAAATTCAGTACTTAGTGCAGGTATACACACTGAAGGTACATCTCGAATATGTCCACCTAGTGGGTCCTAAAGATGATATCGCTATCTCCCCTACTTCCTTTCGTCTCGCTGTACATCCATTTGTAACTAAGGCAAAATGCCTTACCAACATTGGAAACTTTATAATGAAAAATAGTTTTCGAATATTTGGCCCTGTACGCGAGGATGGTGATATATGAAAAGATACAAGGCGGGGCAGATCCAAATTTGAATTTGCTGACAATTTTGTTAGAAATGAAAAAAAAAACTTTTAAAAAATTGTTAGGGTTGTAGATTGTTGTGGCGAAATCGCAATTTCAACAAGCCCGACCGACCAACTCAAATTGTCAAAACAGGAGATTCTCTAGAAATTTAAGATTCAGGAACTTTTTTTTACATCGGTCTGCAGTGCTCAAAAAGTACACCGTATGCGTTATTAAAAACATAATCACATTGAGGAATGAAAATACCCCTCCTGCATGGCTTCACATGAAACGAATAGAATGATTTGCAAGCCCAACCCGCGAACTACTGTCCTGCGATTAGTGTGGTTGATGTCAGTGTAAGGGGGTGAGATCGAGTTCGTCGGATAATGAAGAATTGCTTTAAATTGTGCAAACTGGTATCTTGTAAATATTTCACACGTTTCAGGCGAAATCTATACGGATCATAGCACAGCAAAAAAGTAAAACGAAAGGATGATGCAAAGTTTGAATATTTCAACTCCAAAACCATCAAAAGGATTTTGGAAATACATAGCAAAATTGTAAAGTTCAAATTTTTTTTTTTTCTTATTAATTAAATATGCCATTAATTATTAGACATGTGGCCGCCGCGGCCAGGTATAGAATTCCAACGCCCCGAATGTTGGCTTCGAAGTTCCCTTACGTTTCTTGTTTGTTGGCGTACACAAGCGACTTCACATATCCCTAAAGGAAATAATCCAATGGTGTCAAATCACACGATCTTGGTGGCCAATTGACAGGTCCATTCCGCGAAATTATGCACTCATCGAATGTTTCCTTCAATACCACATCTCGTCCACATTCATGCCATCCGATTCGGGAATTTACGGTAACTGACTCTCCAGCATCATTTCGAAAGAAGTATTGTCCAATGACTCCACCAGCCCATGAAATGGCGTCTCAAGGGTCTCATGTGGATTCTCTTCACTCCAAATGTAGCAATTTTACTTGATGACGTAGCCATTCAACCGAAAATGAGCCTCATCACTGAACAAAATTTTGCAATAAAAATCAGTATCGAGATCAATCTCATTTTTGGCCAATACACCAAAATTACGACGCATTGCATGGTCTCGCGGCTTAAATTCGTCCACAAGCTGGATATTGTAAGGTCGAAAGCCAAGATGTTTGCTCAGAATCTTCCATAACGTTGATGGAAAAAGCTTCAATTGCTTTGCACGGTAGCGAATCGATTCATTCGGGTCCTTTTCAACACTACAACGGCAATTGTTTCTTCGGTGCGCACTGTTCGACATCATTGCGGATAGAGTAAACGTAGTACGAAAACGATCCATGGTTAACCGAATTAATTGCTCTGATAAACGATTATGTCGACCATAAAATGGACGGGCTTGCAATAAACTTCGCGAACTGAACCATTATTTTCGTAATAAATTTGCACAATTTGCAAGCGTTGTTAATTTGTCAACCTGTTCATGATGAAATGGTAAACCAACATAAACTGAACATAAATTACATTAGAGTTGCCCGATTTGACAACAAAATGTAAGTTGTATCTCTTATCAAAAAACCAACCTCTAAAAAAACGCCCGTTATGTTATTGTATTAATATTTGATTTGATATTTCGAGAGCAGTAGTGGCGCAATTGAGATATTTGAGTTTAAAGATTTTACAATTTGGTTTATTTTTTAAATAAAAAATTAAAACAAAAAGTGTAACACAGTAAGTGACACTTCTACATTGAGTAAAATATTTTTATTCGTCATGATGGTGAAATAAACTCAATATTGAGAAAACGAGGGATGCGCCATTCCTACTTTCAATGCCTCATACAGGTTATCAAAAAAATTCGGTATTTGAAGGAAAATGTAGAAAGCTTGAAATATTTTAGTATCCTTTATTACGTTTTTCTTAAAAGGCATCGATAGTGAACAAAAATCTCCGAATTTAAAACCGGGACCCTTCACTTAGTATTGTTAGTATTGAGCGGAACGACAACAACCATACACTCTATAGTTCCCCAAAATTAACGATAAGAACTAAAGAAACTAAATAAGTAACAGATTGGAATAACTTAATTTGAATTTAATAATGAAAATAATTAATTATTTAGGTAACATAATTTATCAGTAATTCTGTACATTGTAGATATATCGAATGTGGCCAATAACTAACAGCCTTTCTAAGGGTTAAGCACTGACTATATATAGCCCAGCAATCAAGAAGATCAATGTGTGCATTTTTAATGCCCTGTCAGTTGCGATCTTATATCTCATTCAAATCTGTAAGGTGGTTCTTAAATGCCACCTGAATTTACATGAAGATATAAGGATTGATCAAATAGATGTATGGTCGATGATATAATCGATATTTTGAATTACCTTATCAATTGAATCCACAAATCAACTGCAAAAAAGGATTATTGGATCTCGTACCATTAAAAGTAATTGATTTCAGTATTTTTTGTTTCAACTGATACCTACTTTCTTACTTTCTGAGAGAATCCATAAAAAATAACAATCATCCAAATACATGTCCATATATCTTTAACTGCGACTCTGTTCAGATAAAAAAAAATCTTATCAACCTCATCTTTCAAGCCACCCGCCGGAGACTTACCGGAAAGACAATTACTTTAATATCTCCACGGGTATACATTCCTATCCTGGCGGAACCAGAGACAATGCCCCACGGAGAAAAAACCAGAGACGACAGAAAATGTCTTCATTTTTTTGTGTTTAAAAGGAAGTAATTAAGGCTTGAAAAAATGTGAAAACTAAAATGAGAAATGCAATCCTGGATAGAATGCTGGAGAGTCATCCAACAAGTTGGTTAAAAAAGGCAAGCACAAGGAAGATTGAAAATAAACAAAAAAGCAAACTTCAAAATGTTATCTCAACTCCTTCCGTAGGATAAGTGGAGTTTGTCTATTCCTTTGTATAGCCTTTGTTTATGAAAGTGATATTTAATATAATGCGCCTGTGTGGGTGTGTGTTTTTTTTTTAAATATCATACTGTGGAATAGTATCTGTCAGGACCACGTGCCTATGTAGAACATATATTACCCTCTCATTGTTTTATTTATTCGAAGGATTATCCCATTTTGCTCAGGAATGTCACAAGTTGCAGGCACTTTAACTTTACATAGGACCGAAAATAAATAAAGCCTGGCAAACACAATTCCCAATTCAATTTTATTTATTTTATTTTATTTTTTCGACCGAATTCCAGCCTGTATCCATAAAATATAAACGAGTCTATCTAGCTATGTCGTAGATTGAGAGCGAAATTCCTTCGCAAAAGAAATAAACTTTCGGATTTCCTTTTCCACACACACTTGCGACTTTCAATCGATCATTGAGTACTTTTCATAGCTCTTTGCTGAACACAAATAAATTGAAGGTCAGAAAAAAAAATGATTGTGTCCTTGTTCCCATGGCAGATGTGATTTGGTCATGAACCGATTTGTTAGCTATTTATACCAGAACCAGGCGTAGTGATACAATTTGCAATCATCAATTTAAAATCCACTCAAAGTTGAGCTTTCCTTTGGTCCCTTTTCCTAATTAGCCTTTGTTTCGGACGATGTCCCTTTAATTGCACAACAACAATCGACTTGCTTAACGAGGGCAGCTATCTTAATTAATCCAAAAATGTTATTCCCCATCAACAGTAAAAAAGAAAAAAACAAAACGGGAGACGGACAACTTTTACCGAAGTACCGAAGGCATTTATCGCACTAGCGACAAGGAACGAGGACGAATCGAGCACAAACACAAAGCAAACTTGTCCCAAAAGTTTGTTTGTTTCTCTTTTTTTCTCGTTTGAAGAATGAATGGAAAGAACGAACGGAAGATATAAAAGAAGGAAATTTATAGAAAGAGATGACTCCCTCACTCGTGCATTGCATAAAATATTCAAGGATATTAAAAAGGACAATTGTACACGCATTTTAAGTGGCGGTTGCTACTACTGCTTGACATCCCATCCGCGTCGAAATTTTATCATGGACCGTCGTATTTTTCTGCCTTTTTTTTGACGGTCGTAGTATTCTAGTGTATCCTGCGTGCTGCAGTTAAAATTCAGTTTGGATCTGAATTTTAATGCCTTTGTGTCCCGTCAGTGTTGTCGTCGTCTGGAAGTTTGTATTTATACCAAAGAACGAGGACAGAGATTGTAATGCGGTTAGCCAGCGCGTCACAAGATAAAAGTCGCGCGTTGCAATTAATTTTAATTAAAAGCACTGTTTACAGAGATAAAAATTTAAGTCAACATAACGGTGGTTTGAGTTGCTTTGGCTGGGTGTAACCGGAAGGCAATCATTTTGTTTGTGGTTGGTAATGCGATGATACTTAGTTTATTGGCACATTGTCTTTATTTTGCCCGCATGTTGCATTCATAATTTGAATTTAATGGTTGAAAATTTGCGCTGATGGATCTTCTTTTTGTTTTTAACAAAAAGGGATCAAGCTCAAGGCTTTAGAAAGTCTGTACAATTGTTGGCTGATTGAGGGTTGGGAAGGGGTACACAGAGAGAACTTGAAATTTATTTCCTTATAGGCTATTATTATGAATAATCTGCATATATTTTTTGTGGGTATAATAATTGGGAATTAACGGTCTATATAGGATCTCATACAACGAGCTTCTCTATTCACTTGTTTGTGCAAATTTATATTGTTGCAAACTAAGAATGAGAAGCTTTTCGTGGCATATTTTGATATTTTTTTCGACTTTTGCAAGGGGTGGGGCAGTGATAAGAAGAGCTTAGGTGTTTTTACTTTAGGAATTTGAACCTGAGACCTAGAGTCTTGAGCTTAGTAGTTCAATGCATTAACCTCTAGCCAACTGCACTTTGATTTCAATTAAAAAAATAGCCTAGAGGAAGGTTATGAGCGAAATTGTCTGTGGGGATTGTACCAATCAAGTAACAACCCCAATAGGCCTCCTCGGGATTAACGATGTAGTCCTTGTGGTAAGTGATAACTTTCATTTTACTCTCAGCAAAGTTTTACAAACATATCTGAGTACACGTAGAAGAAAGGGCAAAATAATGTTAATTGGGAGTGAATGTAATTAGTCATAGATAATTTTATTTAGCTCGGGAACCACAGCGGCGAAAAGCACTGAACGATTAAGAGAAACTCTGAACTTTTACATAAAACAATCTGGCCACATTACAATATTGAAACCAGTGGCATAAAAGGAAGGAATGTCTGACTACATCACCCTTACCATTTCGACACAAAATATTCAATCAGACTAGCATCCAGGGCTGAATTTGCATCAAATACTCTGCTTGGAAACCTGGAGCAATCTGCAATAAATTCGAAATCGTGATACGCTCTGGACTAGACGCTAAAAAAAATATTGGTGTAGCCAAATCTAAATAATATTGTAAGGTCGTGTTCCAAGCAGTTAGCCTTGCACGACATCAAATTTAATTTTGTCGCCATATAGAGATTAAGGCTCAATGCCATCAGAAAACAAGTGAAAATTATCTGGGATATAATAGCATTTTAGGGCAAGGAAAAGAACTATATGGACTTGAAAAAAAAAATCAAACCGAAAATAAACGGTAGCAAATCAAACAAGATCCATAAATAAGGAGAACTGAACTGCGTCAACTTCAGAGGCATAAATCTCCTAAATATCGGCTACAAAATTGTATCTGCCATAAAAGCCTTATCGACCTTTATCAAGCCTGGTCTTAGGTTAGGAAAGTCAAACAACTGACCAAATCTTTACACTTCGACAGATCCTGCAAAAAACCCAAGATGTTTAAATCGATACAAACCACTTATTCATCAATTTCAAGGCCGAATACGACAGCATTTATAGAGATGAACTATACAGAGTCATGTCTAGTTTTGGTATACCGTCCAAACTAGTCCATCAGTGCAGCATGACGATGTAGAATTCCAGTTGCCTTATCCAAAACATGGAATGCCAAAAAAGGATTTAGGAAAAGCGATGCATTGTTACTTCTTAAACTTCAATCTTGATACGATTGTGTAAAACCCCCAAACCAACCAGGTATATACTGACAACACGAAACGACACACGACATTGACGAGTTTGACAGAACGTCACCATTGAGAGATATAACTTCGATGTAGAACGGGACTTTGTCTATCTCGGCTCAGCTACTAACTCTGCATTCCGCTGTTTCATTGGGTTTCTAAGGCGATTCCGCAGCAAAGCCCTCACTTGAGTAACTAAGAATATACAAGATGAAGATTCAACCCCAAACCATACGAGCTGTACAGGGAATATCCCTAGTCAAAAAACTGCGCATTTGACGTTTAAGTTGGCTATGACATGTAGAGCAAATCGACTCTAATAGTTCGGCTGGCAGAATATCTGATTCTCATCCTCCAGACGTGGGACGCAGTAGAGGAATACCTTGTCTTAGAAGTAGAAACGGACGACCTCAACCAACATAAAGTGCGCAACTGGAGGTATTTAGTTGATGTCCAGGTTTATTTCGGGCTGTTGTGACACTAATGGAAGTATGGAATCAAACAAAATTATAACCCTAAATAGGGATAACAAGTCACAACTTCAAGGGTATCCACCCTAGTTCACTGAGACTAAGCAGCATGCATCATTTAGGCGACCACAATTTAGAATAGAATATCTCACACCTGCTGTGTCATGTATCACATCTTAATACTTTGATGCATACATTCGTTCAATACCACGAGAGTTTCATCATATCATCACTCCAAGTAGCAAAAGATCTGTCTTCCTTCGCTTATTACATCGGCTCCAAACGTAGGTCTCACCTTTAAAGGTCACGTACAGACTTTAATAATTTCATTCGCTCCTAACCAACTATCAACACACGCTCCTCCAAATGATAAAGATCCAAATCCAAGCAAAGTCACTGTTAAATTTTCCGAATGTTTGTCTGTTTATTACCAGAATGTAAGAGGCCTCCGAACTAAAACATCATCCGCATTTCTTAGCTCTCAAAAGCTACCCTATGACATATTTGCACTTATCGAAACCAATTTGTCTTGCGAGTTCCAAAGCAGCAAATTATTCGCCCCGGACTTCGTTGTTTTTCGAAACGATGGTAGTGAGAAAGAATACGATTCCCTTGGTACCGGCGTTCTTTTAGGAATACAACACCGTCTAGACATAACACTCTTCTTAACCTCGACACCGCTAATTTTGAGTTCATTTGTGTGAAAATTAGTACATCTGGTTGCAACAGCTACATCATCTGCGGCTACATCCGACCTTCCCAGCCCACCCAATTATATCAGCTTGACATAGACGCAATTGATTATCTGCTCAATGTTGTAAAAACCACTGATGTTGTCTTAATTTTAGGAGACTTTAACTTTCCTAATTTGCGATGGAATCCCTCACTTTATCGCTTCGAATCCCTCCTCAGATAAGGAGATATTTTCACTGATTGTCCATCCGATTCTGGCCTTTATCAATTGAGTCGCGTAACCAACAATTTAGGTAGACATCTTGACTTAATCTTGACATCTAGACTTAATCTTCTCATCTCTCCCTGACAACTGTCTTGTCTCTGACAGCAATCACATTCTATCCAAATTGGACCGTTTTCACGCACCTCTTTCCCTCTCATTTTTCTATGGCAATATTAATAATACTCCACACACTGAGAAATCTGAAATCTGACACACTGATAATATGAATTTCATGCGTGATCTGGGTGTTACCTGTGACAGAGAACTTTACTTTCGCTCTCATATTGATAATATCATCAGCAGAGCCAACTCCGCACTGGTGTTTGCTGGTCTAAGGAATTCTCGAACCCCTTTGCCACAAAATCTCTCTTTTTCAAATTTGTTAAACATATCCTTGAATATGCTAGCCAAGCATGGCCATCTTATTACAACACCGAATCTGTCCGTATTGAGTGCCCAACGCAGATTTTTCCGTTTTGCTCTACGCAGTCTCCCCTGGGTAGACTGTTTTAATTTACCCCCCTACGACGATCGTTTGAAATTAATAATCCTTCAGTCACTACAAAAGCGCCGTAAAATAGCCGAAATTCTTTTTGCACATCAGCTTATAGAAGATTATTGATTGTCCCGGTCTGCTAGAAATGATTTCAGTCAACGCCAACTTCTGAAATCTAAGATATTTGCCCCTCTTTCGACCCAAATTCCACCGAACCAACTTCTGCAGCAACGAGCCAATGACTAGAATACTACGCCTGGCTAATGGGCATAGCTCCTTTGATTTTTACTGTAGCAAACTTGTTCTACGAAACTTCCCAATTTCTGTAATTTCGTTCCCCGGTTTATTGCTTCGAATATTGACCGTTTTTGGTTCACATGGGGATTACTGTATCAATCCTTCCACATTCTTTCATAATTATTTTAGGTAAAATAAAACACCTAATGTTATCACTAAGATGGCTCGTAGGCCCATAAGCTTGACGCCTCACCTGACCATCAATATCCACATAAACCTAATCTAACCAAAAATTAGGTATTTTTCAAATTGAAATCCACATTTAATTTTTGGCCCCCATGTGTATTCCATGTGCGTCATAAAATAACTATTGACAGAAAGATGTTAAATTGAAATAAAAAAATATGTATATATCCTGCAGCAATCACGCATTATTAAATATCCTGCGACAACTTCCTCACCCATTCGACTTTGTGATACATTTTGCTCAATCTCGAAGGCTTTTTTGTTTCCGTTTCCTTTTGATTGTCCATCCGCTTAGATGACTTTGCAAATAACATCCTTTCTTTAATAACAGTCAATCAAACTGTCTTTACGGCTTAGTGCACGCAAATATACGCACACACCAACACACTTCTTTTGACAACCCATCTAGTTTGATTTTTCATTTCGTCACAGCAAATGTCCCCGAACTAACCACGCCCTACCTTCATCGAACAGTAATTTGTCGGGAAAAAAATTTCAAAAGGGGAAAACCGAAAAAAAGGGCTTCTGACTTAGGAACTAATGTCCGATGTGTCCTATTAATTGGGATACTTTTTTCCAGCGCGAATTGGTGAATCCTTTTGTGTGACTATTCCTTGGGTATACAACCATAACGTGTGCTATACAAAAGTCGATGAAAAGGTACTGTTTCTCCGTACACTTTTTGTTGTATTATTTGACCCTCGAGATAGATAGAGTGGATACCCTTCTCTATACAGCACACATCCTCGTAACTGAAAAAAGTGTGCTAACCAAACAGAAAAAACCGAGGCGTCCGCAAGGATATGAATAAAATATCAACCGGAAGTCTGCTGATGTACACTGAAACACGAACTCGTTGTTTGTACTGCGTAGCATTGGACCTGGATATAACTATGTACACGCGTAGAGTCGTGCTCCTCAAACAATAGAAGGAATCTGTCGACTGTCGAGCTCCAGGTCGACGGGTGTCTGTTGTCCGTAATTGTATACATTCGACAGGCATCTTTGTCTATGCAATGACACATACCGGACGGACCATTCTAGTTTTCCTAACAATAGCTCTAGAGGAGGACGCGAAATTCAATTTTACGGCTCAAATGGAAAATGAATACGGTCGCAGTACATGCTGCTTCTCTGTTTTTATTTTCAATAGCTGTGATAAAAAAATAAATCCCTCAAGGTGTATGTGATTGTGTCTGTTTGGCGTGGCCTTTATTCCATGTCAAACAAAAATGTGCAACTCTTCGTATCTGGGTCATAGTAGAAAGTTTCATTCAACCGATTTTCCCGGAAACTGATCCTAGTTGCCAGTCTCCGCAGGCTGACAATTAGACGGCTTTATTGTCATTAACTCAGATGGCAGCATCATAAAGCCTCCCATTATGTACAATGTAATAAATAAAACTAAGCCCATAAACCGACGTATAATTAAGCTTTATGTCTTATTTTTAAGTCTACTCCATCCAGCCATTAAGTGGAGTTCAAAAATCCATTCTCGACGGCAATGAACTGTGTCTCGCATCACCTACACCCAACATTGCCAGAGCGCTGTGTTATCGTTCTGTTTTCGAGTAGGGGGGAAGATTCGTTTGATATATTTTTTTCACTCCTAGATATGTGTAGGTATACACTTCCCAGTGTTTTTTTGTGGTGTACAGCATGAACATCATCAGTTTGTACGGCAAGCTAGCATGCCGCCACGTCACTTTCACGATGCTGAGGATGAGGTATAATTTCCCTCGTCCTGTCAGAGGAATGGTAATTAATTTTTTTGCAAACGATCATCACAGAGAGGGAGAGCACTTTTGTTGATTTTTTTTTGTTTGTATTCTAAGCTTGAAAAAGATTTTTTTCCCTAAATAGTCCTGCATAAGTCGTTTTTACAAAAAAAAGTGAAAAGAAAGTTAATATCCACGGATTATTGCTTCAAATATTCTTTATTTGCAGTAAAGTTGTGAGGATGCGGAAAGGAATCAAGTGTTTTAATTAAAAAGTTGATAAAAAGTATGTCACGGCTAGTAAAAACAATGCCAATTATTAAAAAGATTTCGATGATAAGATTTGAAGAAGTCTATTTGTGAGAAACTTAAACGAATTGCAATTTTTCATCAATTGTTAAGGACGGCTTTAAGGCTTTATACCCTGCTGTGACAGCACCAACATGTTTTTCACTGGATCCAGTCAGGATCTGACGTAAGTCATCAAGAAAAAGGTTATATCAACTAACATGTTCGCATTCAGTATAAAACTATAAGTTTCGCTATCGTGCAAGGGCTACCCACTCCCACACAAATGGGTCCTGAATGAAACATTTTAACTCCAGTATTAGTCATGGCTAAATCTAATTTTATTAGATGTCTTATAATACATAATTTTTTTAGTTAACATTTCCATATGCCACTTTCAAAGACAGAGTGGCCCATTATTTTAAAAGAATCCCTCTTATCAATATTGAAAAATAAAATCTTTTTGATATATCAGCAAAAAAATTTGAAACAAGAATACGGTTTCATTGATTACGATACACAATTTATGAATATTTCAAGGATAAGCTGGTTGCAGCGTTTCAAATATCATACACGTACTCCCTAAGCTACTAACTATTATGGCTACTATGAGGCTAGTACACATCCCTAAGACGGTGACGAATCTTGAAAATGTTTTTTTCCAACGCGTTTAAGGTCTACACATTTATTTGAAGGATTTTCGACCGATGAACGTGCCCAAGATCGTCTTGTGTCCATTTCTGCTCGTTCTCTCTAAGGGTATTACACATCCATAAGACGTTGACGAAAGTAGAAGATCGTTTCATCTCCAATGTTGGTAAAAGGTTACGTTCCAAAGATCGAAGAGGGAAGAGGGTAGGATCTTTTGTCAGGCAGAGACCCTCAACGAGTCCGTAGCCAATTAAATAAATTATGTATCCCTCAGTTCGATCTGTCTATACGCCTTTCTATACGATCACCGATTAGTGTATTTACATCATCGTACTAGTTTTGGATCGATTGCTCTTCCAATTGGCAACATACCTTTTGTAAAGTAAAGGCAGTTGGGATAGTACTTCACTCACTTGTAAAAATCTTCGAAAATTAATTTATCTCAAAAGATGACTATACAATGGTTGCCTTCTTATTTTGATATATAAGGAGTACATTGTCAAAGCAGACGTTATCATTGCGGTTATAATAGAGCTGTGTGTTGATGATTCACTGGAAGCTCTAATAAAGCAGGTATTCACGAGTTGAATTTAAAATAAATCCGGTATTTTATTCACATGAATAACTGTCAGCTGAGGCACCCAAAAAGAACCCACAACTGTGGAAACTGGTAGCATTCGAACTACTTGTCAAGATTTTTCTTTTTTAATCATTTCATCCAGTGACCACGCTGAGCGAAATCACTAAAAAGGTTTTGTTTATCCTTTGAGCGCTCAGAAATGTTAATTTTTGACTCTGTGGGTACAGCGCAATAACCCCTGCGGAATTAAGCCCCGCAGGACTAAACTAACAAAAACAAGGAATTAGAGCCCGCGGGGTTTACTTATTATGGAAATAGAAATAAGTCCAGCGGCTGTTAATGACTCTTGCTTGCGGAGCTTATTTCCTTTACATGAATCCAAACTCGCACGCAACCAACAGTGAGCCCAAGCAGAGGGGTTGCAGGAGGACAGTTTCACTCATATTTAAACATTACATACACCCACACTTGAATAGAATGACAATTTAAAATCACAATAACAGCCTTGGGTGTTAATGCTTTATGGTGAAATAGCCTGTTTCTATTTTTTCCTTGTTTTTGGGGAAACTTTGCCCCATATAGCTACTTTCGCGGGGGTGATTGCATTGCACCACTCTCTGTGTCATATGTAAAAATAACAAGAACTTGATATACTGACTCCACAGTCATGCTTGACAGACATTTTGTAAAGAGCTTGAGATTAGTTAACGTGAATCTACAAGACAAAAATACTTTTGGTTTCAGATAATGTAATGTAATCTTGCTAGCATGAACACTTAGCTTTTATGGCCCTAACGGGACCATCCACAGTATCAGAAAAAGAGAAGAATGTTTTTAAGCACCGCGGAACAATTCACGGATATAGCGCCAATACACCACACATGCATGCATGCGCAATCAAAAGCATTCACAATCCCGCTTCGTTAACACACTATTCGCAAACTGTGCAGTAATCATTCGTGTGTTACGGTGGGAATTTACTGTCTGCTGGATTTTTTAAACAGTAACGACTCAATTCCAAACACATTTTACACATGCATGCATGCGCAAACAAGCAAATATCAACATTTTCTGAAATCACTCATGCCGCTCTCTCAGTTTGCATGCGCAATCACTATATCTGTTGCAACAAGGAAAAACCGCTAAAGTCAATTTTGATGATTTTTCAGGAGAGCATATTAAAGATTTGCTAAAAAGTTTAAAATTACAAATGGTTCTAGACTATCTATTATAAGTCGGATCTTTCTGAAAATAATACGAGAACAAAGGAAATCGTTATTTCTTTTGTTCTAGCGATACAAAATGCAGTTATTGTTTTTGTTTTGGACGTGGCAAGCCAAATCAACATTTAAGGCTTTATGGCCTAACAGTATCTGAAAGCAAAAAAATCCTATGTCGAGTTAAGCTGTTATTCCTCGTTGAAGAACAATATTATATGGGAACAAAGTTAACTTAAGCTGATATTACTTGAACTTAAGAGAACATTTTTAATACTAATCTTGACTTAAGCTGTTATGTGAAGAACCTATTGAAGCCTTAAGTTGAAAATTACCGACTTTAGATAGATATTTTCCTAGTAAAAAACAATATTAATGCTTTGGAAAGCATAAAAAACAACCATAAAGTAAGTTTGTGATTTTTTAATATATATTTTCTAATTATTAAAAAAAAAATTTGTTTGAGTGAATAAAAAATTTTATTTCATGCAAATTATTTGAATTAAAGAATTTTTTTTTAATTAAGACAATTCATTAAAACACTAAACATAACACTATTGATATTGATTTAAAAAAAATTTTTGAAGTTAAAATAGTTATTATATTGAGTGCATAATATAACAAAATATTAAAGTCTACTTTAACTCTTAAAAAAGTTGAAAAAAAAAATAATTTAATGTTTACTAATACTGTTAAGAATGGTTAAAATATTTCAGAACTTTTGAAACAGTAGGTATGTAGAAATAGGAAAAAAAAAACAATCATTTTAAATTTCATCATTTTCGCTGTCCAAATCAGGATGTGTGTTTAATTCATTTGAACCTATACAAAGCCGCTTATAGAATCCATGAAAATCTGGATGTATAAACTGCAATAGGTCCATAAGATCTTTCTTTTTTTCGGCTGATATATTTGGTAATTCTTCGATAGTCTTAAGACCCTCTGTTGAAAATGAAGCTCCTATTTTAGTCAACGCCAAAATGCTAAATGGTTCTTTAGGATTCAATGAAGTTTTATACAAAATCTGTTGAAAATTGCTAGTATAACGAATCCATCTTACAGAATTCCATGCAAATTTTTCGCCTTCAATGTTAGATCGTTTCCAATTCAAATTTGTTTTCGAAAGTTCGCAAAAATTGAAAAAATCAGAATGTTCCATTTCAAAAACTTTTAATTTAGAATTAATTCCATCAATGAATTGATACCAATCTCTAGGTACACTTATTTCAACATTTGACTTTTTCTTCTTTCTTTCGATAAGTGCATGATCAGTGTCGCACTCCATATGGGTATGTCCGGGCTCTAAAAACTTATGATCAATGTATTCGATTGTCGAATTGTCTTTTAAGAAAATCAGAAACATTGCAGCCACGTGTGAATTTTTATTTTGACCCGTACATGAGTCACTGTAAAATGTTATTTTACTTGCTGTTGGTGGTAATGATTTCAGATGCTTATAAAGACATGATGCAATTTCGTTGCCACCACGCCGCGCAATACATTCGTGCCACATAAAGCAACCAGATAAATTTTAAAGGTCCAAAGCTGTCTTTTATAGAAACTAACAGAGTTCCTTAGGAACGGAGTAGGTAGGCACTGTTGTAAATCAAATGCAAACGCTTTCATGTTTTCATTTTCCTTCGCGTTTTTCTTGTCGTTTCTCTTCTGTTCAAAACCAAAATCACCTTTATCTGTATGAGCAGTTTTCTTATCGATCCACATTTTTTTTTTCGTCTTCGTTTTGAGCTATATTAATTTTTGATAAGAAAGTGTCACAAGTTGAACAGGTATCTAGCTTTGGAGCCTTAAACTTAAGGTTCATGGAATGGAATATTTCGGAATATTTTGTTATACCGACAGGCTTCACCACTTCATCTTTATACATTCGGTGCATCATTGCAAGATTTAAGCTCCCGTGTAGAAATTTTTTAGATGTGTCCCGCCGACTGTAGTGGCTTTCATATGCAGGGAATCTGTTAATATGTTGCCTTACTTCTTCCTCTACGTGCAAACTTATTTTATTGACAGAATTTCTTTTTCCGCGGCAGTCTTTAAATGGCAAAATTGGACATTTAATCTTCTTTGATATGACACTTTTTATAAAACTCTCAGTTTCAGAAAAACATTGCGTGAAATGTTTTCGACAGACATTAATTCGTTTGCCATCGTATTCCAAAAAATATTTCACAGTATTTTCACGGTTTCGTTTACGATCACTTGAATTTACTAAGGTATTGCATTTCTTCTCATTGATAATTAAAAGACTGCCAATATACAAAAGTCTTTGATCATAAGATCCCGGAGACCAATAGTGTTTAAACAAAGACTGGATTATTTCGAAAGGAACCTTTGTATGACATTTATTTCGGCATATACTAAACTGTTCAACAGACCTCGCTTTTTTCATTTTTCCAGAAACGGGTTCATAAAATTCTCCTCTATTTCTTGACATTTGACGATCTTTTTTCCTGTTTTTATTTTTTGGTGTCAATAAAGCCTTTTCCAATTGAGCACCAAAAGTTGCCATTTCTTCTTCTGAACATGATTGTGATTCTGAATCAATAGGAGCATTATGATAAACAGGGTCTTTTACCGAATCATCAGAATTTTCCCATTCTGGGAAATCATGGCAAATACTTTCGAATAAACTGAGATCAAAATCAAATCCATTCGCTGACGATTTGGTCTCATTAGAAATTGGTTGTAGAAAACTAACGATATCATCAGTGTTTCTTTCATTTATATTTGAATACTCATAGTGTGAAAGTTTTTGTGGCCATTGAAATAGTGGTGTTTTTTTATTATGCAATTCCAGAGATATACTCGAAAGCGAATACGAGCATGATTCATTATTATTGTTGATATTATCTACAAGTACATAGGTTATCATTCATTAATGTAGTTGAGTTAAGTAAAAAAAGAATGCAGCCACTTTTACCCCTTTTCGTATTTTCATCTTGTGTTAAATTTCTGGTCATTATATTTTTTTTTGAATTAGTAGACTTTTCTGGAAAATAAATGAAATCTAGTTTCAAGGAATATTCATAACATGATTATTATGATCTTAAAAATTGTGTAATTGTGGGTCCTTGTGAATTCTTCAATTGAATGAAGTAGGTAGTAAACAATTTTAAATAAGGTTAAAGTTGCGGTTTAAGAGATACTATTTAACTATAATTTTAAAATTATTGTTTAGTATTAAAAGGTACTCCTAGAAATTAAGAAGAAATTTCCAACACATCTAAAATGTATATAAATATCTGTAAAGTCCATTTACATGAAACCGATCAAAAGATAAAAAAGTATTCTAAACGATTTCCAAAAAAAAAAATTTATATATAATTATGTACACCAACCATTTTCGCCAATTAACTTTACGTATTGGTCGTTGGTCGCTCTCATGTGAATGGACCTTAAAAAGCAGGCATATAGGCAGATTAAGTTGACAAAAAGACAAACATTAAATTTTAACTATGGCTTACCTTCTTTTTCAGCTTGTTCCTTTAAGCTCCTTGCTAATTCCAAAAGCCTTTGTGCCCGTGACATGATATTAACACACTTTTCACAACACTCAAAAACTTGATAATACAGTTTCGTAAAATTTTGCGCACTAAAGTCGACTTATGACTACACTTTATTATAGCATGTACATGTCACTATCATGGAAAAACAACTTAAGTTCACTTAGTCAAAAAAAAATTCAAAAATAGTTTGGGAATAACGACTAAGCTCGAGATAGGATTTCTACAATCTCATTCACTGACACGAAAAAATGACTAAATTTGAGTTAAGTCTTCTTCTGAACACATATTACATTTGGAAAAAAAGCTTAACTCAATTTAGGATAAAAAAAATGTATTTTTCGCTCATGGAATAACGACTAAACTCAAGTTTGGTCTTTACTCTCCAACTAATAATAAGCAAAAGATAAATAATATCACCGTGGAAAAACAACCAAACTGGACTTTAGCGCTTTTTCCTTAACCATCAAGTCAAAAATGTATTGAATATCAGACGGAAAAACAACCAAACTCAACTTAAGCTTTTAAGTCTTGTGACAAAATAAATACTGATTTTCTTAAGTCGACTTAAGATAATCAAGTTAAATATTTCTATGATTTAAGTCGTTTTGGTAAAATGAGGATGTAAAAATTTGACTTTAGTTATTTTGTTTTCGGGACAATGTAGCTCCAATTTTAAAGATAAAAATCTGAAAAAAATTTACAAAATAGATTTGAGTACGCTGAATCTAATGGCATCAAAATCCCAATTTCGTCTAAAGTCGACTTTAGCGGTTATGGCTTGTGGCAACAGATATTATGCATGCATGCATGTGAAATATTTGGACGCTTTAAGAGACGAACTCCATCGTTGCTAAGGACCGAGGTCTGTAATACGTCTTGCACTCCAAGGTCTAGTTGTGCTAGAATTCAGAGCACCATACGGTTTCATGATTTTGGGTAATCACAACCAGCATGATACTCCCACTAGGGGGCCTTCCTCCTAGCAAGGCTATGCCACACAGCCCGCAGACCAGTCATGTCTTAGGGGCTCCTGACTCACCTGGTACCCGATAACCTTTCTCTGGTTAAGCTCCCCCTTGACCATCCTGATGAGTTCCTTACAAACCATTCCAAAATCTCTAATTTATTCAACACATTATTCTCTTCCTACTCCGCTTTGTAGCCTCTTTTATTATTATATAGGGTTTTTCAATAAGAGCGCTACAAAAGTTTTTTTTAAATAAAACAAAAACGGTTTCGGATATCAATGAAATTCTTTATTCCTGTGAAAGAACGTCCGATGCCCTTATGTATGGAACTCGTTTTTTTTTGCAGTCCACTGACTCCGAATTTGGGTTGTAAATTTTAATAATTTCGAGTTGTTGTTGGATGGTGTATCTTTTCATTATAAAATGGCAAACCTTACTGAAGAGAAATGTCAAAAGAGCGGCAAGAAATATGTTTGCTGTCCCTGTCGCTCAACTTTTGTAGTGTCCCTGTTGAAAAACCCGATAGAATCGTCATTTATGAAACTGCATGTTGGTTGTTTCGCGATGGGCCTTCATGGTTTGCACTACTTTAACACCATAGTTTTCAGCCGAGGACGTGTGCGGGGGAGGGGGGGGGGGCCCAACCCCGGCACACCCCTTGTGGTTGCAGATACAATCGTCCCTTGATTAAAAACTCAATATATACCCGCGCCATGTCAAAGAGCCTAAAATAACTTCACTTCACTTTGTGTGATTAGACATTTTTATTTTGAACAATTAGTTATAACGTGGAACCCACATCAAATGGCTAGGGCTTTAGACAGATCCGCATCAAACTAAATCCAAACCATAACAAAGAAATAAATGTTACAATTTTATAACAATTTTTTGTATGATTTGAGAAGTTGACCATACTCCATAAGTATCGTATCAAATATTTTAAATACTAGTTAACAGTATAACTGTATTCATTGTCGATTTTTTTTTTGTGAGATGTGAAAGCATTTAGAAATTCATAACGATGAATACAATTTTAAAATTCTTCATTGATATCGGATTGTAAACTGTTAGTAATCAAGTCCCCTTTGCACGTTTTTAAGTCAGTTGCCAACCTTTATATGAAAAATTCGTTTTACATTTCTTTGTGTCTAGACTAAATAACAAAAAAAATATAAGAGCAGACTGATTTTTGTATCCTAAAATAAATCAGACAATGGAATCGTCATTGACCTCGATTTTTGTCGTTTCATCCCAAGATACAAAAGTTAAGAGAGTACATGTTCTCATTTAACAAATACGCATCCACGAAATCCGCACTTTAGGTAGGCTTGTGTATCTATGGATGTGAGAAATAAAACTCAGATGAAGAACCCTTGACCGAAGACAACAAGTTGTCATAAAAGAATTGAAAATCTGAGTGGATCCTTTGAACATCTGAGTGGATTCTTTGTTTTTTTTTTTTCAAAATAAAAAAAAGAAAACTTAAAAAAGGCCAGAATGCAATTCTATGTGAGGATGGGGATGTTGTTTTTTTATACTTTAAAAACCCTATTTTTCATATTTTAAGTATGTTGTTATTACTAGCGACCATTGCAACAACCACCAGGGTCTTATTTCATAAATATTGACAAGTGCTACAGAAGACAGTTTGAAAATGTCAAATTGACAATTTTCAAATTCCTGTCATATAAATAGTTTGTCAATTTTGTACAATTGTCGGAAAATTTGTAACGACTGTCAAGATCTCCGGTCATGAAAAAATTGTTATGACAATGCAATAACAGGGATTTCAAAAATTGTCTGACAAATTAAATTGTTTACGGATCCGGAAAAATATGCAATTTACAGATTTGCTAGTATGTTACTGACAATTGTGACAAGCTATTGAGTTTCGGTTAAGAATTTATAGTGATCTAAAATAACGAATAATTTTAAGTCGAATTCGAATTCGTGAGATACGTTATCCGCTCTTTAATGAAGCATTGGTTATGATTTTTCAGCTTTGAGTGAATTTGAATTTAATGAAAACTCGCGTCGCGAAAGCAATAGCGGAATATGTTTTTTTTATTTGATAGACACTTAGAGGATACCAGAAAAAGGAAATACACCATCGATGCTTAAGCCCGCAATGAAAAAGCTCATGTATATAATAAAAAATTTCATACATTTTGCAACATTGTACGCGTTTATATGCGTATGAAAAATTTATAAAATATTTGAATTACACATAAAACGATATTTAGACATTTTGGAAACATTTGCTAATTGTAAAATTTCTTCGAATATAAGCATCAATTCATGTTCTCTTCGTACAATTTAAGAACCAATTCATGGTAAGTATAATTGTGTGTTCATAATATGTTATGAACGATACGAAGTTTTATTTTTTTTATTTGTATATTTTTAAATTTTTCAACCTTTATATGAACAAAAACATACAACTCATACAACAACCAACACCAAATCACAAATCTATCTCTTTCGCCATGCGGAGATACTTTTTTTTTATAATTTGCGCACACTCAAGGGGTTATGAATACCCTTTATATGTTTTAGCACAGTGCGGGCGTTAAGGAAATTAGGGATAAGAAGAAAGGAGATACCGATGCACATTGGTTTAAATGTCTGTAAGTTGTAATGGAAAGGAAAAACAGAGTTTGGTAGAACATTCCACATTCGTGTTGTTCGGTTTATGTACGAATCTCTATATTTCAGCGTACGTCCGAAGATAGGCTTGAGGGTAAACTGATTTGCATTCATTGCGTAACGAGTATTGCGGCTGAATTGTTGAATGGGAGGAATGCAGCTGGCTATTTCATTTGAACATTGGTTGTTAAAATAGCGATAAAACAAGGTAAGGCAGGAGATGTTTCGACGGTGATCGAGCGAAACTAAGGAGTTCGCTATTCTTATGTCTCCTATAAGTTTTTTCGCACGTGTTTGAGTCCTATCTAGTAGGTGCAATGTTGATTTTGGTGCACCTGACCAGACGTGGGCGTTGAATTCATGTTTTGGGCGTATAAACGCTTTATATATTGTGGCCAGATCAGAGGGTGCGAAATATTTCTTACATCGATTTAGGAAACCTAGACATTTCGCTGCGTTTTTAGCGACTTCGAATATGTGGTCGTTCCAACGTAAGTCGTTACTAACACACATACCTAGCATGAAAGCTATTCGGTTTCTTCGACGTAAGTGCCATTCATGGATAATGGCTCTAGATTTTGGTTGCGCTTTAATGACAGAAGACGGCATTGTGTTTTGGAAGCATTGAATTCCACTCTATTAGATTTACCCCATTTGATAATGCTGTCAAGGTCGGAATTCAATGAGCTTAACATATTTTGGCGTCCACGTTCGAAGGTGAGGGACGAGGACCTGTAAACGAATATGAAAAGCTGAGGGTACTGTCATCAGCGAAGGAATGAATTGGATTAGAAGTTGCAGACAGGAGATCATTTATAAAAATGAGAAAGAGAGTCGGAGACAAAACTGAGCTTTGAGGGACACCAGCATTTATTTGGTGAGTTACAGACTTGAAACCATCCAAAACAACTTGAATTGAACGTTTCGAAAGATAATGTCTAATCCATAGAAGAAGTTTTTCGTCGATTCCAAATGCACGCATTTTCGACAAAAGGGCTTGATGCCAAACCCTGTCAAATGCCTTTGAAATATCAAGCGCAACAATCTTGCTTTCGCCACCATGGTGGATTGATTGGTTCCACTTTTCGGTGAGATATGTCATCAAATCACCAGTAGACCTGTTGCTGCGAAAACCATACTGCCGGTCATTGAGAAGTTTTCGTGTTTCGAGATATTTCATAAGCTGACGATTTATCAGCGTTTCCATGACCTTGGAAAGAAGGGACGTAAGTGCAATCGGTCGATAGTTGGAGAGCGAAGAAGATTCGCCTTTTTTTGGTACAGGCTGGACAAATGCTGTTTTCCATCTACTCGGAAAGAGTCCTGATGAGTAGCATAGATAGAAAAGCTTACGCAGCAGTGGTTTTGCTAGCGTAGAAGAACACCTCTTCAGAATGATGGGGGATATACCATCTGGACCAGCGGATTTATGTATGTCAAGATCAGATAAAACTCTTGCAACTGTACGAGTACGAAAGTGAATTTGTCCCATAGAATGATCTACGTTCTCAAGTACAGGAGGAGACTGAAGACAATCAGGCAATGTAGAATTGGCTGCGAAATGCGCAGCAAGCAGATTGGCTTTGTCTAAAGAGCTGACAGCAGGAATGTCATTGTGAATGAGCGTCGGGATTGATGGTGATGCCGAATTTTTTATATTTTTAACAAATGACCAAAAGTTGTTACTACCTCTGGGACATTGTAGAATTTTTTGCCTCAACGATCGGTCATAGAGGAATTTGACACGCTTTAAATGGGCATTACAGTCATTTCTGGCTTGTTTGAACTTCGTTCGGTTTTCCTCTGTTGGGTTGGTCTTGTACAACCGAAAGTTTGTCCCTCTCATCCTGATAGCTTCTTTGCAGCTCAAGTCATACCACCCTTTTGCCTTTGGTCTGATACTCTTAATTCTGTTGGGAATAAAAGATCTCATACCAAAGAGAATGATATTTGATATCATATCAGCAGCAGCATACACGTCACTATCGAGGAAACATAGTGACCAGTTAAAATTCCTAAAAAACTGTTTAATGCTTCCCAATTGGCTTTCTCGTATTGCCATACGGTTTTTTTGGGGATTTTTCTCTTTAACTGTGTGGTTGGAGTACGAGAAATTTGTTGATATGATACAGTGGTCTGACGAACATAGAGGCGATAATACATTGATGATGTATTTGTCAGGGTGAGAGGTAAGAAACAAGTCCAGGGTGTTGGCGGCTTGACTGTTAATATCCGGTATGCGTGTCGGCTCGTTTACAAGCTGGGTTAGGTTGTTTACCTCAGCAAAGATCTCAACATACTATGTCTATTATTATCCTCATGTAATTTTTACAGCAACTGAGTGTGGAGTATATGTTTGGTTACACAAATTAGGTATATAATATACAATGAGCACTTAAAATGATTTTGTTCATGCAAAGTATGAATAGTTTCATGCGTTATATATAGCAGATAATAATTCTAATGAATTTTTCATATGCATTCATACATATTTTAAACGATTACGATTATATACATTTGGATTGTTACAATGTCAAACCAAAATATGTTTCAGAATGCGGTTTCATACATTATTCATGCATATAATGAAAAAAATCACTATGAAATGTATATGAATTGTTCATACTTCTATGAAAAAATCATAAAATTTTCGATTTTGAAATTCCCAACGACAACTCCAATGTAAACAATTTTATTAATGCGATTTCATACATTTAATGATTCGATCATAAAATCGAAAAAACGCATGAATACTGCATAAATATTAATGAACTTAAATGTATGAATGCCGGTCATAAAATTCAGGTACAAAATTATTTTCAGTGCAACTTTGTTGTCAGTACCATGTAGTTAGCAATAGAGGATGTGAGTCAAAAAGCGCCATTGAGCGTTCCCTTCGACATTCGTTCTCATGGGAGAACAAATTCACTGGCCTGGTGATACTAAACTTAAGTTTTTTATCGACTCATTGAGTAGACACGTCGGATAAATGGCTTTGCTGGCAAGTCGGCTTTTTTATTGAAATTTTTCTATAACCGTTTGGTGAAAATGTGGCTGAATTTCATTTATAAACATCACAATTTCCTCTTTCAAATTTTTAATAGATTTCAATGTTTTAATAGTCCTTTGACTTCAAAAACCCCAAAGGAAGTCTTACTTTACTTACTTAAGTGGCGCAACAGTCCGGAATGAACCTGGGTGGGCCTCAACCAACATGCCTCTCCAATTAGCCCAGTCCTTAGCTAACTGCCTCTAGTTGCGCACTCCAAGTTGGCTGCGTCCGACGTCTGACTGGGGATCGAAGACTCTGCGAGCCGGAGTATTGGTGTCCATTCGTTCTTCATGTCCTAGCCATCTTAAACGTCCAATGCGGAGTTATTTGACCAGCAGCATGTCGCTATACAGATCGTATGGTTCTTGGTTGAATATTCGTCTCCATAGCCCGTCAACCCAAACGGGACCGAAGAATTTTCCTCTCAAATCGACCAAGGATTTCTTCATCCGGTTTTGAAGACGGTCCATGCTTCAGCGCAGTAGAGAAGGACTGGGATGATCAGGGTCTTAAATAAGATCTCCTTAGTAGTTCGAGTGAGGGCTTTACTACTGAATTGCCTTCTTAACCCGAAGAAACAGCGGTTGGCAAGAGTAATTCTTCGTTTAATTTCTGACGAGATGTTGTTGTCAGAGTTAATAGCGGAGCCGAGATTGATAACGTCCCGTACTATCTCAAAGTTATATCTGTCAATGGTGACGTTCTGTCCAATTCGTCGATGTTGTGTGTCCTTTCGTGTTGACAGCATATACTTCGTCTTGCCCCTCATTTACTGCTAAACCCATTTTTGCCGCTTCCTTCTCTATACTAGCAAACGTGGCTATGACATCACGTTGGGTCCTACCAATGATGTCAATATCGTCGGCGTATGCTAGTTGTTGTACAGATTTTCGGAAAATTGTGCCTCTGGTGTTGGCTCGTGGGTTTTGCACAATCCTCTCAAGAATCAGATTGAAGAAGTCACATGACAGCGCTAGCCTTGCCTAAATCCTTTTTTGGTATCGAATGTGTCAGTGAGGTCGTTTCCGACCCTGATAGAGCAACGAGAATTCTCCATCGTCAAACGGACGAGTTTGGGTGGTATACCAAAATTAGACATGGCTCTGTATAGTTCGTCTCTTTATATGCTGTAGTATGCGGCTTTGAAATCGATGAATATGTGGTTGGTATCGATTTGGACTTCTTGGGGTTTTTTCCAGGGACTGCCGAAGTGTGAAGATTTGATATGGCCTAAAACCACACTGATAAGGGCCGATCAGTTTGTTGGTAAACGGTTTCAGACGTTCACATATTACGGCAGATAGGATTTTGTAGGCGATGTTGAGGAGACTTATGCCTCTGTAGTTGGCACAGTTTAGAGGGTCTCCTTTTTTTGGAGATAGGGCAAACGATGCTGAGGTTCCATTCTTCATGCATCCTTTCTTCCGACCAGATTCGGCTTGTGAGTTGGTGGATGTTACTTACCAAGTCATCTTCGCCGGCTTTATAAAGCTCGGCGGGAAGGCCGTCATTTCCGGCAGCTTAGATATTGTTATTCTCAACTGACTCAGGTCGGGTGGTTGGCAGTTTTCGCTGTCGTTGCCAATATTAAATGGTTCGTTCTGCCTGACAGCGGAATGTTGTTCGTCATCGCCGTTTAACAGTCTGCAGAAGTGGTTATTCCATATCCTCAGCATCGACTGTGTCTCAACTACGATATTTCCTTGTTCATCTCGACAAGATTCTGTTCGAGCCTTGTATCCTTGGCTTTGACGTTTTACACTTTGGTAAAATTTGCGTACATCTTTCCCTTCCTTTCCTGCTCTTTTTTCTTCTTTCTGAAAATCCGGTGTTCTTCCCTTCTTCTCGGCCTATAGAGCTCAACGGCAGCTCTCAACCACATCAGTTGCGGCTGATCTAATGGCTTTTTGGCATCGTTGCCATTGTTGTTCGACATTTGATGCTAGTGGTATATTGTTAATCGAGAGGTTAAGGGATACGCGTTGCGCGAAAGTCTTGGCTGTCTCTAGCGATTGCATTCTTTCGACATTAACTTTTTTCACAGTATTTCTGGATTGTTGTGGCGTGGTGGATATCCGCATTCTAACCTTGGATGCAACAATGGTCCAAGTCGATGTTAGCTCCTCGGAATATTCGGACATCCAAAATACTGGATGCGTGCCTCTTGTCTATCGCTATGTGATCAATTTGTTTGACCGTTCGTTGATCTGGAGACCGCCATGTCCCCTTATGGGTATCGAGGTGAGGAAACCGTGTGCTGGCTATAGTGGCATTTCGTTCCGCAGCGAAGTCAATTAGCCTAAGTCCGTTAGCAGACGTGTTGTCGTGTAGGCTATGTTTTCCGACAATACTGCTAAAGATGTCTTCTCTTCCTACCAGCAAAATTTTAACATCGTTGTCGCTCATAGGTTTTGCCAAGGAGCTCATAGAAGCAGTCCTTAGCTATATCATCTTTTTCATCTGTTGGGGCGTTAGCGCATATAAGGCTTATGTTGGCGAATTTGGTTTTGATGCGGATTGTTACAATGCGTTCGCTAATGTCTTGGAAACATAAGACTTCTTGCCAACTCTGGCACTTATAACAAATCCGCATCCGAATAGTCGCTATTTCTGATTACTATAACACGGTCCGTAGTTGATGTCACAATTTTTTATCCTCATTTTGCCCGGCCGGCCCATCCCATCGTATTTCCTGGATGGCAGTTATGTATGTTTGTAGCAGTTTAGGGCTTCCGATAGTTGTTCGCTTGCACCTCTCCTGTTTAATGTTCTCACATTCCAGGTGCAGATACTAACGTCGTTGTCATTTTTTCGTTTAGCCGTGTCGTCAACAATAAAATCAGTCTTTTCCGAGGCTATTGGTTGCTTCGTAACATCAATTTTTTCTATGGTTGGGTAGTTAACCCAAAGCACAACCCCCAACCTGGAGGGCCAGTTCCAATTTATTAGAAACGCCTAGGAAACGGAGCCTTTCGGTTCATCCGGTTCGGTTCTCTGTTCAAGGGGCCTGACTAACCCTTGAAATTCCTAGACAACCTGTTGTCCGAATTTGTCGAAGCAGCTTGTCTATGTTCGCCTGGGACAGCCGGCCGGGTATTCATTCCGTGCCATTCTGACCTGGGTGTTTATAGTGTTGGTTATCGTATAGCAAGTCAAATCCGGTTGGATGAGACCAGTACCCGATGGTTACCGCTTGGAGGTAAGAAATAAGCACTTGATGTGTAGTCAGAGTTACAACCACTGGGCATTGCCAAGTTAAATCCAATCAGAGTCTACCCTCGTTCTACAACACCCAACCAAATGAAGTCCAATTACAATACTTAGCAAGATCCAAAAACGGCCGATTTCACGACTAGGAAATGTCTCATGTCGTAATTGAATTGTTTCTCTGGCTGTATGGCATATGGCACCATCTTGTTGAAACCACATGTTATTCACATCCATATCATGTAGTTTAGGCACTCAAAACTGCGTTATTATGTCATGCTAGCCATTAATTATTAGTGTTCTGACCAGCAGAGGAAAAAAGGTCCACTTTTTTTCAAAATATTGCTCAACAATGAAAATGCGTTGTTGATTCGTATAAAGCGCTCTATTTTTACTAACCCTGAACTGTCAGCTGTCATGTTGTTATATTTTTTTTCCGTTGGCAACACGGTACTATTAAATGGCTCAAAACTCAAATTTTCCGTGCATACCGATACCCGATATAATTTCGATTTTTCAAGATTTTTGACGTTTTGCGAATTTTGTGTTTCCGGAATAGCGGATTGACGCACAACTGAAAATAAGTCAGCATGTGGATAGAAATGGTGATAGTTCAAGTAATGCCACTTTTATGTGCGAGTTGAATTTGGAGTTTTCTTAATGTTTCTACTCGCTGGCATACAAAATATGACAATATGGCCAATTTCTCATAATCTGAAAATGACAAAATTACGACGAAAAATTTCTCATTGCATTTTACTGACAATGTTATCACCTGTCAATAGGTTATGAAATGAAAATTTGTCAGACGAACATTTTTTTAGAACTGTCACCTGTCAATGTTTATGAACTAGACCCAATCTTTAGTTTTGATAATACGGAGCATATACCCGACAGCAATAAACATAATAAATATTCCTAATAACTTTTTTTGTTGTATGAGAAGTGCATAGGTATACTTTTGAAGGAATACATTAGTTTGGTAAATAATACTCACCGATTCTATAGCCTTTTCCAAGCGGAAAATCTCCTCTTGGAGTAGATGCAGTGTACCAGTTTTTCCTCGATGTCGAGCGAATGCTGCAGCACAGGCACTGTGAATGCTATTTACCCAGTTCTCCAATTCAACCTAAGAAAAATGATGATAAATAATTTTTTTTTTACAAAAAATGATCAATAATATAATTTCAATATTAATAAGGCGATATTGTTGTTAAATTAGTTATTATCTGCCGTAGAAGTTCTTACGGCATCATACGTAAACAAGTGTCGAACGGTTGGAAAATAAATTAAGTTTGCAGGATTATAGTCCCCAGCTTGTTTACAGATGGAAGATAATGCTACATGAGAAGAGAATACCGATATTTTTACTTGTTTTTGAAAAGTTTGAACTACAATCAGGGTGGGTGCAGCTGAACAACTTTGTGAAAGTTCTAAGCTGATTGTATTTCTACAAATTTCTATCCAAAAAATACAGTAAGATGGACCGGGCAGAGGTAGGACAAAAATCAATCACATCATAGTGCGTGTTATACATAGCGAGCAGAATCAGTGACTATTTAGCAAAAACATGAGCAAATGTATTATAATTATCCCAATATAGGCCTAATATGCAAATACAAAAATTTATTACAAGGTTTCTCGAAATTAAAGTTTTTGCATAGCTAATTGCGTAAATGAAACGCATTTGAAGGGCGCAAGAAGTGTGTCAATCGGTAGTCTTACATCAATGGTGATTCGGCGACTGCATGCCGTAGCTGATTCTGAAATATTCGAGGTTTTAGCCATTTAAATCAAACTCCAAGCATTCTTCTCAATCGAAAATGGATCAACGTATTTGGAGAGAACGTTGTAAATCTACATAAAGGCCAAATTAGATAACAAGTGGTATTTTATATATAAAGGTAATTTTATTATATCCACAAAAAAGGAGACCCTCTAAACTGCGACAACTACAGAGGCATAAGTCTCGTCAACATCGCCTACAACATCGTAACTACCCTAATATGTGAACGCCTGAGTCCGTTTACCAGCCTAAAACCTTATCAGTGTGGTTTTAGGCCAGGAAAGTCCACAACCGATCAAATTTTCACACCTCGGCAGATCCTGGAAAAAAATTATCGATTTCAAAGCCACATACGACATAATTTAAAAAGACGAACTCTGCAGAGCCATGTCTAGTTTTGGTATACCGCCCAAACTAGTTCGTCATCAGGATCGGAAACGACCTAACCGACACATTCGATTCCAAAAAAAGATTTAGGAAACACGATGCGCTGTCATGTGACTTTTTCAATTTGATTCTTGAGAGGATTGTACAAAACTCACAAGCCACCACCAGAGGCACCAAATCCCAAAAATTGGTAGTACATCATTGGTATGCTTCAACGTGAAGATGGATGTAGAAGCGGCAAGAATGTGTTTAGCAGTAAATGAGGGCAAGGATAAGTATATGCTGTCAAGACGAAAGGACACACAACATCGACGAATTGGACAGAACGTCACCATTGATAGATATAACTTTGAGGTAGTACGGGACTTTATCTACCTCGGCTCCGCTATTAACTCTGACAACAACATCTCGTCAGAAATAAAACGAAGAATTACTCTTGCCAACCGCTGTTTCTTCGGGCTAAGAAGGCAATTCAGTAGTAAAGCCCTCAAACGAACTACTAAGGAGATCCTATATAAGACCCTGATCATCCCAGTCCTGCTCTATGGCACTAAAGCATGGACCTTCTCAAAAGCGGATGAAGCAAATGAAGAAATTATTCGAAAAATCTTCCGCCTCGTTTGCGTTGAAGAGCTATGTTGACGAAGATTCGGGCAAGAACCGACGAGCTGTACACCGACAATCCCCTGGTCAAAAAACTCCACATTGGACTTTAAGATGGCTGGGATGGATGTAGAACGAATGGACACCAAAACTTGCGCCTTAAGTGGCGTCCACAAGTAGAAACCGACCTCAACCACCTTGGAGTGCGCAATTGGAGGCAGTTAGCTAAGGACCGTGCTAATTGGAGAGGCGCATGTTGGTTGAGGCACAGGTTCATTCCGGATTGTAGCGCCACTTAAGCAAGTTAGTAAGGCCATTTTAATAAAGCAGCGTCTGACAATTGGTTTTGTAAATTGTTAAGTAGTATAACTCCATAGGAAGTTATGCTTCAAATTGTTTGTTGGGGATTTTGGTCTTCCAAAACAATAACAGTTAGTGGCGAATACTATACACTTCATGTAATACATTTTGCAGTTTGCTTTACCAGATTTTAAACTTATTAGTCCTACTTTATCAGAAAAAAGCAGAAAAGTGAAGCAAAAAACTAGGCAGCTTCAAACGAATAATTTTTTGTAGAATTGTCGGCCCTGTATGAAACAAGGTGAATAGAAAAAAAATATACAAGAGCGATCTTTATAAGCTGTTTTAAGATGTGGATGTAGATCAAAAGGTAAAAAGCCTTCGAATAAATTGAACAAATAAACGTTGATCTTCGAGTCGCAGTTTTCATCATTCAGTTAACTTTCGATTAACTTTCAAACGATCTCAGATGCCATAGTTCTTGTTTAAATGAATGGATGCCACTTAGCCATGAGCGAAGGGACTGGAAGGCTGTCTCGTGTCATGCAGAAATCATAAAAGGGTTGGGATTACCTTAAGGTTATCCATTGCGTCGGCAAAGTGGAAGGATTTTGACATATTCATTTGGGTTACATGATATTAAATCCAAAATAATTGGTACCCTCATAACGAATTCCTACAAATTCAAATTTTAATAACGTCCAAACATTTTGAGTCGCCAACAACCAGGAAAATTAGGAACTAGAATACCCAATACGAGAAACTTTAGAAAATCGGATGTTAAAACCCTGCAATCGCCAGACACCGCTTACACCTTTGTAGAAGGTGTATCCCATATACAGCCTGTTGTATTAAAATGCTAATTTATAGGATGAATGAATATCAAAGGTTAATGCTAAACTGACGGGCTCAGTGGCGCGATGGTTAGTGCGATGAACTGTCGCGCAGAAGGTCTGAGTTCGATTCCCAGTCGTAGCAACACCTAAATGATTTTTCACTGGCCCTCCTCTCGTGATGATCCGAAAAATCAACCGAGAAGTATCGATTGTCAAGAAAAGCTTATATCAAATTCGCCGTTCGGAGTCGGCATAAAACAGGAGGTCCCATTATCGTGCAAGAAGTACACACGCACACATGATTGGTTGTGAGAAAGCTCGGCCCTGCTAAACTGAGCTGGCAAACACTTCAAGTTAAGGATTAGTCTTAATAACCGATTTAAATAATTTTATAACCGTTTGGATGTTTAAGAAAAATGATAAATCCTTGATATTTCTTTCCATTTCCTTTCGTCCCAAGGGCGATCTCTTTGCTTTCCATTAACGACTCGGAATGGTCCAAAGGTAGCTTCTACCTTCATTTGTGTGTGCGATGATATATTTGTGTCAAAAAGAATGGAACCTCCAGGTTAACGCCGATTCCGAACAGCAAACCAGAGAACTTACTTTGTGATGTTGGTCAGACGGTCACAACCTCAAACAGAACGGCTTTCAATTTGATTTCAGATTAGTTTTGCTTAGCAACGATTAGTAGTAAAATACACTAACTATTGACCATTAAAGAAGGTCCTTTGTTGTAAAATTGATACATACAAACATTTTGCTTTAAAGTTGTAAGCCCGTTTTAGTCAGTTTTATGGGACAAATACGGAAAGATGTATGATTTTGGATAGCTCAGATTAACAAAATGACGCTTATTTCTGACTGTGGGTAGTTTTGTTGTAAAACCGCATTTCTAACGTTAACTAGACCTGTTCAGCTTTATAATAAGTGGTCGGACATCAAAATCGGTCCAAGCATTAGCTGGGAATTCGATTCGCAACTCATGGTAGACGTCCGAACCACGTGACAAGATTTTGGCTATCGAAGAAATTACCTGCGTTAGTTTTGTAGCCGGTTGCATATGAATCAAATCGTCGTTTTTTCAAAGATTCGATATTTTTCCAAGGATGTCTGGAATCCTGAACAATTTTAAACGTATGTTTGTATATATTATTTCTAGTTTCCAAAAGTTTACTTTTATGTTTATTTAAAAATGTTGATTGGCCAATTAAATTCTTTGACAAGCTTTCGATGGCTTCTTCAAGTTTAAGGGGTGTTTTAGGAAGGGTCAGTCAATCGACATACATGAATAAAGAATTTAACTCTTTGATGAGTTCTGAAAACTAGTTGAAGATATTCCTAGAATACCGTTTGTAATCGACAAAGAAATAGTTGACATTTATTTTTAAAGACTCAAGTAAACAAATTCTGGCCACGCACACTAGCATTCATTTTTCGTCTCCGTTTACCATCTGACTGGTTAAGCACTTTGTTGCCAGGGTACTGAACTGCATATTTACGGGTTATTATTCTTACTACTATTCATGTGCTTATAATTTGTCCCTGTATGTACTACTCCTGTAAAGGTGTTTAACCTCAAAGTTTGTCAACCCAGTTTCATGCTCATCAGCGAGAAAACTTAATTCCTTGCTTCTCCCGTTGAGTGTTGTACTTCTTTGCATCACTTTGAGAGTACAAAAATGTATTTCACTTCAAGGCGGTTTCACAAGGACTCGCAATTCTAGTCTTGGGGCTAATTTTAACTTTGTCAATCACACAATTTTCCCACAAACACAAAGTTAATAAAAAAAATTATGCGTGCAGGTTGGTTCCTTTGTCGTCACTTTCATACATTTTTCCATATAAGTCAGGGTTACATGCCTACAGCTTACACGCTTCAAAGTCCTTGAGTATTTGCAAATAGCTGTACATACAAAGTACTTATTCAGTCTTTTTTTTCACTTTTCCTTCCATTCAAACCCAACCGCAGCAGACATACTCATCCACACGTACGCACCATTTTAAACGTAGAAGCATACACACTATATTTTTCAAAAAGGACGAAAAAGCAGCACACACAAAAAAAATACTCATTGGCAAGTAAAACTAGAACACACCCTGCGGTTATTTAATTGTTTCCATTTTTTGTTTGCCTTGCAATGAGACGAAGGAAGCGCCCTCCTAACTCGATGGGAGGAATATTTGGCTAGAACTCTGGCAGGAGCAAAAAAAAAAATTTGGTCCCCTGAAGCGAAGATGACCGCGTTTGTTATTTATTCCGTTCATACAAAATCGTATGCCATGCTGAGGAAGAAAATCGGCACAAAATCAAGGATATCTTGTTTTCTGGGTGTGTTAGTTTGTTTTCTCTTCTTCGGTAAATTCATATCTCTCGGTACACGTTGCCTTCGTCAAGGACTTAATGTCCTTTCAGTAGCTCCAATTCATTGCATATGTGAGTCGACATAGTGTGGAACAAGTTAACGCCTTCAGTCAGAGAGCATAATGGGGGAAGAATATAAATAATAAATTATGTATATGCACACCTTATTGTCTTATGGTTTGAAACACTAGATGGGAAAATACACACACATACATATGCAGATATACTCGTGTTTTTGCATTTACCTGCCTTCAAAGGCATATGACTTGGAGTATATTATGGGAATGAAGGCAAAGCCCTTGAAACCCTTGAGCAATGAACTTTATTGTGTGAATGAAATTAAAAAGTCACTTTCTGGGTCATGAGCTTATAGGTATCTGAATAGACGTTTGAAAGCCTCAAATGCGATTCGGGGTTTGATTAAATAAAATGTGTTTCAAATATTGCAATTTTGAAAGGATTGGATATCAAATGAATATGGCAGTGGGGAAGTGTCTGAAAATAGGGGCGGTAGGGTGAGGGGGTAATAATCCATACAGAGCAGCATCGCTTAGAGTGAGGTTTGAAGGTCTAACCGTACAAATATGGCAGGTCTCGGAGCACTCATGGGCCGATTGTTTATAAAATGAATTAATATTCGTATGTGTACTTATTACACGAGCAAATATCATCTGAGTCGTTTGCAATCGATTCATTGGTGTGAGAACTTTCTTGGAATATATTTCCTTTAATGATTTCCTAAATGATTAATTGGATATATTAAAGATTCCTTGTGCAGAATTTGAAATCTTAATGAAGGTGGAGCTCAATGCTGATCTGTATTTCGTTGCACAAGCTGCCTAACTTAAAACAGAATTCAATAGCTCGCTATGACAACAATAAAGCTAGTCGCTAGTTATTGTATTTACCTTTCCACCGGTTTATATTCAATTTAATTATTTTGGAGATCTTTGTAAAGCTTTGAAAGTGACTTTCGTGTACAATAACGCTGATTCTTAAAGAAATGGGATACAGCGTTATTGTACACGAAAGTCACTTCCTTGACAATCCACGAGGATATAAACTGGTAAAGGGGAGGGCTCCCATACGCTGTTGAAATCGTTTAGCACTCTATTCCGATACAGGGCGGCATCATCTCTCCTCCACTCTAACAAATGGTTATGAATAAAATTCTAATTAAATTGGAAGAACAACGTCTAAGTTGTCGTGTATGCGGATTACGTGGTCATACTAGTGTCAGGCTAATTCCCCTCCATGATAAGTGAAATCATGAGGGCTGTTCTAGACCTGGGCTGCAAGTTGTGGCCTCGGTGTAAACCCGAGCAAAACGGAATTGGTGCTGTTCACCACCAAAACCAAAATATGCGAATTCACCCTCCCCCGTCTAAATGGCCAACAACACTATCTTCCAGCGCTAGGTATTTGGATGTCATGCTTTAACCAAAACTAAACTGGAAACAGCACATAGAACATAGGGTAAGTAAGGCGTGTCTTGCCTTCTATGCTTGCAGAAAACCTTTGGAAACAAGTCGGGACTTCCACCAAAGATGACCTTGTGGATGTACACGGCAGTGGTACGTCCGATTCTCACAAATTATAGTGGCCCGCATTGAGTAAAGGCTACAATCTCATAAAGCTAAAAAGGCTTCAAAGAACATCCAATATAGTCACCCCGGGCGAGGTCGGCGCCAACGGATTACTTTACTGTGCTATTGCATCTCTTGCTTCCCGACCTACACATTAAAGATATCGCTTTATGCAGCTCAGAAAGAATCAAGAAGTCAGGATGCTGGACTGCAAAGCCGTATGGCTACAGTAATATCCTGGATACTTTATCAAACATGGTCACCTTTCCAATAGACTACACTTAGCTTTAAGGAACGCTTCCACGTAGGCTTTCCTACCAGAAGTCAGTGGAAGAGGAATGAAGTAGAAAGAGTTTTCGACACGATCGTCTACAACGATGGATCTAACATGAATTGTGGTGTGGGGTCAAGACTCTACGCGGAATCCCCGAAAATATCAGTATCATACCGGCTACCGAATTTTTCCAGTGTATTCGAGGCGGAAATACTGGCTATCTTAAACGGTACTGGAGCATGACACTACGAAAAAGCAAAATATTGTTATCCTCATAGATAGACCATCAACTCTAGTAGCCGAGTTGATGATCTTAATAGCCTGTAAAGAAATGCCGGAATGAATTTGCCCACCTTGGCGAACGCTTCAAAATCACAGTTCTCTGGGTTCCAGGGCACAGTGGGGTTAAATGAAACGATCGTGCAGACGAACTGGACAGGCAAGGCTTAGCTCCACAAGAATCACTTGCGGCAATGGTTCATTTTCGCAAATCTAGGATAAAAAATTGCATCATATTGAGGAAGATATGGCCTTCCTACGACAAGAACAGAATAAACGACCTACTAAATAGATACCGCATAGATATCGCAAGAGTTACGGCGTGTTTGTGACGCAAGTTTTATTTCATATTCAGAGTGGTCAGTTGACTCTGACCACTTTCTCGTCGAAGCCAAATTCAGAGCCCAACTGTCCAACGAGATGAAGTAATGAATGATCCAAAAAAGTAACCTCACGTCACGCGGCTTAGTGAGGCGGGGATTGCAAGAGTTTAAAAACAACAGCTGAGTGAGACATGCTTCTGTGCCCTCAACCTCCACCAATATCAAGATCCAGTCATTTAAGAAGTAGCGGGAACCACCATCTACTAGCGACCAGCCACCCCCGAAAAGAGATCCGTGGTATGATGATATTTGAAAATACCAAAAAGGGATGACAGAAGAGGTATAGATCTAGGAAAACATATCGAGCCATCAAAAAACTGGTTCTGACGGATAACCAGCAGAACTCTTCATATACAGAGGCGTGCGCATGCACCAAACTGTCAACGAAGTCTGGATAAAATAGAACATGCCCGATGACTGATATTTCAGCTCCATAGGTCACATCTGCAAAATAGTCTTGCACCAACTACGGATGCATATCGTTTATGACAGCACCCATTGCCTAGAGCTTTTAAAAGCGAAAGCGGATTTATCTCGGTACCATCAAAACTGATTTAGCTGAAGCGCACATAACGAAACGTTTAGTTTGGAAACAGCTCATCTGAACTTTTCCAAAAAATGTACGGAAAAGGAGACGAGTAAATCATGCGGTTTCATCAATCTCGTACTGAAAGAGATATTGCGTAGGGCTGGAGTTAATACGTAAGGCACTGTCTTTGAAATATTCGTTGGTCATTGGTCTCTCCCAAAGTGACTTTGTAGAAGCATTTCCCACAATTGAGGAAGAAGCGAAATGCGTTGGTGTTGTAGTAAACGATGTTACTGTTGATATCAACAGTTTTGAGGAAGTTGAAAATTTTATCAACTTCGGAGTCAACATCAACCATACGAATGACAATCAGTGGAGATACGACGAACACTGACCATAGGAATCCATTGCTATTTTAGTTTAGCAAAACAAATGAGATCAACACTCTTAACCCAAAAGTCCATCAACAGTAATTCTTCAGCTAAAAGAATCTTCGAATCCCAGCTTTCAGGTTCGAGGCGGCAAGGAAGACCGAACCTCCGGTTTCGCAACCAGCATTAAATTGAAGGCCAAATTAACTGTGCCGAAATTATAGTATAGCATAACTAAAGCAGATCTACTTACCGAAACAGCTTGAAGGTGAACCCATAATTTTAATTATGAGCAAAACAGACTGAAAATACCTCAAAGTCCCTTAGTATGCTATATAACAGACTGATGCAAAACAGGCAAAGACGTTGGCTATAACAATAAGACGTTGGCTCTTACTATTTCAGCGTTTTCAAAGCGGATTTCGCCTGATAAATATTTTTTTAAGATTGTCTTTCATTCAGACTTCAGTTTAAGTTCTTTCAAGTCTGTAGTCAGATTTGTCGTTTTTGTCATTTAATGACGGAATACTTACTCGGATGTGCTTTCTACAGCTCGGTAGACACAATTATCCTTAACAAACGTTCTCAGTAAATAGGTAAATCTTTGTTTGCAAATGGCTAGGTGACTTCTTATTTACTTACTTCTGTGTCGCTACAGTTGGGGGTGAATTAATGTAAGCTAGTTAAATAACTTCACAAACTCACTTCCCAAATACATACTAAATGCTGCAATATGCAATACTCCTCTTCTATAAAAATAAAAAAAAACGATTACATAACCTTCAGGCACCTTCTCTGTAACCCTGTTCACGTTCACTATTTCCATTTCCTAAATCCCCCCAAAAGTCTTTAGCTTAAGTGAAAACAAAAACTACTCTAAGCGAATATAAATGTCCTCTCGCTCATTTCATTGATATCCTGTTAGCAGTCACATCACATTTCACATGATTTAAAAAAAAATCATCTCAACATTAGCGTTCATAAAGGACAACTTTCGGAATGATAATCTCGAAAACTTTGCAACAAACACCGAAGATAAAACCCACTGTTGTTCGGTTGCCATTGTTATTTTTACCAAAAACCGGGAATATACCAAATAACACACACACACGACCAAAAGCAAAAATAAGCTAGCTTGCAGAATATTAAAAACACCTTTGCGTGGCCTGAGTCGATAATCCTTTTGGCTCTTTAAATCTAAATCTGTTTTACATTTCTTCTATTTGGTTCTTTTGTCAAAAAAAAAAAAAAAAAAAAAACACATTTCACCGAAGGACATTAACTGATACGGGCCGACGCAGAGTGGTATGTGTGCGTTAGTTTTTTTTCTGCCGGAAATATTTATTCTTTATCTTCGCCTCTCGGTTCCGAGTGTTGTCTGTCAACTTACCTGACATGGTGCCTGGAATAAGTAAGCATCCCCAAATGCTGTACTCAAGCAGAATATGTAATCACGTTTCGGATGCTCTGGTATGGGCTGCATAATCGCTCCGTCGACGATAATTAAATGCTTTGGTGCCGCCTCTACGGAGCGTCCTTCGCGCGAATCGCACGGATAGAAGAGCAACGTGGTTCCTTTTAAGCACACCCAATATCCTTTCCAACCGCGCTTGCGGGCCAATTCGATTTGATGTTTTTTTCGTAGCAGCCATTTCTTTACCGATAGGAATCTGTTGAAAAAAAAAAAATTATAATAAAATACAGTTAGTTAACGTACACTCACACAAACACATATGTTTGCTGAGAGTAAGATGTGGCAGAAGGAATGGGTAGAGGATGAAGGATGTTGTTTTGCTGGTAATGTAAAATCACCGATTATAATCTGCTTGCGTGACAAAAATAAAGTTCGCGAAAAGGACATGGAAATTTTCTTCGAAAACTAAACAAAAAAATTGCTGTGCATATTTTTATCTTGGAAAGTTTTTTTTTTGAAAAAAAAAATGTCGAATCAGCATGAGAAGTACGGCGTAGTTATCGTTGTCAATGCCATTGGGATATATTACATACATAAACATACATTACAGGGATGCAACCTAAATACACAATATTGAAAGATTTAAGGACTACGTTAAATTTAATATATTACCAGCGAACGATAAACTGAAACATCGCAGGGCGTTGTGATAGGTTCGACTTCGAGTGCCGTGTGGTAGGCCCATTGCAGAGATAAGTTCACTAATAGCATATGTTTTAGAAATCCTAAAGTTTGGCATTATTAACTATAACTGTAATTAGTTATCGAGAATGGAGCGCACTAAGGTCAAGGGGCACTCAAAAACAAAAATAAGCTCGTAGTTTTTTTTTCTCTAAAAAATTGCCAACCTATAACGCTCCAAGACCGCCCTGAGTTGATCTGTAAGTTTCATTATTATTGACTGTAATCATTGTTTATTGACTGTACTGACTGACTGATTGTACATTTGTAGAACTAAGTCTTCTGGAAGTTCGATCTATCTGCTTGTTTTGTAGAAAAATAATTTTGGTGTTGGGTTGCTTTTGACGTTGTTAGGAGGACAGTGAGTCTGTGAGCTGAAACTGCATGTCTTGTCAGTCGTTGAAATGCAACGAGTCTACGGATAATTTCTCTCAGTTACGTAGTGGCAGATTATCGCATCGGTCTTCAATGTCTTACGAATTCTTTTGCCTGGAGTCTATGATCACTGGTCTGGGTTACGAATTGTGTTATTGATACTGTAGCCCATATTACTTGAACGGTTGATTGAAATTTGGGGTAGGTGATTTGCAGGTGGTTCTTGGTAGGGATTGGGGTCCAAAATTATAAAAAACTCTCATATAGAAAAATAATTGGCCTACACACAAATATTTTTACAAAATAGTGTCGAGTACAGCTGGAACGCTTTAAATGACAATGATTTTGTAGTGGATAAGATACGATAAGTAACGATTTGTATTAATGCTAGTTTCCTCACCCCGATATTTATAAGGCGACATGGAGGTCTCCAGCTCAACGAAGGGTCAATCAAATTGATCACATTGAGATAGACAGGAGGCATGATTCTATTATTTTGGATGTCCGAATATTCCGAGGGACTAATGTCAAATGTCGAAGAGTAATGGCAATGGTGACGAAACAACAATTCATTAGATCAGCCGCAACTGATGCCCCACCAACAAGGAACTCTTGGTTTGACGAAGATTTCCGACAGATTCTCGCAGCCAAGTACGAGGCCTAACATGCTAAGCTGTAGGTGAACTCTAGAGCTGCCCTTGAGTTATAAAGGCAAATAAGAAGGTAGATAGAAGAGATAGGGAGGTGTCACCTCAGAAATGACGTTTGCATGTTTTACGAAGGTGTAAAACGTCAAAGCCAGGGATACAAGAGTCGAACAAAATCCTGTGAAGGTGAACAAACAAATATCGTAGGCATAATAGAAGCTGAGGATCGTCCGCTGTCAGGCAGAACGAACCACTCAAAACTGGCAACAGTGAGCAATATCTAACATCATGCTTAACAAGGCTGCCGGAAATGATGGCCAGTGAATATGATTTGGTAGATGAAAGTATGTCTATGTAACTTCAGCATTATTTATCCGATCCACAAAGAAAGGAAACCCTCTGAACTGCTCCAACTATAGAGGGATAGGTAAATTCAACATCGTCTACAAGATCACATCCGCAGTAATATGTGAAGATCTGGAACTGTTTACTAACAACATGAGAAGGAAGGAAAAATTCACGAGGGAAATGTGGGAAATACCAAGTATATTATGTTGTCAACTTGAAAGGACAAAAAACGTCGACGAATTTGGACAAAATCACTGACAGATATAACTATGAGTTAGCGGAAAAAGCAATAGAAAGATCAAGTCAAGCTATTGGCCAGTCCACAATAACAAAATATTTTACCAACTATTGGGAATACCTATGAATATCTATATCGCCTTAGATATTCATGTTTTTTTTTTTGTCAAATGAATAAAATTATTTTATTTTCGTTTTTCTTTTAAATTAACAAATATTGAAACTGTATTTATATATATATGTTTAAAAAACATTTTGTGTTATTGTAAATCGATTTAAAAATAGTTTTAATCAGTTTAGTAAGCACTAAAAAAAAAGTTTCAGTAATGTGATTCTTCTAAGGTCCGAAAACGCCTCGTTTTAATTAGTTCACATTATCAAAGGACTACTGTACTATTTTATTATTTTTTGCTAAATGATTTGAAAACACTTATTTGGCAAAAACAATTGCGATTATTTGCTTTGGGAATTGGTATAATCTTCGAGATTATCTTCTTGCTTGAAAAATATTGTATCAAGATGCAACCGTCAACATTAGAGCACATACAAGTCACTGCAATCGTTGGGTCTCTTTGAAGAAAATATTTTTAAGAGTTATAAGTACGGGTATCTTCTCCTTTGTAACGAATTACTCTGCTGGCAAAGTTTCATTAGAACGATTTGGAACATGAATTGACTAATTAACAGCGCTGTCAATTGGGCTGGTTTCATTAATCAACGGATTTTTAATTTTTATTTTCAAATTAGTCAGCGAAAGTTCTGCTTTGTCGACACTAGCAAAGAACTATTTTGCTCTAATGCTGGAATACATTTTCTTTTTCAGCACCCTTGCAATTTTTCAAAACAGTTTGGAATTTTGATCAAGAGTACAAAGTGTTTTGTTCCATGCAGTGTTTCTCATTTTTGAAATTTCGAAAGCCATATGCATTGTATTTGTTTTAAACCATTAACTTGTCTATCTTCTCAACTAGCTTCTTAATTTACTTCTCTGCTTTGGAAGAACAGTTGTTCTTATCGCTTTTCGGAAACCAGGAATTTTGAAAAGAAAATCCATTTTGTATTCTATTTGATGATGAATATATTTACAAACACGAAACTATTCTAAATTAGAAATGCCCAAATGCGTGTCATAGGGACCATAGTATCAAGGATTTTTAGGTCGGGTAATAAAAATGAACAGTAAAACAGTTTTATCAAGAAAATACTAAATTATACTGGTAAACGGCTGCGTACTGCTCTCTGACGTGAATTTCTGTTATTTAAGCCTTTGGAGGTTTTTTGTTGATGAAGATCATTTCTATGCGAAGTGGCGCAACTCACGAAGAAACAAAGGATTTTCTTGCCTGTATTTTTGATTACAATTCCTTTTATTTCTTTTAAAGTACGAAAGATAAATATCATTAGTACCCTGGCTGGTTACACGTTTATGCAAGTCATTACCAATGAGATATGTTAATTTTATGAGAGCCAAAAGGGTGTCCATTTTCTCTATGGACTTCTATTTTCCATATTTTTTTTTTGCAGGTTTATGTATAATAGGACACGAAACTATGAGGTGGTTATTTTAAACTTCTTAGTTTCCAATCTGTCAGAGTCGCCCTCATTCTAAACATCCATTTTTGCATGAGGACTTGTTGGTCACATCATTGCCATGAATTGGAATTGACACTTATGCTATTGAAGATTAGATAGACTATCAATATATAAATATTAAAATGGCGTCAGTAACTATTTACTTCCTCAGTATACGTAGTATAGGAAAGTATGGCGATGGCGAAGTAAAGTTTTTACAAATTTGTATGTTTTGTGGTAAAAAAAAGTAGTAAAATGTATGTCTGAAGTCCATAGTTCGGAGTTTGGAGTTTGGAGTCACGAGTCTGTTGTCTGTTTTTGATACATATTGGAGCTCAAACTTTTCAGTGGATTATACTGAAATTTGGAAAATAATTAAGTTCTGAAATTAGTCAAGACTTCACATTGGATGTTCCTTAGTTTTTGTAATTCCTTTATTCAGTAACTACCAAATATATATATATAACCGAATAACGTCTGACCTACTGACGAATTTAAGAACAGATTTGGCTGTATGGATTGACTAGACAATGTTTTTTAAAATCATGAAGGAATTATCTTACAGAACCCGTTTTGCTAAATGTAAGTCTCTTTACGAAGCCAATACTTTTTTAAAGAAAAAAACACAGAAAATTCAAATTTAATGGAGAATGTTTATTATCATTTGAAAGAACATTCTTTGGCATTTATTTTTTGAAGATTATGTTTATCAATTGTTGGCCGTTGCTACGTCGCAGATTGTGAAGGGGATCGCACCAGCGACCGTTTAATATCCACATAGCAATGTATCCATTCGTGCTCGATATTTGACACTCACGTATGCATGGGCATAAAGTATTTTATAGCCGACCGGTAATAAACATAAGAGTACACAATAAGCACACGCCAGAAAGTGTATCATATGTTTGTTGCGAGCTCAGCATTAGAAGTCCGCTGCAGTGAGTGTGTTTGGATATTGGATTGTGCAAGATGGACAATTCTCTAAATGTCCGGGCGTTAAACCCCAAATATGCATATGAGGCAATCGAACACCGAGAGGTCAGCGATCGATGTACGATGGATATGTACAATGGATATGTTCGATAGAACAAAAGAAATTGTGTATAAATACCAAACAAATTGATTAATAAAATCAGTCTTGAAACTTACTCTCGACTCTCAACTTATTTTCACTGCAGCCGTAACTGGCCATACTCTTTCGGCGAGCTGCGCCTTAAAATCAGTAGCGTGCTGCGCTTTAAACAGCTTAGGGCTGAATAGGTATTAATCTGGTAGACATTTACAACTTTACAGATGGTCCATCCGTTGAGTCCAATTTTCGATCACTCGTTCGAGCATTTCGACTGGTAACTGGCGAATGACACGCGTGATGTTTTCCTCCAAGGCCTGAATCGAAGCGGGTTTGTCGGAATAAGCTTTTGACTTTACATATCCCCACAGGAAAAAGTCTAACGGTGTGATATCACACGATCTTGGTGGCCAATCGACCGGCCCAAAACGTGAAATTATGTGCTCACCGAAATGTTCTCTCAATAAGTCCATTGATTGATGCGATGTGTTTGAAGTGGCGCCGTCTTGCTGAAACCAAATGTCGCCGAGATCACGAGCTTCAATTTCAGGCATCAAATAGTCGGTTATCATGGCACGATAACGGTCGCCATTGACGGTTACGTTCGCACCGGCATAATTTTTAAAGAAATATGGACCGATGATTCCACCCGCCCACAAACCACACCAAACCGTTGTTTTTTCTGGATGAAGTGGCCGTTCTTCAATCTCTTCAGGTTGCTCTCGTCCCAAATGCGGCAATTTTGTTTGTTTACATACCCATTGAGCCAGAAATGGGCCTCATCGCTAAACGAAATTTGCCTCGAAAACGTCGGATCTTCTTGAAACTTTTCAAGAGCCCATAGAGCGAAGCGATGTCGCTTGGGAAGGTCAAGCGGCTTCAGTTGTTGCACAAGCTGTATTTTGTACGCTTTCAATTTAAGATCTTGACGTAATATGCGCCAAGTCGTTCCATACGTCAGTCCGAGTTGCTGCGAACGGCGCCGAATCGACTCTCTATGGTCAACGTGTACACTCTCAGCTACGGCCGCTATATTTTCTTCACAGCGTGCTGGACGTGGTCTATTCGGTCGAATCTTATCCAATAATGAATGCTGGGTCTCAAAATGGGTGATGGTGTTGCGAATAGTACGCTCAGTAGGCCGATTATGTTGACCATAAGTTGAGCGAAGTGCACGAAACACATTCCTCACAGAACGTGAATTTTCATAATAAAGTTGAACAATTTGTAAACGTTGTTCACGCGTAAGTCTTTCCATTATGAAATGCCAAACAATACTGAACAAAAATAACATGACAGCATGACACGACTCACACGTGATCTGTCAAAAAAGGCTATTGAAAAAAGTATCTCTACTTGGATCACCCGTTACTTGAAAAGTAACTTCTTCAAACAATAAAAATCATCAGTTTTTTATTCTGATATGCGTTTATTCTATGTCTTAAAAAAAAGTTAAATAAACCCTAGGTTTGGGTTTGTTTAGACGTCGTTGGACCACCTAACTAATTTTGCACTGGTGTCTCGTCTCGTGATAATCTGACAAATCATTGAAGAAGTATCAGTTTTCATAATAGATTATCTCAACTTATCCGTTCGGAGTTGGTGTAAAACAGAAGATCTAATCATTGTTCGCACACACACATAAATAGTTCCGAGAAAAAGCAAGGCGCTAGGTACTAACGATAGCCAGTGGTGTCAAAAAAAAAAATATATTTTTGCTTTAATGACTCAATTTGAAAACAAATCCAAATATGCAGCATTATGGTTCGAGGCTACTGTAAATGTAAAGGTACCTGTTAAATAGGTTAGCGAGATTAAACATCTGACGCCTGCCTTACATGTAAGATTTAATGTTATATCATTAACTGTTTCCAGTTGTTTTTTCGCTAAAATGGTTCCATTTTTGGGATTCACCTTGTCATGATATATAGTACACTAACATAGTAAATTTGTCAATATCTCTTGAGGTTCATTTAAAAAACTCCTAGTCTTGGTCAACATTATATACCTACAAGTACTTAATACATAATCTATAGACAAGTCCATTTCTATCTTATTTATCTTAACTAAGGGATAAGTGTGTACATAGGGGTACCCTATTTTATTCTTAATACTTTATAACAAAAGGAATCAATATCTGTTATCACCCTAGTATGTAAGAAAACACGCATCCAATCAAACTTTAGTTGATTCTGATTTAAGATTGGATTTAAGGATAAGGATAAGTGTTTTGCACGTGTGGATATACGTCGAAGGGGGAGTGAAACTTGAATTTTTGTTGGGTGTATTCGTTCTTTTTTTTGCAAATAAAAATTAAGTACAAACAAAAAATCCTCGACGTATGTGGCTGGATGTTATAATAAATAAAGTTGTAAAGGGCAAGGAATCAATTTTATTTTTTCAATTAGTTATTACATACCCGGCCTTGCGTACTGCTCCGGTGCAGTTGAATGAAGATGCTGCTGTTCCAGTTGCTTTTGCTTTATATGGTGACGCCATGACACTTTCGCCATCATCTTCATCAGATACGGCTGTGGTTAAGCTCATTCGGTCATCATCGGATATCTATAAAAAAAGAAAATATGAAAATAGAATTAGAAAAATTTGTATATTTAAGTATTGCATATGTATGTAATCTATATTCTATAAATCTAATCTATTTGCATAAAATGAATATTTGCAGTTAATTACAAAAAAATATTCGATGGATTTTGTACTAAAAGTTCGACAAATACATAAATAAGTCTAAGAAAAGTCGATGTGAAAGAAGTTACCAAATTTAAAATGTTTAAAACATTTTGAATTAAGTTATTTGTGAAGTAATGTCAAGTGAGGTATATAAAAATACCTCTAGATCTCTTGTATCACTGTGCCAAGGTTTTGAATTGAATTGACGCCACGTTTAACTTTTGCTAAAAGAAAATTAAAATTAGGAAGAAATAGTGGTTGCAGCAACTCAGCTCCCTACATTTAGATGTGGCTCTTAAGTTTTGTTCTAAAGTTTTTAATGTTTTACTTTTAACTTTTAATTTACCAGAACTATTAAAAACGAATATTTTCATGACAACTACAATCGGACACTTTTAACGTTAAATTTAGATCGTAGAACTTAATATGCATTCGGCTTCGATAAATGTTCCTAAAACACAGAGATTTTATAAACATTTACTGCAATATTACAATCTATTATCTCGTTGGGTCCAGTTATCGCTATATCAAAGAATAGCATCATTGGAACACACAACGTGATGAAACTGGAATTTTACTTGAGAAACTGATTATTATTATCACTGAAAAATGTTTCATTAAAATCGACGAACCATACCAAAGGTAAGGGATCGTCATACAAGAGACAAATGACAGGTTTTGATAATCAAAGAAGTGAACACATTGGAACGTATGTGCTTCATTTGGGTGGAATGACAAAATTACTTGAGCAAAATAAATGATCATTGACAAACAAAAAAGTGATTTTCTTAGATTATTAGAATGATATTAGGAATTTAAATATTTTTGGATATAAAGGATTTTTAAAATTCAGTTCTTTTTAAGCACCAACTCGCTTATGATTCGATTTATAAAAAAAACGCAAAAAAAATGCCAATATCCCTTTCAAAAATAACTATACCTGAACCCTTAAAATCAGCCCCCTAATATTGAATAAAATTCAGCTCTAAAAATTCTAATTTATGTTCAACTAGCTGACCCGGCAAACGTTGTTAAGCAACACAAATTATTTCTAGTGTATATTTTGGGGGCTAAATAAAAATATATATAAAATCAGATTTGCGAGTCGTTTAATATCCCATCCCATTCCATCCTTAAATTAATTATAGCCCAAAAATGGGCCGAGCCAAAATGTTTACGAAGATGGTACAGTAGAAAATGCCATTTTATGGTTGGACAGAAAATCAACGTTTTTGGATATCATATACTGTGGGGTAAGGTATACAAACAGTTTTTATAAGAAAACGTCTGAAAAAGTGAGCATGAGATAAAATTACCTATAAATAAAATATTTGTATTAAAATTACCAATGTGTTAAACGTTTTTTTTTCGAATTTCTTTAAAATTTGACCGAAAATCGTTTTTTTGTAACTAAAACGTCCCATAAAGCGTGGTTTAAACTTGACATAAACGAAATATTTAGTTCAGATACTTTTTCAAAATTCTTAACTGTTTGGCCAATAATAACGTTTTTATGAAACGGTGGGTTCCAATGGACGGATTTTAAAATGTGCACACTTGATCTGATGGGAGCAGTAACCAACTTTCAAATTTCATAGCTGGTATGTTGGCATACCTGAGTTCAAAAACTGCTGAACAATTTACAGCCTCGTTGTCATCGCAAACTCAATCGACCGATTTGTATGATAAAAATTCGCTTGGAACCGACAGCTGTATCTTGAAGTTTAAATCGTTGACGTGCATATTTTTAGCTACCAAATTGGATCTTTTTGCCAGCCATGCATGATTTTTGTATTGTGTTTGTACATCGGGGAATGCCAAGTAATACAAATGGCAATTCGATGCGATTATTTGATTCTTCTTATTCTTCTCATTTTTAAGAATTAGTGAAATGAGAAATGATTTTATAGTTCCACCTAGTATCTAAATGCATAAAAAAATGCATCTGTTTTGTCCAGCTTCAGAAAGTGGGCGTTGGTTAAAATGATTCATAGTATTATTCTAAAAATATTTTCATCGAAGGTTTTTTTTTGGAATTTGCTTAAAATGAACCAAATATAATTTTCAACGATAAACGCCCTCAAAAATTGGTATGTATTTAGAATGTTTCAATATCTTTCTCAGACATTTTTTCAATATTTCTTACCGTTTAACCAAAACAATGTTTTTTTAAGTTGACGTGGCGGTGTATGTCCTTCTCATTTTTTTGTGAGTTAATTTAAAAGAAAAACCAAATAAATTGCTTGAAAATTACGTGAGTTAAACAACATTAAAAAAATATTTAATTTTAATTCCATTAAAGTATGTCTTAACTTCATTTAATTTAATCTCACATATCGCAACAAATGTAAAACTATTACGATTTGATGGCACCGACACGATTCCTTTCTTACAAAATGAACACTCACTTTAATTTTTCACCACAAAACCGGTAAATTGAAGTTTAGCATCTGTAGCTGCGAAAACTTAGTTTGTGTATTGAACGCTGTTTTTCGACAATGAAAAAAGTTGACACAAATCAAGAAAATATTTTTTATCGATAAAACTTGAATGAATTTTCGACGGATTAAAATTTTTTTTTTTTTTTTAGCGAGTGTTTTTTATGGGTATGCACACACAACACTCATATACGTTTCTCGATTTTAACCAAACTTCACGAAAACACACACAAACAAATACCAAAGTTGTGTGAAAGTTTGGCTAAAATCGGTAAATGCATTGTGACAAATGTTTTAAGGCTCAATTTTTATACAAATGGAGATATTTAGTTTAAATCAACATTGACAGCATTCCTAATATACTCATACAATTAGTGCAAAAACAATTTGACGCAAATAAAAGTTGTATATTCGAATGAAATTGAATGTATTTATGTGTAACTGTTAACGTTTGTAATAAGGCCTCTTAGCCTTATTACAATTTAAAGAATTGGGAAGGAAATTCTTCTCTCATCATAACATAAAACTCAGGCTTGTACATTGATAAATGGCATCTTTAGAAAATCGTTATTTAAAAATATTGGAAAACTACATTTGTCTAAAATCAAAATTAGGTACGTAAGTTTTGTTAACACAAGTTGTGTAAGGTGGAAAATTATTCTTTTATCAAACTTTTCTCTCTATCTGGATTGGAATATTTTTGTTAATTAATCCGTACGCGATACCACTCCGATATAAGGAACAAATGTCCTAATATTTACAGATGAAAACTAAAATGTTTATATAATATGCACAATAAATCGATCCACTTTCACGTTGCAACAGACAAGGCCTTAAAAACTGTTCCCATTTTTGAGTCCACAACACATGTACTAAACTTGCTGAACTCTATACAAAGACTTGTGATATTATAGACTTCGGATTCTAAATTTGCAAACTTAAGTTCATTGAAGAATTTTAGGAGATCATTCCCGTTGGTCATTCTCTGAATCATCTATGAATATATGACATTTAAACAGCCACGAAGAAGACCAAGCTAATTCAACTAGCTACCAGGACAACTTGCACCCCAAACCATATTGAATCTCCAAGCATTAATTAGTTGAGTTGTCAAACATCTGCAGCTCATGAGCGTTTAACGTAGGACTCTTCTGGGAACAGTGTTTATTTTTAATGAGAAGTGGTTACACGACTGACTCGCATATATTGTCTTTGCACCCTCAATTAAATTATGATTGTAAGAACTCTTAGTACTGAATTCGAAAAAAATCGGTGAAGACTTTCATACGGCAGAAAATAGTGATTTGACGAAAAAACTGAAAGTTCACATGAAAGACAAAAATACAAATTTTTGGCGCAACTGGCTCGTTAGTATCCAGGGCCGAGATTTATCACAACCATTCATGTATGTGTGTGTAGATCTAAGCACGATGGCGGGACCTCCTGTTTTATGCTGATTTCGAACAACGAATTCGAGATATATATTATAATTATAACGCGTTGTTAAAAATACCAATACTAGCAATAAATTTCAATTTTATTCAACCAGAAAATATAGTTCACGAGAAATTGGTGGTTTTTCAAATTTGTCCTGTATACACAAATCCGTTATTCTAGTCTTTAGACATAAACTGAGTATGCAGCTATTTTTGAAATATTTACTTTATTAATCATGTTAGTTTTAATTAAAATCATTAGTGGCGTTTTTCAGAAATGTCGATATTACGAATCCCTTTATATGGCAGCTACAATAAGTTTTTGCTCTATAAAGCCAAAACCCCTCTGGGTCTTACTCAAAAATCTTCGTATATCACCATTTTTAAACTAACAGACCGAAAGCATTGTGGGATTAACTTGTTCGGACTACTTAAACATCGTAAACTTAGGCTTGATTAAAATTTTCGAGTTTGAATTTTTGAACGAAACCAATATTCGCTCTAATAAAATCACTTTGAACCGATTTTTGTTTATATTTTTACCACAATGTGCCAATATATTTTTTTTTTAACATGCCAACTACTGTATGTACACCCTCCTATCATGATTCAAATGATGATCCAATGACACCCAACGGATTACAGGTGTTTTATGTGAACGAATATTTAAAAAAAAATACAAATTTCAAAAGACATTGAAGTCCCTTTAGTGGTTTTGTACGCTTCCTACAATCAAACCTATTTCAATGTGTGTGTTCATATTTGAATAAACCATCTACCCAAATACCCGCATAAATTCATAATAAAAATGTAATGCAGATATTTTTATGCGCACATTTAAATTTTGCCTTTTAAAACATTTCGGACGATGAAGTCGAAATAAAAAATGCCAAATACTTTATGGACTGCACTGATATATATATATTTTGAGTGGGGATTTTTTACGACCATCCTTTTAGAGTTTCGTTTGATTGGGGATGAGCCTACCTAGCCTAGTATAGGTACATAATGTATGTACATAAACACCTACACGAGTTTGTTAAGTGCGTATGCCAGAAAGCGAATTGAGTACTCTCCAGAGACATTTAGCGAGTGAAATCAACGGATTTTCGTCCCATTTCGATTGGTTTATTGCCGTTATTTTCAACATCCTTTTTTGGGTTGATGTTAAATGTCAGTCAATATGACGGCCTTGGCAGTAAAATGTTGGTCATTATTATTACGTTTTATGGTGTGTTTGTAAAGTTTAATCGTAAATTTATGATAAATCGATTTGTATTGTTAATTGTAGGGGTTTGTGGGGTAAACTGTAAAAACGACTGTTTGGATGCTATTAATTTAAACGATTGGTTTGTGAATGAAAATAATTTTTTAATGGAGGCAAGCGGTTTCCTTTGAGAGAATTTTATGACTAGGTTACATCGTAGGATTTTGTTCTCTAAAGTTAAAATATAAGAAATATATGTTTAGATCACCAATTTTTTTCAGGAAATAATTTAACCCTTTGAAGACGAAGAATTTTCCGATGTAAATTTAAAAAAATATTTTTGCGAAATTTTAATCGGAAACCCAACATTTCAAGTGTTGACAACATTTACAAATTATAACGCCTTCTACGAGAAAAAATATTGAACATATGTGTCCCATTGTCTTCAATTTAAGTAAGGGCTATACTTTTCACGGGGGGTCTGACAATATTATGGGACAATATGTGTCCATTATAATAACTTATTTCGTTTCATAATTGACAGTCATTAAGTGCCAAAATATGTACTCATGTACAAGAAACAAGAGCTGCCAATTTTCCTTGAAAATATGTTCGTAAAAGTAACAAATTTTTTACAGTATAACTTTCTTCCACAGACAAAAGCTGGCGATGAATGAATGAATGTCGGAAGAATGGAACCTCAACACCGTGTGCCTGACCGGCGAATGAAGTCCCGCAAGAGGGGGGAAACAGGTCGCCGACAAACAAACGGCAGAAGCTGGCGATGCCTGCATCGCCATCAACAGCAACAACATCATCGGCATCTGCGACGGCAGGTATGCCAACAAAGCTGGTACCAGCGACAAAAGAGGCTGCACCAACCACAACAGCAGCAGCAAGTGATACGGCAACAACCCAAAAGGGTGAGATGAGGCGGAGGAAGCTAAATCCGATGCCAAATCTCAATGCAAGGAGATGTATGCAGGTAGCGGAAAATGTATCGCGGCCAACAACAATGGAAGAAGAGGAGGAGTACAACTCTGACCTCGAGGAATCCGAGTTTGATGATGGGGAACCCCGCTACGTTGGTGAGGGAAACCCATTCAGAGAACTAGCGGAGGTTGAGGATGTTCAGCCGGCTTTAAACGACGATGAGACCAAATTAAAGCTCCTCATCGCAGAATTAACTGCTAAGCTGGAGAGGATTCGAGAGGCAAGGGAGCAAGAAGCCCTCGAAGAAAAAAGAAGGCGACAAGAGCAGAAACAGCGATACGAGCTGAAAGCGCAGCAAATGCTTCAGCAGCAGCGGTTCAGTATGCAACAGAAGCAGCAGCAACAACAACAGCAACAACAACAGCAACAACAACAACAACAACAACAGAAGCAGAGGAGGCGACAGCAGCCGCAACAACAGCAGCAGCATCAACAACAACGGCAGCAACAACAACAACAAAGGCAGCAGCAACAAAGGCAGCAGCAACAACAACAGAGGCAGCAGCAACAATCGCAGCAGCAGCAACCCCAACAGCAACGACAACAGGAAAAGAGGGAAGATGTACCCCCGATTAATGTAAGTGACTTGCCTACAAGCGATAGCATTAAGCTATGTAAGCAAATATTTATTAAGGACTTTATGGTCAAACACATTTCGGCCACACAACATAAAATTATATGCTATAATATGGAGGACTATAAAAAAGTCCGCAAAGAACTAGAGGGGCTAAAGGCAGAATACTTCACGTATACGCCGAAAGCAGAAAAACTTAAAACGCTCATCCTTAAAGGAATCGATCCCAGGGTTGATGCAGAGGAGCTCCTAAACGAGCTCAAGTATTTTGAGAGCGACGATGTAAAGTTCGTCGGCGTAAAGCCGTTTACCGCGGTCAATGGTAGAGGTGGTAACCGAAGGTTACCATTTTTCCTTGTCCAAATAACCCCCAATAGCAAAATCGATAGTGTACGCAGAATTAATCGCGTATACTATCATGCTGTCCATTGGGAAAAATTAAAAAGGACAGATCGCATACTGCAATGTATGCGCTGCCAGAGGTTCGGGCACGCCGCTTCTAACTGCAACATGCGGATTAGATGCGTTAAGTGCGACAAGAAACACATTATAAATGAGTGTCCTCTAGGTAGGGAAAGGGTTGAAGACATGAGCAAGCTCACATGTGTTCTTTGTGGAAACGCGGGACACCCTGCTAATTATAAGGGATGTCCTGTATTCCAACAGAAGAGAAAGAGTATGCTAGCTCGCAAACAGGCTGCTGAAGAAGAAAAGCGATCTAAAAGTCGCTCTTTTACAAATAGGGTAGATCCCAACGTGTCCTTTGCCCAAATGGCAGCTGGACCGGGTAAACCCCAGACATCAAAAATGCCTACGGTTGCTGAGAAATCACCTGAAGCAGATTTGGATCTGAAAAAGTTCTTGCTGTCGTTGAATAGCAAGATCGAACAGTTCCAAAAACAATTGAACGACCAAGCAGCACGAATAGATTATATCTATTCGATGTTTGCCCAGTCTAGCGCGCCATGAACATGATGAGTACGTTGGATGAGGTAAACTTTAGGATCCTAGCTGTGAATGTTAATTCATTAGTCAGGGTCGAGAGAAGAGCCGTCCTTTCAAATCTGTTGAAAAACCAACTCCCGGATGTACTTTTGGTCAGCGAAACTAAGCTAAACCAGAGACACAAATTGGGATACAGCAACTACCATGTAGTAAGAAGAGACCGACCCCACTCCTCCCAAGGGGGTGGGGTCGCTGTCTTATTACGCAAAGGCTTACGCCATAGCATCATATATAGCGGGGAAGTACGTAGGTTCCAGGTGTTGGAAGCATGCATCGTATGCATTCCTCTCCATAGTCGGAGGAGAATGTATGTGGTGTCGCTTTATGCACCTGAAGCAACTCAACAAACTCAATTTATAGCAGAGCTCGAGACACTTTTTCGTTGCCTACAGCTTGAATCGGCTGAAAATTATTACTTTTTGGCCGGCGATCTTAACGCTAAGCATGCGGCTTGGGGAAATACAATCGAGAACACTAGAGGTCGACTGCTTCAGAATTGGCGGGAGCAAAATATGATTGAGTACAAACTTAGTTTGTACGCGACGGATATCCCGTCCTTTCCAAGAGGAAACTCTTTTCTGGACTTAGCGCTTATGGACAATAGACTAGAACTAACAAATAACGAACACGCGCGGAACTGCGTGCGAGCATTCGATTACGATAGTGACCACCTCGGACTTGATGCCGTATTTAGTATCCCCAACGAGCAAACTCAACTGGAGGAGTTCGACCAAGTGCGTTCTTTCGACTACCGAAAGACGAACTGGCCGCGTTTCACCAGAATTGTAAAGCGAGAATTACGTTTGAGCGAAATTGATCCACCGACAAACAGAAACCTTACAAACGACGAAATTGACCAAAATTTACTAAAAATGAATGAGGTCCTCACAAGGTCAATGGATCTAGCTATCCCTAAGATAACTAGTTCTGACGACCAGACGGAGAAATATCGAACGCCAACAATCGATGCACTCCACCGACACAAAAGCAGACTGGTCTCGAGGCTTAAACGTCTGCGTAGACAATTCACTGACAGACAAGACCCGGAGGTTCGGACACTGAAGTCACTGATCAAAAACCTAAAAAAATTAATATCGGAAAATTACAGAAAATCTATAAATTTTTACTGGGGCAACAAAATTCGGGCTATAAAAACCAGTAGCCCGAATATGTTCCCCCAAATAAATAAAATATTCAGGCGAAAAGATCATAACGACATTCCATGTGTCCGAATTTCCAAAACGACAGAAAACAGACAGACACTCACGGCTGTTGGTATAAGTCCGGAATACGTTGACTCGAACGACGGTTTTTTCACGGTCGAAGATCCTCAGGAGAAGGCGAATTCGATAGGCGCTATTTTCGAGACCGTGTATACGGTGAACAATCCTGTTCGCCCAAATCGCGATATTGAGGAAAGAGCCTTTCTGAATCACTTTCATCTGCGCACTGAACTTCAAGCTTGGCGATCTGAGAATCACGGTTTTTCCGTATTCAATGACGAAAACCCTTCCAATGGCATAGTCTCCAATAGCCTGATGCTGTTCGTGCAAAAAGATGAACTCCTGGACATCTTGGTATCATTGAAAAATAAAAAGTCGGCAGGAGAGGACGGTGTCCCAAACGTCGTATTGAGACACCTGCCAATAGAAGCAGTCGATATCTTCACCACCCTGTTCAACAATGCACTGAATAATGCACATTATCCGGTGCACTGGAAAACGGCGGTGGTACATCCTATCCCCAAAAAGGACAAGGACAAAACAAACCCTGCAAATCTTCGGTCAATAAGCCTTCTGCCGAATGTAAGCAAGGTATTCGAGAAGATAGTCAATAGAGCTCTGCTTAAGTGGGTTGAGGAAAACAAAATTATTCCGGATAATCAGTTTGGTTTTCGAGCGAGGCATGATACCATTCATGCCGCGTCGAAACTAGTGTCCGACATCCAATGGAATAAGTCCAAAAAACAATGCACAGGGGCCTGTCTGGTTGACTTTGAGAAGGCCTTCGACACCGTATGGTTAGAGGGGCTTTTCTACAAGCTGACCAGACTGGGCATGCGTAAACCCATGCTATATATGATTTATGAAATGCTTATGGGAAAGAAGTTCGTTGTCAAATGTGGCAACGTAACTTCGAGTAAAGTCTTTGAAATTAAAAACGGTTTACAACAGGGGGCGGTGAACTCCCCGATATTGTTTAACATTTATACAAGTGATCTTGTAGGTTCTCTCAGACACGCTATAGCGTACGCAGATGATCTAGTGGCGTACAGATCAGGTCCGAAAATCGAGGTCATCAACTCACTTTTGCAACGTGACTTCGATCACATTAAGGGATATTGCGATGATTGGAAATTGAGGATCAATTTCCAAAAAACCGAAACAATTCTGTTCAGGACCCCAGTGCAGAGGGCTTCTTACGATACCAGAAAAAACTGGAAAACATTTTGTATCATGGGACAGCATGGACGGCCGTTGGCGGTGAGAAGTGAAGTCAAATACCTTGGCATCTGGCTTGACAAGTTTCTATATTTTAATAAAAATGTGGATGCTTGTCTGGCCAGGGCTAGGGGGGCTTATGCTCTGACAAGAAGATTGTTTCATAGCAGTCAACTTGATTCAAGGGTGAAAGTCATTTGCTACATGGCCCTCATAAGGCCGATCATCGCTTACGGTTGTCCCGTGTGGTTCAATGTATCACCATCCTACATGGAAAGGATACGGCTGTTTGAGAGACGTTGTCTCCGATCCTGCTTAGGATTGTACCGAACGCCAGACTCCGAGTACATAAAATATTATCGCAACGAGGTTCTATACAATGGGGCTCAGTTGAATAGAATTGACAATTTCCTAATTAAGGTGACTCGAAGGCACGCTGCAAGGGCGATGGCTAGCGACAACAGCCTGATCTTTGGGGCTTATTATCCCAATGATTTATACATGGAGAGCACGCTCATATCGGGCTTTATTCCACCAGAGGCATTCATTTACATCGATTCGTTAGGGTTAGTACAAGACAGGAACGGTATCCCGGTTTTATACCACCGCTATCGTGACGCGCGGGACAAACGGCTAATCCGCGACGGGTACGTCGACAATGCTCCGGAGCTCCTCCGCTTTAGCACGGCGGTATCGGATCGCGATAGGATTGATGCGGCAAAACAGCGCACTGAATTCTGGTGGCTATATGAGGAGGGTGATTCTGCACTTCCTCAGGACTTTGCGGACTTTTAGTCCAACTCCATAGGTAAGATTTTAAATTAGGAACAAGGTCTGGGGTGGGGCTTGTGCACCATATTGGCGTACAATATGGTTGAACGCAGGCTGCCGTGGGACCGAAAGACGCAATCAGGATGGCGACCCCTCGGGGCATGCGCAACGAGGGCTCGCCACCCCGATTATAATTAAGTTAGGTTTAAGTAGTTAAGTAGTCTTAAGTTAGGCTTAAGTAGTCTTAAGTTAGGCTTAAGTAGTTTAAGTAGTCTTAAGTTATATATAATCTAGATTAAGCTTTTATATAAAACAAAAAAAAAAAGTCACTAAACAAAGTTTTAAATTTTTTCTTTGTAAATTAAAATTAAATATAAAACAAAAAACCGACAAATATAAGCCTAAAGGCAAAATAAAACAGCTAAATATAAGCTTACAGCGCCCACTAAGGGCCGATAAGTTAGATTAAGTAAACCAATTATTGATAAGTTAGATTTAAGCATTTTTGTCTAGTAGTAAGTTAATATTTTAAGTAAATAAAAAATGGGTTTAAAAGTTAAAAAAAAAAAAAAAAACCGTGTGCCTGACCCATATAAAAGGAGAGCCTCTGAACTGCTCTTATTAAGAAGACATAAGTCTGCTCAACGTCGCCTAAAATATTCTATCTGCCACAATATGTGAACATATGAAACTGTTCACCAACAACCTGATCGGTCTTTCTAAGTGCAATTTTAGCCCCAAAATAGTTCACAAACCAACACTTCTGCAGAACCTGAAAAAAAAAACCAAAAAATTCAAATCGCTTCGCATCACCTATTCTTTGATTTCAAAGTCGCATACCACAGCATTTATAAGGATGTTCTATACAGAACCAAGTTCAGTTTTGGAATATCACGCAAAATCAATTTGCGCAGGATGACGATGGATCTGGTCCATCATGTTTGGAAACGACTTCACCAAACCATGCGATATGAATGGTAGCAAAGCGGCGAAGTGTCATGAAAATTATTTAATCTCAACACCGGAACCACTAAGGAGATCCTATTCAAGACCTCGATCATCCCAGTCCTGCTCTAATGTACTCAAGCATTTACCGCATCAAAAGTGGATGCAGAATTCCTTGGTCGATTTGAGAGATGAATTCTTCAAAAAGTCTTCGGTCCCGTTTGCATTGATGGGCTATGGAGATAAAGTTTTAATCACGAACAAAATCAGCTGTACTCCTAGTCAAAAAACTGGACGTTTAAAATGAATTGGGTATATTCAGCGAATGGATAGCTACCATTACTCATTCTCGCAGAGTCTTCGATTCCCAGCAAGGCATCGGACGCAGTAAAGAAAGAAACACCTTAATTGGCGCTCATAAGTAGAAACCTTAATCAAATTGAATTGAACAACTTGGGACAATAAGCTAAGAATCGGGTTAATTGGAGAGGCGTGTTAGTTAAGACGGACTGCAGCGACACTTAAGAGCAAAAAATCTTTAAAAAAATGTTGGTCCCGTTTGCGATTCAAACACTAACGAGCTGTACAGCAGCATAACAAGCGTAAAAGAAACTCCTGGAAATGGAGATCTAACCAATATTACAACTCCAAGACTGCATTTGGACTTTATCCTTGTCACCACCAACACCAAATTCACCATTGATTTCTGAAACACCGCAACATACCAACCATACATTTCTTAGAAGTTAAAGACAAGGGGCAAATACCACTCATGGCATCCTGTCAAAACTGAAATGACAGAAAAAAATATCTCACGCGAAAATGCCACAAGCTGCAACTGACAACTGGTTCCTTTTAAAGCCAACGCTGATTATTAAGTTGAACTGACATTCAATTTCAAGTATCCGCTTATAGAAAAAGCCATCAGTAGATAAAACTTATACCGTCACACCGTCACCGGGAATAATTTCACTCTATCTCAACTTCCCAAGACGTATCCTTCCACTTATTTTGGAACTTTGTTATATTAGGGTAACATATCGTCAGGATAATGATTTTCAAAAACGAAAACTTTCCTAAGCAGACTTCGACATTTCTGCGAGTTTGTTTTTTTACCTCTCTGACTCTTGGTGGGTGTCAATAAGGAGTGCTAAGAAAACACGATTCCTCAATTTGAATGTACGCAACGAACACAACTACACACCACCGACAGGAAGAACAAATCATCAGAACTCGAAGCAAATAAAGAGACAAAAAAAAGGAATCCTTGCTTCATGACAAAAATGGTTTCAAGTTAAATTGTCACTTCTAGAGTGAAACTGCAAATTGCGGAGGAAAAAGGATTTCTACAAATCGACGATGACGAACGAACAAAAAAAAAATATACGCCTCATTCGCATTACATAACATTTTATGATTTCTTTTCTCTTCTGCTTTTTGCGATTCTTGTTTTTTTTATGTAGCTGGCATAATTTTTCGCCGTTGGCAGCAGACAGACACCTCCACTTTTATCCCGATTTTTTTTTCGCTCAGTTTGTTTGCTTTTTCGCTCCTTGACGTTCCAAGGATCTTCGCGCGTTTAATTTTTTTTATGCTTTTGCATTGCTTGAATTTAACTATATATGAATATGTATATATATATTTTCGTTAAAAAGAGAATGAACTTTTGTTGTTATATTCATTTTTGCGTCACGCGAAGGCAGAAAATATTTTAAACCATCCTTATGTAGTGAACGCTAGGAGCAAGATCTGGAGAGATTTCCTATTGTAGCGTTGTGGATGGGTAGGAAGTGTCATATTTGATTTTATGGAAATTTTTCGAACTCTTTTCGGGGTAGTTGTGTTTTCTATGAAGGATTCTCAAGGGATTTCCAAAATTTATTGTAGTATGTCGATTGGATTTTTTTTAAAGGATACGTTACTCCAGACCTAGATTTAAACAGTTGAATAATTCAAGAAATTATTTAGTACTTCGTTATTCATGGAGGAGATGTGTACCACATTGTAATAACAATGACTAGGGTAGTGACGACTGAATGACAGTATTGAAAATTTATATATACGAACATATAAGAACTGAGTTTAATGTAATACCAGGCCAAACTCTAAAAAGATTTGTCTTCTTTCAACAATTCAAATTCGCGATACTGGAACAAATAGATTTAAGAAAAAACCTGTGGAGGACTTAAGAAAATCAAACTAAATATGCCTAAACGGAGAGGTTGGAGAGGAATATTTCCTTTCGCTTCTCTTCCTAGATATGCTCTTTGGAAAAGGAGCAGGTGAATCAGTGAAAAAAGCATTTGTGGAGAGACCACTGATATCTACGCCTGTATACATTTCTGATCTGGTCGCTAATTCTCCAAAAGACAATTCTAGCGCCGCTAGATCAAGCTCCTTGCGATTCCTTGTAAGGTCACCGAGAATCTCCTTACATACTAGATAATGTGAAAACGGACGTTACGCAGCTTACCAGGGTAAATGATATCCGACACATCCATGGTTGTCCGATCGCTTGGAGCAGAGGGAGTCGAATTCGTAGAAGAATATCACGCATTGCCCCGATTTTCTTGGGCGCTTGAAGCAAGCAGTTAGTTATGGTCACTTTAACCCACGTACATGTTCATTTTCTCTTTACCGGTATGAAGCGAAAATGGCAAGAAGTGTTTTACCGCATCCGGATGGCCCAAAGAACAGTACACCATAGGGAGCGGTTAGCCCTAGCTTTGATATCGTCTCTGGGAACCTCACTGTCGCTTAAACAGCAAGATTGAGCTCTTCACATATACCTCAAAGGGATCCCACATCATCCCAGGTAACGTCAGGAATTGTGTTGCGTTGTGGGTATAAACGTGGAAAATCTCAATTGCACCTGATTAATATGAGCAGAGCCTTCACAACCTCTTTAGCCATGGTAGCGAAATTTTAGGAACGATTAGAGAAGTATGAAATCTTTCAAGGCTTAGTTGGTCATGTGTTGTCACGGTCTTTTAGATTAATGTTTCAAGTTTTTACCAAATTACGCTGCAGATATGCATTGAATAGTAGACTTGCGTTTAGTACTCAACTGAATAGAGTACTAAAAAAGGATAGACATCCCCTACCAGAGATTTATCGATCTTATATGGTTCAAGTCTTTTAGAGCTGTTTTGCACCAAAAAGCGAAGCAGAGACTTGCGTTGCAGGGTCAAATGCTATCAAAAGCTATCCTTTCTTTATTCATTCAGCTCAGTGGAGGATATTGATGTTGTAGCAAAAATGGTGTTCGAAAAATATCATTTCCAAGCTTGACATATCAGAAACCAACCATTATGCGGACTAGGCTTTGCATTTATTCGCTTATTCGTTTGACCTCAGCAGAACTTTGTCGTGTTCCAGAGTAAAGATCGATGTCATACCAAATATTTCAGGATAGATTCGGGAGCTGCAAAAAAATATGAAATGAATTCTCCAACCATAAAAATGTTTAGCAAGCTTAGGTTAACAGTATAGACTGCTGCGATACCATTGATTTAAAGGCCGGTTTTGAAAACAGCTTTTCTTTCTTCCAACTTCTTATTTCCAAATAAGAAGTTCGGGTGGTGTGCACAGACTGCAAAGGTTTTGAAAAATTTAATTGAATGCTACTGAGAATTCTGTTTAATCTGCTTTTAAGCCAATCCCTGTTCAAGGCCAGTTGATATCAGTTAAAAATTATTTGAAAATATAGCATAAAAAACTTTTATTGCTTATCTTGACGAAACAAATTTATTTCTTCAAAAAACTAAGCCCTTAGATTTGACCCGATAACAACAAACCGCGCTACAAATTGCGGAAAAAACAGGAACTCTCAAAGGAAAGTTACCTGCCATACATTCATTACTCGTGATAAAACAATTTTCTCTATAAGTTACATACTTAGTTGCAATACAAATACAAAAAGGGTGGTGGTTTTAGTTGGCTATAGTTTTACAATACTTTGGGCACATGCTCGTCGTGTCTTTTAAGATTTCCACCAGCCCATAAAATAAACTTGTGATAAATTCCTCAACATTGAATTCCCAAGGTGTCCCCCATTCGCGATTCAGAGGGGACTGGCCAAAGAAAAGAAATTGAAACCAAAACTAATACTGACACCTACACCAACAACAAAAAACTTAACCAAGCTAAGCTTAGCTAAAGATTTCAGGATTTGAAAAAGAGAAAAAGGTAGCTAATGAGCTTAAAATTAACAAACTGTGTACATGATTCCCTAGCTGTATGAAGTTTCTTTGTCTACGGGACTCTGTTTTACATGCTATCCTTCAATCGCGAAACTCAATCAATTAAGTTGAAGCATTTCAATCAACTGACAGGCCTTTGATGCTATTTTATACAACCGATGGACTTATTTTAAATTTTAAAAGGAATAATTTGAAACTTTCGCCTGATCTTACTTTTGGTTTTTCATTAAATGGATTTGCTAATTGGACAGGTTTTTCCCTTTAGTCGGTTTGGTATATACCCAGGTTTGAAAGAACAAATCGGTTAAGTATATACCCACACCCAGGTTTAAGAGAACAAAGAAAACTATTTTTGTTTGCTTAACAGTTGATTGTATACAAGAGGATTTGAAATTTATTATGTTATCAGTTCAATATTCTCAACACCAAAACTTTTATCCAAAGGACTCTTGTAGGAAAACCATAATCGCAATACTGTTTAGTTAATACCTCATAAAGTAAGTTCTATTATAGGTTTCTAAATATAAGGCTAAACATTTATGGCACAACTTTTGAAGCCTTGGTATGAATATTTAAGTAAACGTGATATACTCGTTCGTTATGTTAAACTTTTGATTAAGTTATCTCATCACATCAGAGACGAAAGTTGAGAATTATCTACTAAATTCAACAGTGTGTCTTGGATAACTTTTTTCAAGACGTAGAATTCCTTTGGTAGTACACACGATATTATTCTCATTTTTATTTCTTCGAAACTAAAGCTCCTACACAGACATGATAAATCCGATAATGAATCATGATTAAAGAGACGGATGGGGGTTGGATCATGTTGGATGTGCAGAAGTTGTAGAAGAAAAACACGGTCATCTTTGGAGACTGTTATTGAATTAAAAGTCTTGTTCTGGTAAAAGTCCCTGCGGGATATGCAAATTAATAGCTTTTACAATCTTTTCATCAAAAATGAATGCAAAGAGGAATAGTTTGCTACGTATTAGGTTTTAGTGCTGATGCAATGGTGTACGTTTTTTGGAGAAAATTTAAACCAAACCAAACCATTCAAAGACGATTTCGGAAAGATCTTTTCAAGGCTTTTTAGAAGGGTAGTTGATTTAGCTAAGGAACTTTTTTAAAACGTCTAAAAAGAGCTATTTAGATCTCTTTCTAACAAATATTTATAAAGGTTGATATTGAACATGTTTTTCGACGTTTTATTTTCTAGGGATGTTGTTTTTTTTTTTTTCGATAAGAGTTGAGTCTTGTTAATTAGCAACCAATAGAGCAACCACAGAGCCATGTCTAGTTTTGTTGTTCCGCCCAAGATGACGATGGAGAATTCTCGCTGCTCCATCAAGGTCGGAAACGACCTCACCGACACATTCGATACCAAAAAAAGGATTTAGGCAAGGCGATGCGCCGTCATGTGACTTCTTTGATTCTTGAGAGGATTTCGCAAGACTCCGAAATACCAGAGGCACAATTTCCTTAAAATTGGTGCCGCATCTGGCATACACCGCCGATACTAACATCATTGGAAGTACTCAACGTGATGTCATAGCCACGTTTGCTAGTATGCATAGAGAAGAAAACTGCAAAAATGAGTTTTGCAGTAAATGAGGGTAAGACCAAATATATGCTGTCAACACGAAAGGACACACAACTTCGACGAATTGGACAGAACGACACCATTGACAGATTTAACTTTCAGTTAGTATGAGACTTTGTTTACCTCGGCTTCGCTATTAACTCCAACAACAACATCTCGTCAGAATATAAACGAAGAATTACTCTTGCCAACCGCTGTTTCTTCGGGCTTAGACAGACGGCAATGTAGAAGTTAAGACCTCATTCGAACTACTAATGAGATCCTATATAAGGCCCTGATCATTCCAGTCCTGTTTTACGGCACTGAAGCATGGAACGTATCAAAAGCGGATGAAGAAATACTTAATTCGAGAGCAAAATTCTTCGAAAAATCTTCGGTCCCGTTTGCGTTGACGGGCTTTGGAGACGAAGATTCAACTAAGAACTATACGAGCTGTACAGTCACATGCACCTGGTCAAACTACTTTGCATTGGATTTTATGATGGCTAGGACATTTAGAACGAATGGACACCAGTACTCTGGCTCGCAGACTTTTCGATTTCCATTCTGACTTCGGACCCAGTAATGCAAGACCTCGCCTTAATTAGTGCGCACAAGTAGAAACCGACCTCAACCAACTTGGAGTGCGCAACTGGAGGGAATTAGCTAAGGACCGGGCTAATTGGAGAGGTATGTTGGTTGAAGCCCAGATTTATTCCGGACAGTGGCGCCAGTGAAGTAAAAGGTTGCATTAGATAACATCCTCGCATATGATTTTAAAGAAGTACTAGAACCGTGTTGAGGGATCAGTGAAGAGCGGTGAAGAGCGATGAAATGTTTGTAATTTCAATGTTTACTAAGGAACCAATATGTGATGAGCCCTCAAGAGATTATAAATAACCCTTAATTTATTTTACCATAGTGCGGGCGTTAGAACAGTTTAAAAAAGGGAGTGATAGGAAGTTTGTTGGATGTAGTGGAGACTTACTCCATGGGTGGTGGTTACATTCCCACGATATTCTCACATCACATTATAAAAGTAATTTCGTTCAACGAAATGCAATAACAAAAAATAATAAACAAAATTTTTCCGATGACTACAGTCAGCATACTTTCACCCAACGTCGATGCCCACTTGGATTATTGAAACAAGTGTGCATATTTCTAATTGACTCATAATTGCAAATCAGCAATTTTAAAAGATAAATAGCTAACGATCTTCGTTCGAAGATAGATTTGCTGATCTAAACAAATTATCGATTCAAAAAGGATTTCTTTCTAATGAAGTTTTGAGTTCTTATTAAGTTATCGTAATCTACATACAGCCTAACATACCCCCCCACCACCGGTAAGGGATCTGAAGCTTTTAATAAAATATAATATTAAAAAATTAAAAAGTGTTTTTCAATTACTTGGTGAAAAAAATTTACATTTTTCTTGTTTTTCCGAAATTAAAACAAAATTTGGTGTCCTATCTACCTTCGGGTGGTCACTGTTGATCACGTTTGCCTTATATTTTAGGTGGTGCCCATTACAAGATATATGGGAATGTAAAGTTACAAACAGTCTTGGCAGTACTTCTAGTAACTGAAACGAGGGTGAATGGGAAAGGAATGAGATATCAGAGATATCTTTGTATAAGCTCAAGGTTTCGGCGACTTTTATGAAATTCGGAGCCGTCACAAGTGTGTCACAGATTTGTAGCAGTTGCCCAGTTGGTCATTCAACGTTGTTCCCATTATAAAGTTAACGAAATTTTTATTTTAATATACTCAGATCTGCCGTTCATAAACGGATCGTAATGTTGGATACAAATCTCTAAGCTAAATTAATTTGAACTACGATGTAAAGATGTTTTGCATAATGAAAGGATATGTTAAGCTAGAACCAATCAATTCCCATCAAAGAAAGTTTTCAAGAGTTTTCAAATTAGTGATCATTAGAACCTCGTTCAACAGGAGTATTAATTAAATTTTCAAAACAGTAGCATAGAAGTAGAGACCTAAAAATGTATGATTTACGCAAATGTAGCGAATAATTTACTATTTCTATTATGTGTAGCTATAGTTTGGAGTTAACCTGAGTTTTAACCAAAGTCTACACCGTTTCTTGCACTTCAAGTTGGTCGAGGTCGTTTTTCACTTATGAGCTGAACTCAAGACAATCTGCTGCATCTATTATATTGCTAAGCAATTAATAAAATGCGGGCTGTAGTATTAGTTTATAGCATCCTAGTCATTATAAACATCCAATGATAAGTTTTGTTACTAGGTCTATGACAATGCAACTCGTAATGTTCGTGGTTGAATCTTCGACGCTGTCGGAACAGGTGATTTTGCGATGAGTTTTGCGCTGAAATCAGACTAAGCAGGACATTTATAGAAAACAAATTTAAAAGCTAGATAAAATTAAAAGTATCTCTCCGAAAAGGCTACAAACCCCTGTGCGAATTGTTTGATACCTTTTTCCATTCCATCCTTTATATATTTTATTTAATCATACATTCCAAATTTCATTATCCTTGCTCAACATTTGCACACTGACCAATATACCCTGTTATAAAGGCTACGATTGTATAAAAAAAAACGGCCGCAAAAACTAGGCGTGGGTTACAAATCTATAGACCAAATATCCATAGCAATATCGTAGAACTATTTTCAAAAGATTTTTTACTTAAGACAAAATGTATCTATATATTGAGTTTTTCTAAAAATCTTGTTTAAACACTTTTTATTGATATGCCAACAGTTTGACCAACAAAAAAAACGGCATAATCGACATAGCTTAGCAATTCTAAGTCTCAACATATTTTTGCAATATGTCTATCGAAATTATTTGTCTGTGTTACAAACTATACTGAAACGCGATCGACTGAGTAATGTCGTGTTCAAGAAATGCAACGTAAATATCGATTTATCAATCAAGCTGCCTGCATACAATCTCTGAAGGACGATTTAGAATCCTCTAAACTAAGCAAATTTGATTGTCTGAGAGAGGGAGAGACCCAAAATCATGAGATTCACCCATGTTCTATAGTCAAGTAATAATCAGACTCCACAGGCTATGCGGTCTATTAGGACACAGGGAACGATTATCCTAAACATTCTGGTTATAACCTCAGCGAGAGGAAGTAAGATGAAGCGTTATTATCCTTAGCCTCCTAAGAACAGCTGCATGTTTTTTGTGGCTAGACTTGGTTATGACCTCGCAAATAAGGAGAAAGGCGAAGCGCTCTCAGACTAAGCCTACCAAGAAGAGCTACATTAATTGTCGCAGGATCTGTTCGGTCATAAACTTTTATTTTGGTGATAATATTTACTTTACAAATCACGTTTTCTAAAACTCAACAAGAGCATGAATAGAAATAGCTGATGTGGAGCAGATTTAAAGCGACGTCAGCTCCAGAAGAAAACTTTGATTACGGAAAATCGAAGCTAAAACCTCTTAAATCGTACCAAGCTTCAGGAAATCCTCAAATCTGGATGGCTTAGTACTGTAGAAATTTATTCTTTGCCACTTCGATATTTACAAAGGCTGCGGGAAATAGGAAGACGTAAACCTTTGTTCCTCAAATCAATTTCATTTTATTCTTTAAGTCCTAGAAGAACGTGAAACATTCGGACCTATATTGGTAAACGTTCGGAAAGTGATTCTTTACGAACGCAAATCCAGTCGGAGACTCAATTTACGTTAATAGTATCGGTTTTCCAAAGATGCATCTCAATGCATTCATTTGACATCAGCACAAATCAGCAACGTTTTCTGGTGTCCTTCGAGCTTTGTCGGGTTTCTCATGCATCAACTCAACAAAGCGCGAATATTGTTTGGTGCTTGTTATTTCATTTGAATTTTGCTTAAAACACCAGTTTTCAACAACAAAAATCAACAAAAACTTAACTAAAATTATTTTATTGGTTACATTTTGCTCACTTTAAAACATTTCCGCGACCGGTGACAAACAGATGTCGCAGACCATCGGAGAGAAACTGACATGTGGCTCTAAAAAATAGGTTCAAATTATGCAATCCGTCGCAATGAAACTTAGACTGCCAATGTCCGTTGCGAACAACTGATAGGAGCGATTTTCATGAAGCCAAATTCTCCGTTTCGTACAAAACCAGAGAATTTTTAATTCGGAACGGATACCATGATAGCGCCGGTTATTTCAAAGGATCCATTTTTTTTTTTATAATTTACACGTACTCAAGGGGTTATGAATACCCTTTTATATGTTACCATAGTACGAGCGTTAGAGAAGGGGAAGAAAGAGAGGATAAGAAAGATTTTGGATGTAGTGGAGACTTAAACTCCATGGGTGGTGTCCGAACTAGCTTCGGGGAGTCACTTTTTCTTGTGTTCGTTAAATTTGAAGAAATTCAAGATGGTGTGCATACTTTTTAGGTATTACACAGACCTTTTTATTTCTTTTAAATAAAAGTGAAATGGATTTTGGTTGGGATTGAACGCGCAACCTTCCACTCAACAGACGAACACATTACCACTACACCGCGGCCACCCATTAACTTTTCGATGTGATTTCGATGAAACTAAGGGTTAAAGTGCTATAAATCTGAGGCAAATGTAACAGATGCCTATTATTCTAAGTGTCACTTGGAGAATCTAAATATTCAGGCCGTTGAATTTCTTCCGAAGTTGGCAGGACATCCATCAGAATCCATCGAGTGTGATTGCAAGATTCATTCATTCTGTTCCGGAAAGGATAACTCAAAACAAATTGAGGTAAAAAAAAAATCGAAAATACCACCAAACGGTTACTTCGATAAGGTTGATCGTCCCATATTCTCATACGGAATTGCACTTATACTACTTAAAAAAGGCTTCCCGTTAATTGCAAAATAAAAAAACACAAATTTTTGGCGCAACAGGCTCGTTAGTACCCAGGGCCGAGCTTTCTCACAACCATTCATGTGTGCGTGTGTACTACTTGCGCGATGGCGGGACCTCCTGTTTTTTGCCGAAAATCCGAAAGGCGAATTTGAGGCAAGCTTTTCTTGACAATTGATACTACTCGGATGATTTGTCAGATCAAATCGAGAGGGCGGCCAGTGAAAAATCATTTAGGTATTGCTACGGCTGGGAGTAACCATCGCGCCACTGATTATTAGCAGTATTCCAAAAAATTGGGTTCTGCTTTCACGTAGAGTTTTTGTTTGAGTTTTCTCATTGGTGATTTCAAATTCTTTCGGACATCCTCGGCCACAGAAGTGATATTCTCGATAGGACGGGCGGCCATTACTTGCAACATCTCTGCGCTAAAGCAACAGACTGGAAATTGAACAAAAAATCAGTAACGATAATTCCGCGTTCTTCAAGCGTATATCGCTCCGTTGCTTCTATAATAAATTCTACTCTACCTCTATACAACATAAATGTTAAAATTCAATGGCATTTGACGTCATTTAAAAAAAAAACCTAACCTTATACTGCTTAAGTCAACGTTAATGAATTTTCAACAAATGTGATTCATATTTAAATTTATCTTTTGTAAATATGGCGTTTTGTAGAGTTGGCGGATTTTCCCTTAATCAAGCTAAAGATTATCCAGTTTACCTTCTCAAATTCATCAAAATCCAATACCTTCGAGCATTTGGTAAACTCTTCTTAATTATCCTATATTCCTACGCCATCGAACAACAACCTTGTTGAAAACCCATCACATATGCTTTCCTGAATATCCAATTTAACCTCAGCTTATACACTCAATCCTTTTGATCCCATTTTCATCCATTTCCCCGGATAAAGGGTCAACACTAAAACAATAAGCTCCTAAGCAATTGCAGATTAAACATTAATTACCGATGCTTACACAAGGATAAGCATAAATATGCAATGTTCCGGATAAACAGGGTCATGAGGTAGAATTATTTTTGCGCTTCAACCCCGTCCAATACCATGACCGCCTAAACAACGTCGACTGAAAATGTATGCATGCCAACATCTGCAGTATACCATCTTTCATCGCACTACTTTGATGAGAGGACAGACGTTCTCTCCTACACCCCATCGCTTACCACCGGCTAAATAAAATTTTAATTCTCCAATAAAACTCTCGTTAACTAAATTCCGGGACTCCAGGTCATCCATCCAGAGCTGCACATATATTGTCAGTGTCAGAGAGATCGCAAGCGCGCGCGCGTATGTCATCAAGCATTCCTTCCGTTGGCATTAAGGATGCCTGCTGCCGCCAATATAACCCCGCGAGAACACCGTATGGAAATTTTGTGAAAATTCATTTAGCGAAGGAGCGGCGGCGGCGGCGAGTGATGAAATAAGGTCAGACCCCAGCATCATAGCAGCTAGACATGCAAAGTTAGTTGGCATATATTAGTGAAGCGTCATGCCATGAATTGGTCCTTTTTCGATGATGCACGTGCAGTATTATCTAATGAAGGGCTCTTGTTATGTGCGGTTGTGTTGTCAAACATTCACGCGAATAAAATGTTTGTTCCTCAGGGATAATTCCAAAAATATAGAGAATCTCATTTATCGGTAGTCAGAGCTTGGTTACGATGCCTTCACGTTATGGGTTAGGCATTTTTTCGTCCTTGTTAATGCATTTCGGTGAGAGTGAGCGGTTTTCTGGTTTTAAGGGGGGCTGTGCAGTGCGCATAGAACGGAAGGATAAATTGGTGCTGCGGCATTGGCTGCGCGACTGGGATTTCCATCGGATTGTTTGCTTTGTAATTAATGTTGAATACATTTTGCAGTACGCAATCAAAACTTCATAGTGGGCTATTGAAGGGATAAAAATTAATTATTTTCCGTGTAACTGAAAAATTGATGTTGGGAATTTGAGTGCACTGGGATTTATTTGAATTATGGCTAGAGGGTTGGGTTTTATCATGGTGAATGTATTCTTCATTGTTGATGATGGCGGTTGGACATTTCTTTAAATGGACACCTAAGCTCGTAAAAATGTTACAGCAGTAAAATATGAATTTAGCAAAACGTAAAATGAAAAAAGGGCAAATTTTTTAATGAGAACATAAGCAATAACGGGTAGCAATTCAGTAAAGTTTAATTTGTTTAGAGAGAGTACATTAGAACTGAGCTCACTTAACTTTAAATCTAGATTTACTATACTATTAAATTAAACATTTTATGAAATTGAGAGAGCCAATAAGATGAGAGAAATGTAGAAATGCATAAAATATTGTAATTAGTCAAAATCAGAATTTCAATTTAAAAAAAAATGGGTTTAACATTTAGTTAATGTATTCTTACGATGGTCAAATAAAATGAAGTCTTTTAAATGAGTTTACCAAATATTGACAACAATCACAAACCGCGCATGAGCTCTCAAAGGAAAGTTACCTGCAAAACATTTATATACAGGAGCATTCCATTACAAAGGAGGAACTCTCATCCGATTTACAAATAGCCGATTTTTAAATTTCAATGGACTAACTGTCCATTGTCCAGGCAAGGCGATACCCTATTGTAAATTAACTTAAACAAAAAATTATTATTATTATTATTATTATTTATTAACATGTAATTTAAAATTACAGGGTAATATAAAGATTATAGAACCTAGCTGCGGAGACTATTGGCTCTTATTTGATAAAATTATAAAGTTAATTTAAGAGTTTCAATAAATTTATTTACATTTTCAATATTTGTAGAGTTTGGATATTTTAATATTTCATAAATTGATTTGTATTGAAATATGGATTCTATTATTGGTTTTGCAATTTGACAATTTTCTAGGAGATGTGGGATATTTAACGTTGTGTTGCAGGAAGTGCATATCGGCGGGTTGTTTTTGGTGAGCAGATGTTGGTGAGTTATTGATGTGTGACCGAGTCTTAGGCGAACGAAGTTTGAGATTTAGATTGGTTTGTGGGGTATATTGGGTGAAAATTTTCTTCGTTTACTTTTTTATAGTGGTAGTGATAGAGGCTCCATTCAGTTTCTTGCTTGGTTCTTAGGTTTTTAAGAATACATGTTTGAAGATCTTGTTTGGTAAACACATTGAATTGGTAAACTGGTGCGTCTTTTGCAGAATTTGCGGCTTTATCAGCTTCCTCATTACCACGAATATTTACGTGTCCGGGGGTCCACATAAGTTTGATTTTATTTGGCTTCATAGCAATCTTGTTTCTTATTGCAGAAACTAGTTCAGTGTTATTGTTTGGGTTGCTTATTGCTTTTAAAACCGACATGCTATCGGAGCATACAACAAATTTGCCACTGTAGTCCAAAGTTGCCTTAGTCGCTTGGAGGATTGCAAAAGCTTCTGCCGAGAAAATTGATGTGAATTCCGGGAGGGTACCAATGCTTATAATATAACCATCTTCTAGTGTAACGGCAAACGATGTATTGTTATGTGATTTGGATCCGTCAGTAAACATGAATTTCCAACCTTTATTTTTAAGTTTTGATGAGATGTCAGAAAATAGAGAGCAATATTGCGCGTTGTTGGTATTTGTTTTCCTATAGTGAGCCAAGGACAACAAAATCGACTCAGGTTGTATATGCCATGGCGGGTAAGATAGAACATAGTTTTGTGACTTTTTTATAGGAAGTTCCATTTTTTGCGCTTTCTCAAGGATTTTGCTTATTGTGGACGGGATGCGTTTTTTACATTTGTGTCCAATGGAACACAAATTTTTCAAATTGATAATATTTCTTTTGCTTGTTTGTATTCTGGGCAGTCTTTTGACGAAGATGGGTGATCGAGAGAACAATTTGTACACATGGTACGGGTGCATACATTGGGGGAGTGTGGTGGGAGGCTACATGTGTCGCACTTTGTGATGCCGTTGCAACGTTTAGTAGTGTGGCCTAACTTTTGACAATTTTTGCACCGCATGGGATTTGGGACGTATTTCGTAACGCGAGCATTATAGAAACCAATTTCAATTGATTTAGGGGGGTTAAATAAATTGAAAGTAAATAACATTAGTCCAGAAGGTTTATACTTCCCATTACCGTCATTTTTAGTATACTTATATACGTCAATGACGCCTTGATTTTGCATCTCATTAATAATTTCTGTTTCTGTTACATTATTAAGACAAGGCGCGAATGCGATGCCTTTTGAGGAATTAAGGCGGTCATGGAGTTTTACGTACACACGTTGGCTAGATTATTTACCTTAAGGAACTTATCAGCACTTGTTTGGGATTTAGCCATGATAAGCAGGCTATTATCACGAAGCAGAGATATCTTTTCATATTCTGTGCTAATATTGTCAATTGTTTTTTTTAATAGGAAAGGGCTTAGGGATGATAAAGGTTTATCTTGGGTTGTAGAGATCATCACAATAAATTTTGGATTGTTTTTATTTGATATGACTGGGAGACCCGGGAAGTTTTTATCAAGAGGGATCTGGTTAGTTTTTAGGTCAAGTGACCTGAAACGACACCCGTCTGGCCTATTTGGCCCTGGGGCCATTTTTTTTTAACGAAAGACGCACTTAGGGCAAGAAAATAAGAAAATTAACTTAACAAGAAAAAAATATTGATAATAGATGAGTGGTATAGCGGAAAATACCGGTTTGCGCAGAAGCGACAGACAAAATAGAAGGCACACGACAGATGAAGAACGATGTGATCAGTTCGAAAGCTAGACGGTGACTGACAAAAAATTATACTTTAGCCACTTATTTTAGTTCTAGCTGCATTCATTCTGAGGGTAACAATATTCTATGACTATTTCAGCTTTGAACGGTTTTTTGCGCCGTTATTGTAGCTGTAGGTAAGAAGAAAATGCTTTAATGCTTTGTTCAAGTTTCAGTATTTATACAAGGTGGCGCAAAAGTAAACCTCCTATCAGAAAATGCTATAAATTTTGCGATTGGCCCCTAATGTCAGTTCTGTTTTGACATTTGTGTAGTAAACACATGCGAAATACACGCTAATAAACAATGTTACGCTACACTGCTCCAGAACGCGGAATATTGGTGACTATTTATTTGAGCAATAATCGGTCGATGACTTTGGCACAACGTGAATTTCGTCGCAGATTTCCTAGCCGTCCAACGCCTACCGGTGAAACACTGCGACGTTTAGCCGCTCTCCTCGAAGAGACTGGCACAACACGAGATGCTGCCAGGCGTGGCAGACCCCGGAGTAGCCGTTCTGCAGAGAATATTGCTGCTGTAGACGAAGATGTCATGGAAGCGCCGTCGACATCGACCAGCCGACGTGCCACGCAAATGGGTATCAGTCGACGGTCTTTACAGCGAATTTTGGTACAAGATTTGAAGATGTTTCCGTACAAAGTCCAGACGGTGCATCAGCTGTTAGCTGCTGACCGCCAATCGCGTCTAACATACGCTCAAGCCATCCTTAATCACCTCCAAGAGGAAGATGATTTTTCATCAAAAATAATCATGAGTGATGAGGCCCATTTCCATCTTAGCGGGTACGTAAATAAGCAAAATTTACGCTACTGGGGCACTGAAAATCCGCGTGTAACCCACGAAGAGCCATTACACCCGCTCAAAGTCACTGTATGGTGTGCTGTTTTCGCTGGAGGAGTCATTAGACCTTTTTTCTTCGAAGACGTCGCGGGCCAAACGGTTACTGTGAATGGTGAGCGCTACAGAGCAATGATCAACGAGTTCTTTTTGCCGCAACTTGATGAATTGTGATTGAAAAACATGTGGTTCCAACAGGACGGTGCAACGGCACACACTGCACGTGCCACAACCGATATGCTGAAGGATGCATACTCCGGGCGCCTAATCTCCCGTTTTGGCGATTTGCACTGGCCAGCAAGATCGCCTGATTTGACCGCTCCAGACTTCTTTTTGTGGGGCTTTTTGAAGTCGCGGGTTTATGTCCACAAGCCTCAGACTCTTTCAGCTCTTAAAGACAATATCCGTCAAGAATTTGAGGACCTATCGCCGGAAGTTTTGGCCAAAGTGATGGAAAATGCCATAAATAGGGCTCAAATGACAATCAACTGTGGCGGCGGCCATTTGCATGACATCATATTCTCGACTTGATGTAAAAAAAAATTAAAAGACCAAATAAAAATAATCCACAAGAATAATCAAAGTTTTTTTTTTTTTAATTACAGCCAAAAAAACATCGGAAGATTATTTTTGCGCCACCTTGTATATACAGTTTCGCTTAAGAGATTAAGGCATGTGTCCAACACGTGACGCTTAATTCGAATATATAGTGTAATTTCAAAAGAACTTAATTTTATAAATTGATTTAACTCTTTTCTTATTGGCGGTCTAGTAAGTAATATAAAAAGTTCGTGTGTAAATTATTGTCTTTTATTATATACTTGATGATTAAAAAATGTCTGTACGTGCCGCAAATCATTGATTTTTGTACTTATATAATATATTATGTTATATTTTATTTAAAGAAATTAAGTTACAATTATGGCTGATCAATCACGATCAAACAGTGCCCTTCGTGCCTTTCGCCCGGATGCCGTGTACACCAGCCCAGGCCTTAATGATTATGTTTCAATATAGGAAAAGGGTATTAGAACAAAATGTCAGAAGCATTATTTGAGCTTGTTCTTAAGAGAAGCTTTATCTATTTTTAAAGATTTAAATCATGATTTCGCAATTGGTTTTTCGAAATTCTGTAGCCTCCGACCAAAAAACGTTTTGGTTATGAAAGATACCCCTAAAGATAAATGTAGATGTATAATTCATGAAAAAATTTACCTTGATATTAAGAGGGCTTAAAGAAAACTACAGTAATGACTGGTTGTTTAAGAATTCATGTGGCGCTTCTACTAATTCGAATTGCTGGAAGGATGAATGTAATACTTGTTCTAATGGTCAAAAAAATATACGGACTCTAGAATTGAGCAGATTATGTGTTTTTGAAAAAATTGAAAAAAAAACACTTAGTGACCAACGTCACTGCTGGTGAACTTACAGAAAAGTTAATTGAGTCTTTCCCAAAGATGATGCGTCACGTGAATTTGAAACGGATACAAGCTGCTGAATTCCACCATGATAAGATGAATGAAAATGTACGTATCCTTCAAGTTGACTTTGCAATGTCTTTTGGGTGTGAGTATCAGAATGCAGTCCAGAGCGCTCTTTAGTCACGATCAAGTGTCATGTTGCTTACAGCGGCAAGCTTGTACAAATCGAAATGTCAAACAAACGTTATATGCTCGGATGTAAATGCTAAGGACAAAGACACCATCTACGTTTTTTTAAACGAGTCAATCGACATTATTCTTAACGAAAACGAAAGTTCATCTTCGACGTCGGCTGAAATAATTTGAAGTGACGCACCTTCTTCAGAATTCAAAAACCGTTACATGGTCAATTTAACATCTTTACTCAGTGAAAAACATAATAAGATTTTTTTTTTTAATATTTTGCAACATCCCATGGAAAAGGTGTGATTGATGGAGTTGGCGGGAACATCAAGAGACTTGTAAGCGAAAAATGTCAAGCCAATATGAAGACGTTGTGGTATAATCAGCCAAAGATTTTTATGATCTGGCATCGCGATTGGTGTCCAAAACCCGAGTCATTTACCTTTCAGCATCGGAAATTGGCAATAGAATAATGAATGCGCAGCCATGGGAAAACGTCAAAGCCATACCTTGAATTTCTTGGTCCGTACTCATTGCAAATCCGAAGAAAAAATTGTATTTAATTATTAAAAAACTTTAATAAAAAAAAGTATTTCAACTGTGTCAGACACGTGACGTCGTTTGTCCGTACTTGACAAGTTATAAAAAAAATTGCTAAAAAAATAACTGTGTGTTTTTTTGATATTTTTTTCTCCTTACTGTCAACTTTGATTCTCCCTTAATAGTTTCTTCTCACACATCTATAATCTATTATTTTTATTTTTGCTGAAATTTAAATGTAAAGATAAATATGTAAAACATTGGTTGACTCTAGACGTCTGTTACGTGACAGCTGTTCTAATTATTTTTGTAGGGCAACTTAAAAAAATTCTTTCATAATGTTCAATAAAATAAGTTTATGGCATATACTATTTACGTACCTAAGATAAGGAGTTTTATTGTCTGTACGTGACCATGCAATGTCCCTACATGCGTGATCAAAAAAATTACTAGATAAGTCGCATACTTAGTTGCAATACAAATACAAAATGGGTGGTGGTTTGAGTGAACATAAATCTCACACTACTTTGGGCAAGTGCTTATAGTGTCTATGAAGATTTCCAACAGACCACGAAAAAAATTTCAATCAAATAAGGATATTCTGAATTTCATTTATTATTTTACGTACCTTTCCATCCATTAAAATGCTTACAGATATTCAGATATGCCTCATTGAATTTAAATCCTCAGCCATTAAATCCCAAATATCAGGGCACATTCTCAGAAAAAATTGGCACTGGGCATGCATTTTCAAATGTTTTTAAAGTCAATCTGGAGACATGCAGGCAACCTGACTTAAGCATCTCATCTTCTGACCAGATCTGAGCTTATCATATAGTCATCCATTCCTTACTCTTTTTTGGGTTACCCTGATTGACTTGATATCGATCCGGGATGTTTCTCTTGCGTCATTTTCAAAATCTAATTATCAAATAATAAGGTTGGTAAAAAGTAAAAAGTTAAAGCCAGCTAACTTTGCTTTGACGTCAAGGTCGGTCTTCCTAATAACTGAACGATCATGTTTTTTTTTAAACAGCTTGGTCAATCCTACAAGAACATTTTAGGGTAACTTTTACTATCAGATCTGAGGAAGCCCTTAAAATTGTAAAACTTATTTGCGTGTTTCAACAGAACTCGACTCTAGTGTACCGTGAATTGAATATTGATCAGGATTTCAGAATTTCAGATAACTTCCATCCCTTCGGAAGTTATCAAATTAAGCTCCATTGCAACTTTTATCGAATTGTCTACAAACTTTTTAAGTACCTAAGAAATGATGAGCTTGGAGGCGATGCAAGAGGGTGTCACTGCCAGGGCACCGCAGAATAAGAGAGATATGAGGAGGAATCCTATGGAACTCCATAAAAACACCGTCTGGCTGCTAAAGAAGATTTGTGAATTTGTCGAAACAATGCAATCGCAAGAGACCACCAAGTCAATTTCAGAACGTGTATCCTTTAACCTCTCGATTAAAAATATACTACCAGCGTTTAACGCAAAGAACTATGACAACGATAACGCAACCCAATATTAGCTGCAACTGTTGTGCTGGGTTTCTCGGTCCCACCAGCAATAAACTCTTGGTTTGATGAAGAGTGACGACAGATGCTAGCAGCCAAAAACGAGGCATACAAGGTTAAGCTACAGGTGAGCTCTATACGTAATGAAGTAGGGAAGAACACCGACTTTTCAGAAAGAAGATAAAAAAGCAAGAAAAGTGTGCGATCGAAGACAAAGAGAGGTGCCATTCCAGGAAAGTTCGTAAGTTTTACAAAAATGTCAAATACAAAACGCGAACAGAGCCCTCACAAGGTAGGCAAGAAAATAACGTAGTTCTTGATAAACTTTTTCGGCAATGAGGAACAATCTTCCGCTGTCAGGCAGAACTAACCATTATATTAGCGAAGACAAAGAAAACTACCAACCACTCGACCAACCACTCGACCCAAGTGAAGTGAGGATAGCCTTTCCACCGAGGGGTATATAGCCGTCCGGACCTTTCATTCTCTTTATGTAATGTTCCATATTCCTTGAGGTATCAATGATCCTTCACAGTGTACAATAATTGATATTATCGTTATTATCATGGTACATCCCTTTAAAAAAATCTATATGTTCCTACTGTTCTTATATATCCTTATCAATTAAAACTGACAAAGAAATCCAACGAAAAACACGTGTAACGGTACCCAATTTACATACAATTTTTTTAAAGGATTCCTTCGTAAATCCTTGGTAATTCGCATTTATTAATTCTTTAGCAATGCGAATTTATTGAGAGTTTTAACAAGAGAGCAGATTACATCTCGACATCCTTCAATATTTACAATTAAATCTCTGAATCAGAAGACTTACACTAGTATTCGTACAACGTTCCAAATTGATTGATATAAATTGCTCAGCTGCAGGGTAGATGGAAAAAAGTCCCTCCTGGAATATTTGCAATGTGCACTTGAGGAAGCAATCAAGGGAAATAAAATGCATTTGCATGTGCGATATTATAATAAGATTCACCGAAAAGGACTTATTCCTTTAGCCTCTTAACTGCATCACGATGGCTTTAATTGATTTCCATTTAATCTATGAACCACCGTTTTGTTGAAATAACAAAATTCGAAGCTGAATTTGCTAAATTTCTTCTGATATTTGATGAATTTTTTCGTTAAGGACTTTTGTGGTTGGGTTACCAATTTTACTCAAACAAAAGTGTGAGTTAAATTTAAACATATACTCAACCAATATAACTCTTCATGTATAGCGAACGGACACTGTTGCCGGAGCACTTAATACAACTTTTCACATCTCGGCGGCAGCACCATGTAACGTTTTTAATGCCGGGAAAATGCAATCGCAACCTACAATCGTACATCAAACCAGAGCCCAATTTAAAAAAAAGCACAAGAGCGTACGAAGGTAGAAAAGTTGTCAATCAAAAGGTTGAAGAATAAGAAGTAAAAATTGCTTCATTTGGAGGTCTGTTAACGCCTGTTTCAACTGACACCAATCCTCCAGGTCGAAGAGTCTTCGAAATCGAGCCAGATGGTAAACGCAGTTGAGAAAGATATCGTCGTAAGTGACGCGCATTAGTTGAAACCGACCACAGCCAACTTGGAAAGTGAAACTGGATACCTAACGAGCAAGGTTATTAATCCAGGTTCAGATCGCGGGCAGGTCCAGATCCCGGGCAGTAGTTGATCTGTTTTATGCTCGAGATTTCTTATGCCACATATTTGAAATGATTTTTAAATTTTTTCAGCGATTCATTAAGAGCACAAATCCCACCATGTGTGACTGTTCGCAATGGGACAATCTTAGCTTCATATATACCCACTGTTCCATAGAATCATTTTCAATCGCTCATCTGGTAAAGCCTCTAACTTCACATAAGCATAGCAACTTTCACAGTTGGGAAGGATTTAAAAAAAAATCTAAAATATACGTCTCTCTCACATTGCTGACATCCATATCTAAAAAGCTGTCGATTAAATTTATTTACCCCTACATTAAAATTAATTTATAATACTTTGAGCAAACTGCACACTACAAGATACATCACATGCTAGATGTTTATAGCTACATAGAATGGAGTAGATATCTGCCGCCCGACCAAGAGAGCCACGATGATAATAGTAGAGCTAGAGTGTGGAGAGGAGGGTTGATCCGCCATTATCCATGTCTGTCACACATCCACAACTACTTCAACCAGAGATACAGTAGAATTCCTTTTTAAATTGAGTGATCATAAATTTTTATGAGGTTTGTTTGGAGCCGATATTTAGACTTAATGGACCCGAAACAGATTCTATACAGAGGGTTCCTGTTTCTAGTTCGGATCCTAGTGTTTATTTTATTTTTTGCTCTGTTGTGTTCTTGAGGGTGGCAATGAATTTGTTGTTGCTGTAGCTACCTTTAATGGTGGTGCTAAAGAGGCCTACCAGGAAGCAATAATGTTTTATTGGAAGACATTACTTTTTTCTGTAAGCCGTTTCGAGGTGGCTGACCTCGACTTTTACGGATTTCGAGTTTTATCTGCTCTGCAAATTAATATCAATCTCGACGCTTTTCAATTTCATGTTTCTTTTTGCAGTTGGGTGGGTAATTAAAATAAAGATGTTTTTGTAGTATGGGTACAAGAGAGTCTGGATAAGTGGGTGAATAGATTGTTTATTTTGAAATACACGATATGGCTGTTTTTTTTATCTTTCTTACCGAGAAAGCTACACAAATAAATGGGAGGCAGGTTTACATGTCCACTTTTTTAAAAATAATAGGATCAAGGGATAACCTTACCTTTATTAGAGAGTGCTGGGGAGGTGCATCAAGGACGAAAAATTGTCCTACCAACCTACTCGTAGATCCAGTTTTTACAGAAGTTATCATTTGATGACAATTTTTAACATCCAAAGACATGTAGCATTAGAAACATCCACACGTAGGTTTTGTTTTTTATAAACTTTTCTCAGGTGAGGCGAACCTAAAACGCTCCAGGATGCCCTGAGATGGTGCCTGCAGATGTTATTGACCCATTTTTTTTTAAACTGTTACAGATTGAATATGGATGGAATTACGTCTTCCGAAAGTTCGTTTCGTTGTTCACTTTTTATGTAACAAAAATAATTTTAGAATTGTGTTGTTCGTATGGTTGTTATATGGGCTGTGTGAGCGAAAACTGCGTTCCTCGTCGGTCTTTTAAATGCAACAAGTCTAGGGATGATTTCTCTGAGCTACTCCGAACAGCAAATACTCGACAATTAGAAATCAAATATTGTTAAGGCGCGTAACTGGAGAAATCATGACCTTAACATACCTCTAGATCAATTTCCCAATAGATCATTTATATGGCCATCTTGTAAGCAGCCACATAACCCTGATGTCATGCCAATTAAATGTTTGCCAAAGATAGGTCTCCAATAAAGTATGAAGTTGAACTCAATTAATCGTAACATGGTGATCATGTCCATTGACATTAAATTGCACACGGCACATTTTTATGGATGCATTTGAGGAGTCTCTTGAAGCATAAATGGTTTGCTAAATAAGAACCAACAAAAGGTTAGCCTCATCCCTTGGATTTATTTATCGATAAAATTCAGATTTTTCCTAAGTTTAAGTTTTGTTAGGTTTAAGTCGGAAAAGTTTCGAGCAAAAGCCTTCAGTTGATGCATAAATTTGGTCTTAATGCAAAGTTCGCAACAATATTGACTGAAAAATTCCGGAGTCATGTTAACGGCCTGGATTCGGCTGCTTTGCCGCTTGACAGAGGTTTTGACAGTTTGATAGGTCATAAGAAAAGTTCAATAGTGGGTTTGTATAAATTATATAAATTATTTCGAAAAACCTGCATAAGAATTAGTTCCAAAATTTGTAATATTTTGATGTTCTTAGAAGCTTTGGTTTCAAAAAACATCAACCTTTGGTTTTTTTGAAAATTGTCGATCAGAGATAGTATAAGAAATATTGTCTTCATATCGCAGTTTTTTTGGGCTATAGATGCATGTTAGTACAAATAACCTCTTCTGAACTTCTTAGACTAGCTATCTTGTACAAGACTATATCGTTTCAGCACTTTTTTAAAATTCAGAAACATGAACCTCATCAGAAAGTGTTTATCAAATGATTGCTAGCTTTAAGCTGATGGAAGGTATTTTAAGCAGAAGATTCAACGATATTTTATTCTAACAGCAAAAGACCTGCACTTTTTTTATATTTAGCTTGGGCATGCAGAGCAATTGCTTATCAATGTTGGACTGGTAATTTTCAAAAAAAATTCAGACAAAAACACTGAGGCAAAAAACCAATACTTAGGTACGAACAATTTGAAGCAGTGATTACTGAAAAGTTATTACTGCGTTAACCAACACTGAAGAAACTAAGGTGTTGTCACCCTCGGAATTTGAATCAGGGACCCTGCGCTTAGTACTCCAACGCACTAACCACTAGGTCACTACACCGACAGAAATATCAATCTCTCTTGATTGATCTGTTCTTCACTCTAACTCTTTTCTGCTAATGCAGATCCAGGGATGTCGACTAAGGTTAAAGACAAGAAGAAGTTTTTCATAGCATTGCCATTGTACTATCGTGTTATATTGCCAAATTCAAACAAACTGCTGCTCTGATATCCGCTCGGCTTTGCGCATACCTAAAGCAGTTGCTATAAACCTGGAAATGTCGGTTTTTTATTAAGACCGATCAAAAAAAATATTGAGCTGGATTCAACGCAGAAACAGCAAGGCAGGTTGGATGAGATAAAACAGACACATTAGGATCTCAGAGAGACGGCAAGAAAAGTCCGGCTGATCTGTTGACTAGAGCGTCAGCGGCAATGTGCTCCAATCATTTTAACTGTAGAAGAATTACAACGTTTCATTTTTCGTAGAAACTTAACGCATTTGCTTCCGTTTGAGTTACGGCATACACATGACTTTTTATCATGGCTTGTCGTACTGGGGATGGTCATGCATCTAAATATCTAAGCGCAGTCTTTATGTTTTTCCAACGAAGTTTGAACTGCTTCCCTATCTGGATGAAAAGCATCTTTTCAGAGTTAACGATGGTCTATAGTGCCTTCACGACTCAATAGATTTACGACATCCTATATTTTTGACTGCAAAGTCTTACGTCACCACCCCCATTACAGACGACTACCATCATCGTACACTACTTGGTGGCGCAAATATTGTTTTGTCTCAACTAAGAAAGAAATTTTAAATCGTTAAGGATCCAGCAAAGATTAAGGAATTGCATTATAGTTATATCGTAAGATGTTTGGAAAAGCATCATTAGCACTATTGCATTGACGTCTACCTGTTTCGTTTTTTTAAGGTCGTTCTATATCACTGGGATCGATTTTGCTTGTCCACTTTAATCCTTTGACAAGGGAGTAAGGTCTAGATAAAAGTTTATACATGAGCTGTGTACCTTGAGATGTTGTTTAGTTTATTAAGAGATAAATATCCCAAACGATTTATCGCCAATTATGCCGAGACCTTTCGAAGAGCTGCATTTGAGCTTTAAGGCTTCTTGGAACACAAATGCAAGAATTGGAACTGTTCTGTCGAGAGAGCTCCTTGATAGAGTGAATTCTTATAGCATATTATAAGAACTGTTAAAACTATCTTGAGGGTGGTAATATGAAAGTCCAGACTTACTACCGAACAATTGTGAATTCTTTTGGTTTCGGCTTAAGGATGGATAAAAAATTCTCGCCCCTTTAAACATATGGGAAGCAATGCGTTGAACGCAGGATCATTGAAAACAGCTCACTTCTTGAATATGCAGTGTGGCTCTACCTCATCTCTCGAAGTACCGGAAGATGTGAACGTGATTCGAGTTCTATGGGCACGAGCCAGAAGTATACTCATAAACTGAGCTGGAAAATTGAACTCCCGTTCACCTCCTTTTTGTTGAACAGGCATAGCCTTGTTGGAATATATTTTTTAACAGATAAGGCTCGTTAGCTATGTTTTGCCTTCTGTACATACCTCTTTAGTGCTAGAAAATCGTTAGTTTCCTTGATTTTAACCTTAAGTCGAACACCAAGCTTATCAAATACTTTGTGTGCAAAAATTACTTGTTAGATAAAACAAGGTAGGACCGAGCGTCAAATTTGCCAAGTTTCTAACGAAATTGAATTATGAATTTTTGAAATTTAGTCAGACTTTTAAAATTGCCAAGAAAAAATGTTGCTTCGTTTTTTTTTTGACTAAAATCACCCACCCGATGAGCTCAGTGGCGCGATGGTCAGAGTACGATGAACTGGTTTTTCACTGGCCCTCCTCTCGTGATGATCTGACAAATTATCAGAGTAGTATCAATTGTCAAGAAAAGCTTATCATAAACAGTAGGTCCTGCCATCGTGCAATAAGTACACACGCACACATGAATGGTTGTGAGAAAGCTCGGCGCTGGGTACTAACGAGCCTGTTGCGCCAAAAATTTGTGTTTGTAAAATTAGCCACCCATCGCTTAGTAGTCCACCAAAAACATAACGCATACTTCAAAGACTTAATTTCCTTATGCAAAGTTACCATCAGCTAAAAGCCGAAATGGATCTTGTTTTCCTTTACTATGATAAAGAGCTTCTAATCCGGTCTTCTGAGCCTTATCAATTCACTTGGTTACCTTGTTAAACCTCCAGATATTAATCGCCGCGAGCTTGTTCCTTTTCCTCAAGCTGCGATTTAGCGAATCCTCCTCCTCCTTTATTTGGTCAATTGTAAATGCCAGGTTCTAACCCTAACAACAAATTAAAAAGCACTTACCATGTAACCACCTACCTTTTCCATTCCACTTAACGAAAAAGGTAATTTCCGTTAAAAGTACAACTTCTGCTTGTTGAGTTTATCTGATGTATCTATTCACTTTGCAAAGCAAGGAAATTAAACACCGTCCAGCCATTTGAACTCCTTTGAGATAATGTTAATCCAGGCAACCCTTTTTTGCCAGCAATTGTGAAAAGGATTACACCTAGCCCAAGAAAATCTCCATGTTTATATTTTTTATTGTTGTTGCGCACAACTGTACTATAAACAAAAGTGCCATAATAACCGAAAGGATAAAAACCAACGCACAGGGATTAGACTTTAATTGGAATATGAAATTTTATATTTCAAAAAAAAAAAAAATAGTTTACCAGCTTCCGTTCAAAATTCTTAGAAGATATAAATCTTGATGATGATAATTCCCAAAGGTCGGAATATCCTTTGAAATCGACCCACTCCTACCGTCAAATCAAAGACCTTTGTATATGGACACAAGAACACTATAACGCATAAGTATACCCTCTTCAAGACGGCCGACGGGCTAACGTTATGGAGCTGCCGAGCATTAACTGAATTATTATTACGCAGCATTTGCTTTTTGTACTGCGTAAATCCTCTTGTAAAAGGATATCTATTGGGGTTGGATGTGTGCATGAGAGGCAACACCATTTTATTGAAATATCTGTGTAAACCCACCCTAGAACATGTCCTTTTATCACATCAAAGCAAAGGCCACACACTACAAATAGTCCTTTTGAAAATAATCAATTATTTTGCTCCCTGCCCCGTAAGATTTTTTAGCCAATTGAGACGGATGAAGAGAGTTCTGTGTGCAGTCGTCAATGTTGTCACCTTCACACAGATACAGAGAAGTAAAATCCTTCAAATTGAAAACAAAACAACAAACTTTTTACAGAAAAAACACCCACACAAAGAAATCCCGAACAGAACGAGAAAATTATTTTCAACGTTTATTCATTCCTGCTGGAGGGGTTACGTGGTAGTTTGGAGTTCCGTAGCACGGAAGCTTGCATCCGTCACACCTACCGTTTTTCGAAATAAGGATAACAGCAAAAAAAAAATGTTTTTTTAGAATGCTCTGCTGTGCCCTCTGACTATTCACCATTTCGAATGAAATTGGGTCAGACGGAAGTCGACGCCAATCAGTGTAAGTGCTTTGTGCACACTTCCTTCTTTGGCCCAACTGACTTCTCTGGAAACCCTCATGAACTACTCTCGTTTCGTGTGGCAATGTGAAATATACTGCTGCGACTACTCAAATCGGACGCTTTCTGATGGAGAGGCAAAGAAAACCCTCTAAAGTCGGGGTGGCCAGAAGATACATCTTTGGGTGTTTGAAGCAGGTTAACAGTTATTTATTTAGATGCGAGCACACAACATAACGTACATGGAAGAGGGTATGGAAAGGCAGATGGTCTTAGCATTCGGTTTGGCTCCGATGGAAGAGCATTTTCGTGTTTCCCAGCAAAACAGCATAAAAAGAGGAATCCTTGTGGTTTTACTTTTTGACTACAACTCTAGTCTCCACTGATAAAGCTTTAGGTTGCAATACCACCAATAAGTGGTATGCCCTTACAAAGTGGCCAAATGAATAGATGTTGGAGTAGATTTTTGGAAACACTTTCGGATAAAGTTTTATTTTTATTATGTATGCTCTTTAAAAGTTTTGAAAGCTTAGAAGGAAGTGTTGGTTTTACATACATCCTGTCGGAGTGCTATTGTGCCCAATTATAAATGATGTATGTATAAATATTTTTTTTACCTCATGGGATGTTTGTAAGGACACCATGTCGTTGTAAATGTTTTTTTTTTTTGGGTGTGCGTATTTCTCTTCAGTAAGAAAATTTAGCTCAAGGATATCTAACATCAATTTTTTTTTTTTTTTTTATCAATCTTTTTGATAAAACCGGCTTTTACGATCAATTGGTTGTAAGCATTTGGAAGTTCAATGCAAGGTCCGCGACATCACCATTATTCAATGCCTCGCACCTACAAATGAGGACGCGGACAAAGTAAAAACTGCTTTCTATCTTCAACTGAGCTCGGTGCTCAGTGCTCCAGAAGCCGATATAATGATCATCATGGGTAACTTTAATGCCTGAATTGGACCGGACAACGTAGGTGTCGGCTAGTAATAGGGAAACATGGCTAAAGATCTGTTGCGAGTCTAGGTTAGGGCACGGAGGCATCCTTGATGTAACTAGTACCGACCAGCTCACAGGGCAGTGCAGCGCTGTGTAATGAGTGACAGGAGAAAAAGAACGGATGAACTTGCGGAAAATGCGGAAAGTGCTACAAGAATAGGGCATACGAGGGAGCTGTATAAAAGCGCTACGGATATTGTTGGCCGTAAAAGCAACACCAACCATCCTGTTTTGTATGTGGACGTCACACAATGGAATGATGGAAGGCTCTGCTAAATAAGGAATCAGATAAGTTGAGTCCAACGATGAGCTCCCAACAGCTAGAAATGCGGCCATCTTATATGTGAATTGACACCAACAACTGCAGTAATCAAAACATCCAATATCCCAACGAAAGCAAATGGCTACTCTCTCTGAAGCATAAGTTTGAGTTACGTATAAGTCCAGAGAATTTTTCACCGATATACATAAATGCAGGCAGAGAACAATGCATACAAATATGGAGGATGAAAATGAGAAGGATATTGCCAGAACGCCGATCGTAAACAGAATTGTTTCACAACAATAAACACAGCAACTAAGAAATTCATTTTACATACTTAAAAAGAAAAACACAAATAAACAATAGTGATCACACAAGCAGATAAAGGAAACAAAACAGTCGTATTGCACAAAGGAGATTGCGAAAACAAAATGGAAGGACTACTTGAGGCATACATACACAACAATAGAAGCAGGCCCCATGGTAAAATAACAAAAACAAAACAACTCAATGATTAATTACCTATACAAATAAAACTCTATTGACCAGTGGCAAAAACAACAACTAACATGTCCCGCTCGAAGACCATACGGACTACCAAAAATACATAAACTAGGTCTACCACTCAGACCAATATCGTCTTCAACAAATGTCTCATGCTACAAACTCTCCAAACCGGTGGGAGAAATCCTAGGAAGCATCAAAAATGTATTTCATCTAAAGGACAAAATGAAAAATCAAAAACTAAACGCAGAAGATATCCATTGATGCCATATCACTCTTCACAAAAATACCAACATATCTAGCGATAAAAACAACAAACTAATGGACCATAATAACAAAACACACAAAAATATTGGGTGTTTTTTTAGAGGTTGGGTTTTCAAATATAGATAAAGCTGACAATTGGTGGTCAAATCGGGCAACTCTAATGCCATTTATGTTTATGTTTAGTTTGGTTTGCCATTTCATCATTTGAACAGGTTGACAAATAAACAACGCTTGCAAATCGTGCAAATTTATTTCGAATATAATGGTTCAGTTCGCGAAGTTTACCGCAAGCTCCGTCCATTTTATGGACGACATAATTGTCCGTCAGAACAATTAATTCGGTTAACCATGGATCGTTTTCTCACTACGTTTACTCTATGTAAACGCATCCGCAGAGACGTCGACCAGTGCGCACCGAAGAAACAATTGCCGCTGTAAAGCAAAGTGTTGAAGAGGACAGGAATGAATCGATTCGCCACCGTGCACAGCAATTGTAGCTTTGTCCATCAACTTTATGGAAGATTTTGCGCAAAGATCTTTGCTTCCGACTTTACAAGATCCAGCTTGAGCAAGAATTAAAGCCGCGAGAGTCTGTTACCGTTAATAGAGACCGGTATAGGGAAATTATAACCGACTATTTTGTTCCCGAATTGGATGGCATGAATGTGGCTGAGACGGCGCTACATGCCACACAGTGCACGCCACAATCGATTTATTGAAGTAAACATTCGATGAGCGCATAATTTCGCAGAATGGAACTGTCAATGGCCACCAAGATCGTGTGCTTTGACACTATTTGTTTTTTTTTTGTCTTTGGGGATATGTGAAGTTGCTCATCTACGCCAACAAACTAGAAACGTAAGGGACTTGGAAGCCAACATCCGTGGCGTTATTGCCGACATACGGCCCCAAATGATCGAAAAAGTGGTTGAAAATTGGACCTCCAGACTTCGCTTTATTCGAACCAGCCGCGGCGACCACATGCCCGAAATCATATATAAACAATTAATGGCATAAAATTATTCTTCCAATAACGCCAAATTGATTTACATTAATACTATTTTTTTGTGTTTTATTTCAATTCGTAATTCTATACCTCTAAAAAAATCACCCTTCACAAAGGAAACAATTTAACGATGGTGGAAAATAACCGACGAAACGTATGAGGAAAAAATTAAGTAAACTTGTTTTTTTTTGCATAAAAAATCTACACAACTACACAATATCCAAGCAAAACATTGCAAACTTTATAAAACACTTCAGTTCTGTTACTTTTAAATATCTGTTTAACATTTTTAACTTTCTCTTGCAAAGAAAAATATATTGTTTTCGGGAAAATTTTCGACCTCGAGATTTTGATTGATTCTAACATGACGATGATAGCGGAACCCAAAATAGTGGTTTTTGGAATTCCGTCCGTCGGCTCGTCGGTGTGTCGGTCCGTATGTCCGTACAAGTCTCTTTAGCCAAAAACTCGATCGATTTTCTTCAAACTTCGTATCCACCGTTTTTTTGGTCATAATTTTAGGTCCTTTTTTTGTTTGCGTTAAGCTATGTTATTATCGGTACCCGCCATATAAAAATTATACATAACCTCAATATTCGCGAAAACGGCTATTACGATTTTGACTAAACTGCATATATGCTATAAGCATATTAATTCCAGAACTGCTTACACAGTTCTTTGGAGAAAATCTATGTAACGTATTTTTTGCATTTAGGCCATATAATGAAAATTGTCAACTTCTCGCAATCTATTTGGCCAAATTAAATGAAATTTAATTTATATGCTACTATTGCTGTTTTCATGAATTCCAAATAATTGTTTTTTAGCCCAATTACCCCTAAACGGAATTTTCAGTTTTGGCCAATAACAGAAAATCATTATTATTCACATGGACACCGATTACTTTCAATGACGAAATAAACGTTGTTATAATCAAATTTCCACATTATTTATATAATTTTTAGCATCATTAATCAAAATAACAATTATTGTGTATTTTGGCCAAATTATTAAAATTGTCAAATTAACTTGCTGTGAAAGAGAAAGTTGCATACGACCCAGTCGTTCACCCACCACTCGTTATAAGGGTATTCACTTAAACTGATAAATTTACGCAGTTCGTAATTTGATAAATTCACGAGGTGCCTTAAATGAACATCCCCAGGAAACCAGTTGCGCAATTGAATGAACTTTCACTTTTTTCTTGAATGTTTTGTTTTAATTTGTATTCCCACCTCTGAAATTGTTTCAATCAAAGCAGCACAATGTGTGTAATTTTCCGAGGATGATTACCGAACCAAAATTGTCGCAGAAATTTACGTGACTTGCGTAAATAAATTTTCATATAAAATTTGACAGGTCAAATACGGTCTAGTACATTTATGAAGTTTATATTTAGTAAACCTAAAAATAAACCTTATTTTTACGCGTTTCAGTGAATACCCTTATTGTTTTTATCAAAAGAGTTATAGGAAAACAACTTTAAACGCACTTCATCATCTAGCCGCTTCATTTGTTTTTATTAATTGTTTTATATATGAAATACATATTACTGGTAAAATCGAGATTTTTTCAAACCAACGGCATTTCATTTCGTTATACTGTACGAACACGCAACTTCTGGTGATATTGGTGGTTTTCATTGTCACGTCGCATTGGTATTGAACATTCCACAGTGATCATACATGACTATGGAATATTCCCTACAGACAAATATGTCGATTTTAACTGCACAAGTATAAAAATAAACATACATGTGGTGAAATGCCCTTTAACAGACACCAAATAATGAAAAGTCACGAAGACGAAAATGCTACAAAAAATCGCTTGGGAAACATCACTTCAGTAGCCTTTATCCTTGACAAACGCAAAAAACACCGTTGACAGTATTTATGTATGTATATAAATTTTACTCGTTTTTACATTTTGATACAAGCTTACCATTACCCATCCTGCCATCGGTTGACTCCCCTATTTATCGACAAGAAAATCCATTAAAGTAATTTACTGTCGAACAAAAGTCCTTCAATTATGCGCGCGTTCGCCTTTTTTTTAACAATAAAAGCCATTCCTTGTCAAAAAGCAATTAACAAATTCAAAAAACAATGAAACGAACAAAAAAAATATACATAGATATGTATATACCTATCAGGATCTCTCTTGTATCACAAGTCCTTCAGCATCAATGCGCGTTCCCTTAATAGGAACTTAATAATACAACACCAACGAAAAAATGAAAATCTGAGTACGCCAAAGTAATATTCGCGTAATTGTTCGCATGATATATTATATACGCGAAAAAAAAACAATTTTTTTGTCTTTGTTATCCTCTTTGATTACAGTAGAAATTGACTTTAATTGCGTTTCCTATTTTCTCACACCCAGATACATTTTATTTTCGTGAGGGTGGCGTCACTATAACTTTGCAAGGAATGTGTTGTCATGTGTAAGGAATAAAATAGGCAACCAGGAGCAGGAATGGAATTGTAAGATGACATATTTCTTTCAATTTTAATTTTGTTTAGAAGGGAAAAATGCTTGCGGAGAATCATCTGATGTAGTTAGAGGGACCACTTGTTAGCAAAATGTGTTCACCTCTGGCTAATTGCAGAGTTTCTTATGCTTTAAGCAAATGGATATCATATTCAATGAAGATTCATATTCTATTAACACAAAAGAAAAAAAAAACAATAAAGGTTGATATGTTCAATCGTTTCGGAATATATTTGGAAGGACATTAAATTATGTTCGCCAGTCGACCTTCATGATGTCAATAAAAAAAAAACTATTAATATATTCAAATTATCACCCATTTTCAAAAAACACCGTGTCTTAAAAATTGTATAAGGGATTAAATATCTTATCCTTCCAAGGTTTTTGTAAACGCCATTTTTGGGTCCCTAAGTTTAGGCAACGATTATAAAGTCATACAGATAACGCACTGCAAACAAGAAAAATTGTTCTATGGCAGGCCGTATTTGGATCTCGTTTCTCATGTATGAGCAAAAGTATCTGTTTTTTGTTATCAATGCGTCATCTGTATGGCTTTATAATCTTTGGTTAAGGGTATGTGTGGAGACTGTACATTTTTTAAAAACCTTATTCTACTGTCAAGAAAATCAACACAACAAACTGAGTATGAGAATAGTATTCTTAAGAAAATGTTGCTAAGATCCATCTTGTCTGTAAGCTATAAGACATACATGATATATTTCTTGGTCACGTTGTGCCCTTTTTGATTGCAAACATGCAATCAAAACTCTGGGTAATACTTTTTTTCTCGTAATTTCGATACGCCAATTGTTAACGAATTCAACCAACAAATGTGTTTCCTCGATGCATTTGAGGTCAAGTGAAACGTCCTTATCTGACACACAAACTGATTTACTATTTGGGGTGCGCCATCTTATGTAGGTTTGTGAATATCAAATTAATTTAATAAAATAAAACCAATTTCTATATATGAGGTGTTTATATCTAACTTTATCCTTTACAATTTATTTAGACTAGTTTCTCAATACAACTTCAATCAAGTAGCTACCTCTACTGACCGAAGCAAAATGCGTCATTTTTCTGCATTTTCCATCACTTTTTCGAGCATCTCGAAATTATCTCTATGATTTCGGCACATATGCTTGCCTTGAGCCCGTAAATGGTTTAAGGCTTGCTGGTTTAAATTCCGCTTTTCAAAAACACCACAAAAATAAGTATGGATGGGTCAAACTTGGGGTGGCCAGTCAATGTGTTGTTAACAACACATCTCCAGGGAATTTTTGTTGCGGATATTACAATGCTTCATTTGCATTATGGAATGGCGTACCAGCTTCTTGAAATTCCTTCTCTGAAGGAAAATGGCTTAATGATGCTTTTGGCACAAACATGCACAGGCTTCATCAGTCACACTTTGATCATGCAATGGTGTTTCATGAATGAATCATGTGGTTCCCAAATTGTGGCAATTTAGCTCATTAATAGCGCCAGATAGTGTGGCGAAATGGGCCTCGGCGGTCATCAAAATTTGCTTCCAAAACTGTTCAGTGTCAACCATTCGAGCGACTGTTTGGCCGTATTCAAAGCGGAACGTATTGTCGGAACAAATTTCAAATGTGTTGTCAGACAATTCCTGTTGGCCACGAAATTCTACAATATGCACGCTGAGTTAACAAAACTGAGGACTATTTGTAATGTACAGCGTCGTTTCGGATTAATCTCTCTTTCTTTTCGTTGTATTTACGAAAGTTGTTTGATACTTGAAGAGCAACAAATTTATGAGTTCCTCCCGCAGGAAGAATCGCAAACGTCATTTCAAAGCCCCATCGCACATTCGTATGCGGTTAATGTCAGCACCTCTATCCAAGGAGCTCCTCCAAAAGTACAACGTTCGGTCAATGCCAATTCGCAAGGACGATGAAGTACAGGTTGTTCGTGGAAAGGTTGTACAGTCATATCGTAAAAAGTTTGTTGTTTTTATTGGAAATGCAAGCGGTACTAACGTGAATGTCGGCATTCACCCATCCAATAGTCTGATTGTGAAACTCAAGTTGGACAAGAACCGTAAGTCGATCTTTGAAAGGAGAGGAAAAGGACGCTTGGCTGCTCTTGGATAGGATAAGGGAAAATACGCTGAAGAAACAGCTGCCCAGCCAATGGAAACAGCATAAATGGCCTCTTCTCAACTTTTTTTTTTATTAAAATAACATAAAACAAAAAAAACAATTAACAGTTAAAATTGTACTAAATTGACGTTTTCAAATCACAACTATTCATGCAATCGGTTGCTAAATGTCAATGCTATTCAGTGTTTCTTATGTCGAACTGGCGCATTCTTTACATGCATGATTTTATGTTCTTAATTTATGTTGATTTATCAATCAATTTTATATGAAATAAAATTTTATAATTTTTAATAAATAATGGTTAACCAGTGACAAATTTTAACATGAAATCGAATCGCCAGCGTGCACAACAATTTTAGCTTTGTCCATCAACTTTATGGAAGTTTTTGCGCAAAGATATTGGCTTACGACTTTACAAGATCCAGCTTGAGGCCGCGAGACCATGCAATGCGTCGTGATTTTGGTGTATGGGCCGAAAATGTGATTGATCTCGATACTGATTTTCATCTCAAAATTTTATTCAGTGATGGAGCTCATTTTTGGTTGAATGGCTACGTCAACAAGCAAAATTGCCGTATTTGGAGTGAGGAGAATCCACATGAGACCCTTTAGACGCCATTATATCCACAAAAACTGATTGTTAGGGGTGCTCTTTGGACTGGTGGACTCATTGGGCCATACTTCTGCCGAAATGATTCTGGAGAGTCAGTTTCCGTTAACGTAGACCGGTATAGAGCCATGATAACCGACTATTTTGTTCCCGAATTTGATGGCATTAATGTGGATGAGATGTGGTTCCAACAAGATGGCGCTACATGCCACACTGCGCACGTCACAATCGATTTATTGAAGGAAACATTCGATGAGTGCATAATTTCGCGGAATAGACCTGTCAATTGGCCACCAAGGTCGTGTGATTTGACACCATTCGATTATTGTCATATGGGTTATGTGAAATCGCTCGTCTACGCCAACAAACCAGAAAATTTAGGGGACTCGAAAACCAACATTCGTGGCGTTATCGCCGACATACGTCGGTGCTTGAAAAAGTGGTTGAAAATCGGACCTCCAGACTTGGCTTAATTCGAACCAGCCGCGGCGGCTACATGCCCGAAATTATATTCAAGCATTAATTGCATAAAATTATCCTTCCAATAGAGCCAAATTGATGGACATTAAAACGATTTTCTTGTGTTTTACTCAAATTCGAAGTTTTATACCTCTAAAAAAAAAACACCTGATATGATATGGCCCGTTTGTTGTTTATTAGGGCCACAGTCGCAGATTCTGACTATTATTGAAGCTTTTAAATACCGAACAATTGTTCCCCAGTACTTAAAGAGCCCACACACCACTGAGTACACGCACCGCAAGTGAAGTATATTGATTGCACTAAGAATTTTAGGTCATGACTGTGTGTTCGTACATGTGGTATGACGCAATTGCTATTGGAGGAAGCATGTGTATACATGGCCGGTACATTTTCAAAAAAAAAAATCTATATTTGCCGTTATGTATGTCATTATTTGTTTTAATTCTACCGGTCTTATTTTTGATAATTAGATAATTTGAGAGGATATGTCCAACCCTTCAAAGCACATGTAATAAATTGCAAATTAAAATTTAAAGACTTATCACAAATGTAGGTTAACCAGTACCAGACTGATTATGATCACAAGGACATTGCCAAAAACTCTATTCAATCCTTTCCAATTGCAGATATACCCACTCGAATGGTTTTTGTTTTCGTGTTAAAATGCATTCCTCGATGTCGGTGTTACCATGTGGCTACAACCGAGTGCTAAGAATTTCCCGTAAAGGAGAATTCCTTCTCCACTAAAAGGAGTAGAGGATAAAACAAAACTCCAATTCCATCGAACAGCATGCATCACAAATTTCACTTCATAAATACTCAATGGGTCAGTCTGTCGAACGGCTGATGAATAGTTTTGACATTTGGCCAAAGGAATAAAATCCATATTACTGCATGTGGCAAGAGGACCAAGAACTAAGAACCGCCTATGGCTGATTTTATTTGCAAGAATTTTACAGATCGTTCGTTTTATGATTCTCGATTGCATTTGAATTGAGCGCAGAGAAATGTCCGCATACTTACACTCGGTATAGTACTGTCCCGGATACCTATACCATGGCATATGTTACCATGGGATTGGAATATCGTCGTATATCATGGAATTATGGTTGTGTTTGCATTTCCACAGGACTGCAGAATTTATTGAATATAGTTTTGATGCCGTTAAGGAGGATGACTGTGCAGAGGGTGGGGCACAGAACTGAACAGAAAAGCAAAAAAGTATTATTAAGGGAAATTGGAAAATGGAATTTTTCTAGGTCTCCCTGTGTTCCCATTTTTTTCTGTTAGTTCTGCTGCTGACGTTGCTGGAGGATGTTACCGTCGTCCATTGCAAAAGATAAATAGTTTTGCAGTGAGTACATATTTAGCCCGATGGAGAATGTACACAATCCTAACCAAGGACGGTTTGGATGGTGTATGGATGGCCATAGAAAACGTAGAGTGAATAATTGTTATCCTGGGTGTTGTAAAGTAAGAGCCGATGAAGCTTGAATTGCGGATTTTTTCTTTCTTGAACAATGTGCAAAGATTTATGAAAGGGCCAGTGAATACTTGTTTTGCACTTGAATGTATATATGGGACCGGAGGAGAAAGTTTGCTCATGGATAAAAGTGGTGATACGCGCGGTTGGGCGTAATGAAGGGCGGGACATATTGAACAACGATCACATAAATGTAAACAAGTTTGAAAAGGACGAAAAAAAGGGAAACAAACAAAAAGTTCATCTGCTTTGAATATTCTACATGACTAGGAGGGTGTGGTTGAGATTGGATGGGATTTAGAAGTTTGTTACAAGCTATTTGTTTTCGCTATCCTGTAGGGCTAGACAATGTTGGGACATGTGCAAAATTAAAAGACGAACACATATTTGTAGGTTGACTTGGCATAGCTTATATTTTCATAAAATTAATGTTTGACCATGTGATGCCATACCAGAATTAGTTGTTAATCATAATCATGTTAATCATGTCTGTATCCTATAGGGGTGTATTTGACTTATAGATTGGAACATAAAGAAATAATAACGAAATGTAGGTAGTCAACACGAAAGGACACACAACATCGACAAATCGGGCAGAAAGTCACCATTGACAGATATAACTTTGAGGTAGTAAGGGCATTTGTCTATCACGGCTCCGCTATCAACACTCACAACAACATCTCATCAGAAATTGAACGAAGAATTACTGTTGCCACACGCTGTTTCTTCGGGCTAAGAAGGCAATTCAGTAGTAAAGCCTTCACTCGAACTACTAAGTAGATCCTTTATAAGACCATGATCATCCCAGTCCTGCTCTACGGCACTGAAGCATGTACGGTCTCAAAAGCGGATGAAGAAATCGTTGGTCGATTTGAGAGGAAAATTCTTCCACGAATCTTCAGTCCTGTTTGCATTGATGTAGACGTCTATTGAGACGAAGATTCAACCAAGATCTATACAAGCTGTAAAGTGACATGCCCCTGGTAAAAACTCTGCATTGGAGTTAAAGGTGGTTAGGACACGTAGAACCAATGGCCACCAATACTCAGGCTAACAGAGTCTTCGATTTCCAGCCAGACATCGGACGCCGTAGAGGAAGACCTCGCCTTAAGTAGCGCGCACAAACAGAAACCGACCTCAAACCGACTTGGAGTGCGCAACTGGAGGCAGTCAGCTAAGGACCGGGCTAATTGGAGAGGCATGTTGGTTGAGGCCCAGGTTCATTCCGGACTGTGGCGCCACTTAAGTGTATCAAATCCAGATAGAATCAAATCTAAACCATGCTGTTCCATGTTGTTCCATGTTGGTTGGTATGTATTTCAGCAGTTTCTGGTTCTTAAATTTTGACCTAAACTGACGAAATCATGTACTTTATTGCTCTCAGCGAAACAAATGCATATCGTGGTAATAGAAGTGTTAGTAACTTAGGGGATTTTTGTAAAAAGTTTTGTCGACAACACTTTGATATAACCGTTTCTTACTATGACGAAGTGATTGACATTACATTATAGAACGAGCTCAGTTAGGCAATGCTGCAGGTTAAAACATGAAAGATAATCATTCAAGGTAATAACAGAATCCTGTCGAAATGAACAATGAAAACTCATAGTTTGTTAGTCAATCCTGAGAACATATAAGAACCACTTCTGCGGAATGTTAAACGGCGATGACGAACAATCTTCCGCTGTCCAACAGAGCGAAGCATTCAATATTAGCGACGCCAGCGAAAACCACCAACAACCCGACCTAAGTGAGGATAGCAAAATTTATACGTATGCTCAACAAGGCTGCCGGAAATGACAGCCATTCCCACGAGCTTTATAAATCCAGTGGAGATGATTTAGCAAGTAACATTCACAAACTTATAACCAAAATTTGGTCGGATGAAGTTATGCCTAAAGAATAGATAGTTTTCCGATCAACATAAAGTAAACCAGCTGAACTCCCCGTTCTACAGAAGAATTAGTCTTTATAACATCTGCCGTAATATGCGAACGCCTGAAATCGTTTAACATTTAAACGTTGATTCCGAGTGGCAAGTTTGAGGCAATTTTGTACTCTTGGTTGTCAACCAAACATCCACTACAGTAAAAAAAATCGTTTAATGCTTTTCAAGAAATTTCTTGCACCAAAAGATCTCATAAATACGACATTTTTCTTGTAAATCCTCTGCATAGCATTTCAGTCTTAGATATGCAATATCAAGGATTTTCCTCGGGTTCCACCGCTCATATTTCCCATGTTAACAGGATTGGTCATGAAATAATATTTCATATCGCGGAACATTCGAATGAAATGATAATGCTTGTTGATGCACTCAAGGATTGCAGAACATGTGTGTATTACATGTCATGTTTGTATGACATACTGTCTTTGCTCCTCAAAGAAGATCCATCTCTGAACAGAAAACTCGTACCGAAAAATGAGACCATTTTATATCATCACCACCATTCTGCAGCCTGTAGAACAGCCAACGCCCAAGCTACTACTTGGTGTCATGATACAAATTGCCAGGAACGAATTACAACTTTAACAACGAATCCAAAAAAACGAGGATGAATTAAAAATTACATCAACCAAACGACGTAAAATCTAAGTCAAGGATACGAATTTACGTCAATTTAATGAAAGCACGAATGCACTGCACACTCGTACGTCCTCAGATTTCCACAGACTCCAGTGTTAGTAGCTACGCATATCTACATACAACCACGCCTCAAAATCTTTAAAGTTTTATGTGTTGGTATTGATTTAACTTCCTATATTTTTTTTTTTGCTGCCTTACCATATATACAGGGGATCCAGTGATTTACAAGGATATGCCTGAGGATAAGATGTAAAACATAGCCACCCACTGCTGCCGGAACCACCCTATGTGGCCATGAATACGATTAAGTAATCCATCTCAACTGAACTGTAACACTTTACAAGCATGCACGACGACGAAGACGACAAAGAAGAATACACTTAACATATTTCCATGACGTCCTTTTAAAGGAAAATATTTACAGCTCACATATGTCCGACCGACCTCACCTTGACTGCGAGAAGAAGAAGAAGCGCAATGAATATCGAAATTGAATGGCATGGGTAGTGGTGGTGGGAGTGGCTGCCTCACTCGAGGATATGCATATAGTACTCGGTTGTACATGTGTGTCAACTGTCTGTGGAGTATCCGTTCTAATGAAAACATCATTTTCTTTTCATACACAGAGCCCTCTTTTACTCGTCCTGTCAAATTGAATTTATACTCATACACACATCGAAGTGCTTCTGGTGGTGGTACTACTTTGCCTCCATAGACCATCGTGTGTAACGTGTGCATTGTGCTGTGGGCATACTCTGGCAATTGCAGCTGGTAAAGATGGGGCTGTGCAACCAATATACAGGTGTACCGTTGTTGTAGCCACTTTTGTTGTATGAAGAGATAAACTCGAATGTCAAATGTTGAGCACATACCGTTATTCTAATCATGACAGATGATATTTTATCGCATTCGTCACACATATTGTGCGATACGGATGTTCTCTTTGTGTGTCTGACGAAGAAGGATCGATAAGCATTATACAAATATTTTGAGATTATTAAGCCATGAGTGCAGTTGCTGTCCGAAAAATGGTAAAGAATTTCAGTTATACTAAATACTTTAAGAGGAATGTGGGCAACATTAAGATGTCATTCTCCCTTTCTGTATATCCCTTATTTTATATTGTAAGTGAGTACTTTTGGTTGAAATATTATAAACCAAAGCAGTATTGTATGCAGGTCCTTTGAATGTGCTTATGTAGCATGAATGGAGTTGTGAGATTCGTGTCCTCTGAAGAGGTACGTAGTTAATATGTGAAATTGTGCAGAAAATCAAAATCATGTAAAGAATTCGATAGAGAGGAAAATATTTTATTGTCAATAGAAGGAGGTTTACCGATAAGTCATTCAAGTCAGGAAGGCTTTGATATTATGAGAAGACTGCATTATTCTCAGTAATGTCGAGACTGGCAATAATACCGCTCTGAAGTATTCACAGGTTAGTATTGTATAACCTCTGTAAGTGTAAGTAAACCATTTAACTCATAGGAATGTCAAGAAATCATGTCCATGGTTAGTACTGTGGATTTACATTTTAATCTTTGGTCGATGAAACAAGAGGTTTAAAGCACTTGATACAACTCAAGCATTTTTATTTAAAAGCGTTTCCCATGTGACAGTCTCGAAATCATCCGAGAGTATAAAACATTCATGATCAACTTGTAAAAGTTGCAGTTTTGAATCTTTAGCTTCTATTATTTGTGCCAGATATGTAACTTGATACATAGTCTCTTAGCTAGGATAAAGCCAACATTGTTTAAGATTGTTAAAAGCTACAATGAGCCTAGGAAGGAGCTATTTTATTGGCGAAGTCAAAGCTAAACGAAGAAAAGATAAAGACGTTCATACTGGGAATGTAAAAATAACTATAAAACAGGTATTACTGTCATCCAATGAATACAAAAGGATGGCCCGCAAAGAAAAATGAAAAACAGTGACATTTACTACGATCCGCCTTGAATTTAGTGGGTTGGACTAATTTGTGCGGGGTCCTTGGTTCAAGTGCCGAAGTGCCAACACCTAAGTTTTGTCAACTGCTTAACCTCTTTCGAAAATCTGACAAACATACTAGAGTAACAATGTTATGAGAACCGCCTCAGCCTCAGACTTGGTACTTTTCTTTGTGGCAGAAATAATAACTTCGCACACACAAGCTAAGAAAGAAGCTAAAGTTGAGACCCTACATGGTCCGTTTATGCCAGATATTATTTTTGTTTTGTCGTGTAGTGATCAGTGACTATTTGGATGCGGATTTCTAATACGTGACAGACCTAGGCAGCCTTATGCTTCGAAGGCATCACCAAACGTACTATGACAAAACCCATCCAAGTCAAAAATATGATACCAATAAGGACTGCTTCTATGGGTTTTTCGACAAAACTTGTGCATTAAAATCGAAGCAATGTAATAAGAGAGGACATTTTAGGCCCTAAAAAAGCTAGGCCCTGGGTACTAACGAGCCTGTTGCGCCATACATTTTTTATTAATTTTTTTAAGTTTTATCAGGTTGGCAGCACTGGTTATGGCAGCACTGCCATTTAATCATGGAAAGACTTACAAACGAGCAACGATTGCAAATATGTAATTGAAATTTATAATCAAAATTCGTGCTCTGTGAAAAAATGTGCACCGTTTCTAACGACCATATTATGGTCGTCGTTGAATATTTAATGCAAATTTGATTGTTTTATTAGATTAAAAAAAAAACCTTTCAAAAAATCACCCGTTATAAAGAATGCACTTTTTTACTTTATTGCGCCAAATAAAGAAGCGTGCATCACCTCAATATCGCCTTCAACAAACTATGTATGGTTTTATGTGAACGACTGAAATCGTTTACCAACAATCTGATCGGCCCTTATCAGTGTGGTTGTAGGCCAGGAAAATCAACAACAGATCAAATTTTCACACTTTAGCGGATCCGAAGAAAACCCAAGAAGTTCAAACCTATACCCACCACTTATTCATCGTGCGACAACATTAATACCGCCCAAACTCGTCTGGGTGAAGGAGCAGAATTACTTACTCACTTTAGTGGCGCTACAGTCCGGAATGAACCACTTAAGGCGACGTCTTCCTCTACTGCGTCCGATTCCGAATCGAAGACTTTGCAAGCCAGGGTATTGGTGCCCATTCCTTCTACATGTCCTTGTCATCTTAAAAGTCAAGTGCAGAATTCTTGCTGCTCTATAACAGATCAGCAACGAACTCACTGTTTGTTACAAAAAAAAAAATACAAAAAGGTGATGCACTGTGCGACATTTATTTGTGACTTCTTTAACGAAATTCTTTAGAGAATTAAGCACAACTCCAGAGTCAACACAGAAGGGCAGAATCTTCCATAAATCTTCCAATGCAACTTGGATATGCTGACGAGACTGACATTGGTTTTGTTAGTACTGTGAAGGAAGCGGCAAAAAATGAGGGCAATACCAAGCATATGATATTAACAACAAAAAACAACATCGACGAATTTGACAGGATGTCACAATCAATGCGTACAACTTAGCGGTAGTAGAATATTTTGTCTACCACAGCTTTGTATTAAATCTGACTACAATATCTTGTCAGAAATCAAACGAAGAATTACACTTGCCGTCCGCTTGGGCTATAGCCTATCACTTGAACTATTAAGGTGATCCTTTAGTTAGTGTTATTCTACGTCGCTTAAACATGAACAGTATCAAAAGCATATGAATAAATCCTTGAAGTCCGCAACTGAAGGCATCAATTTTCAAATAGTTTGGAAAATAAAAAAAAGCCAATTGCATATACACTGAATTTTTCGAAGCTTTTGACCAGTTAACACATATCATCATAATTTTTAGACTTAAGGCATATGGATTCCATCCAGGTTTCATAAATTGTGTTCAATCATATCTCTCGTTAAGAACTTATCAGGTAAAATTTAGAGGTTATACACTCTCTGTCGTGGAGACATTATTAAAGATCTTGGTATTCATTTGGATCTTATATTAAAGTTTAATGAACACATAAATGGTTTTGTCATGATTTCATGAAATTGAACTCTATGTTGGGATTTATAAAAAGGTTGGCAAAAGAGTTTAGTGACCCTCATGTCACCCTTTCACCATATTATTGTCGAATTCGCCCTTACCTGTAGTTTGCCTCACAAGTTGGGACACTCTTCTGTTAAAAAAAATTGATGCAGTCCAACGCAAATTCATAGGATTTGCTTTGAGCGGACTTCCATGGGATGATGTACACGATTTGACTTCTTTTAGGTGTCGAATTAAACTACTGAAATTGTCTTTACACTTAACTTGACATAGTTTTCTTACACCAATAATGCAATAATTTTTTCACACTAACAAATGCAATAAGCTCGCTCCGAAACGGATCTGATAGTATTAAGAAATTAGCTAATGACCGGGATAATTGGAGAGAATTGTTGGTTGATGTCTTGGTTATTTATTTAACAGGCTGGCCTAGAGGAGCTCAGGAACAATGTCGAACGTGGAATTTCTAACGTTCCCAACGACATTTGTGAAAAATTGGCTATAAGGAATATATCGCTGTGGTGGTCATATGAAGGGGGGTTGTATTCCAAACTTCAATTCGATACGTGTACTAAGCATTGAGTATATTTTAGACCAATTTTCCTTGTGGAAAATCCCAAATGTTTATCTCCCCTATTGGTTTATACGTAACTCTATAATACTAAAGGTAGAATCAATTTAGTTAAGATTTTTAACTGAGGCTTTCAGTCCATTCAATCCGGAAAACATTAACATGTTTATCCAGTTACAAGGTACCACCGACATATTACATACTCTACTGTATACTACCGGATACAATTCCGAGTCCAGTGTAAATGTTTGCCAAAGTCCTTTCTCATGTGCAACTTACACCCTCACTAATATCCAATGACAGAGCAATTAAAAAAGATACCGAACCACATATATCTCTCTACCTGAGTGCACAGAAATTACGCGTCAGAATAAATAAATCTGCCCGCTGGCGATCGGAAATCGGTGACAGAAATGTTCATAGAAATAAAATTAATCGAAAATACCAAACAAATTGTATGGCAAGGACATACATACATAAGTCGCACGTTCGCCGGGGATGACACGAAGGTAACCGACCACACTGCTAATGTAGTCAGCATCGTCCTGACAACCTGTTTCCACTTTTTTTCCTTCGTTGTTTTATCATTGTCAATTTTCTATTGAACTATCATTTCCGTTGGTGGAATGGGAAGGAGTAGGGTTTTGTGGTGATAGTTGAAGGTGAGTTGTTTAGCAGCATAGATTGGATACTGTAGCAATCAGTAAAGTTTCTCTAGGACCATCCCTTAAATTATTGGAATCAATTTACACAGGACGTCGTCGTTGTCATTGCTGTCCACGATGAACAGCATGAAAGGAAATGTACGATGTCCATGCAAAAGGATCACAAGGTTGATATAACGGTGGAATGAGGTGGAGGTAAAATAGAAAAATAAATGGCAAATCGATTGATTGATGATAAGAAGCCAAAGGGACACTGATGTCATTTCACCTAATAGAACGTCAGGTATACCAATGGCTAACGTTGGTGTAAGGATGTCAAAAAACGACAGAACAGAAATGTCCAATAAATATAAATAGTGAAGGCGGAGGGTCAGTCAGCATCAGCATTTGAAGGAAAAACAAATCAAAACATTTTTAATGGAATAGTTGTTGAAGTGTGGGATGATTGGTGAAGATCATTAATAAAGCGTTCAGTGAATAACACACTGACTTATGAAACAAGAAAGTAGCTGAATGGGGTATTGAAGTTCAAAATCGTACATTTCCATCGAGGAGTGTGAATGGAATCTTTTTTTTTTGGAAACGTATGCCCAACCGTTGGGATAGTAAATTTGATTTACCTCTGAATGGTTTTTTAATTTAGTAAGTAAAAGTCTAAAAGGAATTTTGGACTATAAGAAAAGTTATTTGTGGTTTCTTAAGAATTTCATTCTACATGTCATTTAATCAAGAGAAACTATTCGCCTGAAAAGCTTTAGTAAACTATTTAAATATTCGCTTATGGTATTGGCCTTTATTTGTTGGTGTCCGACGGGAAGGTATACTACTTTGTTTTGACGGCATTTTGGTAAACTTTAGTCTTGACAGTTCATATTTGGCCGTCGTGAAGTAGACACGTAACAAATTTATTATGGAAAACTATTTTATAAGCCAACGTGTTTTAATCGTGCCAACAAAACGCACTATTTATCGCGTAGTGTATGATTTCGAAGAAAGAGGGTCTGTAGGCGATAGACCCAAGCATGGATCACAACGTACTGCAGGATCGACAGAAAACATTACTGCTGCTCAGAGAAGTGTTAAAAACATTCCATCAACCTCAATTCGACGCCGTGCTCAGGAGCTTGGTCTTCAACAACTTTGGCCACAATTTTGCACAAGGACACCAGAGCTTCTTCCACAAGCACATTTACGCCGCCGTACATATTCCAATAGGATGTTACAGCTAGCCCATGACAACCCCGATTTTCATGAAAACATCATAAGGAGTGACGAGGCACATTTTCATTTGAATGGATATGTGAATAAAAAGAATAGTCGGTTCTGGGCAATGGAAAACCTTCAAATTATTCATCAGTCACCTTTACTTACATTAAAAGTTACAGTCCGGTGTGCAATTTGGTCAGGAGGAATCATTGAACCTTACTTCTTTGAAAATGAAACAAACGGCGTAACGGTAACTGTGAATGGGGAGCGATATCGTGATTTGATTGAAATCGTTTTAACGCCACAACTGCATGATTTGGGCTTGATTAACATGTGGTATCAACAAAATGGTGCCACATCGCATAAAGCCGGGATTACAATGGAATTACTGCGAGACTTCTTTCCACAATAAGTTATTTCAAGAAATGGTGATGCTGATTGGCCTCCACAGTCGCCTGATTTGACTGCTCCGGAGTTCCTTTTATGGTGATTTCTGAAAAGCACGGTTTATGCAAACAAACCGGAAACGCTTGAGCAACTCAAACTAAATATTCGTGATGAAATTAATGAAATACCGCGTGAAATGTGTGAGAATGTAATAACAAATGTGCTCAAAAGGACTCGCATTTGTGAGACTAACAGTGGCGGACATTTACCTGATATTGTAGTCCATACATAGTTGCCGATATTAAACAAAACATTTATCTATATTAGATCCATTCTCTTTCACCTAATCAAAAATTTTAAATAAAAAAGTATACCTTCCCGGCAGACACCCTGTATAAAGGTTTCATAATAAACCCGGACATCTTTTTTGTTAAAAATCATAACGGGATTCTATGACCATAAACAATGTTACGAGCGATGTTCTCTATATAAAAGACAATAGCGAGCAATTATTTTAAGAGAATACCTAGAGATTAGCAAGTCTTATTGGACATCCCTTAAGGATGAATTATGAATTATTGACATATCTGACCCATTAGCATTTTAAAAAGTGATTGCTATAGCTATTTTCAAATTTTTTTTTACAATATGTTTGTAAAGTTAAAAAAAATGTTGACATCTTAAAAGGAAAGGAAAATCCCTTGAAAGTAAATTAATATACTCATGCATTGTTGTCCAGGATGGTCAATGTAAGAAAATCCAGGACTAATTGTATTTTGAAAAACGTGGACACTATCAGACGTGATGACGAGAACAATGGTCGTTTCGAGTGCAGATCTCTTCAAATGTCTTTGATCGTATTACTTCGTTTTGATGGATTTGGGAGATATATATAAAAGCATATAAGAGTTTTTTTTTTCAACAGTCCTAACGAACACTTATGAATGGGGCGTTTCAGCTTTCAGATTCTCCGATTTTCAAGCAATTGTAAAGAAAGATAACGCCTTAAATGACATGCAAAACTAGAACCTCAGCTCATTCAACATTGAGTGTGCAACTAGAGGTAGTCAGCTACGGAACAGATTATCTTATTTGGATGGAGATACTTAAGTAAGTATTGTTCCAATCAAGATAAAAATAAAATGTCACCAGAAAGCTGATAAAACAAGAACAACTTGTATTACTTTTCTGTTTTTAAAGGCCAAACACTTAATTACTAATTCCATTGTTTAAAGATTACCGCATTGAAATAATGTGGGTGTATATGTTTTACAATCAACTAAATCAAACGTTTACCAAAAGACAATGCCAATCAATTTATCCGCACAAGAAGGTCTTTTAGACTCGATTTGTAAGAGCCGCGCATCCTTGAATTAAATATTCTTCGCAAATTTGCTTACATTTCAGTACAAACACACACACATGCATACACCGACTTGATGGGATGATGTTTAATTGCTTTCTCGACATTGTTGGTGAATGATGAATGTGGCTTACTTGAGGGGGATACGGGGGGGGGGGGGGTGGTAAATGTCTTGATGATTATTAGTATTGAAGTGTCCTTCGAGGATGCTCCCACAGCAGTCGTGTGCCCTCATCAGCATCATCTCAATCATCATCATCTCAACCACTCGATGGAATATTCAAAAATGTTTTATTACATAAGTGGGAGCAGGGCGAGCGACTGACAATAAATTTAATAGAATCCTTAAGTAGGATATGCTACCCGCATTCTATTTTTATGTAATTGAGTCTTGGGTTATTGTAGAAAAAATGCGGCTAAGGGAATCAATGAAGAACCCATCCCCTTAGATCGGTAGGAACATTCTCTGTTTATGACGTCAAATTTATTGGGTTTATATATTTTCGGGGGACGAATAAATTAATCAATCAATCGTCCTTTCACGGGTGTCGTCTCCCTTTTGGAGGGATGCCTCTCAATCATTTGTTCTTAGCAAATGGATGGGTAAAAAGTAATTTAATCCAATTAGAAAAAATTCAATTTTTTTTATTTTCGATAACCAAAAGTCAATGGATTTGACGTGTTGCCAACATTGATTAATTTATTTTTAAAGTCATCAACAATTTGCAACAGTTGAGATAAAAAGATACCTATACACCGGGGTATTCTGACATACAGAATTTGCAAGTAGTCAATCCATCATTTTTTGCATTTGGAAATAAAAAAAAAACATGAAAAATCAGAAATATCTAATGGATATGCACGTACGTTGCGAAAAATTGTGTTACTTAGCTTCATGATGAAGCTGCAGTGTGCATTTGTAATAAGTATTGCAGGGATGAGCTAAGCATATTACTTCAAAAAAATGAGTGGCTGGGCCCGCAAGAACGCATGGTCATTAGGTTGACATGCAACTCCGTTTTCTTAATAAAACGATCAAACAAAACCATTAGTATAAGTGAATGAAACTTTAGTGACATAGATGGGTGCTTAGCCGAGTGATGCTTAGCATCTGACAGCGTTAAGCAGTACGACAGAGCAAAAGCCTTTATTTAGTCACAAACATTTCCAAATCATAGTCATTATAACAGAAAAGTAAAAAGCGCACAAGCTCACAAAACTCGGATAAGCATGTTGCAAATTATTGGCTGGTATCAGGGTATTTCTAAAGCTATTGTCTACACAAAACTGATGATTAAATTAATGAAAAAACAAGAGAAAAGGCACGCAAAGCTTATTTATCTGAAGGATTTATGTATTACAATCTACTTCGTAATCGACTTCAAATATCTCCTATGCAAGAGCTGAGCCGTACGCAATTCGAGTTGACAAATATTAAGGTTATGTGAGTCTTGTATCTGCGGGCTTGAATGCATAAACCCATAAGGAGGTTTGCAGGAAATCATATTACACTGAATTTGGAGAAAACCTCGAATTTCTTTTATGTTAAAGGTCAACCATTAGCAAATTGCATTGAAAAGTATTATGAGTCTTGTCTCTGCGGACACGTTATTATGTTTGTATGCAAATCTACGGCCCCGATTTGGGAGAAGACATCGAGCATCGCCTTTGGCGGAACCACCAGCCATTAGCAATTAGCGTTGGAAAGAATTAGAGGCTTGAATACATAATACCATAAGGACGTGTGAGAAAATATACTATAACCATGAAGTTGGGCAAGATCACGAAAATCTTGTCTGTAACAGTTCAGCTATCAGATGTAGAAAATTTTAGATTTTATGTGGGGGGTGGCTTGTGGGTATGCTACCATGATATTTAGAGATACTTGAACGCAGAACTAGAGTTTGCAGGTGAACAGGTCAAAGTTGGGTAGTTTATTGTAAGGCCTATTAGTTATAGAACTAGGATCCCACCAAACACTTTCCAATATGTGTACATGGTACTAATGTGGATATCCAATGCGCCATTTAAAATTGGAAGACGAGTGATTCTACCGAGGAGAAAGGATTACCACAATTTTAGGAAAAAGAAGAAGGAAGAAAGAAATGTTCTCAATTCTTCTCAAGGCATGATATCCGAATGTTCTGCCTGCAGTTAAAATGACCATTACAGGGACATTATACCTAAACATGATTCTGTCAAGGCGAATAAGATCAGATTGTGGTTAAGTCACAAGCGTGAAACACAAAGGAGAACCTACAAAGGACCTGGTCATCCCATTATATTGGTGCTGAAGCATGGACTGTGTCAAATGAGCAAAAAATTCGTCGCAAATCGTTTGATCACGTTTGCGTTGACGGGCTATAAAAAAAAATATCTGGAATTTACGGACCATACAGGGCCTCAAACCGTATCCAAACGAAAAATTTGAAAACCTCTGATGAAACTGCATTTGAAGTGTGTAACTGAAGGCAGTTTGAAAAAGAATTACCTACTTGGGATAGCACTTTTGTTTAAGCCTAGGAATATCCACTTCAATAAGTCAGGTAAATTAAGAGATTTATAATTATAACATTCGAGTTTCTGTTAAAAAAAAATGTATGTTCTGTTAAGAGAAATTGCGAACATTGCAACAATTCCACACTCTTCTAAGCAAAATGCTACCCGAAAGTAAGTACCCACCTGGTTACGAAAGGACAACACATTTTTGAAAAATAATTTTCTAAATTCCTCTTTCAATACAATATCTGTCGAGTGATGCTACTGAATTTCAATTTTCCTTTATCACGTTCATTGATACTGTCACTTGGTTAAAGACTATTACACTTCAGCCATCTGCTCTGCTGCTGCAATTTTGTTGCAAAGCCATTTTCCCATCAACCAAAAGCCGCACATTCCCTGCCAACAGAAAAAAATTTAAAAAAAACTTCGCCTTCTCCATCGATCTTCCTGCAAAGGAATTCAATAAAACGAAAAAGGACTGACGCCTTGTGCACTAACTAGAATTAATAAATTCGCAGTTATTTTTCAACACCACCCTGCTCAGGCTACCAGGAATGTGTGAAATTTTGTAAAACCCCATCACCTCCTAAAACACATGGCACTCACTTGGTCATACGAAAAGTTATAAAACTCTCATCGAAACTTTTTTTTTGCCAACATAGTGTTGAAGAACTAGTTTGGTTGTCCTCACGTTTGACTGATAGGCTCAGGCCTAAGCCCAGGCCCCATACAAACACATGCAAGTAAAACTTTTTAAGCCATTCGTACATTATCACCACCGGCTATAACCCGCTTTTGGTATCAGCAGTCAAAATAGGGGAAGCTTCAAATTCTTTGCCACTTTTCAATCGAAAAAGGATAGCTATTTATTCTGTTTGGCAATAAAAGGCCAGAGGGTTCCATGGCAGGCCAACAGACATTTAAGGCTCTAAATGACAGTTTGTTTGTGTATTTAGGGATTCTGTGACCACTCTCCTCCCAGTGGGAAAATGATAAAAGTGAAATTAGAATTGGAACGACAAAAAATTAACAGCAGACCATTGTCCTGTGAACACATAGACAGTGAACAACAAGTGAAACTAAATGTGACTCGTTAAGTCACACATGGGGGATAACGAAATTTCTTTCTTCCGTTTGTGAGAGACCCAAACAAAGTCAACGGCAGGAGGGGAGACAAAAAACAAAAATCGTTAACTGATTCCCTTGACGGAAATTGTGAAAGAATGAAAATTGCAAAAAAAAACTTTGGGTGGAATGGAGTTTTCCAATTATGTGTCTTTTATGTTCAGGACTCGAATCGCGTATGAGTGTGCATATAGAATCCCTTGGAGCTTGTGGCTTTTGAAATTCGAAAGGGTTGCTAGGTTGATACTTTCTTTCATAATGCTAAAAAAAAATGTCTGTGGTGCTGGCGTTAAGCTCGATTTAATATTCTGTTGCTGGTTATTTCAAAATATTCAGCCAACTGTATTGTGGATTGCTAAAGTATTTCAGATGCGGTTGTCAACTGGAAGAAGAACTTAACAATAAACTTCCATATAGTTGAGAAATGTGATCCATGAGGGTGAATTTTATAATAAACAAAAATTTAGGGATATCGCAGGGGATGCGTTTCTAAAAGTTCGCTCTGTGGGTGGTAATATTATTACAATTTTGAAATGAACATCCATAGCCGTACAACCACAACCGTACAACCGTTCTGTTTTATGTACATACTTTTAAATAATCGTGTTTACGATTATGGAACGCACTGATTGGCTACTTTTGGTCTCACATCACATTCTCCCGAATAAAGTTTTTCGGTAAAACAAAATCTCTACTTACGTTTACGTTACATTTTTTTTGTAAATAGTACTCTGCGTGGACAGTCTACGTTCATGCAAGTTATGGTATGTAAAGTCGTCAGAAATTAGCGTATGTCAACAGTTTTCCAAAATTAGTTACATGCAATTGTTGCAAATAACAACGGTTATAAATATGGAATTGCGTTCAATTTGACCAAATATGGTATAAACCACGCACTCAAGGGGTTAAATGTTTTACCACAGAAAGAGAGTGATAGGAAATACTTTGGATGTAGTGGGGGAGACTTACTCCATGGATGGGAATGGTGTCCGAGCTAGCTTCGGGGAGCCACTGCTTCTTGTTTCGTTGTGATTCGATTACTATTAAACTATATGCAGTGCAGCATCTCCCTTAGCACCTGCATGTTAGTCCAAACCGAATGGTATTCGATTACGTAATTGGTGTGGTGGTCATGAGAAACTCATTTTCAGATATGTTTAAATGATTTTTATTTAACTTAAATACTGCGTAAGAAAGAATTTTTCAAAACTTTTTTTTAGACCCTATCCTTTAGGGGTATATTAGTTTTGACATTATGTTTGGTACATAGAAAAATAATTTCGGCGCCAGATATACCTGAAAATACACTCTAAAAAAAAATGCTTGTTAAATGAGTATGATAATGAGCATAATTTCTAGAGTAACATACGGTTATTTTAGTTCAAAAAAAACTAGTGGTGGGTGCACGACTGGGTCGTACGCAACTTTCTCTTTCACAGCGAGTTAATTTGACGTTTCAAACAATTTGGCTAAAATACACAATAATTTATTTATTGGAACTGATATGCTCACAGCATATATGAGATTTAATCAAAAAAGTTAGACCCGATTTCGAGAAAATAAAAGGTTATGTATGATTTTTATATTGCAGGTACCGGTAAAAAAGGCTAAAAGCAGACAAAAAATGGCTTAGAATTATGACCAAACAAACGCTGGATACGAAGTTTGAAGAAAATCGATGTCACTTAGGCTGGAGAGACTTGTACGGACAGACAGACGAACCGACAAACCGGCGGACAGAATTCCAAAAACCAATTTTTTGAGTTCCGCTATCATCGTAATGTTAGAATCAGTCAAAAATCTCGACGTCGAAACTTTTCACGAAAACAATATCTTTCTCCTTATAAGAGAAAGTTAAAAAATGCAAATACATAGTGTTAGATGTTGCACACATTTTCTGCATATTCCTACCGCTTGAGTACCTTTCAACAAGTTTTGTTCAATAAAAAATTAATATTGTTGAAATATTACCCATAGAATGTTTACCTATATACCAAAACAAATATTGTTTAAGTACAAACACCCTATTAAATTTACTCATACAACAAAGTCTTGAGATTTACGCATTTAATACTTAAAATCAATACGTGCGTAAATATACTGCAATTATATCGGGTTTTTCAATATAGCGCTCTTAAACGTATTTTTTAAAATAAAACAAAAACGGTTTTGGATATCAATGAAATTCTTTATTCCTGTGAAAGAACGTTCGATGCCATTATGTATGGAACTCGATTTCTTTTGCATGGCCACCACGGGCACGCTTGCAGAAGTCCAGACGCTGAACCCAATTTTCGACGGTTTTCAAGCATAAATCGGCCGATACTGCTGCAATTTCACTTCGATATTCGTACGAAGTTCATCAATCGTCGCTGGCTTGTTGGCATAGACCACAGACTTGACGTAGCCACACAGGAAATTTTGTACTGTGCCTGTGGATTCAAATTTTTCCACTAGACGCTCAATTGTTAATCTGCTAGGACGATTATGACGGCTATAAATTGGACGTAGCGTTCTTAACGTTGAGACGACTGACTCCGAATTTCGGTCGTATATTTTACTAATTTCGACTCGTTGTTGGATCTTATCTCTTCCCATCATGAAATGGCAAACCTTACTGAAGACAAATGTCAAAAGAGCGGCAAGAAATATGGCGTCGTTTGCTGTCCTTGTCGCTCAATATTTGTAGCGTTCCTGTTGAAAAATCTGGTATTTAGTAGGCAAATTTGTTGCCTCGTTTTTTGAGCGTAAAGTTACACGATTCAGCATGGCTAGCTGTGTCTGTGATAGTATATGTCTGGTCGTCCGTCGGTCCTTCTGTATATCACTGATTTTTGGGCTTTACATTTTAAGGTAAGTTGATGAAATTTTGTATATAGACTCTCTATCTGACGAAGCAGAACAAGTGTACAAAATTTATGGATCCGACAACTTTTCAGTAAAACGTTGCTTTTGGCCAAACTGTAAAGAATTATAAAAATTTGTCTGAACAAGATAGTTAGACAATCCTCGAACTTGTTGCAACTTCATGTCTTGTATATCTTTTAAAATTTCACCCCCTTCAAGGTGATTTCTCTAAGCTCTTCAGAACATCTGCCTAATAGTTTTCGAAGTAAATATAAGGTTATCTAACAAGTCTCAGCTGCGTTTCAGCTTATACTGTCAAAACGTCTAAAATTGAGATAGCCCGTATTTGAAAGGTGTTTAAATAGCCCTTAGCTCTGAAAAAATGAAATAGATTATTTGGCAATACGGAATTATCCAAAACTCATCATCTCAAAAAACTGGCACCCTAATACGGTCTAACAGACAAAATTTCCTTAAGTTAACATTATCAATTATTTAAATAAAAATATTTTCACAAAGCAATTGAATTCTGAAGAAATGTAAAAGTCAGACAAAATCACAACCAATGAGCAAAACAAAAATTTATATCCATATTCTTTGCTAAAGTCAATTCAATCCTTTGTAAGCTATTTCTGTCAAGTCAGCAAATATAAATATTTATACCAGCCAACATAAGCGGCCATGTAATTATTCAAATAAAAAAAAGAAAAACATTTTCATAACGAATTGAAATTTCATTCAATTTATTCTTTGGAATAACCATGAACATTATGTTAGCGTCCTTCAGGCATGACCTCTGCCAGTGAAATTTGTCATTGCCAGAGCATACGTTTGGGTGGAAACCGTTCCCATTATACAAAACTACAAATTATCCTTGCTGGGTATATCCAAAACAGAGCAAAGCAATTGCTCATCATCTATAGTGGCGGTTGCTGGTGGTGGTGGTAATGGTAGTTTTTTGTTTGTAACCTCAAAAGACAGTAATACGAAACGATTTTCTGCGGTTTTACCACTACCCGGTCGCTGCTCACCGCAAAATCATTGCGTGTAACATACATAGCATAACCATTTGACACACATACAGAAACCACCCGCACCTTATATCCATGGATGCAAACTGCATTTTGGAACTGTGGGTATTCACAATTCCAACAGAAATCATATTAGTATAACGGCAAATTGATATTTTGGTGGTTTTGCTTGCACACATATACACACCCACTAGGAGGGAAAATAATTTTCCAACTTCACCAACAGAAAACTAAATTTTCGAGAGATTAATTTAGCATCATAATTTCCGCCACTGAATGGCGAGTGGTTTTTAAGTCGAAAGTGCTCCTGAAAGACACCCATCTAATCACAATGTGGTAGATTAGAAGATGACAGCTATGTCAAGTGAGAGGTGGACTTGGGTCCTGCAATATCTCCCACGCGCAAACACACAGATACTCGTGCTGTTGAGTCAACCTCAAGGCAATTTTCATTAATGAAATTGACTATTGGGTTGGACACTTTATCCGATTACAGTCACTTCGTCGATTGCTTCATTAAGTGGGAAGGACAGAGAATATTGCTCAGCACAAAACAAAAACTGAAAACACAAAACGAAATCCTCGAATCGGTTTTCATTTTTAGCTGCCTTCGTTTCGTTTTGGTTTTAATAAAAAAAAAAACGTGCAGAGATGACTATGAGAAAATTGTGTTTCACTTTTTTTTTTCAATTTTCTGCAAAATGATTTGCATATAAATTTAACGAGGGCAATAGAGATATGGGTTGGCAAAGGTTTAGCGTTTGGGTTTAATTTTCTTTTTCTTTTCTTTTTTCATTATATTTGCGGCAAGGACGAACATAGATGCTGTGTAGCAGACTAAACATACCGTCCAAATGAGGTAGCATTTAATAATATCAGAGAAAAGGAGAACTGTATTTGAAATCAATAAATGTAGTTATATTTATATACACTGGTGTGTGAGGATGTTTGCATAATTTTCATTTGCAAATTATTGTTATCGTTTAAGGTACATGTATATTTGGGAAATTCCAATTGAAATTCCAATAGATGTTCAATTTATGAAAATTTAAAGCTAATCTTCTTAAAGTCGATTTACCCTTTAGTGAGTAAGTATAATTTGGACAGGGATGTTAATAAAACTGTTTTATTTTATTTTTGGTTCTTTGAAGGTTGATTTTTCTAAGAACTGTGCATTTTCAAAATGAAATGAAAGTTAGAACAAATGGTTTGTTCTTTCGGACATAAGACCAAGCGCCATAATGCCGAATTTATAAATATTTCGCTAAATAAAAGTGACATAAGACCAAATTCCAACATTTGGCATTATGTCACTTCGATAAAGCGACATTAGGCCACATGAGGAAAGTGATGTAAGGTAAAATGGAGCTCAAATCTAACTGTATATGCGCGTATCAGGGAAGCAAATATAATATGAGGCATTGAGAGGAGTGGTGTAACCGTAATTTTCTCAATTTTGAGTTTATTTTACCATGACGAATACAAATGTTTTATTCGATGCTAAGTGTCAGTAATTCTGTTATACTTTTCGTTTACCAGTTTTTATTTCAAAAATAAATCAAACAATGCAGCTCTATTTTTTGTTGTAAAACGTTTAACAAAGAATATCACAATTGTAACAGTTTGGGGTTACGCCACTTATGCTCTCAGTTCCTCATATGCAATCGAAAGTGCCATAAGCCCAAATTGGACTTTTGACGCTTCATCAAATTGTCATAATATAAAATGCCTTGGCCTTGTGTCACTTTCACAAAGCGTCATAAGACCAAATCTATAAATTTGGCCTTATGAAGCTAGGCCTTATGTCACGCGGCACCGATTGAGGTTCTCTACGGCAGTATGCTATATTGCAGCATATTTTAAAACAAGAGGCCTTGGAGACAATGTGCAATGTTAGGAATAACAACTTTATTTCGATTTTCATTTGAAGAAGTATTGGATATTGATTCTACAAGTCCAATACGCGCACCACAATGCAATTTTTACGGCGCATCGAAGTCGATAGAACATCTTCGTATCTTCTTTACTACAATTTTGGCAATTTTTGAATAAAATTTGAAGTTAAAAAAAGGTAAGGGTAAGAAGTCAAAGCTAAATTATTTCACTGCTTAAAGTCAAACTCTTGTCATTACACTCAGCAGTTCTTTTTACATCTTTCACTGAACTTGATGATATTTTTGGATGATATTTTTGTGTGTACATATATGAAACAGAGTCCTAGTTCCACTTTGGAAAACCGTTCAAGCTTGTCAGGTCTGACTCTGAGATCGTTCAACTGTTTTTCATGAGATGACCCTTAACTGGCAACAATTTACCATATTAACAAAAATCTCGTAAGCAAGGTCCTTACATTTCACAAATAAATGGAAAAGCATATATACTTATTTCACCCTATCCTACCTATTCTGAAATCTTATAAAAACTAAAACTATATATAGCTAAATAGGCTTTCGGAATCGGCGGGCTCAGTGGCACGAAGGTGTGGGTTGTGTGGGTTCAATTCCCAGTCATAGCAACAAATGAATGATTTTTCACTGGCCCTCCTCTCATGATGATCCGATAAATTTTCGGAGTAGTATTAATTTGCAAGAAAAGTTTATCTCCAGTTAGCTGTAGGAAGTTGGCAGTTATAACGAGAATGTTGCGGCAAAAATTTATATATTTTTCGGAAACGGCATAAAATGATTTTTAAGAATTACGTTTTTCAGGTTGGCAGCACTGGTCAGAAATGGCGTCCAAACGACATCTGTCAAAGTGAAAATGAAAATTTATTATGAAAATTCGTGCTCTGTGAAAAATGTGCACCGTTTGTTACGGCCATATTATGGTCGTCATAATCGACCTGGTGAAGCAACACTTCGTGCTGTTGTCACCAAATTTCGCATCGAATTTACTTTGTTGGACATTAAACCATCGACTCGCATGCGTAAAATGCGTACCGAATGGAAAATTTGTAGTCGTAGCGTCCAATGTTAGAGAAGATCGTGAAATGAAATGTCGTTCTCAAGAATCGGGCATGTATTCTTCAACCACTTGCACAATTTTACGTGTCGATTTGAGTCTGAAAACCTTTAAAATTCAACATGTGCGAGAATTGAAGCCGCATGACCTACCACAACGTGAAATTTTTATGAATGGGCCTTAAAACGGTTCCATGAAAATCCGCTGTTTTATCGAAAAATTGTGTTCAGTGATGAAGCTCATTTCTGCCACACGCCATACAAGAATTACCGATTAATCCCGAAAAAACGAAATTTTCTTGTGGTTCATAGGCTGGTGGCATCATCGGTCCATTTTTCTTCAAAGACGATCGTGGAAACGATATCGAGCCATGATACGTAATTATTTTTTTGCCCCAGTTGGCTTAATTGAACTTGGTTAACATATGGTTTCATTACGACGGGGCCACATGCCACACAGCTCGTGAAACAATTGAAATGTTGAAGTATGAATTTGGTAAGCAGGTTACCTATCGGAATGGCCCTGTGAGTTGGCCGCCAAGATCATGCGACTGAAGGCATCTTGATTGTTTCTTGTGTTAGTCTATGTGGACAAACCGAACACGATTGAAGCCTTACAGGATAACATAACAAGCGTAATTCGTGGAATACAAGCCGAAATGCTGGAAAAAGTGACGCAAAATTGGACCTTTCGAATGGATCATTTAAAACGGAGCCGCGGAAATTATTTACATAAAGTTGTTTTTAAAACTTAAATGGCAAATGTCTTTTTATCGATTACAATAAAAATTAAATATTTGATGCAAATTGGAGGGTTTTATTCAATTTAAAAAACAATTACTCTTAAAAAATCACCCTTATTTATTGTCAAACATTAAACATCTGACAACCTAATAGTGGAAATAATATGGGCAGAGTGTAGATATTGGTTGTCATTAACTGATTTTTATAAAAGATTCATTTATGTTATGAGGATGTTTAGAGTAATAGTTCAACATGCACCGCCAGCACGTATAAACCAAAATAATAGTTTTTAATACTGTCCACGCTTCTGGATTTCCCTCCGAGGTAAAAAACAAAGACAATCCATTGTTTTTTTTTTAAATTCTTGAATTTTGGTAAAAAAAAGCTTCTAAAATCTCAAAAAGATTCACAAGTCCTTATGAATTTAACAAGAACAAAAAACTGCCAAAGCTTATAATTTTTTCTGTGCCGAAGGCTTCTTTACTTTTGGAAGAGTCCATACTTTTCACTATTGTGATTGTATTGTTACCAATTAACGCTGCATTTAAGACATTGATTCACAACAACTCGATTGTAGTATTCACATCATAAGAGTAAATAATTTTGGAGCATAAACTATTTCGCTTTTGGCCAACTTTTTAGAAAAGACGAGTAGGTAAACAACAAAAATGTGTAGTACCTGCAGCCAGAGAACACTATTTGAATACCGAAATATATCCCAAACTGTTTTTTTTTAATTCTTGGCACCATGATGTTTTGAGATCATTTTAAAACTATATTAACACCTGAATTTCGATTGTCATGTTTTACTATAGTACTTACCTTCACAAATTTAAAAACTTATATTAAACCAATTGAACATTAATTTACCTGAAATGAGACAAGAAATAAGTTTAAAATTAGCCATAAATTTTAAATATAAATCAAATTAAAAAAAAACGAATCGTCTATTAAATACAATTTCTAATGAAAAATATAAAAGCGTTCGTTTATTTTTTAAGATCTAATCTCAAAAAGTTATCCACCGGTTTGCATTTCAATTGACACATTGTTGCATTTGAATAAGCCGTTGTTTTCTTTTGTTCTTTTTAAAATAATGGGATGTATGTATTAATGGTACATGGAAATGACCAAATTACATTTTTGCATTTTTTGCAATCATATCGTCCATTGGATTTTCTTAATCTTCGATAGAATTTCCAAATTTAAGAGTCACTACAGCTTTCACAACGAGACCAAAAACTGGGTTTCCCGAAACTTTAATCAAAAGCTGAAGTTTTGGCAAATATCAATCTGTAAGTTCCGTTGTCCCTTATTTTTGTGAAACGTAAAACGAAACCTTAGTAGGAAAGTGTCAAACAGTTTTCGAAAACTCAGTTTTCGTTTCTTGCTGAATACTGAATAAAAACAAATTTGTAACAATCGCGTATCAAAATGAAGCAAAACAAGTCATCTACATATATAAAAAAAAATGCAAGATTCGTGACTGGCTGAGACATTTGATAACAAACCAAACCTATGTACCTAAGGGACTTATATTGTGACCGCCATTTGTATAGTGCCACAGAAAACAAATACAAAATATTGGTTCGATATGCCAACCTTACGGGGGTAATTGCGATCAGAAACATACAAAGGTTGCCAGGTTTCGCTATTATATAACAAAAATTTGATTAGAATTATATCTGGAACACTAATTTTTATCATGTTAAATGGATTTCTTCTTGTTGTGCTTTAGTGCTGAAACATATGGGGTATTTACCACTCGAATGCTTTTTGATATTCGGATTCCATCTAGAGTTTAAGAAAGATCAGGGCGTTTGTAAGGACTTTTCTGAATTAAAATTTCAATCATCAATAAAACAACATAAAACAATAATCGTCTGCAACCATCATCCCATACAGTTTGGAAACTAAATAAGTAAAGCGTGTCGGAAATAGTTTAAGTGTTCTTAAGGAACACGGGAATGTGTGGTCAAATCTCCTACTTCCATAAATGTATCGTGCGATACTATTGTATGCTTAATTAAGCTGAAGTTTCGTAGCGGCAGTTGCCAAGAGCAAAACATGTATATGTGAAAGTCCCATGTAAGGTTATTTGTGAATGTTACACCTAGATTTCTTGCAGTGTAAACATTCGCAATATCAAACCAAAAAAAATACAAAATTTTTGGCGCAACAGGCTCGTTAGTACCCAGAGCCGAGCTTTCTCATAACCATCATGTGTGAGTGTGTAGCTCTTGCACAATGGCGGGACCTCCTGTTTTATGCCGACGGCGAATTTGAGATAAGCTGTTCTTGATATTATCTACCGGTTAAGTTTAATGTAAGGTAAGTACGACGTGTCACTTTTATTCCTTCAAATTATAAGACATTTGGTAATTTTGATAATTCAATTGATAATCGGCAAAAAACGTTTCTTTGAAATTATAAGACATTTGGTAATTTCGATAATTCAATCGATAATTGGCAAAAAATGTTCCAACAGAAATGGGCAATGGCTGTCTCCCTTAGAGTTAGAATCGTTATTACTCCTAACTCACCCACTACCTTACGATAATAATTGTACCGCTTTGCACGGTGACTTTGTTCCAACAATATACTCTCTTCTATATGAAATATCATGGGAATAAAATCTCAGCATCCAGAGGAAAAATAGGCACAAAGGACAGAAAAAACAACAACAAAATGTGTGTACAAACACCAAAGAAGCTAGTTATCAGCCTCTCAGTTCATTCTATAGAGCAAATTTACTCTCCTCAAACCAAGACCTCAGTGGTGCAAGTCATGGGCACTTGGCTCACTAGGCACGCGGTTACAAGTTCAATCCTCGGTTAGGGAATGTTTTAATAATCATACAGAGAACTAAACGTTCAATTAGCGTCACTATTAGATGGAATCTGATATAATTGCTATAATTCTAACCAAAAAAGTGTTTTCTGTACATAAGTTGTTGTTGTAATTTCGATCATTCAATTGATATTCGGCAAAAAAATTCCCAACAGAAATTTCCAGGGGCTGTGTACCCCTTAGAGTTAGAATCGTTGTTAATGATAACTCACCTACTACCATAAGAGGAAGTCCGTTTGATTCTGCCCAGAGAAAAATTGGACGACTTCTCAATGATCAATTATTGCCTCCGATAGCTGAAATTTATAACCTCTATAGCATCTTTATCTCCACAGCTTTAAAACATCATAAAGATTGGCTAAGGAAACTAAGGAGGCTAAGGTGTTGTAACTATTTGCACAGTTTTTGCTTGGTGGAAGTATAAAGTAAACAACACTACCACATGTCTTTCAATGTGCGACGCAACAGTACGTCATTTGAAAAGAAGACGACTTAACAAACAAGAGACATATTGAAAATATCGTCAAGGAGCAACACTTTACGACTGATTTGGCACCTAATTCAATCCGAGATATAAAAGAATCAAAAACCCTTAAGCGTTTTTAAATTAGAGTCTTATGAGTACAAGCGGATTGTCAAGCATTTTCAAGCATCATCGTTTGCTTTTAATAAGAATCCCATAAGACATTATTGCTCTGTATAGTTCCATATAAAAAAAGAAAACCACCAATGTGACAGCATCACAACTACAATTGTACTAAATAACAAATCAAAACCAAGCAACTCAACACAGCATCAAGTCGGTTGATCATTATAATTAGTATTAATTCAAATAGTCCTACATCCACCCCCTATCAAATTGCTTTTTCTCGCAAACACATATCCCGAACAAATCGGCAATACGCAATCATTTCTCGAATGCCAATGTCCCCGAGACTAACCGAAAGTTAGACAAACAAACAGAGTCAATACAAACAGCATACAGTATAAATGAGTGTAAAACTAAGGATACTAGAAAGAAATAAATACATTTGGTGTACATTATTATCTACTGGATACCTCACTTGTAGTCTATGGACAACTTAATGAATATTTCATTAAATGTCTGTCTAATTACTTCTTTAGACGAGGACAGACAGGAATGATTGATCTGACGCGTCTTTTCCCTCTGATTAAATAAATCATGTGGTGACTGAAAAGTTCCATCGTTGTCGAGTTTTTCTTTAATTAAGAACCGCAACTTTTCAATAAAAAATTAAGATATGAATTTTCAAAAGATCGAAATTCCTAGGGTTTTTTTCTTTTCGTTGATTTATTTTTGCACTTTTTGTATATCAACAAACAAAACAACCAAACAGTAGAAGTGGGACTAAGGCACTCCAAATCCTAGACCGATTTGCTTTGAGGTGTGCTTTTTGGCTACATTATGCTCCGAAAATAAAACAACAAGTTGTACTCTTATAATAATTATCCGTGCTTCGTTACGAGAGTAAAAATGTTAAAAAAATATCTGGCGTTTACGGCCCACCTAGGAGATCAAATATAGCTTCTCCCTTCATTTGTGTCTGCAACAGCCAATGGTTGTAATTCAAATCATTTGTATAGGTGACATGAAATAAGGCCATACGAAATAAGACCAAATTCCTTTTTTTCGGTTTTCAAAACGATATAATACCAATTTGGCTTGATTGCGCTATGCAAACCGAGGCATTGCCAAAAACCTAATGAAAATGACGCCAAATTATTCTAAAGGTTGCCATTGATTAGTGCAGTCGATATAAAAAGAGGAAGTAACCCCTGCGGACTTATAAAGCAAACCAACCTTGCACGCAACACAAATCCAAAAGTGGTCACAAGCAGGGCGTTTGTATGCAAAGTAAGATCCACCCTGACTGGTCTTACAATGCCAAAGTGGATTTATTTCGTTTTCTAAAGCAAATATATTATAGGCAGTGCTGGAGTAACCGTGATCAGTTTTGTAACAGCGGAAGAATTCCACATATGTAGTCAACGGTACGTCAACAGTCTCAGTAGAAATGTAGAATCTGAACAACTGACATATTCGACATATTCGGACAAGAGGTCATTTAGGAAACTACAACTACAGCGCTCCATCCCCTTGTGAAAACTGATAGCCACATACTCATTATATTGGAATTGGTATTCCAGATTACAGTTTTTGGCCTCAGGGTTTAAAAAAAAACTGGTTGTAAGAGAGCCACCAGCCTAAGATAACGGAGGTCCTTATATACCAATGAAAGCTGGAGCGACCACGGAAAATGTCATACGAGTATCCACCTGGAACGTACGCACGTATGTACACCCCAGGTGCTACTCAGAAACGAATACATATCTGTCCTCACGCGGTACATAGCACATGATCAGGGATGCAAACAAGAAAAACATGCGACATTTAAAAAAAAAGCTGAATGCATTCGAATGCGGACTCGTTATGGGAAGCTGACTCTGGTCAAGAGCAATTGACTTTAATTCTTAATTGACCGCCTGGCATTTTGCAAATCATAAGATAAGACTGAAGATCCTAACAAGGATTAATATTACGACATTCTGGATGGAGGAAACTACATAGTTGCTAATTGTAGAGGCACTTTGGTAGAGGCCCTGGTTTATTTCGGATTGTAGCACCACATAAAGTAAGTAAGTTAGGATGCAGCAAACGAAGCATGTCCAGTATACGATATCACAATCGTACTTGGGTAAACGAAAAAAATCGGAAATGATAGCATCTTCAGCGAGTTTATAAAAAAGACACAGATTCCATGAAATTCCAACTGATAATACCTTCTGACTTTTCAGCCACATGTAGTTAATACTGTGATTTGCAGCACTAGATTTTAACGACTTGGAATCCACAAAGCAGCCTGACTTATCTCCAGATGGTTGACCCTCCAATCAAATGGAAACCAAGTAGATGCAAGACTTGTTTTCAACATCCTTGACGTAAACACATTCAGAGGGGCAAACGTCGACTGTGACTTTTTTCTCGTCGCTGTCAATCTCAGAGGTCGAATGTCAACGAAAAGGAGCTACCTTTCGTTGGTCGCCTTAGTGAACCGAAGATTGTCAGAGACTACAAGGAACAACTGATTGAGAGACTCCTTACTGTGCCCTTATCCTCCACCAATATCAACAATTAATGGACACAGTATGACAATCAATTCAAAGAAATAGCCAAAGCTGGGCTCACTAGCGAGATGATTAGTGAGCTGAACTGCCGCGCAGCAGGTCTGGGTTCGTTTCCCAGTCGTAGCAACACCTTAAATGATTTTTCACAGGCCCTCCCCTCGTGATGATCTGACAAGTCATCCGATTAAGTATAAATTGTCAAGAAACGCTCATCTCAAATTTGCCGTTGGGAGTCGTCTCGTGCAAGAAGTACACACGCCCTGGGAACTAACGAGCTTTTTGCGCTTAAAATTTTGGTACCGACAAGGAGACGCGCGGTCATGCGTGTTGGAACGAATAGTACAAAGGACAGGACAGGTGTACATACGACAGGCACTATCTTCAACAAATCCGTCGACTTAATTGGTTGCTTCTATCGAGTCTTGCAGAACCATTGGTTGTGTACACAAGGAAGGCGAATGGAGGAGAAGATAAAACTGCGAACTTTATGAGCTTTACTAAGACGTGTACCGTACAACAATTTAGCAGCTCACGCATCTCATGTTCTTTTCATTATTTCATATCAGTACTCTCACGCTTTGATAAGGACATATTAGCTTCATTAACTTTTTTCATATTTCGTCTACATAAAGCACAGTCGTGAAGAGTTCGGTGTTTAATTTTGTAGGAGTATTTTCGCTTTGTTCTTGGAATTAACAGCATAAAAGGCAAAGACATTAGCTAAAGTGAATGAACACATCCATCAGCCAATAATTTTCGAATCCCAGCCCTATGGTTTGAGACGGATTTGAATACCGAACTTCTGGTTTAATGATCCAGCAATCGTGGAATGCCAAGGCGCTTGAACGGAATGCCTGTTAGCAACGTGGCCAGAAGCGAAGATGATAAAGATATTCAATGCGTCTAAAGCCCGTTAAGTAAAAAAAAACGACTAATTCTATCATGAAGAGTATCCAAAGATTGCTAGTTTGAAGGCTCTTGCAAGAGGTACACACGCACACATGGTGAGAAAGCACATTCCGAATTTACTTATGTACTTCATGTAAACACTGAGCTAACTCAGCCTTGTAAAACTGGGTCTTGACAACTTATTTGCCAAGTAACAAACACTCGGATATTTTTTTGTTAAAATCAATTCAAGAGAACCTGTCGGTCCAATGCTCGATTTAAAAAATAAAACAAAAAAAAATCTAAAACTCACAAAGCCACATCCTTATCTATCACGTAGATGTAAATTCTTTTTATGTAAGTTCCATGTTTCTTAACGACGTCTGTGTAAATCCGATGCTATTCCTTGACGATTTTTTTTACAACATACACTTACATCGCGCCAAAACAAATCTTCTTTTGGGTTATTATTTTCACATTTTGACGGTTTGCCATGAACTTTATTGCTTGGCATCATATTTCCGCCCCTTTGTGCTATCCTAAAACGAATCCATGTAAAGGGTGCACGCGCCTCAGACAGACGCATAATGCCTTAAGACAAATGATATACTTTATGACCCCCAACAAAACAGCAGCAAAGAGAGAGGGATGACTGAGAAGATTTATGGAAATTTAATGAAAGAACCTCCATCTTCAAGAAGGTATCTCAAGGTAGTTCTTTGTGTGAATATATGAGATTTAAATTTCATTCGTTTGGTGATGTCCTTCTGTCATGAAGTCTTCTTTGTTTGTCAGGGCCCCTTTTCATTTGGTCGGCCATATGTATTGGTGTGTGCTTAAATTGATATTAACAAACTTTTCCAGCAGCAGAGTATGAAGGACTACCTATGCTTCTATTTATTCTTCTAAAGATAAAATAAAAACTTAAAAAAAAATACCGACACCATAAGACAAAGAGAAAATTGAAAAAAAAAATCTGGAAGATGCTTAACAACTTGGAATGCCATTAGGTGACTCAATGGACTGAAGTTATTGTGAAAACAATATGACACACGACCAACAAGACGAATTGAGTTCTTAAACTGTCGGCAAGGAGAAAAGTTCTGCTTCTCTTATTTGTCTCGTTTTATAATGCCTTTTCATCTTGACGTCTTTAAAAAAAAAAAACTTCCAGTCCTAAGCGGAGTTAAATGGAGCGGAGTTAATTTAACAAGATTTACGACGCGCGAAGGCAGACGAAGGGAACACCTCTCTCTCTCTCAACACCAACCCACGATTTCGTCAAGAGTTGTTGTGTGTGTATGATGGAGTCATCTCTCCACCTCGTGCGATGGAGTCGTGTGAAGTGATGCAGTAGGAGGACGAAATAATTTTATTTTTTCTTCACGGAAGAAAAATTTACTTCTTCTTTTGAAATTTAAATATAAACTTCAAACGGTTTTCTGGTCATTTTAATCCTCCTATTTTAATCATTTGGAGGTGTTAATGACGCACTGACCATATATGCTTTTGTTCATTGGTGTGTTAACAAACATAGGTTCATGGCAGTTTTGAAATATTAATTTATCATAAGGTTTCCAAGGACCAAAAAAGGCCGTAATGTGCCAAGATTTGTTTCACATCCTGTCAGTTTACAATCCATTATTAGAATTCACCACTATTCAAAGAATAAAACATCTCTATACAAAAAGGTGAAATTATCCAAGCGAATGTTTTAAGAGCACATGCACAAGTCAACCAATCTAGCTGAGTCAAAAAGTAAATCAGGGTAAGAGCCACCGTCATTAATTCTACCCACATCCTTCTCCTTGAACTCGAAAGACGAACATATTTGCATAATTTTGCCTCGTTCTCTCATACCACCGACCTTAATTGTCCCTAAAATGAATTCCCCCACCCCGATAACAAGTTCGCTAATCAAACCGAAAAGATTGAAGTATTGATCTGACGAATATCTGCAACATTTCGGTCCAATTGGAGAGAAAAAAAGTTTCAAACACTGTTTACACGACAGGCAAAGCAAATCGAATGGCAAATATTATCCATGGGAATACGGGAGGGGGAAATATTGAAAATGTGAGCTATGAATGTTTTATCATATCCAACCCTGAGAAACAGGTATGTTAGCTCAAAAAAGAGGAAATTGAAATTAAAATGGAATACAGGAGACTACCAAAAAACCTCATAATACGTTCTATAGGAAATTGTTGGAAAATTTCGCAGATGCACGAAAATGGATACCGCAATCACGACCTTGCACAGAGAGTCCTGACATTGATACCCAGTGTGTGATGATCAGGGATTCATGATTTTGGGTATCCAATTATCTCCACCGTACAACGAACATTTCTTACAACAAAGTTGTAAAAAAAACATTAAAAAATCCACTGTTCGAATGATTCATCATTTAACCACAACCCTTCCGTAGTTCTTAATGTTATTAATTATTGCTTCAGTTGATTTTTTTTAAATTCTAACAAAATTCTTTTTTTTTGTTAAAGAAAAGTCTACAAAAAATGTGGCTGACATTGTCTAAATATGAATGTCATACACTTTTACAAAATCCTTTACGATTGGACTTTTCTGACGTAGCAGTGAACAGATTTAGATAATGTTTTCATTGATACTTGAGATATGAACTAGATACCTACTTATACTCGACTGGAAAGCTGACATGCTGGCCTACGGATACAGCATCTCCAGATCTTGTCGAGTTTCGTAGTTAAAGGGGTAAATACAAATTTTACGTACATCGAGGAATGATTAAACATATCAATAGGCACTCGCCGGTAATCCTGTCAGTAAAATATATCTTAATAGGAAAAAGACTCCAAGACTACAAATATGTACACATTTTTGGCGCAACAGCTTTTTCTAACCAACCATTCATGTGTGCGTGAGTACTTCTTGCACGATGGATATGCCGCCTTCCATTGGTTAAATTGAGATGCTTTTCATGACACTTGACACAACTCGGATGATTTGTCAGATCATCACCTCCAAGACTAAAGAGCTATACAACTGAATGAAACACCTTTAATAAGGATTGTGAGTAAACAGAAGATTGTCTCTTAAAACGCCGTACGAACTTGATGAACAAATTGATAAACATATTGAAGTACATGGTAAAAAGTTTCCATACAAAACAATTGACACCAAAAAGCTTTAGTATCCAATAGAAAAAAACGTAAAAGATGTAAACTATTTCAAGCAACACATCACATGGAAAGTAGCAGAAGTCTTTATGGTTCCAAAGCAGGAGAAATTTCTAAACGACAAAAAATCGTAATCACTAATGGCCGCTTTTTCTATAATTTCTATAACTTGGCTTAAGAAACAAGCATTCAAAAATTGACCAGGTTTTTAAGAAAACACATGAAATTGAAAAGCCTTAGAAGAAGAAAAGATTTGTTCCAAAGTTTTTCTTGACATATCTCAAGCCTTTAACAACCTGTGGAACAAAAGGTCGAATATATAAATAACAATTCGTCGTTCCAAACACGAAATGACGTATGATCAAAATCTTATTTGGCGTGTACATCGGATACGTCTGTTCGTATTTTGCGTTAAATATAAACATCAAAAATGAAAGTACATATTAATAAAACTATAACGTTTTGAGAGATACAGATAAGGAACTACGTGTGATGATAAATAACGACCGTTAGATAACATACGCCAAATATCTTAAAATGGCAATGTTTGAAGATACGCCGCTTCGCGTTTGCAACGTCAAATTCATCCAAAACATCTTTGTAAAATACTAGAACGCTAGAACCCTATCTTGAGGGCAAAATTATCCGTTTTAAACACGTAAAAAAGCTTTAAGCCAAATTCGGACAAATGTGTTGGCATATTTTAAGATGATCCAAGTTAAATGTTTATGTAAAAAAGTTCTATAGCCTATATGGACATAATATGTATGGTATACAACTAAGGGTACAGTTATAGCTATTATTGAAAAAAATACTTGGAACATGAAACATGATTGAATTGAAATTTTTCTTATATAGCGGGCAATAGGAATAATTATAAAATTGTGGAATGCAAAACAACTTAAAAAAAACTCCAAAAACTTTATTTAAAAATTATAATATTTTTGGATAATTATGTCTCAAAATTCGTTCGTTTTACCACCAACTCACCAATTATTGAATTTCTAAAAAAAACCGCAAGAAGTAAAAGAAAATTTGCAATGTGGCTTTTCAATGATGGCTATAACCGGACCCTAAAAACAATTGTAAATGCACTTAGGTAGGTTAGAAACGATGTTATCCATAGAGACTTCTGTATACCTGTTCTCCAAATTTTAGACACGAAAGGCTTGGTTCGAAGACTACAAAGAAACGAATCGTTCGGTCTAGCATTTACCACTGTTTTCCGTCACAACTAGCAGAGTCCTCCTTTATTGCTAGGCACCTGCAACATGTGTTTTTCTTGTGGAAACAAAAACACTCGATAGACCTACATGTTAATCTTACGTAGATTGCTATGGGAGGAGTTTTTATTGGTTTTCGAGTCACAAGCTACTATGGTAATCGAATACAACCATATTGACTTTCAGGATGAACAAGATGTTGAAATACCAAATTTCATCACATTGGTTTATGATTTTCAAGTGCCGCAATGGGATAGGGTCTAACAATAGCCCCAACAAATAATGGTGGAAAAACTTTTTTTTTGAAATTGAAATTGAAATTGACATCACAGTACTTCGCACATGAATGCAACGAACTACAGACACATAACAGCACTGGCGACTGAGGCCATCGGCTGGGACAGATGAAGACATTAATACAACAGAGAGAGACAGATAGACACATAGAAGGAAAGACATATAAAATAAACCTAAGTGGCACAGAGGAGGAGACATAGATTTATATCGTCTCATATTATCGCACAGGGGGCCTCAGATAAGCTGGCAATTTTCGTAGAAAACGAATGCTGCCGAAGCTGGGGCTTGAACCCGCAGCGTTTGGCTTAGCAGTCAACTACGCATTCCTCTGAGCCATGGCCACCTGCAACTTTTTTTTTATTATATATAGACAATGTGGAAACAAGCTCTGAATACATTGCTTCTAAATGATTGTATATAAACTTTTTATCAATTATTGGTGGCAGGCTTTACAGGCCTTACATTTGCGAGAATATAAAAAACAAACAAAATAAAGCCTACGTTTGTTGTAAGACCTTTTTATTTATTATTTATGGACAAGGTAGGAGATCCTGGCATTTCTTGATTTTGTTTGTAATGCCAGGTTGGCATATTAGTACAAACACGTTTTTTTTTCCGTGGGCTGTTGAAAATCTTCATAAAAACGATGAGCACGTACCCACAGTAGTGTGAGATTTTTGCTCACTAAACCTTTTTTATTTGGTATTGCAACGAAGTATGCGACTTATTTAGATATTTTTTTATCACGACGACCCTAATGAATGTTTGGCAGGTGACAGGTACGGAAAGTTATTTTTTTTCCGCAATTTATAGTGCGTCTTGTTATTATCGGGCCAAATCCAAGGGTTTAGTTCTTTTAAAACGACGCGTCGTAATAAATTTGTTTCGTCAAGAATTTTGAGGAACGTTGTGTAAACGTGTCCCAATAAACGTTTTTTATGTTTGCGCGCAAAATTTTTCGTTTCATCTTTATCATAGGGAATACCCAGATCTTTTCGTAGATCTTCGTTACTTACGTAACACGACAAATGATCTTAACATTTTGTTTTCAAAAGTTTGTAAAATATTTAGATTCGTTTCAGTGGTTCAACCCCATAGTTGTACACCATAATGTCCAAACCGACTTTAGGACTTGCTTGTATAATAGCAGCTTGTTATCAAGGTTAAGCTTCGAATATTTTTCGAGTAACCAATACAGTTCTCTATAGTTGTTTTTAGGTTCTTCGCATTTCGTTTTTACATGCGACTTCCATTTTGATTTTTGCATCGAGTGTCCGACATTTTAAACAAAAAACCTGTTGGCTATGTTACTTGAAATATTTCTTTTGTGCAAAAGCAGATACATTTAAAAAAACAATCCTTTTTGTTTAACAAAGTCCGCACATATTCATATACTATATCTGAGCTACTTTGGAAAATCGTTTAATCCTAAAATCAAGGTTTTTAAAGTCAAAAACCTTACCGACTATATCACATTTGTTGGCCAAATTCGATTACACCGGTTAAATTAATAATCATGCTACACTCATGCAACGTTCAGTAGCTGAAACGAAAGGCTTGTTGAAAATTCAATCGCTGATGTGCCCGAAAGATAAAGACAAGGGAGTCAAACTCTTTTCATTTACAAGAACTTGGCTATTGTGCTTCTACAGTGAATTTTATATCACAAATTGTGTCTTCGCCCATGTCAACTGCCATAAATTTTAGGTCGGCAGTTGAAATTTGGCCCAAGTTTCGGTATTTTTCCAATAACAAAGAAACAGTTTGACCGTTAGAAATATGATTATGAATGACCCTGACCGATGGTAATTTCATGGTACGAATCTGCGAGGATGTTAAAGAAACTAACTATGCAATCCAACAGTGAGCCCAAGCAGGGGGTTCATACTTTGCATACCTCCGACTGCAAGTTTGGGTATATGCTATGTTTCAATGTTGCCCCCTACAACCCCCTGCTCGGGATCACTGTTGGATTCGTTGGATTAGTTCCATGCGCAAATCCAAAAAGTAATAAAGCCAAATTGGTATTATTTCGCTTTGAAAACCGAAAGAGACATAAAGCCATAACCCGAAATATGGCTTTATGACACTTTGTGAAACCGTCAGAAGGTCATATTTCGAAAAATGGCCTCATGGTCATGGCCTTATGCCACTTCACCGTTTCTGAGTTTGGCAGTCATGGCGGCACATCCTGGAATAAATAATTCCGTTGGTAAACTAGTAACTACTTCCAAAAAACGTGTTTCCACCAAAATAAAGTCTAAAAAAATTTAAGAGCTCGAAATAAACATCTGCAATCATCACCTCAGGTACCCCTTAATCCTAATATGTTGTCCCCCTGATGAAAAGTTTATTAAACGAAAATAAAAAAAGAAGATTACTGATTAAAATGAATGGAGCTAAGCATGTAATAAACAAAATAAGTAAATTTAACTCAACCAGTATAACTAAATTTCATAAATCTTTTACTTTTTCGTTAACACCATAAAACAGCTCAATCCAGATTAAAGTAATATAGCAACTGCCCTTCCCAAATCCTTGTATCCAATGCACTTACACCAAACGAACAAAAGCAATAAAACATTTTTCTAAGCCAGTCTAAAAGAGAGATCGCAAATCAAAGGCATCCAACAACACCAATGTTATGACAAGGCGAAGGACAAAGGAAAATAATTGAAGGAGAACAAACATTTTGCTACCAAATTAAGATGCTTTCCCTGATTACATCAGCTGAACAAATTAATCCCACTTGAATGTATTTTTGGCTTAGGGTGACAAACGTTGGGTCACCGCATAAACATCTGACAAGCCCGCCCCCCAATTCGGCCACCCACGTTTAATCGTCCCGCTACCACCACCACCATCGCCACCATCACCACCATGACAACCCAAAATATAATCCCGCAAATTGAGTCGCACACAAAGGCATGTATTTTTATTATTATTATTTTGCAAGGACTAATCCGATTTCCGGCGCGACAATCACACACAAACGCTTCGATAAAAAGAATTGTGGAGGCATTGCCAAATTATCGACAAACCACCATCAGATTGTTTCGATGGGACAACAGCTTGGAAGAGGAAACTTTTCACATCACATCGCTGTCAGATTCAAAAATTTAACATAACTGAGGTAGAGGTGAAGGAATGAATTTCTTTCCAAAAATAAAATAACAAAAAAAAAGTCTTGAAAAAATACATACCAATACGGAATGAAGGATCATATTTGGCTCTCATTTCATATAGATGTACATTCATGCGATTTTCCTTTTGCTGTCAAATATCGTGTATGGAGTAAAGTCTTTTGATGGTGACAGCAATTTCATTTAATTCGTATTGAACTTTTTTCTCTCTAGGAATTGACATACGGCAGATATATCATTTCTCACTGGTTGCTTGATCCTTCTCAATCAGGAAATTTTGAAAATCAATTTTAATGCGAAATGACAGTTCTAGAGAGTGAAAATACCAACTGAAAGCATAAGGTGACACTGACGGTTGACAAATTGTGACGGGCAATGTTTTCCAAATCATCATATTTGTCATATTTGTTGCTCAGTGAAATACAAAATGGCAGTTCGTAGTTGACAAACCTGTTTTCCACATTGGTGCTTTCAGGCATTCTACAGGATCATACCGCTTTTATGCTTTTTGTGTTGGAACCATAGGTCTCTGATAGAAAAACCGGAAGAACCTATATAAGACCCTGATCATCCCAATTGTTCTCTATGTTGAACATCGGACCGCATTAAAAGCGGTTGAAGAAATCCTTGATCGTTTTGAGAGAAAAGTTCTTCGATATCGTTGTCGTTGATGTGCTATGAAAGGGAAAGCTTCAATCAAGAACTATACGATCTATACAGCGATGTAGACTTGGTCGAAAAAATTCGCATTGGACGTTTAAGATGGCTACGACGAATGGAGGAATATTCCGGCTCACACAGTCTTCGATTCCCAGTAAACGCCGGACGCAGTAGAGGAGCACTTCTTTAGAAACCGATAAAATTCTCGTTCTTTTCGCAAAGCATCTGATCTCAGGGGCTAAGACTGAACAACTAGAAATATAACTTAAATTACCAAAGAGTAGACGTACAACATTTCATCATCCTGGTTTAAGACTGTTAAATTGTTTTTAAAGGAGTAAATCCTTTTTGAAGGAAATACCTCAAAAAGTGGGATGGTTTAGTATCACTGAAGAGCCATCAATTACACCTCTAACGCTCGTCGTTGATGAACATTATGCATAAAGACTTGCATTCTAGAACTCAAGAACTAAAGCCTCTTGACCATTTCAAGCGTCGTCAATGGTCAGAATGGTGGAAAGAAATGGGGCAACGGTGAATGATCGATTTTCAAAGAAAATCATCTTCAGTGATGAGGCACATTCTCACCTAAGTGCATTCGTCAATAAGCAGAATTGCCGCATTTTGGGCGAATGATAATCCAAGAGTGATTGTCGAAAAACCTATGCACTCAGAAAGAGTGAATGTTTGGAGCGGTTTATGGGCTGGCGGCACCATCGGGCCGTACTTTTTCCAAAATGAGCCCGGTCAGACAGCTACTGTGAATGGTGTTCGCCATCGTGAGATGATACCGAATTTTATGGCTCAAATTGGAAGATATGGATGTGGACGATATGTGGTTTCAACAGGACGGTGCCACTTGCCACACAACTAACGAAACAAGGGCTCTTTTGCGCGACAAGTTCAATGGCCGTGTTATCTCACGTGGTGGCGATGTCAATTGGCCGCCAAGATCATGTGATTTGACACCGTTGGACTTCTTTCTTTGGGGTTATTTGAAAGAAAAGGTGTACGTCGATAAGCCAGCAACAATTCAAGAGCAAAAGGATAAGATAATTCGCCAAATTAACGGGATAGAACCTCAATTATGCCTAAGCGTCAACGAAAATTTTGACCATCGGCGCGAAGTGTGCTGCCGCGGCGGCCATTTGCCCGATATTTTGTTCCATACATAATAAAAAGAAATCACAAAAATTTCCTAAATAATTTGTGTTTTATTCAAAATCAACATCGGCCCTTAAAATGTAACCGCCTTTTATTTTACTATGTTAGCTCAAAATAAACATTTTAAAAATAGTTGACATACATCTGTCTGTATGTCAAAAACAGATCGATTCACCGAGCGATGCTGTTTCGATATTTATACATTACGAGTCCAGTTAGCTTACATCAAAATCGTTATCGACATCAGCGTTTACAACAACACTATAATCTTATATTTTCATCCCACGGCCGCAATATCTGATTTTGTATGTATGTACACGTGTTTCTAGGAGTCACACCAAATGGATTTATCAATCTTGCTCTTTCCGGATGTAGTTCTTTTGATTCTTGTCAGTTCTTGATCAAATTCCTTTTCTTATTAAACGCCTATGTCTTATCTTAACCCCGTTGTGCACATGTGCACATTCTTTCCCATAATCCAACTAACAATTGTATTATCCTCTATAGTACAATAAAATTGAATTTCCACAAGAAATTATTTCTGTAGGCCTGTCATAGTACTTATGCGCAGAATTTGAGCATTTTTGTAGTCGATTGTTTGGGTAGAAACCTGTTCAATACATTACGCAGAAAAATTCACAAGCATAACAGAAGTTATGATTGTATAGCCTCTGTAAAGTTGTTTTTAAGCTTTCAGAGATGTGTGTACCACACGTTAAAATGTTTCAGTCGAACTTCGCACGAAGTTAATCCGAAGCATAGCATGTATAGAGTTTACAAATGAAGGCCCAAAAAAGCTAAGGTGGAAAGATCGGGAACCTCACGGAGAATGAGTCAACTCGATTCAATTACTTCGTTGCACTAACTGGTGTTTCATGTTCCAGAGTGCAGTAGTAGTACGCTATTCACTAGCTATTCACTGAATCTCAGTAAGATAAAAGTTTTTATATAATTAATTGCATTGCATTTCATACTTTTATAATAACAAATTGAGTTTTATTTATAAGAGATTGAAATTGAATTAACAAAAGTAAACAATATCAGAAATTATTAAAAAAAAAACAATAAATATTAAAATAGAGGTAATTTTCCAACTTCGGGAAGGGTTGTTAATATTTTCGAAAAGACTTATTCCGAAGCCTATGTTTTGCTACTAAAATGCCTTTTATGTAATGCTAATTAAAAGTATTTAAAGAATTCTTATAGAAGCAAAAAGCTTTCTAAAAGTGCGCCAAATGTTTTTCCATTAGACTTCATACAGGTAATATCACTAATGGAGAAATAGCTTCAATAGTGCTTAATCGAAGTGAAATTGTTAGAGCCGCCAAGGCTCTATCAAAATAACCGCTGATTTCCATAATATAAACAGGTTCGATAATTCGCCACTACAACAGCTAATTCGCCTTGGCAAGGAAATTTGATGTGCAAATCGACCATCGTTTACATCGTTCGTTCGGTGAATGCGAAGTCAGTGGGTAGTTTGACCACATTTGCAGTACCGCAGCTTTGAATCTTCAGTAACAAAGAATTTTCTTTTGGTTTAGTGGGTATGTACATTACGGTTTGAAGTCAACACAATCATCTCAGGACTCCCAAAAGTCCATAAAATCCCGGAAAACTAAGAGGCAAATAATTCTTGGCTTTTTGTTGCCTGTATCAAAAACAATCGTCTAACAAATACATTTAGATGGATGCAATGCCATATACCGTATCAAGCCATAACTTGGGAATAAACATTTTGTGAGCTGATCATATCAAGAAACAAACCTGCCAATTGGCCGCCTAGGTCATGCGATTTGACTCCCTTGGACTACTTTTTATGAAGGTATGTCAAGTCACTAATTTTTGTTAATGAAACAGCAACAGTTGACGACGTTCGTATCTTCGAGTTTAAAAATCACCAATATCGTTTATTAGCCATCGCCTGGAATTCATTAAAACAAGTCAAGTAGTTTTTGCACAAAGAATAAAACCTTCAGTTTATCGCATTTCCCTAGTGACATATTTTAGAAGTTACTCAACAAAGTCTTATACTCTTGAATGTTTGTCAGACTTTCGCAAGAGGTGGTCCAGTGAAAGAAAAGCTTAAAAGGGACACCGCGCTTCATAGTCTAAAGTACCATCCAATAGTCCACCCATCCAGATTTTACAGAGTTGGTTCTTCTAACCGTTCCTTGTTAGTTCATCCGTTCTTTGCCAGACACCATATAGAAAGCCACCAATTTAATAGCTGAAATCTAATAAAGATCGTCTTTGCGGAATTAAGCATGTCTTTAGCTGTATTGCTGACACCATGGCTATAACTTCTGGACTATGAGAGTATATTGGTGTTGTTTTAAATCTCATCACGATAGCGACTGCATCTAAGAAAACTCTGAAATCCTCATGACGGAAATACTTTTTTTTTCAGTACAGGAAAATTAGTCCTGCCTGTGCGATAAAAATGTTGATGGAATGCTCAAAAATAGAGGAGTTGCGTCTAAAAGTTGACAGTGATATTTTCGAAAATTATATTTATCGAAGCAGTCGAATTTTGACGTCTAAAGAAGGGGGGCAGCAACAACTGAGAAAAGTAAGTCAAATATTGTAATATAATTTCGCAAGTAAGCATGAAGAAGACCTGTCGATTCGGCCTCTGGGAGGTTTGTAAGAGAAGACCAGTTCTATCTTAACATTCAAAATATATATCTATCAGTCAGTAACAGTCATCAAAATATTCCCATATATTTCAAATGTTTCACTAACCTTTCTGATAAATCGTTCGTTGCACTCCTTGGCGGTTCCTCTCCAATGTCTGTGCCGGTAACGCGAATTTCCCAGCTTAAGAGTTCCACGCAATTGTGCCGCCTCGGATACAACCCGTCGTATCGTCTGGTACCTCAACCGATTGCATCGATGAATCGGTTTCATAAGCATTTGCACACCATGTTCTGGTTCGGATTCCGCACCAGACCGCACATGATCATCGTCATCGTCCACCCACGCGCTTAGGACGCCCTCAACAAAGTTATACAACATTTGAATATTCGATTGCATCGGAGCCGAACCGGACGGAGTATCAGCGGATGGTGGCTTTATGAGCTTTCGATTCTGGCACACCTCCCGCAAAAGGTTCTCACCGAAATGCACAGTCTTATGACGCCTCCGCCGCGAGTTCAGCGATGCCGCCGATGCCGACTTCATCAGCTTGGCTCCATGATGGTGGCCAGCACCATTAGTGGTTCCATTGATGGCGCTTCCGGAGCCGCCATTTTGTTTCTTCGATTTACTCGTAGTTCGTGGTAGCGAGGCACGTGAGTCACCGCGAGTAAGCGTATTCGGTTGCGAGTTGGAGCGATACTGGTGGATAGTGGCCACCGTTGTGGTGGTCGTTGCATCGTGCGGCGGATGGCGCAAGCGATGGAAATCGGCAGCAGAACGTGGCAGTGAGTTGCATTTCGCGGCGTTAATACATTTTTGATTTTGACACACCCTCTGGGGTCGACACTCGCGACACGTGCTTGAGCAGACGGGCGGCTGCTGGCGGACCGTCATCGTATGCCGGTCATAGCATTCGTTGTAGCAGCAGTTCGGGTCAGTGCAGATGGGTATCAGCGGGCAGGAAGGATCTGTACAAGGTGGTGACGGACTTCTAGGAGCGCGTTCTGCCGAGGACGATTTCCGCTTAGCAGTGGCACCGGTACTGCGCGAGCCTGTCATATCGGACACGGTTGCAGAGCGTTGCGTTTGATGGCGTCGGGAACGTTCTCGCTTTGCATCGCGGTCTTTGGGTGGTGGTGGTGGTGGTGGTTGCTGTTGGGTTGCTGGTAGCGGCTCCTTCGTTGACGGCGGATGGTCTTTTGGCACATATTGGTATCGTTCCTTATGTGGTTTGGCGTAGAGGCGTTCGAGATTGGGAGCGACTACTTCACTTGCCGAGTGCCGGAGTTTGCGTTCACGTGAGCGATCTACATGTTTGGGGGGTGAAGGTTTTCGTTCCGGTTGTGGCTTCCCCATTGATTGGAGCTTGTGCAAAGGATACGGAGCCCAATCCACGGCGGAAATTATTTCTTCCTCCATTTCACGATCTGAATGGCCCAGTGAGTGGCGTTTCTTCGGTGCAGTTGATGCATCCTCTTGTGAGTGACTTCTTGGTGCATCACCGCCACTACCGTTGCGTCTGTGGTGACGAATCGTTCCACTTCCCTTTGGGATAGCACCAGTTTCCTCTTTCGACTTCGATGTTTGTAGTTTCGTCAGCCACTCGACAATGTCACTTTTCAACAGCGAAAACTCGCCCGGCCCGGAGTGTTGCCGTTGCAGAGGTTTCTTGAGCAACTCGGTCAGCTCTTCCTTCAAGGACTTTGCGTACGATGCGGCGCTTATTGACTTCGGATCAGAGGCTTGTCGCTCTACCATGCTACGTTTGCGTGGCAAATGCTCCAACAGCAATTCGGTTACCTCGTCCTTCATCACAGCTGTTGTAAGTTCACTGGGACCGGACGAGGTACGGGTTGGAGGCTGTTGACGATCCAGCCACTCGATGGTCTCCTCACGCACTGGTCCGCTTTCGGCTGATCGCGCCGAATGCCTCTGTTGGGCTTTTCGATCGAACCACTCAGACTCATGGGGCGCCACAGCTGAGTTCTTGCGCGAATGCCCCGTGTCGTCTTCCGCACTCTTTTGCCGTCGTGGGGGCAGCTGTGGCGGTGGAAGTTGCGGCGATTTCTCTTCGATATGCTTGTGATGAGGCACTGGTGGAGGAGGCAATGGCTGCTGTTGCTGCAGCGATGGGGGATGGGCGTGAATATGGTGCACATGCGGATGGGCATGCTGGTGTGGCACTCGCACCGATCCTTTTCGCTTGATGCACTTCTGCTCAATTGTATCCTCGTCGCGTGCTCGCACACGACGCGTTATTTCAAAGATGTCCCCATTAATCTGATGGTAGAACTTTTCGACCTCTACCCCACGGTCGAACTCCTGCTTGGCATGGCTGACCGTTCGCACTAGCGGTGGTTTCGGTGCTCCGCCACCGGGCACTTCTTCCTTCTCATCGTCTCCATCATCGGAATCGCCTCTGGTTGTCGTCATCGTCGCTGGCGCTGGTGGTAGTGTACGACTTGGTTTCACTGTGCTAGCAGTAGCAACGTCCGTCGGATGCTGCTGTAACAATCGATCCAATGAACCATGATGCGTCTTTATAGTTGGCCCTAGTGGTCCTTCGCCGAGCGACTGCAACCGACACTGGGCGTTGCATATGCATACGCCGCGCTGTTTGCTTCCAAAACGAAACAAGCTACTTGCAAGTCCACTCACACCGCCACCACTCGTGCCGCCGGTGGTGCCACCACCCCCACCACCGGCTACATCCCTTCCCGAGGCCGTTGTTGCCGATGTCAAATAGTTCCTCCCCTGAGAGACTGGCGTTATATCGACTATCACGCAACAGCAATGCAACGAGAAGGTCTTCTTATCGCCGGTACCGCTAACCGAGTTGTTGTTTTCACTACTGCCTTCGCTGCTCTTTTGTGAGGCGGCCAGAATGAGCTACCGCCAATCTCAGCTGGTGATCGCTTCAAACCCCTCCTTTCCCAAAGGAGCAGCACTGCGTCGATAAGTCTAAGAGCTATCCTCGTTTCAGGATGCAATATCCACACACACATTCCACAACTATTTGCATTGAGCTGTTGTAACAATTTTTTCTTTTTTTATTTATCACAATTATTTTTATTTTTATTTAATTATCCTAAGTGATTATTATTTATTTTTATTTTATTTAAGACTATGCTGTAGAAGAGCCAATTTCGATTCGATGTTCACGAAAGGATATGCAGCTTCTAGCGACTTATATTACGTTTTGTTAACCTAAACTGTGTTTCATCTGGATTTTCCATCTCAAAGATTGGAGAACAATTTATTTAATTTTTTTAAATTAAAAAACGCAAATTGAACAAAATACAAGTTTTACTATTTTACACTAAAGTTTGAATAAATTTTAACATCTTCCATTTTAAATGTTTATTTACAATCAAATCACAAGTGCTCAATTCTTTTCGAATGGAAAAGTGTCCTTTTTATTCGTATTATGTACAGATTAATGGATAGTTAATTTTTTTTTATTTACACAGATTTTATTTTTAATTTAAATATTTCACTATAATTCACTAATTTTTTTATGTATGGATATATTTTTATTTATTTTTTTTTAATTAAGAATAAAGCTCTGATTTTTTTTACAATTTTCACACGCACTCACAAACAGGACAAAAAAAGATGAAAGATTCGCAACGCAACAGAAAATATGTAACAGGACTCTCCGTTCCACTTTACGTCGTAGTTGTTGTAGGGTTTTATTATTTTTTTTTTTTTACTCGCACTCACTTTGTCAGAGGATTATTTTCCAATATAGTACACGTGCCAATATTATTTTTACTCAACTTTCTGCCATATTTGCTTTTTTCGCCTATTGCATAGGTAAACAAGAACAAAAACAAAAAGTCACCGTATATGTTTATGTTTTGTATTCTTAGTGTGACGGCTTGTGGGTGGTGTGTGTAGGGAAGTCGGTCGCTGAATATGATGGTGGGGGTGTGGGTGGTAAGCAGGCCAGTAGTATGTGCCTGTTTGTGTTGTATGTATAACTGAGAAAGGATGTTGATTTAAGTGCGCTTTTAACACATATTTATTCTTTTTGCAGTAAAGCTGCTGCTGCTGCTTCTGCTGATGCTGGCTAGAGAGCTGCTATGTATGGCTAAGAGTAGAAATGATTTTCCAACTTGTTTTGATTTTCTTTTATTTTTTTATTCTAGCTGTGCTATCCTTTGTAACCGAACACACACATTTCTAGGAGGGGAACACAATAAATTACAAAATCAGCGCACAATGAATTTCGGGGCAAAAAAAAAACGAAACGAAACGGACTTTCTCCTGGAAATATATGGAGCAAAACACACTTTGGATGGGATATATCCTTCACTGCATCTATCTAGTGCATATAACGTTCAATAGAGTAGCGCACGCAACCGAAAGAAGGAAGTAACATCAACGGAAACACGGCAGTACCCCGCAATAGAGAGAAAACACCGATAAATATAATAACAAGTTTTGCGGGCGGACGACGTCAGAGCACGGCGGTGAAGGACATTCACAATAAATATGAGAAAATCTCGAAAAATACAAAAAAAAAATATAACAAGGACGAAATCAAATCAACAATTTTTCCTCTTTTTCCGACACTGGCACTGATTCTGTTAAATCAACGACACAGGATGACAAACTAGAATTATGTATATCCTGACAGGAACTCAACTCAAAATCTGGTTGAAACTTAAACACGAAACGCAAAACGGAACAGAAAACAAATGAAATAAACTACACACTTGGTGTGAATGATGTGTTGGTTGAATTTTCCTTTTTTATGTGTGTGGCGCGTTTCACGAATTTTTTTTACTGACGCACACAACACCCGACGACGTTCTCGCTATGACTGAGACACTCTGGCAACGTTATCCTAAAAAAATCCTCCATCTTGAGAGAGGGCTTTGGACAATCGTTTTGTTTTCCTGTAAAGCTCCGATCAGAGAAGGATAGAGATAGTTTGGTTTTTCTAAAGGATCCCACCCATATCAGTGTTTGGTATAACAGTTTGGAAAGTAATTCTAGGACATGCCCAACGAATGATGATGTAGCAGAGAAAGAGAGGTAGGATGAAAGTATTTTACATAATTGGAGCTTTTGTTGGATATTGGATTACCTTATCGACAGTAGATTAGAATGATGTCCTGCGCAGTGTCCTCTGCTTACATAAACTTCGACATCAGAGAGACTGTTATACAAAAGCTTAGAAATGGATTACTTTTCCATATGTTTACGAGTGCGATGAGTGCAGGAGGAAAATGTAAGCAAACTTCGGTATTTGACATGTTCTCGTATTGTTGGAAAATAGGGAAAAATGAAAGTGAATTTTCAGGGCGCTTTTTATGAAAAGAAAAGAAAACAGGGGAAATGCAGGACTTTCGCTCTCTTATGGCATATTATGTACTATCAGAGTTATGTGTTAACTCTCTTATGGTTGAAGCACTTTAAATAGGAAGCTTTGAGGGAATTTTGGCCAAGGCAACGTTGGAAACTGTTGGCCAAGTTACGGTACAGTGCGGTAGAAAAGCGCATTGTATTGGAAACGATTTTTGGGACAAGATCAGTCGCATTTTTTTTTATTTGAAAGAGTAAATGTGTGTGGAAGTTCAAAGTTAGTCGGTTAGTATTTGGTAATACGTACTTACAATTCGTTTTTGGGATAACCTTCTTCACCTTACCTCAACTCATAAGCAGATGCAAAAAGTATAGTAGGTGAAGCCACAACACTACGTAAACTAGAACCTAATAGGATAATGAAAAACTACTGCTGAGTTTAAAGTTGTTAAAGTTATGTTAGATGACGCCAAGGAGGGCCATTAAGAATATAGTAAAACTGAATTTGTCTTACTTTGATTAGAACCTTGATAATAATTTAAAGAAAACAAGTGTTCAAAGTGTCAACCTGTCTTTGCATTTTGAAACATATTTTTTGGCAACTCAATATGTAACGCAACTTATTACCATAATAGGTACGTTCTAAGGGCGTGCTCATTGTCCTGGCTTCTAATCACGTAAATCACGTGTCTTTAGAAGTGTATTATTGAAAGCGCTCTAATTCTCTGGGCGCGAATACGTTCTACAGCTTTCAATCTAATTACAAATTCGCTTATCCTAGAAAATGATTCTTAAATGCACACAATCTCAATACTGCAGTCATAATTCAGGGGAGAAGATGGCATGTTGTGTAAATCAATTGGAACACTGTATAAGGGTTCATAGTAGATACTACCAAGTACAGGTTAATTTCTCAGAGAAGAGGAACAGGGAGAACGGTGTAGTATTAGATAGATTCTCGTCAGACCCATAGCTGGTCAACTCATTATATTCTTGGGTTTCCATCAAATTTTAAGCATCCAGAAGCCCGTACAAGGCTCAATTCAGGCGCTAATTGAGTTGTTTTCTTTTTTTTGGAACAAAAGTGGGTTGATGAAAGGCCATATATTATTGTAGTCTGGGAGGATCATACATGTAACTTGGATGTCACTAAGAACACCCATAGCATTTGTCTTCCTTTTACGCTGTGTTTTACATGACATAAACATTCACTTAAAGGAAAAAACAATGAATTTGCAAGGAGAGCCTCAATAATAGGTTGTCACCTTTGCAAAGGACCAGTAATATATTGGAAATTACATGCCAATGAGCCCAACGAAAATCAGTTCAATCTTTCATTTCAGCAGAAGCTCGGAAGGCTGAGCATCAGATGATATATCAGCAAAACATTTGAGTATGAATTTATAGGTTTCACCGTATGTTACAGATACGTCAGTGATGATTTAAGAATATTTGTGTTGCCACGGAGACCATGGGGGCCCTACTCTGGACTTAGTTCCGAAAGTGAAAATTTTCGAAAATAATATTTTTTACCTACTAAGCTTAAATGCCGAATAAAATTTATTACATTCGAATATGAAAACCCGAACAAAAAAATAGTTGTACAGTATTATAGATTGTCAATTCAAGAACAGAACGAAATGGTTTAAGGTTTTTACGATTAAGGAACAAGTCATTCTGGGTGAATTAGGAAAATTAATGTTAAAACAGGACACTTCTTTAAATCTTAACCAAGATATCAGCAGAAAGTAGAGGGTGAATACACTTACTATACGGAACAATCTTAGCATTTAGATGATCTTAGGTATCTTTGAATTATTTTCGTCTAGGGTTGGTTATGGTAGCCCGTTTATTTTTAAGAACATGGGAATGATCAAATAAATTAATTAGTTTTCATCGACTGGTCTTGAAGGGATCTTTAACAACGATCTCGAACAACGAAATTGATCTCAACAAAATCGGCTCATTGAATGCTGAAAGGACCTTGGCGATTTTGACCACCCTATCCAAGAAAAACATCCAGAAAAAGGATACTCAATTCCCAAAAATTGTGAAAGGCCAACAGTAACGTGAATTTACTAACAACAAAAAAAAAACTATTATGATCCATGCAAACAATCCTATCAAGAATATATATTCAGCAATTTTTGAACTGAATAAGAACACATTTTCATGTTTCTTTTTTGGGTGAACACACAAGAGTTAAATTATAGACCTACAGACACTTTGATATATACAGGTAGATACGTTGCAACGGTTGACTCAAATTTACGTATGTACTTTAAAATACAGCAAGGTCCAACAACAAAAAAATGTTACACTCTTTCAAAGTAATTGAGAGAGAAAAAGACGATTTCAGAAACCATCGACATATTTAGGTGTTTCAATAAGACGAATCGATGTTACATCCGCGTTAAATGTTAAATGGCTGTGTTTGGCTTTTGACAATTTCAACAAAAAAAAATTCTATCAATCGAACAGCGTCTTAGAGTATGATAGAGTTTCCTCGAATGTTTATTTTATGTGTGATTTAGCTCGAACTCAACATTTTTGTATATTTTCTAATGTGACTAACAAACCAAGTTACTAACAAATTATAGATTTACGGATGAAATAACTCATATTAACAATACATATTTGATGGTTTAACTTTAGCGAATAATATCACAAAATCTGGACCCGATGTATGACGTCTTGGTTGTCTTGTTAATTAATTACACACTGATAAAATAAAGAGAGTTAATATAATAAATTAAAAAATTTTACCAGTATGCCAATGTTTCCATCTATCACAAATATTTTGTCACCGGCAAATATAATAAGAGATTATGACTATAATTAGTAATTGATAATTTTCATTATACAAATGACAGTCTAAATTATTTTTTTTAATCTTAAATTTAATTTTTTTTCCGTAAAAGACATTCTAAATTATTTTTTTAATCTTAAATTTAATTTTTTTTCGTAAGTTTTAGTAATATTGGTCACCTGAACAATATTTGGGTTGAGCTGATATTATTTTATTATACGCAATGCAACAAAAAAAAGTTATAATTCTTAAAAACAACATTTTCGAGATTTAAGAGATTTTAAAAGTATTTTTTTAAAGAACACGATAAATTTATAAAACGAAACATTAAAACGTATTCCTGAACTTTTGAAAGACGATATTTAGATATTTTATTCTGCATTAGCACCTTATGAACAAGTTTGTAGATTTGTACATTCCTGGTAGTTGTAACTTTTAAATTATTCTTTGTTTAAAGACGTCAAGATGCAAACACTTTTTTAGCTAGGCAAAACAAAATATCACCAAAGGTTGGCCATAATGACGGCTATAATGACAGTCTGGTAAACCAAGGAAATGATAAATAGCGCCTCAGACTATGTCTGCCCGATTGTTGTTACTTACGTAATTGTTTTAGTCAAACGGCTCTCGACCCGTTGAGAGTTTTTGCTTGAAGAAAGGCAGCCTTTTATATGCTTTGTTCCCGGGTATGTCACTTGTGGTCGTTTATTCGAAACGCCCCGGCATCCGCCCACTCGTATGATTCGGTTTAATTTGTTGTGCCGTACCTAAGGGGTTGATATTCGAAGATTGTGTTTTATATGCGCTAATCGGTCTTTCAATTAAACTTCATGTCCAAGGCCAGATTTAATTACTTGACCGATTCTACGAATTTGAGACTGATGCCATTTAGTTTTGAGGTCAATGTCCCGGACCGGACAGTTTGATTTTCGTGAGTGGAAATAGTTCATTAAAAAATATCATTCCAACGATGTTACTCCACTTCTTAGAGCAGATTATCCACTATGAAGGCAAAACTACAAGCATCATATATACAATGAACAAAAACCTTTTATAGGTTAGGTTATGATTGATGGGTTATTGTGTGCTGACTGAAAGAGAGAAGAGCCGTTTTAACAAGATCCTTTGCAAAAGTTACTTAGGTAGTACGGACATTTTTTTTCAAGCTAAAAAAAATATAACATCAGCTTAGTGGAAAAGCTAGTTCAACTGAAGATGGTTACCTAGAGCTAGGTCTATCTAGAAAGGGATAATAGTTTAGTTCGCGCTGGACTCCATCGCAACTCTGAATTTCGAACACATGAAACATTTATTGTTGTATATATTGTTATCTGCTTACATCAGTATCAGCAGACAGTCACTGTAGACAATTCTACGCTAAGAATATGTTTGCTTGGAAAATTCAAATTTCATGAAAGATAAGCCCCGCAGACTCGCAGCTTCTCTTGGAATTTCGGTGGATACCTTCGAAGGTACACAGGAACAAAAAAATTTGTATAATCCATTTTTGTCAGACGAATCCTATTTCGATTGAATAGGCAACATAAATAAGCTTAATTAACACTCGATTTCCGAGTGTCTCTAACCCCGAAATTCGAACTGGAGGCTTATTTAAAACAAAAGTTCTACAAAAGAATTTCTTATAACTATGTGTTTTCCACAATAGGGAGCAATTTCAGGCTTGTTATCAAAGACTTTTAGGGAAAAATTCATGGTATAACTCATTCAAGAAACTCTACATTTCGTTGTATCCCTGGTCTCCAGACCTAATTTCTTCCTGTTAGGCAAACTAATTTATCAAGTTTGGATGATTTAAAACAACGAACTAATCGGGGACGCCAGATCGCGTGGAATAACTGGAAGCAACGTGCCCAAGATCGAAGAGGCTAGAAGACCTCCTTGCTGGAGCAGAGCCAGAGAACCTCATCGGGTCGGGTGCCCGTTAAGAAAAAAACAAGTTAAGGAAGCAAAACAATAGATAAAAACTAAATAAAATTTAATTATCTTTAAATAAAATAAAAAGGAAAAAAAAAACTTGTCAACTTCAATAAAAGTTTTTTGAGTTTATTAATCTAACAATTCATTAGCGATCCTGAGCATGGGGCACTTACATTTACATTTCACTTTAAATTAAATCAAATATTAATCACAAACAATTAAAGGCAGGTGCAGTGTTCACCAAAATCTGCATCAGGGCGTTGAAGTTTCACCTTAGAAAAGTTTTATAAAATAAACCAAACTGCAACTTTTATTGCATTTGTAATTTATCCGGAGATTATCGAGAGATAGTTCTTTCTCCTGCAGGATATGCACATAAATTCCTTCTTGTTTGTGCGCATAGGGTTGCAAAAATCTTCGAAACCCAAAAATACAAAACTTTAGATTACCTATCTCCATCGCTAACTCCCCCTCTGCTCATCCACCTTCCTTCAGAGTAAAGGAAGCGAGGTATCAAATTCCTTATAATTTCAATTATGTAAACACTTCTATAACTTCCCATCAAACATCACCCTTAGCTATGAACTAATACCGTCAGTCTTTTACAGTACAAACTATCATTTACACCTACACACCCTGTCCAACAGCGCACCTTCTCCACTCACATAGAGCTGTTGGCACAAACATGGAGCGCAGAAAAAATAAAAAGAACCTGCTAAAACGCTTTTCGATGTCGAAAAGGATAACCCAATTACAAACTTTTTGATTCAATATGCAGGATACTGTAAGTACTTGCACAGGGATGTGCATACATTTATACTGAATATCTGTGTATATCTGGCTGGAGTATAGGAATGGCGGTGTGAGAAATTTGTTGACTACGAGTATATTGGCATTAGCATCAGAAGAAGTGGAATCGTCCTTTTTTCTGCTGCTGTTGTTGTTATAGAATTCCTTTTTTTTTTTGGTATAGATGGATATGTGCATATGTGTTTGGAGGTCGTCAAAAATGTACGATATTGAAATTTATCAGATTAATTGAGGGGGAAGAATTGAAGAGCTTTTAGATTTCAGAACGTTGTGTTTTTTTGTTGACTGACAAGTGCGAGTGATGGTGGTGGAGTATTGGCAGCGGTTGTGTACCGGTTTGATACGTTTTTAATAGTATTTACTTATGCATTTTCATTGTAATAAATTGCGTTTTGATTTTGTCACAAAGCATTTCGGTTCTATTTAATATGCATAAAGAATTTTTATGTTTTTTTAATGAATTTCAACGATATTTTAGTTGGAAGGAAAAATTATGCAAATTTTGAATATTCAAAATTGTATTGCTATCGAAAACTGCAGATGGAAGCACTCTGAAGATATCAAGTTGGAACCTACAGAGCCATATTTTTATTTTAGCTATTTTGGTACATTGGTCAAGAATCATGAATAATAACGTCGCAATAGACAACTATGAGATATGAGAAATTCTTGTTATCACCGGCCTCAGGTCCACATGAACTCCATGAATGACACCCATGGTATTTTAATTAAGCGAAACAAATGAGATCAAAACTCATGACTCTAAAGTCCAAATTCTTGATTAACCGAACCCCGATGTTACCAATCCTACGTACCGAGTGCTGGTCAACACGCATGAAAAGTGAAAAATGTTTGGTCTTGCGAGAGATGCGAATGGTGCAGAATCAAAGGTCGTACCAAAAGTAAATCCTTTGAATTTGGCTCAGCCACATCAATTGACGGGATCAGTGGACAGTGGTGCGATGTTTAGTGCGATGAACTGCCGCGCGACTCTCACCCATAGCAACGCCTAAATGATTTTCCACTGGCACTACTCTCGTGATTATCTGAGTGATTATCTGACAAATATTCCTAGTAGTATCAATTGTCAAGAAAAGTATCAACTGTGAAAAAAGTTCGGAGTCGGCATAAGACAGGAGGTCCCGGCATCGCGCAAGAAGTACACACGCACACATGAATAGTTGTGAGAAAGCTCGGCCCTGGGCACTAACGAGCATGTTGCATCAATTGATAAAAATTAATGTTCCAGCCGAGAAAGTCTTCGAGTTCTAGTCTCTAGGACGACAGAGAAGAGCAAGCTTCCTTAAATAATGATCAAGCGATCGTGAATTCCAAGGAGCTTGGACTAGAAGCAACTTGCACAGGATTGATGCTGTCCTGTCTTAGGCAGAAACCATCAATGAATTTGCTCCAACCATGGGAATCTTGGAATTCTAGTCTTCATGACGACAAAGAAGACCAAACCTCTTATTTAAGTGTGAAGCGATCGATAATGATAAAGCGCTTGGACTAAATGATTAAAAGCAACTTGCACTAGGTCAAAGAAGATAGAAGGCTGTCCTACCTAAGGTCGTGAGCCCATAAGTATGTAAATCACCGACTCTGCTATGATTTCTGACAACTTTACCCCGCGAAATTCATTCAAACTAGTACCTAAACTGTACAAGTGAAAATATCGAAGAAGAAGCAAGGCTTCAGCTATTAAGGTATCCATTCCGAAGAATTTCCGAAACGAAAGTAGTTCTAATCAGAGCTTAGTTATCGTTCGAAGTAAGGTTCCAGCTCAATCGAGGTATCAATTCCGAAAAATCTTGAAACGAAAGTCAATCAAAACTCAGTTATCTTTCGAGCATACAACCGCGTTCTTTTGCTTCCACTACAGTTCTTCTTCGGATAACTTTGTAAAGAATTCAACGCGTAGCTGTCAAAATCTGTTGACTTAACGTGCACCAATGCGCGATCATGTCCAATACATTTCGTTGGAAAATCTGTTCAAATAACTTGTTGTGGAAAGAGGTCTCGCAGTAATTCCATTGTAATCCTGCCTGCATACGATGTGGCCCGTCTTGTTGATATCACATGTTAATCAAACCCAAAGCAGTTGTGGCATTAGATAGTTTTCAATCATATCACGATATCGCTCCCCATTCACAGTTACCGTTACGCCGTTTTCATGTTCAAAGAAGTAAGGTTCAATAATTCCTCCTGACCAAATTGCACACCAGATTGTAACTTTTAATGGATGCAAAGGTGACTGATGAATAATTTGAGGGTTTTCCATTGCCTAGAACCGACTATTATGTTTATTCACATATCCATTCAAATGAAAATGTGGCTCGTCACTCATTATGATTTTTTCATGAAAGTCGGGGTTGTCATGGGCTAGCTATGACATCCTATTAGCATATGTATGGCGGCCCTAATGGTCTTGCCGAAGAAGCTCTTGTGTCAACTGAATCTTAAATGGAAGCAAATGCAAATCTTTGTGCAAAAGTGGCCAAAGTTGTTTTTTGAAGACCAAGCTCCTGAGCTCGGCGCCGAATTGAGGTTGATGGATTGTTTTGAACACTTCCTTGAGCAGCATTCATATTTTATTCCGATCTTGCAGTAAGTTGTGGTCCATGCTTGGGCCTACCACCTACAGACCCTCTTTTTTCGAAATCATTCACTACACGATCGAAAGTGCGTTTTGTTGGCACGTTGTTTCTCCCAAAAATTTCGCGTTACTTCCTCATCGTCACAGTAATCGATGATTGAATTTAATAAAATGTTTTAACGATTAAACCACGTTGGTTTATCGAATATTTTTCAATAATTAATTTGCCGCGTGTCTACTACACGACTGCCAAATATGAACTGTCAAGAATAATGTTTACCATGATGGCGGCAAAAACAAAGTAGTATACCTTTCCGGCGGACACCCTGTATTTCTGAAATCTTAATTTATACTCTGTACCAACTTTAAATTCAAATTTTTAAACGCTTTTAATAATTTCCCATTTCAAAGACATATTTCAAAAACAAAAACATTTCCAAATCCTGCAACCACATTTCTTCTATGCGTTTTAATATTTTTAAATACCATCATAAATCATTTAAGAGAATCGCCACAGGAATGAAATCCGTTTGAATTCCCCTTCCAAATTTTAGATATACGTCATAACTGCTCTACATTTTCTGTTCAAATACCCAATCCAACTTTTCCAACAAAAAAAAAAAAATGTTACCACTTTCAATGAACTAAAGCTTTAAACGGATTTCAATGGCGGGAATGACGTCGACGGAGATGGTAATGGTGGTGCTGGTGGTGGTTCCAAAATGGCACATGCCCATTGTTGTTAAATTACATAAAAGGAAATTACTCGCAGTTGCCTTGCTTTAATAAACTTGGAAATTTCATATTTATGATTTATATTTTAAGCGAAGTCCTGTTGACCGGTTGACCATGTCAAGCGACGTTTTCCAGACATTGAAAAAGCTTCAATTTTCTTTGTTGTCAAAAACAAGGTTCAAACTTGAATGGAATGGTTAGCCGAGATAATAACTTATTTTGAGTTTATTTTATGAGATCAATTTATTCAGGATCAACCTTGAAGCAAATAGGGAAAATGGATGAATAAATCATTGGGGTTTTGTCTATTACAATAAATGCAGTTGTACCATCAAAAGCTTAAAAAATAAAAAATAAAATAACAAATTAAGTTCATGATTGATTATATTTTTAGGATTTTGGTTATCAATAAACCGCGGCCTTAAATTTAATCTTTGACTATCAAAACATCATGACTATCATATTATTCATACTATTCGTTGAAAGTTCATGCCAATTTCACTTCTCTAACAACAGCTGTCTTTTCCAGGCGGAAGTATTGGCAGAGCCAGGCAAAGCGATTTCGATGATTGAGAAACATATATTGCAACCTTCCACTTTCTATAGCCTTGCTCAGACCTTGGTCAATTCAAATAATTAGCTCTTTTTGCAGTCATAAACTCATTTTTTAGAGTTAACTCGAGTTAATCTAGCAAGTTTGGTGAGTTAACCCTTGACTGGATTTGTTTTGACAGAGGATAACTTTGCAATCGACAATTTTTTTTTTAATTCTATTTATGTGAATATTTGATGATTTTTTTTTAGGAAAACGAATATTTAGATTTAGATATCAGCGCCTCGAATTTATTTGGAATATTGAGTTATGAAAAAAAAAATGGTTGTAAGATCTTGACTTAACCATTTTCTGTTGCTTATGTAAAAGCAAAATACCTGTATGTTTTAACCGTTGAAACGTTCACCATATGCAGACTTAGTCTGCGTTACAGTTGACGGTGTAAACATATAGCAAATGGAACTCCAATTTGCTGCTAGCTAATTAGTTTGCTAGCAAAAAGTCTTCCGATTTATTCAAATTAACCAATTTAGACGGCTAGGAACAGTTTGAACATCACCGGGTTTCGGAACACCGAACTTTTATTTTCTCAATTCAAAACACTCCTGACAGCGCGGCGGCTTTTTATTCCTCTGACAAAGTTCAACAAAACCTGTGAAAGGTAAACTGACAAGATGCATAAAGCCGGCTACACACAAGCAGTTTTAACTGTCCAGTTTGCCTGTTCTGTTTTACCGGACCGCCATAGCGCATTCACACGCTCCGGTTGATATGTAAGGCCAATCAGTTTGTGTGTTTTTGTCGTTCGATAGACACGCCATCTACCTTTTCCGCACGTATAAATTTCACTTTAAACTGACGGCCTGAATGTCTGATGCTATACACGCTCCGGTTTTTCTAACAACAGGAGGACGATTGAAATTTCGATTTTTCTCCGACCGCCTGCTCAGTCCAAAAAAACTGACAATTTTATCACACACACGTTCAGTTATAACTGCGCTGGCGGCCTGAACAGGCAAACCGGACAGTTAAAACTGGGTGTGTGTAGCCGGCTTAAGTTTAGCAAACTCTCATGTACTTTATTATCATTTAGACTAAAAGGTCTGACTTCTGCAACAGAGATCATTTCTCTTCGAAACACGAACTCTTTGTTGCAGAACAAGCGTAAACATAGTTAAAACAGCACACTTCCACCTCCGCTTTTTAGAAGCTTTGTATAAAGGTTTTTGCCACGTTTTCTTTTTGGAGAGGCATACGTCATAGGAGTAAAATAATCCGTTCACACGAGCCAGGATTCATACATATCGGGGTTTTCAACAGGGACGCTACAAAAGTTGAGCGACAGGGACAGCAATCGACGTCATATTTCTTGCCGCTCTTTTGACATTTCTCTTCAGTAAGGTTTACCATATCATGATGGAAAGAAATACGATCCAACAACGAGTCGAAATTATTAAAATTTACAACCAAAATTCGGAGTCAGTGGCCTCAACGTTAAGAGCGCTACGTCCAATTTATGGTCGTCATAATCGTCCTAGCAGATCAACAATTGAGCGTCTAGTGGAAAAATTTTAATCCACAGACACAGTACAAAATGTTCCCGTGCCAGTGAGACAAAGAAGTGCCCGTAGTGTCGAGAACATTGCTGCCGCTGAGGCTTCAGTTGAAGAAATCCCAAATGTGTCTCTCACACGTCGTTTTCAAGCGTTGGGCATCTCTGTGACGTCGTTGTGGAGAATTTTGCGAAAGATCTTGGCCTACATCCTAACAAGATTAAATTGACGCAAGAACTGAAGCCGCTTGACCACCAGAAGCGTCGTATGTTCGTTAATTGGGCGGAGCAACAACTTGAAAATGATTCGGATTTTCATCGAAAAATCATCTTCAGCGATGAGGATCATTTCTGGCTGAATGCCTTCGTCAATAAACAAAATATACGGTCTTGGTCAGGCAGCAATCCACACGTACTCCATGAGTCATCCCGAAAAAACTAATGTTTGGTATGGTTTATGGGCCGGCGGCGTCATTGGGCCGCACTTTTTCCGTGATGATCAATACCGGCACGTTACTGTGAATGAGAATCGCTACCGTTCAATGATAACCGAATATTTTTGGCCCCAATTGGATGATATGGACTTGGAGGACATGTGGTTCCAACAGGACGGCGTCACAAGCCACACAGCGAATGCCACAATCAATTTATTGGAAACCACGTTTGGAGAACGTGTTATCTCACGAAATGGTCCAGTCGCTTGGCCGCATCGGTCGTGCGATTTGACGCCGTTAGCCTATTTCCTGTGGGGATACGTCAAGTCTATGGTCTATGCCAACAAGCCAGCGACGATTGGTGAACTTCGTGCGAAAATCGAACGTGAAATTGCAGCAGTATGCAAAATAAATCGAGTTCCATATATAATGGCATCGAACGTACTTTCACAGGATTAAGGAATTTCGTTGATATCCAAAACCATTTTTGTTTTATTAAGAAAAATTTTTGTAGCGCTCTTATTAAAAAAACCCTTTATATGTTAATATTTTAATCGAAATTCGGCGATTTGCGCAGCGGTATTTCAGTAGCCTTCTTATAGGTATTCATGGGCCATTTTAGAATCCACGTTTACAAATTTTGAATATTTTAACGTTAGATCATCAAAGTAAACTCATCCGCTTGAAAGCTTACCAAAATCCATCACGGCATTTTTGAAAGCGTAGACATTTTTTTTTGTTAAACGACGTTGGATTTTTGCAAGTGTCTTAACATAATAAATGCGAGAAAATTTGAACAACGGAATACTGGCAATCTACTTAAAAAATGGGGGATCTTAAGAATCTTGACATTCCTAAAATCACCGCCCTTTCACCTGAGGTTATTTCTCGTCAGACATTGGTACCGTGGGTCATGTCCCTCAATGTAAATCGATATGGGTGAAGGCACATATTCGGAGGCATATCACCATTAAACTTTGTTATTCAAATGCAAAAATTTATAAATGTAAAAACTCCAAATGGCCACGACTCGCAAGTTTTATTAATAGAGGTTCCAGCTAAAATGATAGCTTTCCCTGTAGGCGTCCAGCTTGTTGTGGTCGGTTGTATTGTGTATTCATCATGTGACTTTTTGCCAATTGCCCCAGTCATGACATAGGTGCAGCATTATACTCTTTATTGTTGGAAATGAGTCACATTTAGCTACCATTGAGATCATGAATCTGAAGCATTTTCCTTCTATACTTAGGAGCACCATGAGGAGATAGTTAGTCACTTGTTCAGGGCATCATTTCCGGTGGTAGCCCAATGGCACTGAATTCGGTTCAATTGAAATACAATATCAAGGTATTTTGCGAATACATTAAAGACTACAACGAAAGGTTCTGAAACGTTTAAGACGATAATAACACTACTACTAAGCTACATTCCTTCTAATGTTTTGATCTGAAAAAGTATTGGGTAAGGCTAAAAAAAAGTGGGGAACACTCTTATAATTCTCCTCATCCAGAAAGTTTTTGTGACCGCCTCCAATTAGAGTAGCAGTATATAGCATGCCTTCCCCAAAACAATTGTTGAAGATTATAAACCTTAAAAATCCCTTGGATATCTCTTTGGCACGTCCCGCACAAAAAGTGAAGTGCTCTGTCTAGACTGTTTTTGATTTAAAAAAAAAATACACACTACGGGTTTAATTGCTTGGATCTCGTCGAAGATATAGATTTTCCTAGTGGAAATCACGTCAAACTTCAGGACAAGTCCTTTTTAATTGCCATGATTTTCATTGTTATGAGTAACAGTAGGTCACAAAGAAAAATTTGATGCTGAAGGAAGGTGCATGCTTGCGATTGATGAGCTTAACTATGCTTATGAACTATGAACCTGTGTGGTGTCTGTCCTCTCACCAAACATTTTTTGTTCATTCCAGGATCAAATAAGAGAAAGAAGCAAGTAATTCCATGTTAAAAATAAGCGGATTATATGGACCATAAAAGGAAGTGAATACATTCTAAAAAAAACTGAAAAGAAATGACTTTTGTCTTTACGATTTATAATGGAATAGAAAAAATTTCCAATGTTTCTCAGCAGTTCAGATTTGCATTGGCTGTTATCAGCAAAGTTTGGCCTTCCCACTCTCCATGTCCGACACTTCCTATGGCTATCCACCTGGCTGTTTCTATGAAAAAGATTCCGTTCACCTCAAACTCACAATATTCAAAGTTAGAAATCGCAGTTAAGGCATTGTATGTTTATATCATGTCCTATCGTCTTTTGTAATATGTCATGTTAAGTCATAACAAATAGTATAGAACTACAGAGAGTGCGCATCTCACATAACGAATAGTTTCTATGTCGTGTACTGGTATTGATACCCCAGTTTTACATTGCTACCCCAGCATCAAACAACAGCCTTGCCGACGCATACGATCTACGAAATTTCCTTTTCGCACTTACCGCCCGCGTCAGAAACGGCTACAAAATTTTTAGCTGTGATGCGTACTCTATGTAGTTCTATACTCGTTGGTCATAGTCTTATTCACCAATGGACGCCCGCCTGCCATCCACACACCACCCGAAAATTTAAAATAATTCACACGTTGTGGGTAATTAAATTCAGCACCTAGATCAGTTGTAGCATTTTTTCTTAAAAACCAGGCACAAGCTCACTCAGTGTTCCACAAGTGTTCCACCTACGGATCCCTTAGAGATTTGCCTACGCTTTCTCAGCTGAGATTTTTTATTCAGTAAAACAACATTCTAAGCGAAGGGGAATTCATTTTCCCAAAAAAATCGTATTACTTCGATGCTTATAAAGGATGAATTCACTACATGGTACAAATAAAATAACCAGTTGTACTTGTTGTTGTACAGTTTTTAAGAAGAAATACAAAAAAAATTAGTAACAACATATTTCTGAAAAATCTTTGCAGTACCACGGAGGAAACATGTTTGACTTACAGAGATATCGGAGGGGTTCTAAGTGGAATAATCATATTGCAAATATTTATTCGAATAAATGACCACAGTGGGTTTAGTGGCGCGAAGGTTAGTGCGAACTGCCGCGCAGAAGGTCTGGGTTCGATTCCCAGCCTTAGAAATACCGGACTGATTTTTCACTGACCCTCCTCTCGTGATAATCTGAAAAACCATCCGAGTAGTATCAATGGTAATGAAATGCTTATCTCAACTTAACCGTTTGGATATTGGAATAAAATAAGAGGTTCCGACATCGTGCAAATAAGTACACACGCTCACATGAATGGTTGTGAGAAAAAAGCTAGACCGTGGGTACTAACCATCCTGTTAGACCAAACTTTTTTTAAATACTTCCTCAAATTCATAAAGCGCTAGCAATTCATTACATAATATGATGACGAATTCTGAATGGTTTACACATTTTTAACATTAGAGTTCATTATTCCGACCTTTAAAATCCTGCCGTCATTGGACTACAACAATGATGTTAATTCTTGTAGCATTCTAATGTTATAGCCGAAAAGATCAATCAAAAGACCACAATAACTGAATCGTGGATCGTGACTTATTTCAAATTCTTTAGCTGATATAGTGATGTATGTATGATGTATGTGATGATGATGTAGTGATGATAAAGTGTGCGTGCATGAGCTGAAATGCATTTTGATATGTTGCTTCACTTACGAACGAGCCACTTAATTCCAAATAGTTAACCAGGGAATGTCGTGAAGTGTAACTTTTACAGTGCGTTTAATTTCATAATTAACTCGAATAACAAAATTTCTCACAATTACCCTTACATCTTAATTTGCCTTAATGAACTGCCATTATGAATTAATTATTCAGATGCCACATAATGGCAATTATCCTCCCACTATCTTTTGGATAATCTTATTTTATAAGGTTGTAAACAATTTTGATTTGATAATCACCGCAAAAGCCCACAAAAGATACAAAATACGAACCTAATAAAGGTTGAGATCAAACGCAACAGAATCCTTTGTCCCAGCTTGACATAGTTGCTATGAAAACATCACAGTTTGTCAAACTAATATGGATGTAAAAAAAAAACCTGGCTATTATTTACTAGTTGGATAAAGGCATTCAAAACACCATCCCAGCAAAGATCAAAATAACCAGCGATAATTTTGAAAAAAAAAAACATCGCCTGCATAAAATAATCACCTTGAGATACATTCAATACAACCAAAACCGCGAAACGAAAACAAAAACACTTCAAACAATCATCATAAACTTTTACAATTTTTTTTTGCTAAAGCGCAATCATGTGAAAAATTTCACCCACAAAATTGATTTGTTATCCAGGCTGTCTAGTGTTTTGTTTCGTCCTTTTTGTCTCTCTCTCCGGTTCTCTTTCATAACATTTCGCACAAAACGACTCAATAACATTTCTGCTCTAGTTAGATTTAAGAGGGACAACGATGCTTCAGCAAAGCAACTAACTATACAAGGGGGTGGGCGCGCTGACTGCTTTGACTTCCCTGACTGACGGATGAGCGCCGGAAACAATCCATCGAACCAACACCACAAAACACAAAAAAAAATTGAGAATTTTTTTTTCTCGAAAAGGGTGCGGCAATGTCAGTCACTATGCTACGTAACAACTACTCAATCATTACTCCTGTCCGTGTGATTATAATTAGTGAGAGACGAACACACAAAAAACACCGAATCGATCCAAATAGGGATAAATACGTATCCTTTTTTTTCAAAGATGTTTCTTCTCTCTTTAATTAAAAAAATAAAATAAAAATTGGATTCAATGTAAGAACTGACCTTGATGGTGGGTGTGCCTACCATCACTACCACCACCCAAGCAACCACAGGCAGCCAGGAAGAATAAAAAAAATTATATAATCAATCAAAATGTTAATGCCATACTGTTGAGAGCACTTGTACTCGTATCCGTTGCCGTATTCGTTTTGCAGTTGTTGTGTTATATTTTTGAAGCGGGCATCTGTGTTGTGTTTTCTAAGGCGGTACCGTGCTCTTAGCCAAATTAGGATCCTGATGCAGAGTGGCCACTTGGAAATAAAAATTCAGTTTGCTTGGCTCAGCAGCGCTGCCCCTTATCCCATTGTTTGAGCAACAAATCGGGGCCAAAGCAAAAAGTTTGTGATGTGCCTTGATGGAATACAACCGTCATAACAATAACCCACCGATAGACGTGTTTATGGAGAGATAGCCATGAATAAAGAGTCCTGAGTTTTTTTTTTATTTTATTTTGTTTTTTGGTTGCCAGCCCAAGGATAATCAATTGTACTCTCAAAAAGAAAGTCGATCTCTAAATATTTCAGCGTGTCTTGTACCACACAGCTAAGTATTTGCACAACAATTTTATTTCTGTTGAAGGCGAACCGTTGACGGCAATGATGGCTATGACGTCAGCATGAGATACTCGAGAGAAAAGCTTCAATAGCTCGCCAATTATTTGCCAATCCTTCGTCATTCTCCATGCAAAGTCCCTATCTCGCTCTTGCGTATTCTTCTCTTCAATTCGAGAGTTCGGGATGCTGGCGACTGCCGGAAGCCATACATATATACGTATCTGTATATGTGTTTTTTTTTTTTTGCCCACTGTTCACATGCAAAATATGTACTGTATGTTGGAAACGCAATGCATATGCATTTGACATTTAAATGCGAAGGAGGAAAGAAACAAATAGAAGGCATGCAATAGCGGAAGTCAGGATATTCAACATGCCATAAACGCAGAGAAAGCTCTTTCTATTGTGTCCTGCGAGTGTAGAGCTATGGGTGGTGGTGGGCAAATTTGAAACCCGATTCTATGCCACAAGCACACCTAGAATCAGAAGCTAGTTTTTTTCTATACTCGATGGTTTAGTTTTCAGTACGTGTGTAAAAAATGACATATAACAAGGATATAACGACAGCAGTGTGTAGTAGGAATATCTGTGTAGTAATGGCAAAGTATTTGGCTCAATTTATTTTGAGCTTTTCTGCTGCCTCCTTGTAGGTCAAAGCTTTCGATTTGTTTTTGTTCGTTTTTGCTTGGTACGGGATGGTTTGCGCGTTGGTGAATCCGATGCATATCCTATTTTTTGTTTATTTGTGGGAGCGTTTTTTTTTGTTGTTCTTCTTCTTCTTCTTTTGCTCTACCCAAGCGGTGTCAATATTAATTAAATGGAAGTTTATTGGATTGTACGCTTGCTGCACCGAGTTTACATTTAATGAACATTTCTTAATTAAATTGGTTACTGAGACAAACAGCTAACGTGTAGGGACAACGTAAATTAATTTAAAGCGTCCTTTCCGTGTGGAGTTGCTGTATTGAGTCAGGACTCTGCGTAACTGGTAGGAGGGTTGCTATGAAACTTGGACTTGGACTTGGGTGCGGAAAGCTTTGCATGACTGTTATACTGGGGAAATAGCAGGAGCTTAAAGGGACATCACATGTACGAAGCACGAGTTTGCACGTCATAAAGAGTGGTGGAGGCTTTAAGCGCCTGGGAGATAAGTAAATTAAGAGTTGACGTGTTTTTTCTCTTCGAGTGGGTTGTCCAAACGATCAGGCTTGATCATCACAGAAGCGGAGTTTTGGTCGAGACCAATGTTGTCAAACATGGTGGCGTATGTGAACTCCTTGAAATACATTAATCTGGAAGTATCGAAATGAACATCAACACAAAATGTTGGTATAGTGTGTAGCCCATTTGCAATATCTGATAAGGGCAGTTTTTAAGTTGAATCAGATAAGTTCAATTTTAAAGTTTAATGTTGATATCGATGAAACCCAAGTCCGGTGCTATTAATGTGGCCTTAGTCCAGCCAAGGCCAACCGTTTTTTTAGTTTATCGCTAATATTTTATGTATGCCCTATGATATTATTCATATTGAAGCCCGAACGTGCCAAACAGCGAAAATGTATACGGAGCTTGAGCCAATATTAAGACGGAAGTAACCGAATGGTAAATTCATAGACTGGAAAATCCGAACCTCAACGTAGTCATAGGCATTTTTATGTAATCTCGGTGTTCACATACCTAGAGCAAACTTTTTAAATTTCTCTTACAAAGAGGAAGGCATTGTTTTCGTAAAAAAAACTTCCGTACTGGCTTCTGTCCGTCTGTTTGTGTGTCACCAAATTTTGAGCTGAAATTTGGAAAATGGACTCTCTGTTCGGCAAGGCAGACCAAGTGTATTTATTTTTTTTTTAAATTCACACACTGCCACGCACACTTTTTTTTGTAAAACGTTGTTTTTGGTTAAATTGTAAAGCATTTCGAAAAGGTGTCAGCGCAAAATATTTAGATTATGCAACTACCTATGTTTGACACACATAAAGTTTATCGCTACGTCCACTTTGCTGGGGCGTTTTCTTAAGCAAACTATTTTCGCAAAAAATTTATTCGAAAAAAGTGCGTTAAGGAAATCAGGGATTGTAGGAATGCAGTTAGCTATTTTAATTTCGCATTGGTTGTTAAAGTAGCGATAACACAAGGTGAAAAGATATTTCGACGATTTTCTAATAAACTTTAAGGGTTCGCTATTCCTTTGCGTCCTATATATCCAGTGCACCATTAAGTAGGTACAATGTTGTCCTTGGTGCACCCGACCAAACGTGGGAGTTTAACTCAAGTTTGGTGCATAGAAAGGCTTTATATATTGTGCCCTAATCAAGAAGGGTGATATATTTCGTACATCGATTGAGGAAATCTAAAAATTTCGCTGCTTTTGTAGCTACTTCGAGTATGTGGTTGTTCCATCATAAATTATTACAAACACACACACTGCTGGTTTAGAAACAAAATAAATGCTCAAATCAACCAAAGAAGTACTCCTGCTAGGCGATTCTTTCATCTTCGAAGATTTCTGTAAAGTACTATATTGAGATTCCTAATGAAAGTTTGTGGAACTCAACATCGTGTAACAAATTATAAAGACTTCGAAATCAAAAATTTTTTTTACAATTTTAGACCTCACCACTCTATCGGCATCGAAAATGGAAGCATTTAAAAGTCGAAGACTTGAGTTGTTGATTTGTTTTTTAAAGGAAACGTAATCGATGTGAATCCCGGAAGATCAAGAATACCATATCGATATCAATTACAAATTCACCCAATAAAGACCCAGATGAATACATTTATAGGGACCAGCTATACAAAGCATATATGACAGTAGGTAATTTGGGTGGTTCATCAGTATCAGCAACGATAAAACATAGGATTTGAAAATGGGCATAGACAAGGCTGCGCATCGTGTTGAGATTTTATGAAAATTTTTCTTAAAGGATTATGCAACTCCCGAGTCAATGCCAACATAACATTACACAGCACAATTCGACGATAATGACTCGTTTAGTCGAGCTTAACCTCCCTATAGAGAAGCAAACGGCGAAAATGAATTTAGCATTAAAGAATAGAAGGCTAGTATATGCCCTCGCCGTTCATGTTGTGGGCACACAACATTGGTTCGCAAGAATGCCAACACCGAATTTGAAACCTGGGAACTGTGCCACCTAGGTGGCTATACTATGAAATCTGAAAATGACACCTCGTTAGAAATCAACCTTAAAACTTTTATGGCCAACCGTTTTGTTATTTGTCAGTCTAAAAATATCAGTTAGTGGCTCTTACTAAAGGTTGTTAATTGTGCTCGCGATACGCGTGTAAACTTAGACTAAGAAGGCCCTTTGAGGTACCAAGTGAATCTGTAGACTTTGTCCAATTAAACCATTCCGAGCTAACTATGAAGCGGAGAAGGTTTTTGATATGAGTCAGGTCACTTAGAATTGTCAAAGGAGTATTCTATTAGCTGGAGCGTTTTCTTTTGTTGAAGAGCGCTGGACAAGAGCAGAGAAGGTGAGCTTCTGCAGAAGTCATTGCTATAGATGCCTAGTCTTCCTAAGAGGAAGTGTCCTGCAGGGCAACCATTTGATCTGTTTAGCATTATCAAGCTGAGTGAATGTTTTTGGTTTTAGTTTGGTCCTAGGTGGCTGGATATAAGACACGTTGTGCCGTTTATCCATCTGTTACTATGGTTTGCTTTCTTCATCGCATCCAGCTTGGTTGATGATTTACATGTAGCCAGGAGCATGCCTCACATTTCTACTTGCGCAAGATTATCAAGGGTAGAGATATCTCTGGAATATCTCTGTGACATGGCTCCCAAAAGAGGTAAATGGTAAAGTAAGCTGCCATTTTGTTAAGAGGTAGTCGGCATTTGTGGGCTGATTTAGATGTGAATAAGATCTATCACACACATTTGATTATCACAAGACTATCACTGAAGAAACTTATATTCCTCGTGGATATTACATTACACCCCAACCAGGGAAAGGCTTGTCTTAATTGCTATAATGATTGCTATAATGATGGGGAAGGCAAAATTTGGAAAAATAAACAACTTCAGGCACTCCAGATTCTGAGTTCGTCCTATGCTCTACTCCTATTTAAGGTGACTGGGAATGGTTGTCTTGAAGTTTTGCTCAAAATTAAGTTTGGTAGTGGTTTGGTCGGTGTATTCTGTAATTTTAAGGTGATTAAAAGGCTTTGTGAGTTCACCTTGATTGTGTGCCCATTGTGACGAGGCTAGCATTCCCACAGCTGTATAGATGCGGTCTGTTTGCAGTTAATATCTAGGAGCGCTAGATGTAGGACAGCATTTATGGCTGCGGAGGCGGTTGTTCATAGAGGCTCGCTTGTGCATATGCAATCTGATCTTTGAAGTTACCACAGAAGGTTGAGACTGGAAGCAATTTCTAAATGATTGACACGTAAAGCCAGAAAGCGATATGTGGTTGCATACCCAATTTCCCCCCGATTTATTTTTTACATGTGTATATGGCTGCATTGAATTTTTAACGCACTATTGAATAATGGCTTTCCAGTTGAATTTCTTATCCAAAACCGTACCCAGGTATTTGACTAATTATGCTAACTGGAGACTAACGCCATTAAGTTTTGGGTGGTTAATGTACGGAAGTTTGTATTTTTGCTCAAAAGGACTAATTTGAGGGTCGGAACCGAGTCCGCATCTGGGTGAACATTTTTTAAATAGTTTTGTAAGGGTATTAAGGTATTTGCCTTATAAAGCTATTTCCACGTTATCTCGTAGGCAATCACCTTGCAGCCTTCTCTTTCGAGATTAAATTGTATTTAGGACACCATTTAAAAATCATGAATTTCTCCTGAACTATATTTTCTAGTAAGAAATTTTTCAGTTTTGGGAAATAACGCAAATCCAATGCTTTGTCAGCTATGGAATCAGAAGAATGGAAATATTGTATCTAATAATTGCTTAAAAAATTGCCTTCCTTCGAAAAATGTCGCATCACGCCACTGGTATACAGGACGCAGCTAAAATGCTTAAAGCTATATATAAGGCAAACCAAACATACAAGGGGTAAACAAATCTCTACACGAGTCCTTTTTAGCGAACAAAAATTAAGAAAAATGCATATCAGGAATTAGTTAGCACCGACATTCGGATATGAAAAATAAATGAAATATCTGGCATTCCCGACCCGTAAGGGGCCTCAAACCTATCTTCTCCTTTCATTTGTTTGTCTGAAGTTATTATTTTTTTGCAAAAAGATGCGTACTTCCTGTTTAACACCCCGAATCCGCAAATTTGAGAAGCTTTTCATGACAGTGCTACTAATGGTTTTTTTTTTCAGACTTTCGCAAATTTTTAAAACCATAGGTGTTGGGATTTGAACAAACCCCCCAACCGCTGCACCACACAATACTGTCAACAAAAAAAAATACTATAACTAATGAAGTTCGTTTAAAAAAATAAATCAATCTATTCGGCTACCCAAAAACCAAAAACATTCAACTTATATTGAAATCCCTAAAATCAGAACGCCCAAATCGTTGTACACCTGCCTTCTATGTTTCCACTCATTCAAGGCACTCGTTCTAATAATATCTTTTCCTAAAATTAATCTGCAAATCGGTGTTAAAATAAAAATAAAAAAATATATCTGCCAACTTCAGATGACAATAGTTGTCTAAATGTTCCCACTGTCCCAACTAACGCTCTATTTAAAGGCGTATTTTACCTCTCACTAAAATCACATGCTTATACCTTTTCATTAAATAAATAAAAAGCATTCATCTGAGCAGGATACAAAAAAACAAACAACACCAACTGAAGGAACAATAGAAATAGAAACAAAACCTTCTCATATTTGGCCTTTTTGCGCAAGAATCCAAGCGACCTCACAAATATAAACGGCATTCTTCAACCCAAGGACACGCCAGGTTTTTGTTGCCACTATTTTCTCCTGGGCGAACCTCCTCAAAACAATCAGTATGATGGAGCCTTTGCTTAGATGCAAAACTGCATTTGATGGGTTGTGGCAATGTAACCAAAGGTGGTGAGGATGGTGTTGGTGGTGGTGGTCGGGATGATGGTGATGGGAGGTGTGCGGTATAGTGGTGATAGTGATGGTTTCTCGGTTTGGCAACCGACCCAAACTCAAGTAGATATAGAAAACGACGCGGTGGATCTAGATGGGAGCAATACAATAACAATTCTTTTTCGAGATTTGTGCAAAACGCCATCCCTTAGATGCATTGCAAGACGACGTCATCCTGTGTAGCCTAATTGCTCATTGCATTCATTGGTGCATGTACGCGCACATGACACACATATTCATATTCTGAAAACGTATTAGACACACAGAGAGAAATGGCAACATAACAATGCTATATACCACTGCGAATATGTGTAGAGATACTCGACTCGTTTATGTGCAGGACCAAAAATTGGGACATTGTAAAGAAGAAAACTTTCTTGCATTGCTTTTCATTGTATATGTGGAGCACTTCTTCAGCTGTAGGGAGGTACAAATGCCTCCATATGCCTTACCCGTTTTTAGATTTTTAGTCTTCGACATGTCATGTCGGGAGTTTTTTTTATGTTTTTTGCTTTTTTGTTAAGCCTGGAGATTTAACCATGATTCACATCTGATAGTACGCCCGATGGGGATATAAGAGAGAAAGAGAAAAGGACGAGCAAATTTACACATGCAAACGTTGGGTATACAACATACAACCCAATGGAGGCATTCTTTCTCTATTCGCACATACAATGGAAATGAATTAACTTGGAGCACAATGTCTGCGAGCTTAGCATTGTGATTTACAATTTCTTGCCATAGTCGGAGGCTTTCGTGAAATACTAAGGTTTGTCTTGTTTGGGAGAATGCATTTTTCACAAGTGACGACAGGAATACCATACGGAAGTTTTCGACAAACGAGGTCGAGGATGTCGATTTTCTGCTGTGGCTTAGTGTTAACGTAACTAAAATGGGTTAGTCGGAGATCTCCAAATATTTTCACTAGACAGTGAATTGAGGATTGCATTTCGATTTGGAATGGGGGTTCACGATGGGACTAATTGGAAGGTCTTACAATGTAAGTTATAAAAATTTTTTGTATGCTTCTGCATTTGAGAATTTGTTATTTAGGCAGGATATTATTTTTACGTCATCGCTTATTTGTCTTGTAATGGCCCAGGTGTGTTAAAAAGCTAATCAATGAAGCAAATCTTAAACTATTTTTTGACAACTATACCAATTGTTGGCAATAATGAAAAAAACTCGATTAATGCCAACTATTTCTTCAAGAATTCTACTTTTAGCTTATTAAATAAAAATGTATTTGAAAAGTTTTTTTTTAGTAATCCAACTATTATCTTCCTGCAATATGTGAAATTATTGCAGTAAAGTGAAATTGACAAAACATACTGAACAGCCTAAATAGTAAACTCAATATATTTTAATGGAATTCAAAAATTTATCACTAAAAAAAATTCCTTACAATTCCAACAAATGATGCTGACCTTACTCTGGAAGGCAATAAAGAAAATCAATAGGCCACAACTCACACTCCGCCACTGAAAACAAGTCAAGGAAACTCTGAAAGAAGCAGCCGAGAAAAAGCAATCACTTTTGCTGAGTATCTTCAGGACGTCTTCCAACCATATGATGATTAAGATTATCAAGGAATGGAAGAAACGTGTGATGCAGACAAACCAATTCAGCTGGTTATGGCTAAAGATCTTGCAAACACTAATTTTTGGCGAAACAGGCACGTTAGCACTCAGGGCAGAGTTTTCTCAAAACCATTTATGTTTTTACACGGTGGCGGGACCTCCTGCTTCATACTGACTCCGAATGGCTAAGTTGAGATAAATTTTTCTTGACAATTGATACTACTCAGATGATTTTTTTCAGATCAACACGAGAGTAGGGCCAATGAAAAATTGTTTATGTGTTGCTATGGCTAGGAATCGAACCCGGACCTTTTGCGCGGCAGTTCATCTCATGTTACTTCGAGTAAAGTCTTTGAAATTAAAAACGGTTTACAACAGGGGTGGTGAAATGCCAGATATTGTTAAACATTTAAACAAGTGATCTTATAGGGTCCTCAGACACGCTATAGCGTACACACAAAATCTTGTGGCATACCGATCTGTTCGGAAAATCGAGGTCAGCAACATACTCTTGCAGCGTGATTCCATCTAAACATTGTGATGATTTGATATTGAAGATCAATTTTCAAAAAAAATGAAAAAAATCTCTTAAGAACCCATTTGTTAAGGCTTCTAGCGATACCAGAAAAATAAATGGAACATTCAATCAATCAATGCACGTATTTTAATAAAAATGTAGAAGCCATGGCTATGAAAGCCAATGCTCTGAAGAGAAGACTTTTTTGAAGGCCAGTTGATTCATAGATTGTGGACATGTGCTACATGACTTGTATAAGGTCATGGCTTACGGTTGTCCCGTGTGGTTCAATGTAGAACAATCATACAAGAAGAATTACATAAACGTGGTCCTATACGCACACCTAATTAGGATTGACAAATTTCTTATGAAGTTGATTTGAAGACACGTATCAAGGGTAAGAGCTTCAGCCCGATTGGGAATGACCAGAATGAAAGGCACATCATTGCGATATTAAACCATGGCCATTAGACAGGCGTCGACTATGCTCTGGCACTAATCCGCTATAACACGGCGAAATCAGTCAAAACTGGTACTGAAAAGCAGCTCACCGAATTTTGTAGCTTACTAATAAGGAGAATATTATATCTGTTAATGCCGATAACTCCAAGCTTTCCATCCTGATATTGTTATGGAACTGAATAAAGCTGAAATACTTGGAATCACCCTGACAGCTAACTGCCTACCCAACTACAACTTCAGCCCTTCAGCCAAAACGTGAAAGTAACATTCCCAAATCGTCAGTATTGGGAACAGAATAAACCAACATTTGCCACCGATTCTCATGTATGGTACACAGGTGGATCAAAAACAAACGAAGGAGTTGGAGCTGGAGCATACGGTGTTCAAACAAAAGCGTTCATCTACACAAGCATTGACAAATGTAACTCCGTATTTCAAGCAAAAATGTTTGCTATATCAATATGTCTCAGAGAAAATCTAAATAATTCCATAAGAAACAGCAAAGCAGAACTCCTAGCCTTACAAAGTTACGAGATATCATCAAAACTGGTATATGGTTGCCAATAAGTACTCACATCGCTAACCAGCACAAACAGAGTATATCTCATCTGGATGTTACGACACAGTGGACACGTAGGCAAAGAAATAGCTGATATACTAGCCCAAAAAAGGGTCGACATCAACTTTCATGATGCCAAGACCATTCTGTGGGCTACTCACTAGCACTGCTAATGGCTGAAAAAAGGGCCAATCATTACTGGGCTAATAATGATGATCTTGTGATGATCTGACAAATCATCCGAGCAGTATCAATTGTCAAGAAATCTCAAATTCGCCGTTCAGGGTCGGCATAAAACAGAAGGTCCCGCCATTGTGCAAAAAGTACACACGTGCACAGAATGGTTGCGAGAAAGCTCGTCCCAGGGTACTAACGAACCTGTTGTGCCAAAAAATGTAAATTAACGGACAAGCCAGAATATTCATGCCAAACGCATCCCACACAAGAACGAAACAACTCCTACATCTAACCAGGAGTCAGATTCGAACTGTCAACTGTCACAGGGTTCCTTACTGGACATTGTCAAGTCAAAAAACACCTCAAGACTATGGGAATAACTCAAGACAACACTTGCAGACTATTTAATGAGGACGAAGAATCGGCAGAACATATTCTGTGTCACTGTAACTGCCTAATCAGAGTACGTCTACGTCATCTAGGTCAACACTAACTTGAGGCAGAAGACATAACTGACAGCCCACTCAAAGATTAACTAGACTTCATCATGAGTGAGCTCTAATTGAAGTTAATCACATCAACTGTGGCCGCAATGATATGGTAACTGGCTTCCAGTTCCCTAGCATAATCTGATCTAATATAATCTAAGGAGAGTAATGCTTCTGCACACCGTTAGTTTTTAGTTCACTCCATAGTTTTAATCAAATTAAATTTTGTAAGAATGCCTAGAGAAGGGCTTGTCCTTTTACAGGCAGTGAATAATGAAGGCTGACAGGGCACAGGGCGCCCAAGCTCCCAATCTTTATGGCGTGCAACGATTCCTTGCCCAAATTACATCCTCACTATTAAAAATCATTGGTAAAACAATGCTAGGATTGTATTTAAAGCAAGGGTTACCATTTATAACCTGTGACCCAGATTTTGGGCTAGGTAGACTTAGACAATATTCCAATATTCTCGAAATATATTGTTGCCGACCATCAAACACTAAAAATGAACAGTGTGACTTTTAAGATGGTTAAACATTGCAAAGATGGGTCAAAAGGATAGCTTCATAGCGGGATAAATTGCTCACGAATGTTGGTAGTGGTAACGGATCTCCTGCGCAGATGTGTTATATAAAGCAAAAATGGCAGATGAAATCTTAACAGTTTCAAGCCTAATACTCTCCAAAAATGGTGATGTTCTTCGGATCATGAAACACAGCTTTGAACTGAGTAGCTATGAACTGAAATTATTCTTATCGGAAACAAAGCATTGCATTCCGACTCACAGAGTTGTCGATTTACAGCGAGTTTGAAAAAAAGTAATCAAGGCTCGGTTTTAGGAAGCCGTGACATCGCAGTTGCTTAGGAACTGAGTAATGAATTTTTGGCTCCAGATCTTGAAGGAGAAATATAGTTAACGTAGAACTCATACAACCAATCTAACAGAATTATAAACAAATTCCCTAAAAAGAATCCTTATTCCCAATGATTTCGAGAGAGACGATATGGGTCGACAGCAAAGCCAATTATTTATAACAGTATTTTTTTTTTTGGAAATTCGTACTTTTTTTCACAACCTCTACACACCATATATACCATCAATCTTATGTGCTCTCTTATAGCCAATACTTGACGAGCTCTATACATCATCCATCCTAAGTGCTCTTTTTACTACCAATAGCTTGGCGAACTCTGATAAGACATCATTTTTTTCAATGACTGCCATATTGACCGACATTGCCATAAATCCATACTCCAGCAAGATGTCTTAAAATAAAGTCCACAATTTAAATAAGATTGAGAACAAACCTTCATGTCCCCGCAATAGGACTTAATAAATTTGGGGCACCCTTCCTCGACTCAAATTCCATTTTAACAACAAAAACTCATTCAGTTTTTTTATCTCTTCCACTCCTCAGATTTAATAGGACATCTAAAGTCTATTCCTGCCATGACAACTCCTTGACATATGAAAACAAAAATTGATTAAATGCATTTACATGCATGTATGGATGTGCATCACAATTCATCGTACACAAATCAAAAAAAAAAAAAAACAAGGATATATGAACACACAGAGTATGCTTGAAAAGACAAAAGGAAAAAGTCCCTCACAAATCAATGCCAGTTTGCTGCTGCTCATTTATTTGGAATTTTCTCAGTGAATAGTTGTGCAAAACCCTTTCTTCAAGGACCCAATCCATCACACACTCACGAAACGAAAGAAAAGCATACCATAACTTTAGAGTCCTCTTGCAAATCTCTTATGCATTATGTATACTTTTTCCTCCCCCCGCATCAACCCCGATGCGTATGCGATGAAAATCCCAAGTACATGCCGTACAGGATTCCCCCGAAAATCACTGCACTAAAGAACCACAGCAAATAGATCACGGAATAACAGGAGAATTACGTAAAACAAAAAACTGATAATAAAACACCAAAATGAGAAGTATAAGAGGCAGAAGGAGCAGAAGCAGGAGCGGAAGCAGGAGCACACGCCAAAGAAAAGCACAGGAGATAAGAAAAACAATGTCATTACATCATTTTTACATTCTGACAACACTATGGCAACTGAAAGGGTCTACAATTTCTGATTCCCGTTCTGCCGTGCTCCTTGCAATATATTCAGCTCAGTAACATACACTTCTGAAGGAAATATCCTTATAATGTACATTCACTATGTTTGTAGTTTCAGCTCCAGCGTAGCTCGTGTCGTGTTTATTCACTTTATGGGTAGAAATTGTATCCTTGGAAGATTTTACGGTTACGGGTAATAAAAAGGAAGAATAAGACAACATCATCCTAGAGTATCTTGCGAAACTAACATTTTTGTGGGCACACTATTGAGTGGCATGTGTTGTGTGACTTACTGAAGGATGCCGCTAACAAAGGCGAAGCCAAGCAATATGCTTCTGGTTGCAACCATTTTAACAGACAGTGACGTCTGCATGCTTGTCATATTGATTCGTTCGATAGGTTTTCTTTTGGAATTTACTTTCCGATACCATTTTGGAGGCGTTAGTAATCCTTGGTGGCGTATGAATATGTATTGGCAGACAAATCTTCAAAACTGTCTCCCTCGTTGAGATATGCACTGGGAAACTTAATTCAACGATGAAATTGATTTTTTATGCGACCACTACGATGAGTGCCATCATTTCGGTCTAGACATGGAATTTGATTTAAAAAATAAACATTCCTGTGTGTGGGTTGAGGAGGATATCAAGAGATATTTTTTCTCCACATGTGTTTTACACACATGAAAAATAAATATTCGAAATATTTAGTGGGCTAGCCCCGTCGTAGTTGGTTGGGCTTAAGAGGGTTATAACCTGTATTTAGTTTTTTTCTCTTATTACAGCCACTAGGATGTAGTTGAGTTCTAAAGGAAAAGACAAATATTGGTCCAATTCATTTGAAAAAATCCTCGGTCATCATCAGAGCGAGGATATAGGGAGAAGAAAAACAGAACTCATTCTGGGCTTAGGCAGCAATATACAAAATGACATAGTTTTTGATTACATTTTACCAATCATCCGAGTTGTATCACGTGTCAAGAAAAGCTTATCTCAACTCAATCATTCGGATCCGCCATAAAAAGGGAGGTCGCGCTTTCGTGCCATCGTGCAAGAAGTACCCACATGAATGGTGATGAGGAAAAGCTAGGCCCTGGATATTAACGAAGCAGTTTCCCCAAAATTTTGTATTTTTAGGGACGAGTTGTGGAATGCTAGTCTACCATTGGAAGGGTCCTCGGGTGGCGGATAGAGGAATTCTCTGGAGATATGCGGGAGTAGGAGGAAAATAGGAAAACTCACTCGTGACTCAAAACTAGCAGGGGGTTAGGTCTCATATCATAAAGCCTCTCTAGAAGGCAGCGGATGAATTCCCGAGAAGGAGTAAATGGTGGCGTCTACAGTGTCAGTTAGGATGGACACAGTAAACAACCAATTTGATTGAGTCTACAAGATCCTATTTTCCGTAACCAAATCGGCCCTTATCAATGTGCTTTTAGGACAGGAAGTCCACAACCGATCAAATGTTCACACTTCTTCAGATCATGGAAAAAAACAAGAAATAATAAAAAACTAGTCTATCTGTGTAGAATGACGGAGGAAAACTCCGGTTGCTCCATCAGGGTTAGCAACGACCTAACGAAACGAACGAAATAAAAAAAATGGGTTACGGCAAGTCATGTGCAACATATTTGCCAACTAATTGAACAAAAATCAGAGCTACAATCTTCCATAAATCGTTGCAGCTTCTAGCATACGTCATTAATCAAACTTAACGTAATGTCATGACCACGTTTGCTACTATAGAGGAAGAAGCGCCAAAAATTGGCTTAGAAGCTAAAGAGGGTAAGACCAAGTAACTATATGTTGTCAACACGAAAGGAAACACAACATCGACGAATTCGAAAGTGCGGCACCATTGATATAACTTTGTGATAGTACGGGGCTTTGCCTACCTCGGCTCTGCTTTTAAATGTGACAACAACATCTCGTCAGAAATTAAACGAATAATTTGTCTTTCCAAACGCTGTGTTTAAGCTAAGAAGGAAATTGAGTAGCCATCAATCGAGCTGCTAATACTAAGACAAGACCCTAATAATTCCTGTCCTGCTCTATGGCGTGGCGCTAAAGCGTGAACCATTTTCAAAGCGGACAAATAAACCCTTTAAGATGTATAGGACATGTTGCACGACATGACACCAATGCTCTGGCACGCAGAGTCTTCGATTTCCAGCCAGACGTCGGATGCAGTAGAGGAAGATATCGCATTAAGTGGAGCGCGTATGTAGAAACCGACCTCAACCAACTTGAAGTACACAGCTGGAGGAAGTTAGCTAAGGACTGAGCTTTTTGCAGAGGTATGTTTATATGAGGCCCAGGTTTGTTCCGGACTGTAGCGCCATTTAAGTAAGTAAGAAAGTACTATAACTACTAAGACTAAGACAAGACCCGGATCATCTCTGTCCTGCAAAAGACTGGGCTAATTAGAGAGGCATGTTTTTTGAGGCCCAGGTTTGTTTGGGACCTTAGCGCCGCTTAAGTAAGTAAGAAATTAGTCGAACTACTAAGACTAAGAAAAGACCAAGATCACCCCAGTCTTGCTTAGGACTGGGCTAGTTGGAGAGGCATGTTTTTTAGGCCCAGGTTTGTTCCGGACTGTAGCGCTACTTAAGTAAGTAAGAAATTAGGCGAACTATTTACTATGACAAGACCCAGATCATCCCTGTCCAGAAATCTTTGGTTTGAGAAAAAAATTCTTCGAAAAATCTGCGATTCCTTCTAATGGAGACAAAGATTTAATCAAGAACTATACGAACTGTACAGCGACAGAACCCTTGTCTAAAAACTTCGCATTGGACCTTTTAGATGGCTCGGACATGTAGAGCAAATGAACACCAATAACTCGGCTCGCAAAGTCTTCGATTCTCAGCCAGACTTCAGACACAGTAGAGGAAGATATTGCCCTAAGTGGAGGGCACAAGCCAAGGAACGGGCAATTTGGAGTGGCATGTTCTTTCAGGCGCGAGTTATTATTTGAGATTGTAGCGACGCAAGTAAGATAGTATATTTCGTTTTCACTCACAATACATCATCATCCGCTAGAACTGATCCTGTAAAAGGCCCTACTGTTAGGAATGGACGGCATCCCAAGAAAGCCATTTAACTGAAGATGGTTACATTTCGGATCTGCTTCTTTAGAGACCAATATGAGAACATGGATAAGTGACTTGAGCTCGATAGACAATTTTATAACATACTGGTGTCGGCAGAGATCCTGTAGCAAATTTCGGTTGAATTGTCCCTTTTACAACAGAATATCAAAGTGTTTGCTGTTACCTCTGATTGTGGTGCCAAAGCGTGCATAAAATTTTAAATATCTGGAAGATGTGCTCACAAATTTAATGTTTCTGTATGGTACGGTATTGGCTCATCCAATTTTTAGTCATCAGACTGCATATATTTCCCTTTCACCTGTAAATACGAATGTGAACATATATTATATGCAAACGTAATGTACACTTTACGTTTGTACCTGGCGTCTAAGATACAAATGCACAAACTTATCACCATGGGTACTATTTCTTTATTAATACAGGATACGTTTTAATGGGAAACATTTTGGAGTATTTATGTAAAAGACAAACCTGCCAAACATAATGGCATTCGGTAGACATCTCTCCAACAAGAGCTTGTTGTATGTAAATTCTTGAAATTCATATCTACTCTTATTAAAATTTTAATTTATCCAACTTAGTGCGTAGTTACAAGGTGTTCGTCAAAGCAACGATATATGAAGGCATTGAAAGTTATTACTTTGCAGTCGTAGGAGTTCTGTGTTGTAATATGTTTTTAGTTGTAGAACAACTAAGAAGCCAATTTTTCTTGGCTTTCTTTTGGAACTTTTTTTTTCAAAATTGCTGTTATTAGATGCACACTATATATGAGCCTCAGGCACAATATGAATGTATATACGAGCTTTAAGATGAGTCTTAACAGCGCTCTTTACTATTTGGGATAAATGTGCTTTGAATTTAAACCATGGAAAGATACACAATCGAGCAACGCCTTAAAGTTATTCAGACTTATTATGAAAATCGGCGTTCGAATCAAAATGCATATTGTGCCCTTCGTGAATTTTTCGGTCAATTTAATCGTCCAAATGTGCGCAAAATCGGAAAAATCGTGCAGAAATTGGAGCAAAATGGGTCTGTAGGAGATGTGAAAACACCAGTGCATACTCGTAAAGATCGTACTGCAGAAAATATTGCTGCTGTTCGCGATAGTGGGGCTGAAGAGCCGTCCACCTTAACAATTGTACCTCTTACACTCGACGTTGATGAACATTATGCATAAAGACTTGCATTTATACGCTTACAAGGTGCAATTGACTCAAGAACTAAAGCCTCTTGACCATTTCAAGCGTCGTCAATGCTCAAAATGGTGGCAAGAAATGGCAACAGTGGATGACCAATTTTCGAAGAAAATCATTTTCAGGGATGAGGCACATTTTCACCTCAGTGGATTCGTCAATAAGCAGAATTGCCGTATTTGGGCGAATGATAATCCAAGAGTGTTTGTCGAAAAACCAATGCACTCACAAAGAGTGACTGTTTGGTGCGGTTTATGGGCTGGCGGCATCATCGGGACGTCATGAGACCGGTCAGGCAGTTACTGTGAATGGTGTTCGCTGTCGTCAGCTGATAACGAACTTTTTATGGCCCGAATTGGAAGATATGGGTGTGGACGATATGTGGTTTGAACTGCACGGTGCCACTTGCCACACAGCTAACGAAACAATGGCTCTTTTGCGCAACAAATTCAATGGCCGTGTTATATCACGTGGTGGCGATGTCAATTCGCTGCCAAGATCATGCGATTTGACACCGTTGGACTTCTTCCTTTGGGGTTATTTGAAAGAAAAGGTGTACGTCGATAAGCCAGCAACAATTCAAGAGCTAAAGGATGAAATAGTTCGGCAAATTAACGGTCTAGAACTTCAATTATGCCTCAGCGTCATCGAAAATTTGGACTATGGGATGGAGGTGTGCCGCCGAGGTTGTGGAGGCCATTTGGCCGATATTTTGTTCAATACATAATTGAACCATACCAATATTATCATAATAAAAAGAAATGACAATAATTTTGTTTTGTTCAAAATCAACATTGGGCCTTAAAATTTAACCACCCTTTAGTTCCCCAAAACCGTCTTTGTTCTTTTGTCTCAAGCCTTAATAAGATAAGATCCGATATGTATTTTTAGTTCCCCAAGACAATATTTGGTGTTTAGTCTCAACAGATAATAAGGTTACATTGTATGTATGCTGAAACTCGGCTACCACAACGTCGTTAGGTGCTGCCGATTAGAATACTTTGAAGCTTTGTAATGTCCAGAGTGATTTGCCGTATGTGAAAAGACTTTTGGAGTTACCAGTAAAAACATTTCTTTTACATCTACAGCTTGTGAAGTTGTTTAGAAGCAACAAATAAATGGTTGACTATAAGACATTTTGTGGGTTATCCAATTCAAATTATCATCTGATTTCTTATAAAAGTTGGAATTGCGTAAAGGAATTTCCATTGTCTAGACGGATTAGAAGTCTCCAATATTAGCCTTTTTCGATTCAATTGTATATCGAGCTGTGGTATTTTTTAGAAGATCCTATCAGCCTACAAGCCTTTTGCGTTATCATAACATTCTTCTATCTTAAAATTAGAACGGATGTTTCTAAATATTATTCGTATGAAAGAAGGTTCATAGAGACTTATTGAATGAGTGTTTTTGGCTTCGATGTTGAAACTATATGTTGTGAATGTTTACCAGCTCAATACAATCTTTGAGGATAGCTGCAACTCGGTAAAACTGCCCCAGGAGGCTTAAACGGCTGAAAATTTTGTTTTGCTCAAAGTTATTTTAGTTTTGATTTGTTTTGTTGGATAACATCTTCCGAAGCTGCATGGTAACCACATGGATTTTATAGATTCTTCGTTAGAATTCATTCTATTACGATCTGTTTTCTTAAGTTGCATTGGAGTGGTTGGCCTTACATACTAAATTTATTGGATCAACATACATCAACAGTACCCAGGGTTAAGCTTTTTCAACCATTCATGTGCATGTGCGTTCATCTTGCACGATGGCAGTACTTCCTGTTTTGCGCTGCAGCAGAACGGTGACAGGGGGGTCAGTGAATATATAGCAACGGCTGGAAATTGAAGCTAGATCTTCTGCGTGGATAGATCACCACGATAAAGCATCGAGCGTACGTCGATGATATGCAATATCTGCCGTAAATATGGCCACTGTCCTTGAGAGGGTCAGAAGAACCCGAGGCAGTTTATTTCGCGTCGCTCACAAAACCGCGACCTTTCGCAGACCACAACTTTCGAATTTTGCATCGTGACTGAAGTGTGCATCCGTACAAAATATAGCTGAACCAGGAGCTGAAGGTAGATGTCCATAGACAACTACGCGTGTCGAATTGTCGAATTTGGGACAATACCAATCCACATGAAATCCAAGAGCGTCCAATGCATCTCGAAAAAGTCACTGAGAATGAAGTTGGCCAGGCCATCAACGTCAAGCGCTATAGGTCGATGATTACCAACTGTGACGGTAGTATCTACGTGCCACACAGCTGATGTCACTTTAGAAATTCTGCACGAGCTTTTCGAGGGCAAGGCCATCTCACGCGGAAGTGATGTTTACTGACTATTTCTTGTTGAGTTTTCTGAAGTCGGGGTCTATGCGACTAAGCCACAACCACAACGGCGATCAAAGCCAACATAACCCTTGTTGTGGAAATTTGACATTTCGGATGCGCGTTACACATAGAAGCCGCGGCAGATATTTGAACAATTTTATACTCCATGCGTAATGGCATCGATAGGCCTCTTTAACAAATAAAAAAATCGATGATATCTCACACACGCTTTGTTTAATTTAAAAAAAGCTAGAAAACTCGTAATAAAGACCTTTGAAAAGGAGATCCCATATAATACGCCGATCATTCAAGAGCTGCTTAACGACACCGAAGCATGTGTACATGCCCTCAAACCTAGTTTTTCCCTTTATTTTTGTGTGCAAAATTATTATTATTTTTTTCCACAAAAAAGAGAACCGATTGAATGTCAAGTCCCAAGGGAAAATTTGAGAAGCTTCTCATGAAATTATTACTCTAGGACGTTTCTCTGATCTTGTCAATTGCGCAGAGAGGTGCAAAACTTATGTATGTTTCATCACATTCGGGATTTAAGCCAGCAATCGCGCATTTAGTAGAGCAGCACACTAACCTCACGGTCGCTGAGAACACACGAAGAATCCTGAACCCTAAAAGGGTTTGAAGCTTCGGAAAATCAAAATCTTCCGTTTCGTTTGCGACGACGGCCTTTAGAGATGAAGATTCAACTAAAAATTTAACGATACCCTGCAAAAAAAAAATCCAAAATTGGACGTTTTAAATGACAAGTATATGTAGAGTGAATATAGACTAATACCCCGGTCCGCGATTTCAAGTCAGACGTTAGTCGCAGTAGATATCGACATCGCTTTATGTGGCGCTCACAGGAGAAAACCAAACTCAACCAACTTGAGAGTCCTAACAAGAAGCAGTAAGCTGAGGACTTGGTTAATTGGAGAGGCATGTTAGTAGAGGCCAATGTCCGCCTTACTAACTTTAATTTGTATTTTTGGTAAAATTACTTATTTTTGAAATTTTTAATTCTTGTTGTAATATTTTACATTATAAAAGAAGCTCCTAAATGTTTGGTTTGTAACTATTCAGTGGTAAACCAAAAATCAATTGAATTACATATTTATACTAAACTGTCATTAAGAATAAATTTATTGAAGTCGTGTCTTGTCTTACCCATATTTAGGAAAATATTCATCACAATTGCTTACCTGTAAAGAAAGAAATTTTTTTAAGATTTTTTTTTGTTGTTATGGTTTGTTAAAAACATAATTTATGGATTAGTGGCGTTTTCGTGACATTTTTGTAAGAAAGATATAATTGTTGAAATTAAATAAGTTCGTAGGGTTTAGTTGTAGCTGTCATTCAAAAGCCTCATTGGAAATTTTATTTTTTTGTGGATTTTTTTATAAAGGGAATCATTGTCGAGTTGGTGTTAAAACAAAGGCTATTATTTTAAGACCATGATTATCCGAAAGTTTTATTTTATTATTTCTAAAAAATCACTTTTCGTTTTTCAACGACTAAGATTTATTTTTCAGAAGTGATGTTTGCCATTCCACCCAATTGGATCAGAATTTTTCACTGATTCTTGTAACCAACTACCCAAGTTTAACTTTAATTCCATCAATTGTTGTGTTTCAATCAAGATATTCAATGATAACTTTAACTAAACCCTTATGCAGGTTTCCCTAGAATATTAAAAAAAAAGAAGACAATTTCAGATGTATTTTCAGTTGTTTAAGTGTTGTTGCAATATCTTTACTCTGGATAATCATTTTCAAAATCTTGCTCCCCTATTTAAATGCCAGTAAAACTCCACAACATTCTTTAGTACATAATCCTCTCGCTAAGGACTTTTTTCATGTTTCTTTAGTAACAAACCAGCCGTTTTCGATTTACAACATATGCCACCCGCACACAAAAGTATTTGATTGCTCCCATTTGCTCAACCTAATAAAAGTTGATACAACTCAATTAACATTAATCCTGCCACTCATCGACGCACAGCATCGTCCTTATTCCGATGTTACCGTCTAGACGATTGCCGCACTATTGCGCGCAATCGGCATAAATACCATCTGTGGAAATGACAATTTAATGATCCTTCTTCTTCCACCACACATGCTTATTCCTGCGCCAATCGTGGGAACATTTTTTTGTTCCTCCAAAAGGAAAACAAAATTCCTAAGAATATCAATGTAACTTTATCACGTCCTTAAGGTAGAACTTTTCGTAATAGAATTTTTCTCAGTTTTATGACTTTCTTATTGAAGGCAGTTAAACCAGCTAACCACTTGAAGTCTCTTCAACTGTTTGCCAGGCAGTTGATGGTGAGAAGGATCATAATGTTCCTTTGCCGCTTTAGGGTACGATAACTTTGTTCTGTCGTATCAGAGAATAAGTTGCTTTACATTACTTCGACCAAACATCCTTAAGTCATCCAAAAAAAAAAGAAAAACCTTTTACAACTAAATAAAAACAAAACATCTTACAACTTCTTGTGTAAAACGGATGTCGCACTCGCATCCGGTGTTGGCCTCACATAATTGTAAGGAAGCTGCCAGCCGACGAGACTCCACTACTGCTTTCCGAAGGAGAGCTTGTACCAAGAACACTGCCATTTGTTGGCTTGGAGATAACAATAAAATCCCACTAAATGGACCTCAACTTTCTCCATCAAAAATTGTCTAAAAAAAAACACAGAAAATTGCGATGAGAACACCAAGACAACAAGGACTAAGAAACTCTGAGATAGAAGAGTGGAAATAACCTCTTGGCCTCCTTTATTTCGAATGTTTTGGTGTTTGTTTTCTTGGCCCCATCATGGGACTTGTGTCTTATGGAAAGGAATGTGAATGGTGACAGCGTTTATCGGGGTGGACCTGGACATGTTTGCGTTCATGCGGTAGAAGTGTATTTAATGCGAAGAGCAAACACCAAACAATAGAAAGTGTAAACATAAATTATGACGATGTTAACCCAAGTTGACCTTAAATAATTTTCCGAAAAAAAACTACAGACAATAGGAAGGGGATATGGCTTATATGAGTGTGTTCTTTGTTTGGTATTGTATTGGTTTGGCTAACGTGGGCGTAGGTCCCTGGCATACTATATGGGCTTTGGCGTTACCGAAAGTATTTCTTCGGAAATCTCTCTCTCTTTCTCCTGCTGTGGGATAGGATTAGAAGTTTCTTTATCAATATTTATTCCGGCAATATTTTGAACAATTTTAGAAGCAGTTTGAGTAGAAATTTATTTATTATCTAGGTTCGATACAATGCATACATACGGCTTAAGGCTTACTAGTCTCCCAATGTTTTAAGTTTCGAAATAAATTTCAATGAAATTGCCTTGAATGGGCTTATTGGAAATATTTAAGTAAGGATTCTGTTGTTTTATAAAAGCTTAATTGAATGAAAGTATGCCGTTATAATATCTGGGAGATTTATCATTTGTTAAATGCTATACTAAGGTAAGAAATACATGTAGCGTTTTTAATACTGTATACCCATGGGGGTTTATTTTGATACAAAGTTTGTAACATAAGGAAATAATTTTGATATTATATCATAGATCAATAAGGAATCGCTGACAGAGTCGATTAAGATATGTATGTCCGTCCATCTGTCCGCCATCGTCAGTTTTTGGCCTTAAATGTTAAGCTAGAATGGTGAGATTTGGTACACCCAGCATAAGAAATGAAATCATTTTCAAAATCCACCCACTGTCGCTTCCTTTTTGTTTTTAGAAAATCATTGTTTTTAGCCAAACGGTAAAGAATTTAGAAAAAATGGTTTCAACAAGATACTTGGACGATCTTATTCTCAATATTTAACACTATCAGATCTGTGTCATAGCCATCAACGAGCAGAGATTTAGCAAAGCAATTATATAGTGAACGAGTTATATAAGGGTGATTAAACTGTAAGTAACGATATCTTTTATGCGTTTATAAAACTCTATTTTAGGATTAAAATAAACCCAAGACCATTAAAACCTTCTACACGAGAGACAGTGTGCCCGGACAGAGTACACTTAAAGCTGGAGGGAGCACTTTTCGTGAAAACATCCTAGTGCTGGCACTAAATAGGGTTCCGATTCAAAGCCTTCCTAAGACACAATATGTTAAAACTATTTAAATCTGTTTCTACTGAAAGCGAATCATTTAGATCGCCTACACGTGTGAAAATATACATATCATCACCAAATGTCAATATTTTGTTATTTTGAATACAAGCTCTTACCTCGTTAATTGCAAGTGTAAATGATATAGGGGCTAAATGACTTCCTTGAGTCACTTCATATTGGGCAAAAGAGGGTTGGACTCTGAATCAATAAATGAGAGATATGACTGGACTCAATTAATAAATCTCCTCCACGGGAAATCCTCCATATGTCGTAAGTTTAAAAATGTCAATGTTATGTGATAACTGGTCAAAGGCTTTGGAAAACCTTCTGCGACCGATGTGGTAGTCCGACAGACACCACAGTATGGAACAAGTTATGTTACTTCGTTATTTTTCAAATGTTGACTCTGTCGCTAAGAGTGGCGTGTTGGTTAGTGTGATCAACTGCCGCGCAGAAGCCTAGGTTCGATTCCCAGCCGTAACACCTAAAATCCTCAACAATAGCTTATCTCAACTTCGCGCTTCGGAGTCGGCATAGAACAGGAGGTCCCGCAAGAACTACACACATGTATGGTTGTGAGAAAGCTCTGCCCTGGGTACTAAGGAGCATATTGCGCCAACATTTTTTTTTTATAAATTCGACTCTCTCGCTCTCAGTACCTTTCTGTTGTATGCTCGTTCGATCGTGTGTATGGTGTAACGCGATCTCTCGTGGCATATGTATGCATTGTTGTGTGAAGGAGGGTGTCTACAAGCAAAAATTATAAAACCAAGCAGATGAAGCATTGAGAACAAAAAAAAACAGAAACTTTTGCTCAACAGCTACATGGTACGTGCGGGCGGTTTGCACGTGCACATATGAGAATCGAGATAAAAATATATGGCGGGCTGTGGCCAGTACAACCCGCCATAGAACCATTTTTCTTGTATGAAGTGCTTCATATGTAAAGCTTTATAATCTTTGCTACAAGTCAACCACGTTGTTGCTAGGGTATGTGTCTGATAAACAACGACATCCTAAGCCTTATGCCAATAAAACTGTGTTACTAGATTCAATTTCTTTTTTATTTCTTAGATGGTTCACTCAAGTAACAAAACTTTAAGAGACCCATCTGGATATTACAAAAGTAACAAAGAATTTATTTGGAGTAGGCAAGAGTGCCCTCAAAATCACTAGCGGGCAACCTGGCCGTTTGCAAACTCCTAATTTTAAAGGTTATTTTGAAGTTTCGTTCATTCAGTTTTGGAAATCTAAAAATCGATTTAAAAATCGAAAACTCAAAAAATACCGAGCCCAGTTCAAACATATTATTAAGATACAACTTATGGACATAGATGTCACCGAAATGAATGTATAGGGTGTCCGCCGGGAAGGTATACTACTTTGTTTTGCCGCCATTTGGGTTAACATTAGTCTTGACAGCTCATATTTGGCAGTCATAAACGTGGACACGTGGCAAATTTTTTATGCAAAAATATTCGATAAACCAACGTGTTTTAATCGTTAAGACATTTTATCAAAATCCATTATCGATTACTGTGACGGTTAGAAAGTTACGTGAAATTTTTGGGAGAAACAGCGTGCCAACAAAGCGCACTAATTATCGTGTAGCGAATGATTTCGAAGAAATAGGCTCTGTAGGTGATAGGCCCAAGCATGGACCAAAAGGTAAGGCAAGATAGGCTGAAAACATTACTGCTGCTCAACAAAGCAATCCATCAACCTCAATTCGACGCCGTTGCTCAGGAGCTTGGTCTAAAAAAACAACTTTGGCCACAATTTTGCACAAGGATTTGCATTTGTATCCATTTAAGATTCAGTTGACACAAGAGCTTCTTCGGCAAGACCATTTACGCCGCGATACATATGCCAATAGGATGTCACAGCTAGCCCATGACAACCCCGATTTTCATGAAAAAATCATAATGAGTGACGAGGCACATTTGCATTTGAATGGATATGTGAATAAACAGAATAGTCGGTTCTAGGCAATGGAAAACCCGCAAATTATTCATCAGTCACCTTTGCATCCAATAAAAGTTACAGTCTGGTGTGCAATTTGGTCAGGAGGAATCATTGGACCTTACTTCTTTGAAAATGAAAACGGCGTAACGGTAACTGTGAATGGGGCGCGATACCGTGATATGATTGAAAACTTTTTAACGCCACAACCGCATGCTTTGGGCTTGATTAACATGTGGTATCAACAAAACGGTGCCACATCGCATACAGCACGGTCGCCTGGTTCGACTACTCCGTTCTTCTTTTTGTGGGGATATCTGAAAAGCAAGGTTTATGCAAACAAAACGGAAACGCTTGAGCAACTCAAACTAAATATTCGTGATGAAATTAATGAAATACCGCGTGAAATGTGTGAGTATGTAATGAAAAATGTGCTCAAAAGGGCTCGCATTGTGAGACTAACAGAGGCGGACATTACCTGATAATGTATTCCGTACATAATTGCTTTCGTTCTCTTTCATTTCATCAAAAATTATAAACAAAAAAAGTAGTATACCTTCCCGGCGGACACCCTGTATTTATAGGTCTAATGTACTAATCGTCAGTACTTAGGTGAAATGATGCTGATCTTTGCATAATATTCGCCATCAATGAAACTAGCCACGAAATATTCCGCTCTGTAGTGTCGCGCTCAGTTGCGCGATGGTCAGTGCGATGAACTGCTGCGCAGAAGGTCTGGGTTCGATTCCCAGCCGTAGCAACACCTAAATGATTTTTCACTGGCCCTCCACTCGTGGTGATCTGACAAATCATCCGAGTAGTATCAATAGTTATGAAAAGCTTATCTCAACTTAGCCGTTCGGACTCGGCATAAAACAGGAGCTCCCGCCATAGTGCAAAGAAGTACACACGCACACATGAATGGTTGTGAGAAAAAAGCTAGGCCCTGGGTACTAACGAGTCTGTTGCGCCATAAATAAAATTTTTTTTTTTTGATTTAGTGTCCAAATGGCTTTTTTACTGTCAACTGCCTCCGATTTGATTTTTCCACTACTAGAGAGGAGTGTAGCATACGAATGGTGGCCAAAAAATTGTCGACTGGACAAACATAAATTTCATCGACTGTTATAATGTCGACTGAAGTTTGATCTCCAAAACTGACAAAACTTGACTGCTTAAGATCCAGACCATTTAAATGTCGAATTAAAAGTTGTCGGCTATAATGTTGATATTTATCAAAATAAAACAGAAAATGCCGGCTGATATGGGTACATTTGTCAAAGGACTTAAACTCCCGAAACCGACTCACTCAAGGAACTTTGTTACTTATCATAGGGTATGTCCAGTCATCTGGCAGGTGTTAGTCAACAAAACCTGGGTGGATGAGACTTTTAGCACCGAAAGCCTTCAATACAATTTAAATCAATTAAAATACGACGTGGCTTGTGAAAGCCGCTTACAAAAACAAATTAATGACATTTTTTTCTATTTAATCAATCTGGTTAATTTTTTTTTTATTTTGCAGACTGATTTTTAGATTTAACTAATATGGATAACTGGGACACTGAAACAAGAATTTGGATTGTCTGCCGCTATTATGCATTGGAGTCCGTAGTCTCGGTTCAAAGAGAGTAAAGGCGAACGTTTAGCGGCAATCCTGGAAACATATGGACCATAATGAGACTTGTTAACAATTTTGCCGTCGAAACTTTTCAATTCGGACGTAGGAAACAATCGCTGCTGCAGCTGCAGCCATACAAAATCAAAGAGTTCCGACAAGAAGCTTATCTGCTCAAATGGGTATAAGCAGACAGTCATTGCAGTCAATTATGCACAATGATTTGGACTTATTCCCATATAAAATTAAATGGCCAACAAACTGAACGCAGCAGACTTGCCGATTCACTTGGAATTTTGCCAGAAGATGCTTCAAATTGTGGAAGAGGACGGAAACATGTTGAGCAGTATTTTTATGTTTGACGAGGCTCATAAACAAACGGCAACATAAATAAACGAAATTGTCGAATATGGAGTACTTCCAACCCACAGATACTCTATTAGACGGAATTGCATCCACTTCGTGTAACAGTGTGGTGTGCAGTTTCTACTTCAGTGTGGTGGGCAGCACTACTTCTTCGAAAAGAAATGGGAACACCGTTATAGTTACTGTAGACCGTTACCTCAGCATGTTGAGAGAGGTTTTCTATCAGAATTATGCCGAATGAGAATTTCTTTCAACTCTGTTTCTGGTTTCAGCAAGATGATTCAAATTCTCGCATAGCCCGGCATGTTATGACAGAATTGCGACGAAAATTTCTCGATGAGCTGACATCCAGAAACTCCACATTCCGTTGGCACCCAGGTCACCTGACCTTACTGCACCTGACTTCTTCATGTAGGATATTATTGCAAACAGGAAGTCTACAAAGCAAAAACAACAAATTTTAATAAACTAAATCAATCCATTCAAGAAAGAATTGCGGCTATTCCTGTGTCAATCCTCCAAGCAGGAATGAACAAGGTTTTGGTAAGATGCCGCGCATGCATCGACGAGCAGGGGGACATTTAAATTCTATTAAGCTTAATTTAATAAAATTGAATGAGCTTTAACATGAATAAAATAAAAATGAATTCCATACACTAAAAAAAAAGTTAATTGAGTTTCTTAATGTAGCAATATTCATCAGCCACCCTTTGCTATGCCTTACCTGTCCAACTAAACTAAAGCCCTTCTAACTATTTTGTTGTTCAAAATTATAGTTTGGAGCACTGTTTGGACTTAAAACTTCATATCCTTTGATATCAGTCAGCCCTTCATAGGTGAAGAATTTAAGAAGTCAGTATTGGGTGGATTTGTGCTTGACAAGTGATAATCTATATATAAAAAATAACAATTTTATAAAACCAACCATTTAAAGAAATACTCCCTTTAACCGACTTTTACCACACAACCCTTTATAAATGACATTACTCCAACTACACTCCAGACTCGATGTTGAGAAGTTATCATAATTTACATACAACTTTGCAGGTTTGAGCTTAACACTGTCACAACCACTAAATAGTGTTTTTCCTCCCAACCACCCTCTCTTACGTTATAAGGATTTAAAAGGGTATTTTCTGGTGAAGAGCACAGAAACTAACGATAACGATAACGATGTAACTTCACCTAAATTAAAGCCACATCAAATGATGTGCAAACATTCTTCGACTGTGTATCCGTCACAGCACAATACGGCACCTCCTCGGTCTCTGACAATACGAGGTGAAAGCATTCAATGAGTCTTACAAACACGCACACACATACCCACCCACTAGCGGTTGATTAAGGTTCATTCACTATTCCGCATTTAAATTCAGAAATCATGGTTGAGGGAGCGCAACCGCTCATCGCTGAGAGGATTTGTTTTGCGTATCTGTGTATCTTTCGCCTATACCTGTCAACTTACTTACTAACGTGATTGTGCGGGTATGTAGGTTGAATAATTAGGAGACTTCCTTCTGTGCCACACTAAAAACATCTCCGGATAGTGAGTGTATTTGTATATTGTGGAGGGGCGAGGGGAATACATCTCTGGAGATACATTGCTGTCTTTTAATTGCGTTGACAAATTTTGCAAACGAAAAAAAAACAACAAACTATTGCCTTCCAACATATGCGCACGAAATTCAACTCTTCTCATGCTCCAAATTGTGTGGATTTGACTGTGTCGAGTCGGGACCTTATTTGCATTTATCCTTTGAGGTAGTCGGCGGTCTTGTGTGTGTTATGCCAACAATATTAGACTTAATTTACAATTCACATTTTGGTAGCTCTCGGTGGCACTGCTCGATTTTTGTTTGTTGTGGGGTAGCAGAGTTTCAATTTGGCCACATTGGCAGAGTTCATAGTTTGCAGACTGTTTGTGGATTTTTTGACCGTAGGTTTTCGTAAAGGGGTGTGGGTTATATTTTTTCCAAGAAAGTACTTGTAGGAGGCCATAACAGCTTTATTTCACTTCAGTGAATCTTATCATTATTAACTAGTAAAAGGTTTATAACCTTTTAACTGAAATAGCTTTCGCTAAATGCAGAAAATAATTGCAGCCTTAATGGATGCCATTAAAAATGCTTCTTGGGGGTGATGGAGCAATTTCATGACTCGCATTTATCGATAATATGCGAGTTTAATAATTAATTGCAAAAGGCTCAGGTCTTTTTACTCCCATGTAGTCTTTAGATTCCTTTAGAATACTGAGAACTATTACTCAACCATCCTAGTTTCGAAATCTATTTCAGTCAATCATAATCTAAGTGATCAAAATTTGTTGCTTATATTCAGAGAAAAATAGAAATACAAACGAGATAGAAGTGCGTTTGCGGCTACACAACGCATCTGTTTCGTTTTGACAAATGACGATTTCTTACCATCAGGGTCAGAAACGACCTCACCGACACATTCGATGCCAGAAAAGGATTTAGGCAAGGCGATTCGCTGTCATGTGACTTCTTCAGTTTGATTTTTGAGAAAATTCTTCGAAAAATCTTCGGTTTGGACAGTGCGTTGATGGGCTATGAAGACGAAGATTTAAACAAGAATTATACGAGCTGTACAGCGACATGCCCTGGTCAAAAAAACTCCACATTGGACGTTAAAGATGGCTAGGACATGTAGAACGAATGGACACCAATACTCCGGCTCGCAGAGTCTTCGATTCCCAGCCAGACTTCGGATGCACTACAGGAAGAACTTGCTTAAGTGGCGCGCACAAGTAGAAATCGACATCAACCAACTTGGAGTGCGTAACTGGAGGCAGTGAGCTAAGGACCGGGCTAATTGGAGAGGCATGCTCGTTGAGGCCCAGGTTCATTCCGGATTGTAGCGCCTCTTAACAAAATAACAAAGCCTTGTTGTGCTCAAAACAAGCACACATTTCTCAAGCCCAAATTGAAGGTATTTTCAAGTACATCTACCGCAAATATGTATAATATCTACCTGTCTTCAATATTTTAACTTTCTAGATTTTAAATTCCTAGATAATTTCCTGCTAGTAGTTTTAAAGCCGTCGCCTTTTATTGGTGTGGTTTTCGTTGTTACATAATTCTATTTCAACAATACAAGATACGCAGTGTCTAGCAAAAAATATGTCACAGACAGTTTAAGTCAGTCAATTAAATAACATCCGCCACTTTGCAGTGATATCCTTGTTGACACCAATCATCCCCGTTCCCTCACTTTGGCTTCGTTTCTTTTCCGATCCCTGCCAGGCTATCCATTCAACAATTATATTCCGATTTTTCATTTTACCATAGAGTCCACACCCTGTCCTCATTATTTGCAAACAATAAACCTCCCACCCACGACAATTTTGTTTGCTACCGATATTCACCCGTACCAGCCGTACATATCCGCCTATTGCAATGACAACAGGAAGTGTGCCGTGATTTGTATCCCATCGTATAGATGTCAAGGACTAGAACTTAAATATCAATCATGTCAACAATTCAAAAGAAGAGTAGAAAAATAATCGCCCTAGTGCTCAACGACAACGACGACTACGACATGGGTGGGGAATAATGCTTCTGGCCTGACATGCAATTTGTCGAATTATGTCGAAGAAAAGGATTGCTGCGAAGTGGAATACAACTCAATTAAGTATTGAATGGCATTGAAGTGTATTTCACCAGATTTAATTCATCATTTCTGCTCAATTAGAGGACGCGCGTTCTCTCTATTCGCCCGATGTCATTGTCAGTGCCGACTCCTTCCGAGGAATGTCTTCGTTCCGAATGACGATGTTATCTCTTGCGTTAGAACGTCTAATGGGAATATGAGAAAAGGGTTGGCGCAACATTTTCGTTCTCCTTAATCAAAAGCTAGGCGAGCCTTTAAAGGCCCATTACTTTTTATTTTCTTCAATTTAAACTTTTATGTGACTGCGGTAGCCTCTTAAGGGACTCAACACCTGAAGTTCCGAAAAAAAGAAAGTGAAAGGATGAAATACTGCCACTGCTGATGGTGGGATAAAATGTTTCATTTTAGCGTTGTCCTGAAAACTTGCGATTTACTGGAGTAGATGCAGTAAACCGTGTGTGTGTGAATGTATTTGGAAATGACAGCACACACACATTAGTCAACTTCTGTCCCTTTTTTTGGGGTGGGGGGGGAGGGGGAGGGACCTACGTGCTTGGGGAACAGATAGATGTGTGCGGGATAATTCTCTGTGCCAATGGGACTTTGATGCATGTGACATATAATATTGGAGGGCAAATGATACCGGCGACGTTCGACACGGAGAGAAGGTGACTTCTAGGACGATGACAAAGTTTTTTATTACTTTTTTTTATCATCAGGAGAAGATAATTTATTGAATTCCCGGTGGAAAAAATGATTAAGTTACGTGACTGTGGAGTGTTAAATGTATTTGAACAGGTATGCAGCTTAAATTAAGGCAAACGGGATGAGGCTATGAATTCGATTCGTTCGTTTGATAAAATTGTATGTTGAATAATTAAATGTGGTATTGGCATCCATTGATATAAATGGTCGATTCGTTAAGGGGAAGATTGATGGAAATAAAAGTTAAGGTCTATGGCACATTTTCGAATTTAGTGTGAAGAGCTAACAGATTCATTTTAAGAAGTCGTACGATTGATTCAAAATATTGCCGATTCACAAGGTTAATTTTATTTCTGTACACGTATGAATTGATGGCTGGACAAGTGGAAGGCAATGCGACTATATGAATCTACTTGAGCCTTCACCTAGCTGATGCCTACCGACCCGTCTCTCTCTCTCATCTTTATCGTGGCAACCGGAGAGTGCCTAATACTCTGACCAGAGATAGGTTCTCAAACTTTCAATCCCTGCGTAAAGTCGTCAGCAGATGAGAGCGGGATTGAGATGTATCCTCACACTAACGTAAATGGTAATTTTTTCAATACGAAAGAGGACGAATTTCCAGGATGAAATCAACGATTGACAAAGTGAAAACCCTAAAAGAGCTGCTTCGACATATTCGGAAAACACGTTATTTAGGAATCTCAATAGACAATCATTACCGTTGAAAAGAGATGGTGGCGGAAGTGACGAAAGGCCAACGGCAACGCTTAATACCGTAGTAGACACTAATGGCCCTTGTACTAGAGGTATCTAATAACTGGGAGCTGACCTTTTAGGTTGGTCGTTGTGCTTCGGTTAACGTAAAACTACCAATCAAGAGTTCCCGAAAAGGGTGATTTTATTGTTGATGGCCATGCTATGGACAACTGCGAATGTGAGAATATTTAACAGGAGAGAAGCAGATGAACAACAAATGACAGCCATAAGCTGCTACAAAACAAACATTACTTACATCTAGGATATGCGAATGGTTGGGTCAATGAAAAAATGCGACTATGGACCGTGTTGTAATGAGCAGAAACAACAACTATTCGGATTTGGATTAGTTACAAGGTCTTATGATTTCAAGACATTACCGAACGAATCACGATCCGACAAAAGACTTCTTTAATTACCTTCTTGACAAAATTCATTAGCGAATACAGACGTACGATCTTAAAACAGTTCTGGGAGATTTGAACGCAAAGGTCCTCACAGGGGACAATCTTAAGCAGTATATATTATCAGAAATCACAGCCTTCACTATACCACGTCTCGCAACGGACGAGATGCTACTATACCCAGTACATGGTTTCCTCACCACGATATTCATAAGAGGACAATGCGATCCCCAGATCAACATACGGTTAAGCACATTGCTATAAAAAGATGCACGCTATCAGTATTTTGGATGTTCGAATCTTCCGAGGAGCTTACCTAGACTCGGACCACTACTTTGTAAGGTAAGAATGTTGATATACTCCAAAATCCCACCAGTGAGAAACCACTCGTTTGATGAAGGAAAGAGCGTCTATGCTGAGGACATGGAAGAATCAATTCTGCAGACTGTTAAACGGTGGTGACGAAAAATTTACCATTGGCGACGACAGCGACAACCAAAAACCAGCCGACCTGAGTGAAGTGAGGATAGCAATAACTAAACCTTAACTCAACAAGGCTTCATAAAATGACGGCCTTCCCACCGAGCTAAATGATTTGCTACAAATCAATGATTTGTAAGAAAAAAAATTTCCATAAAAAAAAACCCTCTCAACTGCGTCAACTACAGAGTCGTAAGTATTTTTTTGAACAAACCTTTTACCAACAACTTGATAGCTCTTATCAGTGTAGTTTAAATATCCATACTTCGGAAGATCCTGGAAAAAACCCAAGAATTCCAAATCGATAACCATCACCAATTAATCGATTTTTAAGCCACATACGATAGCATTCATAGAGAAGAACTATAAAGGTCTTGTTTTGGCATTCCGCCTAAACTCTTCGGCCGGTGCAAGATGACGATGAAGAATTTATCACAGTCGGAAACGACCTAACCGAAGCATTCGATACAACAAAAGGATTTAGCGAAGGCTAAACATTGTCATGTGACATCTTTAACATCATTTTTAAGAGGATTGTGCAAAACTCCCGAGCCAATATCAGCGACAGAATCTTCCATAGATCAGATGCAACTTCTAACATACGCGGATGGTATTAACATCATTGGACGGACTCAACATGATGCCTTAGCTACGTTTGCTTGCAACGAGAAGGAAGCAGCAGAAATAGGTTTAGCAGTAAATGGGAGATAGTCCAAGTGTATGCTGTCACGAAAGGACATAAAACATCGACGAATTGAACAGTACGTCACCATCGAAAAATAGTAGTATTGCACTTTGTCTATCTCGGCACCGCTTTTAACTCTGACAAATTCATCTCATCAGAAATTTTAAAAAGAATTACTCTTGTCAACCCCTTTTTCTTTGGCCTATAAGGAAAATTAAGTAGTAAACCCCTTACACAAACTACAAAGGAGATACAATACAAGACCCTTACCATCAAAGTTCTGTTCTACGGTGCTAGAGCATGGACTGCATCAAAATCCGATGGAAAAATTCTTGACCGCTTTGAAAGAAAAATCTTTGGACCTGTTTGCATAGTGGGTGGGTTGAGAGTGTTTATAGTCTCTGCACGGTATTTCAAGTTTGTATATATGAAACCACTTTTATTAAAAAAATTAATTTCATAAATAATAGCCAAATATACGGTTAAATATCGGATTTCTGATGTTTTTCAAGGCACGTTTATACTTTTGGATTTCTTAATATGTATGGCTGTCAAAATCCTTAGTCCTTACTAAAGAAAATTGCTCAATAGGTAACGTATTTTTTTATTATTTAACTTCATGTATGTGATAAAAATAAAAATAAACAAATGAAAGGCTAATCTAGGTTTGAGGCCCTGTATGGGCCGTTAATCCCAGATTTTTAATTTTTTACAGAAATATGATCAAGATATCAAAAATTCTTGTTAATATCAGAAGAAACTTGTCAGAGTAATGTCTCAAATAATTTTTTGATTGAATTTTTCACAATTAGTATTCAATTTACTCGATTACACACAAACAACCAATTTAAGATGAATGATATCTTACAAGCATAAACCTAATTAAACGCATAATCCACATAGTCAAACTTTAAATTAAGTTGACTTCAGGAATACATAGACATCAAACAACGGATACGGAAACTAATAATTGTGTTACTAGACCATAAACAGTGCTCCATCGTATTGAATAAATATATGTATGTATGCGTTTGGAAATTCCCCATGGAAACGTACATACACTTTGACTAAAATTAAATTAATTTCTCAATAAATAGCTTTAATTTAAATGCTTTATTAACTGAGTCTCCTGTGAGATCTAGTGCTCCAACAGACGTACATGGTACAGTAATCGAAGGATTCATTGTCATTAGTGAAATCAATTTAGAAATCAAGTTATGTGTAGACACTTTTGATATGTATTTTGACAGTGTGCCCCAAATGTGAACTTATGTTCGTATAATATTTCTATGAGAGCCTTTTGCATGTTACTTGCATTTAATTGAAGGATGTGATTAAAACAAATTCGGGAGCATCTCGGTTGTTAAAGGAAATACTGAGTGACAATGAAAGGGCCTTGGTTCCATTTTGAATCATATGCTACATTGGTACAGAAACTCATAGACTTGATTTTTTTTTGACAAGAAACTTATCGGCAAGAAATTGCTTTGTACCATACAAGGCGTCGGACAAACGATTTATTGCACAGTTAGACCGAAAATGATCGTAATCAGGCCTATTGGGGATGGATCTATGATTCGACGGAATTTGGTATTTTTTGGGGGTACCAGTAAAGATCGATGCTACGAGAAAACTCCATAGACGATTCAGACAATATTGTTCAAGCGCTTGATGAAATAAAGAAAATGTAAAGAAAAAAATGTGATCACAGGATGGCTAGTCGAAAGCGAAGCATCTCGCGACAAGAAGAGCATCCCTCAATTCTATTACAATTCCAAACAACTAGCAGTTGGATTTAAATAAATAATTCCGGCTCTACCAAATAGCATAGGCAACCAAGTAACCGACGCGCAGGGTATTGTATAAGTGTTATCAAGCTGAATTTCCAGCAGCTGCCATAATGTCGAGAGAGTGATAGGGCAAGAAAAGGATCCAGTAACAGTCAACGAAGAGGTAATCACCTTTCCAAGTATAGGAGCAGTAAGTGAGGTCACTAAAACGCTGAACAGTAATCTTAAAAACTGAGGTTTTGCAAAAGATGTATGAATGAAACAAACAAACAACAAGGTCTGGATAGATGAGAGCAAGCCTGAAAACTGGAACACCAGCTCCATATGTCTCATCTACAAGAAACAATTAACAAGGTCTGGATGGAAGAGAGCATGCTTGAAAACTATGGAAAACCAGCTCCATATGTCTCATCTACAAGGCGATGCAATTACTTTCACCGTCAACCGAGGTATATCCCTTCTTTAAATGTTGCATATATGATCCTATCCAACCTACTATCTGAACGTCTAAAGCCTTCTGCAGAACACTTTTCGGCACGTATCAGTAACACCTCAGTCTCGGAAAATCTCCCATAGACTTAGTTTTCACATTAAGGAAAATCATGGGAAAAGCCAACGTATTGAAATTCATCATCTCTTCATCAAGGCCGGGTATGTAAGCATCCATCGTCTAAAGCTTCATAAAGCTATGGCCTCTAACAAAAGAGCCTGCGGTGATGAAGAAACACACGGGATACCCTCCAATTTCTGTGCCAGTGCCCAGGCTTCAGCCAATTAAGAACGAGATAATAAAATAGATGACTTCACGAATCTATCCGAAATCCCTCTCTCTAATCTTTTTAGGTTTGCAACAAGATCTGGATGGCTGGAAAGGGACAAACAACAATGGACAGTAGCGGGATAATGAAGGAACCAACCACATACGTGGGCCCCCAACAGGCATCACAATGGCTCTATATTGACCTGAGTGTGCTGAGGATGTAGCGCACCGACTACCTCATCAACCCACCAACCTAACCTAACCTAACCTAACACTAAAGGACACGTCAATGCAATGTTCAGTTTGCAAGCAGCTCATTTCGACAAGGAGATGCTATAATATGGATTCGTCAATCTCGTGCGTGTGCATGAATTAATAAGAAACGCACTATCTTCAACAAATACCTCCAGCTACTGGGCTTGTCAGAAGATATTGACATCAATGTTCTTTTCGATCAGAGTTCATCTTCCTCGAAGTCAACATCAACCGCTCGAATGACACATGAGTCGAGATAAGACTGACCCTGGGAAAACGATGTAATTTCGGTTAAGCGGAACAGACCGGAAGTTAAAATGTTTGCTTTAGCGGACTACAATCCTAGAAGTCCTATTTTATGGCAACGAGTGCTGGACAACAAGCATGAAAGCGGATCAAATATGAGGCACTTTCGAACGAAAACTTCTTCGTCGCATTATAAGTCCTATATGCGAGCAAGGTGAATGGAGGAGAAGAACGGCCATATTGAACGAATGAATAAAAATGTCTTTAGGTTCGAGGCGACAAGGATGTCCGAGCCTCCAGTTTGATGATGAAGCGCGATCGCGGATGTCAGAGCAATTGGACTAAATTACTGGAAGCAAAGAGTCGAATGCTTCAAATAAGTCTGCAAACACATACATCGAAAATGAAATCCGAGCCTCTAGTTTGATGATCAAGTGCGATGGAGGATGCCAGAGCCATTGGACTGAATAACTGGAAGCAAAAAGTCGAATGCTTCAAATAAATCTCCAAACACACACAGTGACAATTCACACCAAGTCCGAATTCGGAAACATAAGCCCTAAATGAGCTCATGGCCCGACGGAGGAAAACTATCCCATCACTAAAGTCTGCTGCTTTTGCAACCTCCTCGACAACTAACTTATGAGTAACTGCCGAATACAATTAGGACAACTTTGCAAAATACACAATCACCACAACACCACTTCTTGGAATGGACTTAAGTTAATGGACATAGCTGCGTTAGGAAATGCCACAAAAGCCAGCACATGACATCCAAAGGGGGATATGGAGCTCTTCAGAGCCAAAAACGGTCAACAAATTGACAAGAGGCATGCATTCGACTGTCCAAACATTCCGAGGGGCTAACATCGACTTGTACCACGGAGAGTAAAGGGATCGTATAGGCGACAAGGAAGTCTCAAAATAAAGGGTGAATTCGGTGACAATGTAACGGAGAGATATACGAGCAATCATAGGTACATCGAAAGGATTTCTTTATCTTATATATGCCATGGGATAGAGTTGGTATTGAACAACAAAAAATTAAGGCAACGCATCCTTATAGGTAAGGAAAAATCAGACAACCACCAGCAAACAGACAGACAAAATAGTCTGATCCTCTCATTTCAGATATCATTACAATCATGAGTTATTATTTGTACCGAAACCAATACTCACTTTATAGGAGGAGGGTAGGAACAAAAAGGACATTCAGTGCCTCTAAATTCATTACCAACATTTAAATTTCTTTAAACTGTTAAATTTCACAAAAAAAACCCAAACTCCATTCTTAGGAACCGCACCCGTTCAGCAGCACACCTAGTCATGCTCATCTCCTGACAAACAAATTTTAATCTCATATAAAAGCCCTGTGCACCAGTCTCTCCGCCTGTCGTCCTCTTTATCTCTATCTCTGGCTCATAATTTATGCTTAATCCTCATGTAGGTATAGCTATCTGCTAGCAAACACGCATTCCTGTCGAATGTCTTGTATAATAATACAACATGTCAGCCAGCAATGAGATATCCTTTCCTACACCTGCCCGGCTGAAAGACGACGGTTCACCTACTTTTCTTGCACAGATAAGTGTGACTTGCAGCTACATATGTAGCACACAATCTCATAACCAGAAAGCAATTCACGGGGAAAAAACCCGTTCACCTCAACATTTCAATTTTCGAATAAATGTAATCCGTAATCCTTTTTCGATTTATTCTTCTTCTTTTGGTATCCAAGGGGTGGCGTTATGGATTTTTTCCCTCGAATTTTTGTGTAGTACGCTGCTTCCTTTTATGAATGTGGTGCACTAACACTGCTTACCAGGGACCAGCACCTTGGCTAAGCTAAATGAAAATCAGAATTTTAAATTGTTACCTTTATATCTTTGTAGACAGCACTCTCCAACAGTATCGCCCCGCTGGCAATGGAAAAAGGAAGCAACATCGATTCGATGTGAATAATAATAGAAAACATATTTTTCCTGTTTATTTTTTGGTTCGTCCTTTTTTTCTCTCTCACTGACATTTAGAGACGTGTGACTACTCTGAACGCTATGCAAATTTTCCTAGGATACAAAATTTATTCCGTTTTCTTGTTCGTGTATATTGTAGCTATTCATGGGCTTTCATCGATGTTGGTCGAGTGCTACTCGAGAAGTTTTCTATGTTCAATTCAGACGAACAAATTGTACATGTATCTGTACGTATATATTTGTCCATACTAATAATAATAATAGTATGGTGTCGCTTAAACAGGACGGTGGGGTAGTCCTAACAAATAAGGAGTGGCTGTTTCGGTAAGAGGAAAAGGGAATTGGTGTAGGTAAAATGTATTTTTTAGATTAAAAGATTCAGAGATAGGGTAAGACGAGGACCGTATGCCAATGAGGGGAAGTTTTTAAAAAATTTCAAATTAAAAAAACTCCAAGTTGACATGTTACACTCTAGATGTACCACCATGAAGCATGTTTTGTTATGACAAGTGAGACCGCTTAAATTCAATCTTATACGATCATTTGCTACACAGCTTACTCACTTACTTAAGTAGCGCTACAGCCGAAAACCAACCATTTGAATGCCTGTATAATTAGACCGATCCCTAGCAAAATTCCTACTGTAAGCTTTTGATTATATGCCTCACATATGACGAGGTATTGCTCGACTTCGTTTATCTGTAACAGGAAAGCAAAAACTCTACGAGAAAGAGTATAGGTGCATCTTCGCCAACATGTCCTAGCCATATTAAAGCTCCAACTTTTTGGCCATGTCATTTCGAAGTACAGCTCGTTAAGTACATGCTTGAGTCTTCACCTCCATTACCAGTTAACGCACACGGAACCAAAGGTTATCTTCATCAGCTTTTGAAATGAAGCACTAGGATGATCTGGGCTTAGCAACCCACAAAATTCAGCGTCAAACAAGTAGATGAGATTGGGTTTTCAATTATAGGTGGTAAGTGTCAGTTTGAACTTCTGGCATTTTAACAGATTGTACCAGATGGCTATGTGGCACGATAGTTAGTGCGATGAACTGCCGTGCAAAAGGTTTTGGTTCGATTCCCAGCCGTAGCAACACCTAAAATGTTTTTTTACTGGACCTCCTCTGACGATGATCTGACATGTCATCCGAGTAGTATCAATAGTTAAGAAAAGCTTATCTCGAATAAGCCGTTTGGAGTCGGCATAAAACGGGAGGCCTCACCATCGTGCAAGAAGTACACACGCACACATGAATGGTTGTGGAAAAGCTCGGCCCTGGGTACTAACGAGCCGGTTCGACTTAAAATTTGTATTTTAATTTTTTGTGCCAGAGTGCAAAGGAAGAGTGTTAATGAAATGTATGCCTCTGTATTAGTGGCAAGTTAGTCCCATTTTGTGGACCGGAAAAAAGATCTTAAGGTTCGTTCCATTTTGTCATACTTCCCTCCGACCCAAATTTTGCTAATGAGTTGGTGTGTGTTTACACCCTATACACCATAGGGGTATATTAGTTTTGATAACACAGTTTGTTACATAGAGAACTAATTAAGGTAGTTATACCTTAACGTATACGGTCGACTGAGAATCGCAAGCTGAGTTGATTCAGACATGTCTGTCTGTAGGTACATCCGTCCGCCTGTCTGATTTATAGCCCTTTGAGTTAGGATAATGGAATTTGGTATATGGGATCCTTACACAGAACACGTATAAATATATTTAAAAAAATGTAACCAACGCCTACTTTTTGGGGGCGTTTTTCCTATAAAAACCATTTTATTGCATATGCGGTATAATAGTCAGTCCGAAGATGTTGGGCTACGATAACGAAATTTGTTATATAAGTCACTGTAGATATATGCCCCTGGTATAATAGGTGTAATTCAGGTGCTGCAATGCAAAATCGAGCCGCCTGGAAAGAGTATTGGACCAATAGAATATAAAGAGAAATTATCCTTCGTAGGGCAGGAAGATCACTCAGCCTTGTAGTTTAGAGGCGTTGAAGAGTCTCAAGAAAAATTATCCAATGGGAGCGATTGGTCAAGAAACTCGAGATTTTCTTATGAAATATCTTGCATTAACAGCCAATATAGTGCCTCAGACATACCGTCTTCCTTCATTTGTGCGTGCGAAAATATTAATTTTGCCATAAAGGAGAGGACATGTTGTTTCACGCCCAATCCGATCGGCAAATTGGAGAAGCTTCTCATAGCAATGTTACTCTTGCCTGTATGTCAGCCTTTCGCAAGGGTTTAGCAGTAAAAAAACTTAGGCGTTGTCACTTTCTGGACTTAAGCCAGGTACTCCGCACTTTGTAGTCCAGCACACAAATTAAAACAAAATTAAAACAACACAAAAAAAAACACTAACATCGCCAGTACTCCAGTGTGAAGATTTGCTCTCATTATTGTAAGAAACTCACAAATTGCAACCAAATCCACAAGCCAACTTTCGGAAACACTCCCGATTTTCGATAAAAGCTTCAAAGTTATCCTCGAGGAACACAAACATGTAAAAGACAACCTTAGTCAAAAGAACGTGCCGTTATCAACTGAATAGAGCAGCCTCTTCGATCTAATCCTTTCTTTTCAAAGTAGCGTCATTTTTATTTACAACCACAAACGTCAAAGGCGTTGCCGATAGCATTTCGGTTTAAAAATGTCGTCATATGTAAAACAGCGTCATCCCTGAGTCACATATATGCATAAATACACGCCCAACATAAAAAAAGCGACGTGAATATGAATGCCACCAACTACACTTTTAAGTAGATCATTGTCCAATAAAGACAAGAAAAAAAAAGGTTTTTATTTATTAAACTGGACCACGAACACATTACTCCTGGAGGCAGCACGCCAATTATAAAACTCTTTGGAATCAAGTTTGGAATCAAGTTAAAAAAAAAACAATTAGGAGAGACCAATTTATTAAAGGCAGTACCATCGATTAGCTGTCATTTTAACATTCTAAGGAAAATAGCAATCTAAGCCGCCAACCCCGAACCGCCCCGAGAACCAAATGTCTCATCCATATACCAAGCAACTTTCGTTTGATGACTAACAACGAAGAATATTGCATTCCTGAACTCGCAAATGAGTTTCGTAATTTGATCTTGCTCACACACAATGCCACGTACTCAAATTTACCACGGCATTTTTTGGTCCTTTATGATTAATAACAAACACTAAGTCTTCCATGTTCCTCGTTCTCCAACCTACATGCTAACACAAAACCGTCAAAGCGACCAGACAATACCGCACACTTATACATTTGAAAAACTAGCACTGGTGGTATCAATACTATAGCATACCACGCCCCATCAGGAAATACCATGCCAATGCCACGCGAGCAGCATGCTTTTTGTGTGGATTTCTGTCGATCGCAGCGTCAGTCTTCCTTAGTGGTGCGTTCATGAACTAAATTTTACATTGCTGTTTCCCAACTCATACTGCATAAAGTTATTGCCAATACAATGGTACCAATGCCATGTTATTAGGTTAAATCACATACCAGCTCCATAAGATAGATAGATCCCTTTTTTGCATACCAACGCAACGCCACACAAGTACACTCGTTTAATACACACGATCAAACAGCCACGACACTCCAGAAATAGCTGCGGATTTTTTTTTACTCTTTTTTGTTACACTTTTTCGTTTCATAAAACCCAATTCACACCGTCCCAAAGGAAGTTTGACTTCAAAACAACTAAAAACGATCTCAACTCTTAACACGAACGGCATGAGTGCATGAACGAAGAGGATGGAGTTTTGGCTTATCTTAGGCTTAGATCCTCAACGGCTTCAAAGCTCTTTAAGTAAAGCATGTATTTGTTTTAAATTTGATACGACCGCTCTCCTGTTAATGTTTTTCTGTATCTGTCATTGTTGACACCGGTGACCGCTAGTCGTAGAAAACAGGATTTTTCCAATTTCTCGCTAGATTTACTCAAATGGTCGGAATTCATTATTAAACAAGTCGTCTTAAATGGCAAGGACTATAAGTCGGGAGACGCTCAAAAATATAGTCAATATTTTCCGAAAATGCCAGCTTTGACATATCATCATCCATTATGCAAATTATATAACAAACTGAACCCCATAGGGATGTCCAGAAATAAATCACAAAATATAAAGAAAACCCCAGAAGGACTTACTTATACCACTGAATAACGGAATCAAGTATCGCTGGCATAATTTTAAAAAATTCTCCTCATCGCACTGTTTAATGCTAATGTCACTCTTGGGAATATTAGCACCGAAATAGCGCAGCCCTATATAGCTCATTATACATAGTCAAGGCTGTAGTCCTTCGATTAATGGAAACATTGTTTTATTTTTAATTTGATGAAATTTTTGTAATTCAGTCACGTTCGCTTGGAACGAACGGATTTCCTATTTTTTACTCTTCTTGGCATTTGTATCATCCGATGGGACACCATACTACTACTAGCTTGTTTGCTCAATCACTCACCCTGTCCATATATAAATGTTGGTATAGTTGGGCTATTTGAATTGTAGCGCAAATGGCATAACCATCTCGTATCAGGAACAAATCAAATCGAATTTATTGCATCGCAGTTGGAATATCAAAATAAATAAGTAAATATTTGATATCCTTGAACAAGACTGTGCAATACCGGCAGCACTATCAGCATTAGTGGCGCATCACAACTTATGTATATGGTTGCATCACACACACACAAAACACATACTCACAGTTTAAATATTCAACGCAAACATAAATATCCCGGCAAGAAGAGCGTCGTCGTGTACAGGGAAAATGCATTTTCCCACCAGGAGGCAGAAGCACATAAATTTAGCACGCTTCATCTAGGACTTAAGTGTGGCGCAAATGGACACCAACAAACTAAAGCCGCCGCTGGCCGGCCATCCGCTCGGTGACTGCTAGTAAAGGCGGATTGGATAGGAAACCTGCAAGTGCATGGGTAAGGATTGCATTAACAGGGAGAGAGAGAGAGAGATGTACTTGCAAGTACAAATTCGGCAGCTCAAGGGGGTCAGTGCATGTGATATAGTTTAGCTATATCGTCCTGTTGATTGCGCCGAGCCAAACGATGTTCGTGTATCAAGAAGAACGATTCGAAACAAAAATGTAAATAGGATCTTGTGGTGTGCCACCAAGCGTAAGCTATTACTTGTTTGCTGGGTGCTGATGAAGGGAATCATTTCTCGGAGCGCAGTGCAGTGGTGTGCTCGAAAAATGCAATCAAGGGTTGCAGCATTGCCATCACTTGCTTCGAGCTGTAACCACACATTGGAAGCTGAAAAGTGGTATTGTGAGTTTTGGTTTTTTTTTTTGTCTAAGGTCATCGTTCTGTTTTTTGTCAAGGTGTTGTGAAGGTTTAATACGTTGAAGGGTGATAAGGCGTTGATTAGGAAAATTTAATTTATCTAAAGGAGATGTAACAGTCGGATGGAAAAGGTTACAGTGTCGCCATTAAAACAGACACAAGTATTTTTAGGCCTAGGAATACAAGATCCTATCTGCCGTAATATATGAACACCTGAAACCGTTTGCCAACAACTTGATCGGCTCTTATCACAGGCAACACCACAACTGATCAAATCTTCATACTCCTGGAAAAACCAAAGAAGTCCAAATCGATACCCACCATCTATTTATCGATTTTAAAGCCGCATACGACAGCATTTATAGAGGCGAACTATTCAGAACCATGTCTGGTTTTGGTATACATATCAGACTAGTCCGTTTGTGCAGGATGACGATGGAGAACTTTTACTGCTCCATCAGAGTAGAAAATTACCTCACCGATACATTTTATAGATACCAAAGTAGGATTTGGGCAAGGCTTAGCACTGTCATATGACTAACTTAATCTCATTCTCAAAATAGCATGCAAAACTTATTAACCAACAGCAGAGGCACAATCATCCATAAATCGGTACAACCACTAGCATACGCCAACATCATTGGTCGATTTTAAGGTGATGTCATAGCCACATTTTCTAGTATAGAGGAGGAATTGACGATAATGGTCGTAGAAGTAAACGAGGGTAAGACCAAGTATACGTTGTCAACACGAAATGAAACACAACGTCGACGAATTGGACAGAGCTTCAACGTTGACAGAATTAAGTTTTGAAGTAACGGGTGATTTTTTAAGAGTTACGTTTTCATGTTGGCAGCACTGGTTAGTAATGACGTCCAAACGTCATCTGTCAAAGTGAAAAGTTTTCGGTATACTCTGCCATTTAATCATGGAAAGAGTTACAAACGAGCAACGATTGCAAATTATTGAAATTTGTTATCAAAATTCGTGCTAGAACAGCTCCATGAAAATCCGCTGTTTTATTAAAAAATTGAGTTCAGCGATTAGGCTCATTTGTCTCAACCGATACGTGAATAAGCAAAACTGTAGCACCTGGAGTGATGAACAGAAACATGCCAAACAAGAATTACCGATGCATCCTGAAGGAAACGACAGTTTGATGTGGCTTATGGGCTGGTGGCATCATCGATACATTTTTCTTCAAAGACGACCGTGAAAGAAACGTTACCGTCAACGGCGAACGATATCGAGCCATGATAGCGACTTTTTTTTTGCCGCAGTTGACTGAGTTGAACTTGGTTGACATGTGGTTTCGTCAAGACGGTGCCACATGCCACACAGCTCGTGAAACAATGGAAATGTTGAAGTATGAATTTGGTGAGCAGGTTACCTCTCGGAATGGCCCTGTGAGTTGGCCGCCAAGATCAAGCGATTTAACGCCTCTTGATTATTTCTTGTTGGATTATAAAAAGTCGTTAGTCTATGTAGACAAGCCGAACACGATTTAAGCCTTAAAGCATGACATCACACGTGTAATTAGTGGAATACAGGCTGAAAAAGTAACCCAAAATTTTACCTTCCGAATGGACAATCGGAAACAGAGCCGCCGACAACATTTACATGAAGTTGTCCTTAAAATGTAAATTTCAAGATCTAATTATCGATTACAATAATTTTTTTTAATATCTGATACAAATTTGAGTGTTTTGCTCGATTTAAAAAAAAAACGAGTGAGTAATATGAAAACACCTCGTCAGAATTTAAGAGAAGAATTACTATTGCCAACAGGTGTTTTTTTTCGGAAAAGAAATCCATTTTAGTACAGCCCTTACTCGAAATACTAAGGAGGTGATAAACAAGACCCTGATCATCGTAGTCCCTATCTACGGTGCTGAACTGCTGAAGCATGTACCGTATCAAAAGTGGATAAAGAAAAAAAAAAAAAAATTATTCGAAAAACCTTTCGTTTGCGCTGACGTGCTATGGATTCAATCAAAAGCTATTTGTGCTGTACTGTGGCTGATCAAAAACTTTGTATTGGACGTATTGACAAGTAGAGCGAATGGACACCAACGCAGAGTCGTGGATTGCCAGCTAAACATCGGTAGAGGAAGACCTTGTCTTAAGTGGCGCGCACAAGTAAAAACTTTAGGTTGGCAAACGAAAGCAGTTAGCTCTCTCAGACTCTCAGGTTTATTTCAGACTGGAGCGCCACTTAAGTTAGTCGAAAAGTATCCAAACTATTTATTGATATTTTCATAGATCCAGTTCCGTTCCGTTTCAATCCCCAATTTGTTTATCCCCTCTCCAATCACATCGTTGAAAACTCCAAAAACAGGACAAGCTACAATTATGTTCTACAATCGAAATGGGCAAATCATGAGTTTTACGAATCTTGTTATAAAAAAAAATTGAGTGCTAGTGGACAAAAACGTGATCTATATTTCTTGTTCAGACACTTTTTCAAAATTATTTATGGTGTGACTTTAATCTACGTTTTTTCTAAAATTGTCGGAATTTTAAATTTTTGACTATGGAACACCTTTTTTGGGAATGCGGCCCAATAAATGTTGGATGGTTCATAAGTATCCATACACGAATTTTTTTCTCACTGGGAATTTCATTTATATACCAAAAAATATTTTCTCAAAATAAATGTCCCCAAAAATTGGTAGTAGAAAATAGCTTGTTCAGAGTTCATTTTCTAAATTTCATATGTTTGATTCGAAATTTTGTATCTGGGGTTCTGCATTTTAGTCATGTCGAAACTACTAAGCAGTATAACTCTCTAAGGGAGAATCCTGAAAATCTGCCAAACAAAACATAGTACTGTACAGGAGGTCTATTATAAACATATAATCCATCAAAGTGTGTAACCTCATTTTTAGGAGAAATAACCACTTGAAACGTTATAATTTATTTACTATTATATGTTAAAAAAATGGGTTTGTACATTTTGAAAACAATTTACTCGTTCATACTAATTTTAGAGATGAAAACATTGGGTACATCAGTGCAGCTCCAAAAAGTTATCAAAATAATGAAAATTTTCTATGCCATTTTTTCACTTATAATATATTTTTTTCAAAATATTTGCCTAAGAATTTTTTATCCATAAAAAATTTCCAAAAAATTATGTTAAGCAACTCTTTTACGTACAATCAACTGAAGTTGTAATAAAAGTCATTTTTTGTTTAAAAACAAATCTATTACCCTAGCTCAAAACCTTTAGTCAGATAAATATGGCAAGATGAACTCAAGCTGCGATTCTTAATCGATGATTATACCTTCCGATTTCTTAAATTTTTGTATGTTAAAAACTTTGTGCCAGAACTAATATACCCTAAGTGATGAATCAAAACTCCCAAACATTATTTGCGGCACCAAGGGCCCAGTTACAGCTATCATTGTAAATTTTCTTTTTCTTCTTGCAGCTTTGTTATAATTTAAATTTTTGACGAGTTGATGTCAAAACAAAGCTTTTGAATTTTAGAGCATGATTATCCGAAATATTTCAATTTGGAATTATAGTTTTCACTGATCACGATTTTTTTTTGTAAAGTATTGATTGTCGTTCCATAAAAAGCTATGAAGGCAAAATTTCAATTCCATCATGTTTTTTGTTCCAATAAAGTTGTTTATTGATTGCTATAACTTGGCCTTTAGACCTTTTCAGAGATGGTCACTTAGTGCACACATAGATTTTGGGAACTTAAGGTTGTCACTCACCTTGGAGCCTGTTGTCCAACTCTCGTAAGCAGTAAGTAATATTTTTGGTTTTGGAATGCTCTTTTATAAAAACCTATAAATTTGCAGCTTTACAAAAGGAACCCTGCATCGTTGAAATGTGTGATATAGTGGGATATAAATTGGAGTTACTGGGAATTTCATGTTCATCAAATCTGAGCCTACGGACCCAATGAAATACTAAAAACTAACGAAATCACGGAACAATGTATCGCATACTGTCCCAAAGGCTTTGAATATATCAAACGGGATGTAACCAAGTATTGTGGCAGCTGTATCAAAACCAAACGCGTCTTTGGGGAAAACTCAACCTGCCAGGTAAGGAATGGTATAGTCCCGACAACTGAACAACATATTCACGTGTTGAAAATCTCGGATAAATCCTCCTCCAATTAAATCTGTTTGGATACTAGCGACTGCCCACGAGAGTAAGTGGACGATCATGGCTGCTGTAAGGTGTGCAAAAATATCCCAGAGAGTCAAATTAAGAGCTGCCGATTATATAGTGAGAAATAAGCTCATTCGTTTGCATTACAGAGAACTGTCTACCGTCTTCACTTTATAAAAGCAAAACAACCAAATTGGTTGGATTCTTAAAACCTGGACATGGATCTGTGTTAATAAGGAACCATTCCGTGGATTCACTGCCTACTGGCAGTCTGGATCTAAACATAATGTCGAGTCATTTGGCCAAGACAAAGTGTGCTTCTGTTGTTCGATTGAGGGTTACAAGACTATCAAGGTTCCTTTAACGTGCGAAGATGGATTAACGATTGTCATAAAGATGACTTTTTTGATGTTAAAAACATTCCTTTAATGAATTGATATCCAGTACCGCCGACCGCAAGAACCAAAATCATTCGGAATGTTTTAAAAACAACAACAATGGTTGCATGAAAGGATTCTGGTGGAATAAAAATATGATTGCATTTCAATGAGATATAACCTTATTTGGCCTCGTCAAAACGGCTGTAAAGTTTATTTTACAATGTTCTATCACAATCAAATCATCTTCCCTTCTAACTTCTTTCAAAACCGACAAGTAAAAGACCAAAACAACATCTTTCTCCTTATCCCCTTCGAAAGGACCAGACAACATTTCTTGTGTTCAAGATATCGCATAAAAGGTATACTCTGTTCCGTGTCCTTTCTCGCACAAAGCGATGGACAAATTTTATAACTGTCCTTTCTTTTCTTGAAGAAAAAAATCGCCGTTGTACAAGGATTGCTAGTGTTGCTACCGCTATTGCTCTTATATAGTGTTTTGTATAGTAAAGATTTGTTTAGCTTGACGTAGAGTCTCTTGAAAGAGTGTGCACTTGACACTTTCATTAATTTGAATATTAAAGTGACATTAAACCAACAAAAAAAAGTATCCATATATTTTTTTGTCAGTTTGTTATCCCTTTCAGTTTTTACTAGTTTTGTGTGTCGTGTCCTTTTTTGTGAGTGGATATCCCCCGTCCAGCACAGTAGTGTGTACCTATACAGAAACTATAATAATAATAATAATGATAATGGTCCTGTTATTGAAATGAAATCCCTGAAGCATCCCCTGCATTTCGGTATGTGGATATAATATTTCTCGTCCTACTTTAGCTGGGATAAGATATCATTTTTGATAAGTATTTGTGTGTGTGTTTACTAGGTATAACATTATTTCTAGATGATAATAAAAAAAAATTTACTTTTTTGACAGCACCATTTTTACAATCTCTGTTGAATAACATTTTCAAAATGGGGATGGGGGTTGTTGGGGTGTGGTGCAGATTGGTTTTATGCGATGACGGCATATTGCTTTGATTTGGTGACATTATCGTTGATGGAGGTTTTGAATTGTACTTAATGATATTTGAGTGATAGAAAGGTTGATTGTTTAGAATTCAATAGAAACGCTTATCATCATTTAGCATAATGGGGATATTTATAATCGAATTGCTATTGTATGACGTGCTGTTGGGCATACTCATAATTTATGAGAGATGGGGGGGAATCGACAAAACAAAGTTGAGCTAAAACACTTAGATTGTGGTTTATTTCGGTTTGCAAAACCATTATTTTAATCACTACATTTCAAAACATTTCTCAAAGTTTAAATGCTAATCATGGTGAGCAAAGTTTGGAAGTTCCTTAACATAACTGCTGTAAGAGTGGTAAGAGCGATTTAGAGCACTCTGTATTTTTTTCGGACTTTATATTGGTCCCACTAGAAAGAATCTGATGGATCAAATAGATAAATCCATATCAACATAATCACTATTGGATTTTTGCTGTGCCATCGGGACACTACCGCGTTTAAAGTACCGACCAGATTGCAGCCTTCTTTTAAAAATGATCCAAATGAGTTGATACATGCGTTTTACAGAATTTAAAAAGCTATCACAACATTGCGTAAAGGTATTAAAAAGGTTTATCAAGAAAAAATCAGCTAAAAGTTCAAATTTTAATTTGAAAATTAAAATTTGAAGCAATACCAATCTGAGTGGCCTTTATAACAAGGATAACAGAACACTCCTTGATGTCTTTTTTTTAGCCATCTAGATAAAGCTATATTTTGTGAACACCTATCCGCTTCTGATTTCTCTTATCGTGACCTTAATCATTTCACGTTCCAATGTTTCTCACCCTTCCCAAGTAAAATTTACAGCTTTCGAGACTTTAAAAATATTACCGAGAACCAACAAGAAAAAAAAATTGTATTTTTGTAACTAAGAGAGGGCCTGAGATCTGTCGACTAGTTGCGAGTATTTAGTATGTCGGAGATAGCAATTTTTGTTGCGAAGGTTGTTCTTGCCGTTGGGTCTTTGTAGCATGCAAGCACCCTCAATAGCTCGTCGGTGGGTGTGGAACTTGACCCTTTCTAATATTTCTATTTTACTCGCCTCATTAACACCGTTTCTTGCCTTTCTTCACTTCCTTCTTTTCGCCTTCATTATCGCCCTCCCCTATCCTACCATTCTCATCTTATTTTTCTCTCGTTTAGATAGCAGATATCTCGATTCATTTAATAATATTCATGTTCCTTACAAAATAAAATAAATTAAAAGTCAAGATCGCCCTTGGTTTTCTGCAGCAGAATTGTTAAAAAGTTTCCTTGGAACTAGATCAAACTGGGTTGGTTATGATGAAATCCGATAAACTTTTTTTTTAAAGTAATAAACTTATATTGCATATATAAATTGGCGACATATATTTAAATGTACAACATATTTTTTTAAATTCGATTCTTACGACCCTAGTTTTTCCTTGCGTATATGGAAGCTGTCTAAAATAATTCCTATACAAAAACATTTTAGAAGGCTACAATCCTCCCGGGCGTGGCAGTAGGTGGATTTCGAAAATGATTACAAATTTTCAGTAGCCTGTAACACCAAATTTCACTATCTTTTCTCAAAATTTAGAGTCAAAAATGGGTTTAGCAGTAAATGAGAGCAAGACAAAGTATATGCTGTCAACATGAAAGGACACACAACATTGACGAAAAGGACAGAAAGTCAACATTGGTAGATATAACTTTGAGGTAGTATGGGACTTTGTCTATCTCAGCTCCGCTATTGACTCTGACAACAACATCTTGTCAGAAATTAAACGAAGAGTTACTCTTGCCAACCGCTGTTTGGCCATCTCATAAGTGGATGAAGAACTCCTTAGTCGATTTGAGAGGAGAATTCTTCGAAAATCTTCGGTCCCATTTGCGTTTATGGGCTATGGAAACGAAGATTCAACCAAGAACTATACGAGCTGTACAGCGACATGCCCCTGGTCAAAAAACTCCGCATTGGACGTTTAAGATGGCTATGACATGTATAATGAATGCACACCAATACTCTGGCTCGCAGAGTCTTCGATTCCCAGCCAGTCGTCGGACGCAGTATAGGAAGACCTCGCCATAAGCGTCGCGCACCAGTAAAAACCGATCTCAACCAAATTGGAGTTTGCAACTGGAGGCAGTTATCTTAGGACCGGGCTAATTGGAGAGGCATGTTGGTTGAGGCCCAGGCTCATTCCGGACTGTAGCGTTACTTAAGTAAGTAAGTAAGTGCTCAAAATGTAAGGCCTTAAAATCTGTGACATACAGACAGATGGACGGACAGATTGACAGACAGACATGGCTCAATATATTGAGGTATATCTAGCTAAATTATTTTTCTAGGTTACAAACAACATATTCAGTGTTGAAAAAAAAAAACAATGACCAACACAATAATTTACAAATCGCCGTGGGATATGGGACAATGTCTTGTGGTCAGATAAAAAAAAGATAAATTTGTTTGGATCTAATGGAAAAATGTACGTGAGACTACCAAAATATTACGAATTTGACCCAAAGTACACAAAATAGACACTTAAGCACGCTGAAGTTAACCTTATGATTTGGGCCTGCTTCTCATCATCTGGTGTTGAACCAAATTAAAATAAAATACAAATTTTTGGCGCAACAGGCTCATTATGTGTGCGTGTGTACTCCTTGCACGATGGCGGGACCTTCTGTTTTATGCCGACTCCAAACGGCGAATTTGAGATAAGCATTTCCTGACAATTGATCATCACGAGAGGAGGGCCAGTGAAAATTCATTGAGGTTTTCTACAGCTGGTAATCGAACCCAGACTTTCTGCTCGGCAGTTCATCGCGCCACTGAGCCCCCCTGTTGTGTTGGACCACTTTTCTGGATAAAGGACAAAATGTGTGATCTTCAATACGGTTATGCTACCATTTGCTGAAGAGGATATGCCGCTAAAATGGGAGTTCATGCAAAACAATAATTCCAAACATTCTTCAAAACTACCAAAGCTATGGTTATAAACCAACGAAATTGCTATTTTGGAATGGCATCCACAACAGCCCGATCTTAATCCGATAGAACACTTGTGGGGCGTTCTAAAATGCTAGATCGGGAAATGTAAAGCCAGAAATAAAGAAGAATTTTGGTCAGAAATTCAAGAAACGTGGTGCTCTAACCTGCACAGACCCATGTCTGATTGAAAACAAAGGTGCTACTTCCAAGCACTAAAACCACACACAGAACTTTCAATGTAGTTAATCCATTGCATGAAAAAAGTAACAATTTTGATTTTGTTTCTATTATTTTTCCACACAACAATCGCCCAAAAATACTGAAACTGATTTTTTTTTATTTTGGTTATTTAAAACAAAATGAGGATATTCGGTTAGGTATATTAAGATAATCCAAGGAACGAAGTAATAACAGGTGGGCCAAAAGAGATCACCCTATTGGAAGATGCTCTTTTTTGCAAATGGCCGCCAATGTCAAAGCTGTTTTGACATTTGTGAAGTGAACAATTCGTCTGTAGTGTTGGCGCAGTGCGAATTCCGTCGCCGATTCTCCGATTCGCCAGACGTCCGACACCGACTGCGCAACACTGCGCCGTTTGGCCAACAACCTTGAAAAGTATGGGGAAACACGAGAGGTTGACAAGAGTGGCGGGCCCTGGAGCACCCGCTATGCCGAAAATATCGCCGCTGGAATGTCAAGCTGTCGCCCGAGATATCGACCTGATGCCGTGCCTCGCAATTAGCTATCAGCCGGTCGTCCCTAAGCCGAATTTTGGCCAAAGACTTGCGCATATTCCCGTGACATTTCGGAAAGTCCAGTCCGTGCATCAGCTGCTGCCTGTCGACCGCCAAACTTGTGTAACCTGCGCCCAACCCATCCTCAATCTCGAGGACGAAGTGGAGGATTTTTCTACCAAAGTCATAACAAGAGGCTCATTTCCACCTCAGCGGGTACGTGAACAAGCAAAACTATCGCTTCTGGGCACCTGAAAAATCCCTGAGTAATGCACGAGGAGCCATTACACCTGCCCAAAGTTTCTGCATGGTGCTCTGTTCACGCTGGAGGAGTCATCGTGCCAATTTTTTCGAGAACGCCGCTGATCAAACGACAACAGTGGACGGTGCGAGCTATAGGGCCATGTTAACCGAGTTTTTTTGCCTTGAAAATCCATCCATCCCAAAAGCTTAAGGCAAAACAACGTTTGCCAGATCAGCTAGTTTTAAATAAGAAAATCATTTAGAGAATAAACATTAGAATTGTCCTTATAAGGAGTAAAATATTCATTTTTCTAATTAATGGAAATTTATGTACTAAGCATCCTTATATTTTTGAATTTCCATAAATTAAAACTTATCATATATATTTTGAAAAAATTCTTTGCCGCAATTATTAGTCATTTGTCAACATCTTCATGCAAATAGCTTGAGATTATCTTATGTAAACACATTAATTACATAATCCAAGTACCCTCCATGGGTGTACGTGTATAGCATAATTTCGCGTTAATATACCGGTTTGGATTCGAATATCAGCACACTTGAGAAGAATGTTTGCATCCTTGCTATTGGGCCACAGTTAAAACCACTTAATCGCCCATTCATCAGTATAAACCTGCCTACACCCCCCGCGGACTTATCAGAAACGAAATGCCACCGCCATCATTAACACCAACACAATCATCATCACCATTCTCAATCTCAGGCCTGATCCCGATTCCAATCCCTAATCATCAATTAACACACGAGCGCTGTCATAATTAGCAATCTAATAAACAAGTGTTGGAAATTTATTTATTTCCCCCATATGGTTGTGTCAGTTGAGTGGATACCCCTACTCATGTGAGTGGTGTGACGCTGTCCTTCGGAAAAATAATTGGAAAATATGTGTACATCCCCCTAAGGAATGTTTGTGGGGTAGCCGTGCCGCTATGAGTGCTGCCCAATTCATATTCTCACACTGTCATAAATTCCCATATAATTATGCGAATATGTCATTCCCATCAAGTGCTGGTTGGTTGGTCGCATCGCACTTAATGGAGCATCAACTATCATCATCATCAGCAGCAGCAGGAGCAGCAACAGCAATAGCAACAGCATACAACATAGCATAGTCGTTCACGTAAAAATAACATCCACCCGCTATTGCCGCTGCGTTCGTTGCTGTCGTCGATGTCGTCGTCGTCGTCGTCGTCGCCACCGACACGATTTAATGATATCAACTTTGAATTTTTGATGAACAACTTCAGAGGGGAACTTGTTAAAGAGACAAGCAAGCATACGGTACAATCCCCTCACGCCTTGCATTGCTTGGAGCACAGCTCCCTCTCGACCATTCGAGAGAAAAAGGATGAATAACAATTTGGCGACGGCAGACGTCTGGTGGGGCTCCATTTCAAGCGTGACGGCAGCGGATGCTGAGCAATGTTCAAGCGTGTAAATGAAATTGTCCTCGTGAAATCACAATAACACTTATCAAGGGATGACAATCAGGACAACGATTCATTTTATGGGATACATTTCGGTAAGAAGAGCACTTTCTGCCAACTGGCTAACCAGTTGGCTAGCACTCGCTCTGTCTGTACCTCTCTATCCTTTCGTCTATTTTACATACACACTTCCCAACGACAACCTCCCAACCCGCGACAAACCAGAGATCATTGAACGGATGCTTGAGCAGGGATATGGAAAACAAAAAAAAAAATCGGAGAGAAGATCCGAAAGGCAGCAACCCCCCAACCCTTAAATGCAAAACGAATAATTTCTTGTTTTTTTCGTACTATGTCGATGCCACGCGAGGTGGTGTATGTACTCCACGTTTGGAAGCGGTCAATACCCTTGAATAGTAAGCGGAGCCCACCACATAATAGATGTCTGGCCTTGAATTAGGGTGTTTGCCGCTAGAGATGATAACAACATAAAAACATCCTTTGTATGTAGATTTCGCTGAAAATCTGCAGAGTACATAAAAAGGAGCAATCGTTTATCTTGTTCTTATTTTTTTTTCTTTAATTTGTAGGCATTATTAAATGAACCTTAAAATGAAGAAGATCTGAGGGGTCCTTGCGAAGGGATTTACCTTGTGTTATTTGATTTGAAGCAGACTTGCTAGATGGGTGAAATGTAGATTTAAATTACATCTCCTTTTTGCTTTCACGTTTATCCTTGAGTTATAACGGGGACCATTTTACTTTGAAAGGCACATTGGACAGTTTGGAATATTAAAATATTTTACAGCCTATATATTCAAAAATTGGGATGATTTGATGAGAGATTCAGTGTACAGGATAGCCATCTAAGACGAACCAAATGTCATTTCTGTTTTAAATATGAAAAGGCAGTGAATATTGGCACGTCTACATTCCACTGCTCTTTTTATTTCTGAAAGATAAAAGGCACGTGGCTCAGTGGTAAATGAAAAGAAAAAATTAAATATCTGGCATATGGCCGCAGACCTAGCTCCTTCCTTCTTTTGTGTGTAACGTTATAATTTTTGCCACAGTGAAAATGACCTTCGGCTTAACACCGAATCCGAATTGAAAATTTGAGAAGCCTCTCATGAAAGTGTAACTCTTGGTTGTTTGTGAAAAAAAAACCTTAGGTATTGAATCTTTCGGGATTTTAACAAGATACCTCATACAGAATAAGCCAATGCACTACCCACTAGAAATTCAAAGCATGGACTAAAGAAGGAGTTTGAACGCGAAAATAATATCTAAAGAATGCGCACTGATTCATTTCTGCAAAAGTCTGACAAATGTCCAAGACGGAATCATGTTTCTAAATAAATTGCTACAACAGTCACCGGTGAACTCTATCGGGCCCGAATTCAATCAATTAGCCTCACAGTACTTACAGTTCCAATTAGACGTTCCATGTTATACACAGCTCGTGATAATCTCAACAAATGGTAATATCGTCTGAATTCAATGATCCCCTGATTGGAACTAACTTTAATTTTTGCTTAGGGTATATGAAGGCACATAACTCAAATTCCAGAAACAATATCAGAAGTCCGACAATTTTTTATGAAAAAAAAGTTCAACAAAGCTCGCCTTTTGCAATAGCCAATTGACACAAACCCAAGTCAATGGTTAATTGACTGAGACAATTATAAAAGAACACAAGAGTATCTTGCTACTCTCCGATAATATCGCTGGGTCCCTAGAAAAAAAAACCGCTATCAAGTCATAAATAATACCAGCCCTATAATTTTTTAAAAAGTAGGTATTAAACATTTTAAGGGTATTTATGAGGTTCCACACAGACTTATGCGAGCCTTACGCCTTATGTGAGCGTTAACAACCCATCAAACATAAAATAGCAGAAGGCAAAAAGTGATCAATTTCAGTTGTCATTTTAAATTAAAGACAAAGGTGTATAAATCGCTTTTAAGTCAAACAGATCAGACGAACACGATTATGTACTTTGACCTTTAGTTCCGAGAAGTTGCATAAAGTTACACCACAATTGATCATGAATTTTCGTCAGCAAATAATCATTGAACATTGCTCGGTAGCGATCTCAATTGATAGTAACACGCACTCCTTCCGCATTTTTAAGGAAATACCTGCCAATAAAACACACCAAACAGCATATTTTTAGGGTTGCATAGGTAGCTATTAGATTGCCTTTGGCTTTATATGACAGTTTTGCTTATTGACGAAGCCTTTGAACCAAAAAATGAACTTCTTCGCTAAAAGGGCTTCGATGCAAAAAAAAAATAGATCAATTCCCATCTGTTCCGAAGACCACGAACCAACATTAAAATGTTATTCGGATTCAATTCTCGAACAAGCTTTGTTTAATACGTGTTTAAACCAAGATCACGCTTCAAAATACGCCACAATGTTTCATAAGAGTTGCTTAGCGTTGTTCTGTCGTTATACTGTTCGTGATGAAATGGCAACACATACTGAGCACAAACGTCATATAGACAAGACAGTTTAAAAGTAAAGACCAAAGGACCTCCTATTGGATCACCCGTGTTATTCAATTACTTAATTTTCGTTCTTGTTTGTATTAAAATCTTAGCTTAAGATGCCTTGTGTTCATATAAATAAACGATAAAACAAAAATTTAACAATCTGTACTTTTTGCAGCGAATAAACAGCAAAAACATTTTTTTTTTAATTTATGAACTTTCTTATACATATACGTTATCTACCCACTGTATTAATATTTAAAATAAAAGTTTCAAATTTTCGGTTATCCACATTCGGTTTGGTATCTATCAAAAATTTTAAATATTTAAAGCAAAAGCTGCAACATTGTGAAATTTTTTATAGCATCAGGATACATACTTGTTCTTGTAGTCAAGTCTAAAACCAACAAAGCTTAGGGATTTTATTTATTGCTGGGTAATAGTCCCAGCCTTGGAATATTTTTGGCACAGCAGAGCTTATACTCCATAGTTCATTGGAAATGAATAAATAAATGTAAAAGTTCAGTCAGCTAATTATTCAGCTACGTATTCAGCACGTTCAAGAATTTTCTGAAAAGCTCTGAAATGTAAAAGTTCAGTCAGCTAATTATTCAGCTACGTATTCAGCACATTCAAGAATTTTCTGAAAAGCTCTGGAATGGATGGAACAGAGAATTTGCATATTACCACGCTGTTATAAAATTTTATTTAAAAACGCTTTTAAATAATTAATTTATCGGGAATACATTTTTCCAAGGAATTTTTCCCATTCAGCAATGTAAATTGATTGCTGAATGGAAAAATCCTAAAGTAAGTAATGTTTGCTATTCCAACGAACCGAAACGGAGTTTTCTAATAATTCATATAAGAATCTATGGAAGTAAAATTCCAATTCCATCATGTTCCAATGAGGTTGTTCAATGATAGCTATAACTGGGCCCTTAAGCTCAGTTAAGATTTTTTACTATCAAGCTTTTGTAAACTTTCGTTTATTATCAAAGTTAATTTTTACTATAAAAGCTTCATTTTGGTGACTATCGAAAAAGCATGTAAAGCTCATGTTTTTGGAATAAACTAAATTCATTTTGTATTCATTGCGTATGTGATTTGCTCCATTTTATTCTCAACCAAATGGAAACGCTAAAGTGAAATCCAGAGGGAGAATAGAATGATTAAATGCCTAGAACATACACTTACAAACAGATGAACTTTATCCATCAGATTTTCAGATTCTACGACAAGTTTTAGGCTGCCTTAAACCGTGTGCCAATTGCGATAACATTTAAGCCAGGGGATAGTTTTTGACATTAGTGTGGTGAATATAGAATTTGAATTTGTAACCTGCTCAAGAGATCGGTATTTGGTGTACCTTCTGCGGATTGAGGGAGATAGATAGCACGCTCGAGGATTATTCCTCATTATTCCTTATACCAGTGTTCACATGTGACGGAAATACAGCATATCGCTCAGATTATTGAAAAAAAGCAAGCAATATAATTTTATACTAGAAAATACAATGAAAGTTATAAAATAAGCAACAATTTTGTTATTTTAATAAAATGATTATGAACATTATGTTTTGAATACATTTGCTTCGTTATATTTTGTATGATTTTTTTTTTTAATTAAGCAAAGTAAGATAAGTATATTTAATAATAAACGAAAAAAGTAAACAACATTTTATCGAATGTTAATTAAATAATAAAAATTATATCTCTGATATCTGTTCGATGTTTTTATATTAAACGAAATGTTAGAAAACTATTGAAAATAGCGTTCAAATAGCATTTTTAACCTCTGCAGATAAGCCAAAAATTAGACAGAGAATTCAATTTAGCCAATATTTGAACGCAAAAGGCACAAGGGCTAAGACGAGGTTTTTTTGATTAAGTGGAACAATATTCTGAACAAAGTTGAATTTACGCAGTCAGATAAAGCTGGAATGAAGGAAATATACAACCGATAATTTCTTTCATGGTCATACGAAATATTCAGCTGCAGTCTTTTAGCAAAAAAATGAAGTTTTAGTCTCATTGTAGACAATCTCCGATTTTTCATGTGAAGAATCGTGTTCTATGGGTTTTTCAATGTTCTCAGAGCGATCAGTAAGTGGAATATGTAAATATCATCATTTATTTAGTTAAAGATCGGGAAAAAGATGATCAAATCGGTAAAAGGTGAAAACATCGGGAAAAAGGTGTAAAGATCGGGAACCTACCGGCAAATGAGTCAACACGATTCAAGTACTTCGTTGTACTTACTGTTCTTTCATGTTCCAGAAAGCAGCCCAGTGGATAGCGTGTTGGAATATGAGAAGGATGATTCTGCACTTCCTCAGGACTTTGCGGACTTTTAGTCCAACTCCATGTTTAAGATTTTAAAATTAGGAACAAGGACTGGGGCGGGGCTTGTGCACCATATTGGCGCACAATATGTTTGAATGCATGCTGCCGTGGGAACGAAAGACGCAATCAGGATAGCGACCTCCGGGGCATATGCAACGAGGGCTCGCCACCCCGATTGTAATGAAGTTAGGTGAAAGTAACTTAAGTAAGGCTTAAGTAGTTTAAGTAGTCTTAAGTTAGTTATGATCTAGATTAAGCTTCTTTATAAAACAAAAAAAAAGTAACTAACCAAAGTTTTTCATTTTTTCTTTGTAAAAAACCGACAAATTTAAGCCCAAAGGCAAAATAAAACCGTTAAATATTAGCTTACAGCGCCCACTTAGAGCCGATAAGTTAGATTAAGTAAACCAGTTATTGATAAGTTAGATGTGAGCATTTTTGTCTAGAAGTAAGTTAATATTTTAAGTAAATAAAAAATGAATTTGAAAAAGACAGCGTGTTGGACTACCGTGCGAGAGATCGCGAGTTCAAATCCCAGTAAGATGAGAGTTTTGTATAATTATTGCATTGAATTTCAGAATTTCATAATAAAGAATTTTGTTTTGGCTTGCAAATATTTTCGGTAATTCTTGTAAATATTTTCCGTAAGACTTTTTGCGAAGGCTATATTTTGCTTCCGTTAAGATTCTTATAAAAAAAAAATTGTTCCTGTAATTCTTATTACAAGTATTTAAAGAATTCTTATACATTTAAATAGTTTCCTTAAAGTGCGCCAAAAGTTTTTCCATAACACTTCATACAGGTAGTATTCCTAATCATGAAATAGCTTCGATAGTGCTTTGTCGAACCGAAAACGAAGAACGTCCTTGCATATATCCTAAAGACCGCAACGCAATGAATTTGTAATTAAAGACGCTTGATTTTCTCAATAGATATTTATCACACCAGATATATTATTAAATTATATTTAGATTGCTTTTTTTAGATAAAGGTTTGCATTTACTGGCTTCTACTTTGCACGGCCAAAAGAATGAATTTATTCAGAATTGAGACAATTTTCTAAAGAGTTTTCATATCCACAACAAAATAAATAAACACAAAAATTGACCATAGATACACATCCCGTGGAGAGTGCATGAGTTCATTGTCAAACAGATATGTATCTTGGCTATACCTACACTCAAACAACAATACACCTAGCAAAATGGTAAAAGTTGTGGACAATATCCAATAGTAGCTTCGTTTTGAGCCATTTGTATATCCTGAAGTAGACCACAGCAAGGTAAAAGAAAAGAAAATTGGAAAATATAACCTAGTAGATACATCTACCTTAATTTACTTTTTGTATGTCCTTTGTTGCATCTGGCAGTAGCACAATTCATAGGTGCATAGCAGTAGTTGGTAGATTGGATCTCCATTTTACACATGAGATGCTGTTAAATTATGATATACGAGGTTTGTGTACACAACCAATATACACAACAATATCTGGGAAATCAACTTCTCGGTCTGTGATAGTATACAGTGTGACGGAAGCGCTCAATGAATGCACGGGTTATAGGTACTTAGATAAGATACCGATAAGCAACGGACATAGGACTCGAGCAAAATGTTCTTAAGCAATATCTGTTAAATAACCAAGGAAGAGAATTGGAAATTACAATTTTTTTATTGTTGATCATATCAAATGAAAAAAAAAAATCAACTTACACATGGAACAAATGGTTATGGAAAATGGTAGCATGCAGAGGTCCAAATTGGAACGTCCATTTGGATTGGGACAGAAGATTCCCGTCGCTTTTTCAATTCTGGCAACGACCGGATAATAGCATTTAGAATATATTAAGAACGATTTCGACAAAAGTGTTGTAATTCATAGGATAACGAAGAACTTTCAAGCTTAAGAAACAATTTCTTCAAATTAAGTCAATTTTATGCGTACACTAAGGTATTGCCATCTATGGCAGAGATCGATATGTGGAATGGTTTTAATAGTGAGTAAGGTAAAATCACCTAAAGACGGTCGAAACTAATTGACAAATCGAACCAAAGTGGTAGTGAGTATTTGTAACAACCTCAACTGCGCTAACTGTTGAGAAAATTGACATTGAAAACTTGCTTAATTCCCATGGGCCGCGTCTTTTCATCGGAAATTAATGTAAAATATTCATTCTGGGAATCTATATTCTAATCAAAGAAAGAAAGAACGCTTTACTGACCAGCTGAATTTGCTATAATCTCTGATTTAATCGACTGTTTTTTTTGTAGAGGTCTACCGTCCGTCGTATCAAAGTTGAAGAATGCTTTGGTCATTTCTTTGATCATTTCTTAGATCATAATTCTAACAACGAGCGAGCTACGAGTTACTCATTAGAAATGAAAAACTATTCAGCCTAACAAAATGGAGTACCTACCACGAAGGCTTCAAAATCGATGCAAATGGGCTTTGCCAATTTGAGGGCGAAGTCGTTAACTCCTTTATCGATACCGGCCAAAAAACAGTATAGAAAAATACTCAATCACAAAGCAAACTAATGAGCTGGAGTAATATCAAGCACCCCAGGGAAATATTACCTGAAAAGCCTAACCGCTGGAATAGAATCTGAAAAGCAATTAGAGTCGTAAAAATTAACTCAAGACGCTTTGATAAAACGTGATCAGGAAAAATCGTACGTTTTTGACACACATCTGGAGGAAAAATGTAAGCCCTTTGATAGACGAACTAATTACTTCTACCAGGATATAAATTCCCAGCGGAGATTGGTGTTCTACTAGGCGCGTTTTTGGACCGTCGATAGAGGAAGCCGCAGAAAGTCATTGGATACTAAGGCGACATGCGGTGAATGGTGTTATAATATGTAAGGGCCAATCTTGAACCAAGCAAAACCAGTTTCATGAAGGACCGTGTCCATATATGGTAAATAACTGCTAAAAATTGCTGTAAAAATTAATAATATGGCGGGGTATGACTCTTGACTCTATTTGAACGAATGGCCATAAGTAACGAGACTCCTAAGTTTGGTGCACCCACTTGGAGAAGGCGAAGTAAGTCATTATATGACTATATTTGAATGTTAGACCAGAACAAGCGAGTTAACTCCAAAAAGTTTGTATCAAGTCTGTTTGTTTTTTATAAGTTATATGTGGGCTCATGAAATTGGAAAGTTACTTGGTGCGCCTTCGGTTAGTAGTTTTGCTGAGTAACTTAGAAATTCTGAACTCGGTTGTAAGCAACTCATAAAGATGATCGTTGCGGGGCTTGACCAATGGCTATGGTCTGGTACCACGGGCGTGAAGACCTTTTAAGATATGACTAATCCTTGGACTGCATGGCTTGGCCTAATTAGGAGGTTGGCCTCCTCGTGGGAGTATGACCAATGGCTATAGTCTGGTACCACGGGCGTCAAGAGCTTCTAAGATATGACTAATCCTTGGCCTGCATGGATTAGCCTAATTATGAGGTTATCCTCCTCGTGGGAGTATGATGAAGATTGTGGTTACTTCAGGAGAACGTATGGTGTTCTGAGGTCTATGGGTAATAGACTTTGGAATACAAAAGGTTTCAAAATTTATAAAACTGTAATGGTTCCTACAATGTGGTGCCAGCCAACACTTTTCTATGGTTCCGATATTGTGGGTAGGCCCACCGTGAAATAAGAGCTGTTATGGCTAGGTGTTCACCTTAAGGAAACTTTACATTATATGGCCATCAATTTAGCAGTTAGGATAGGACGATCGACCAAGGACATCGTATTACAAACTATGTCATTGGGCCTTAAATACATTTCAAAATAAGTTCTATCTTAACTATTTTAGATATAAAAAAAAAACAGAAAAACCTTACTGGATTAACCACATAAAGAGGAATTTGGCGGCGCTACAGCTTGATAAGCACACGTGAAACTGATCTCGAAAATAAGTATCAAAGTTTGTAGTGATCATTACTGGGCACTGTCCCATTGATGATCGTGCTCCAAGACTAGGCACGCCCTACAACCCAACTAAAAATGTTGCTTATATGCATTTGATGCGATTGTACTATGAAATGGGTATCCGGATATTTTTGGAAATGAAAAAAAAAAAACATGTTGGTGTTGCCACAACTGGTTATCGCACACATGTGTGCGTGAATACTTCTTGCACGTTGGTGGATCCTCCTGTTTTATGCCAACTCCGAACGGCAAATATGAGATAAGCTTTTCTTGACAATAGATACTACTCGGATGATTTGTCAGATCATCACGAGAGGAGGGCCAGTGAAAAATCATTTAGGTGTTGCTACGGCTGAGAATCGAACCCAGACCTTCTGCGCGGCAGTTCATCGCACTAACCATCGCGCCACTTTTGCCCTCTGTGGTAGTTAATTGCAAAACAAAATTAGTAGTCTCAGCTGATATAAGTCACAAGTTCTATACATAATATTATGTGAATAACGAATTGAAATAAAACACAAGAAAATCGTTTTACTGTCCTTCAATTTGGCTTTATTGGAAGCATAATTTTATGCCAATAATGTCTGCATACGATTTTGGGCAAGTGGCCGCCGCGGCTGGTTCCAATAAAGCCAAGTGAAGAAGTTCAATTTTCAACTACTTTTTCGACCATTTGGGGGCCGTATGTCGGCAATAGCGCCATGAATGTTGGCTTCCAAGTCCAATGGTGTCAAATCACATGATCTTGGTGGCCAATTGACAGGTCTATTCCGCGAAATTATGCCCTCATCGAATGTTTCCATCAATAAATCGATTGTGACGTCTTGTTGGAACCACATTTATGCCATCCAATTCGGGAACAAAATAGTCGGATATCATGGCTCTACACCGATAACTGACTCTCCAGCATAATTTCGGAAGAAGTATGGCCCAATGCCTCCACTAGCCTATATAGCACACCAAACAGTCAGTTTTTGTAGATGTGGGTCTCATGTGGATTCTCTTCACTCCTAATGCGGGAATTTTGCTTGTTGACGTAGCCATTCAACCAAAAATGAGCCTCATCACTGAACAAAATTTTGCGATGAAAATCAGCAACGATATCAATCTGGTTTTCGGCCCATACACCAAAAGCACGACGTATTGCATGGTCTCGCGGCTTTAATTCTTGCACAAGCTGGGTCTTGTAAGGTTTTAAGCCCAGATCTTTGCGCAAAATTGTCCATAGTTGATGGACAATGCTGCAATAGCTGTGCACGGTGGCGAATCGATTCATTCGGGTCCTCTTCAACACTTTGCTCTACAGCGGCAATTGTTTCTCCGGTGCGCACTGTTCGACGACTCTGCGAATGCGTATTATCACATAGAGTGAACGTAGTGCGAAAACGATCCATAGTTAACCGAATTAATTGCTCTGATGGACGATTATGTTGACAATAAAATTGACTTCGCGAACTGAACCATTATTTTCGAAATAAATTTGCACAATATGCAAGCGTTGTTCATTTGTCAAGCTGTCCATGATGAAATGGCAAGCCAAACTGAACATAAATGACATTAGAGTTATCCGATTTGACCACAAAATCTCAGTTTTATCTTTATTTGATAAACCAACCTTTTAAAAGAACACACGTTATATTACTTTGGTGGAAGATCTTCCAAAACACTTTGTTCAACTGTTGCATGTACTCACATCCCCTTAGGAGCCTTATACCAATTAGTCCTCTATAAAGCCTGTGTATTTACCTAAACGAGTAATTATACATGCTGGACTTCTCTGCAGAAGTACGAAAAAGCTAAATAGAAGAAATTGCTTCTTGGATTTGAATATTTATTACTTATAGAAGAAAAACTGTTAGTTGGGAACACCAACTATCTTAGCTGAATATCCGCACACAACATCGTTCATTAGACGAACCATTCTTTGACAACCTTGGCAACCTCTCTGATATGAACAACAGAGATCTGATTTGAAATGCCACTGAATAGATTTAACAAATCATACCAAACGTTACAAAAACCGACTTACGAATATATGGCAACAAAACGACACACCTTATCGCAAATTAAGTTTTATCACGTACGCACATCATAAATTAACTTGGAGAACCTATATAGGCAAAACCAAACTTGAGAGTTATCTTGATTAATAATAAAGTTTACCCTTGACTAAGTGTGTGTCCTTAAAAACAGGATTTATGCCTAGGTCTTGAAATTTCGAACTTAGTTTCTAACACAGAATAGCTTGTTCAACCGAAAGGCAGAAGTAAGGTAAAGCTCAGAGTTATTAGAGTAAAAATAACCCTTTGTATGGCCAAGCACCCATCTGTCCGTACGGCTGTGCTAGAACTAAAAATGTTTATGTTGCTTATTGAACAAAAAATGAAAGAAAACTAGAAACAGCAACTAACTAGGTTATGTACATTTTATGGGAACACGAGGTAAAAGAACCAAATCGCTAACAAATAGAAAAAAAAAAACATGTATACGCTGCCAAAGCCATTGGCATAGACGCCCTCGAAAGCATAAGGGTTACGGGTACCCGTACATGTGCAATTCTGTTGCGTTGGAATCAAATAAAAAAAATGTCAACGAACAAAGGCTGCTACTTGTGCAGCTACGACAAAACCGACCGACACGACGACAAACATAAAATCGGATGAGTAGGCAAATTGCTGAATATACGAGGACACGAGGACACTAGTATGTGTGCTCAAGTTGTTGTTTTGTTAATTGCTCGAGAATTGTCTTCCATCCTATAGATCGAACAGGACTAGGGGCCAGGGGGTGGATTAATGTTTTGATATCCCACCTGACTTTCAAATATTGTGAGCGATTTCCACTATAAAAGAGATTACGCTACATAGTGTGGGGCACACACTGAATAGACGATACGCTCCTAATTGGGTGATTTACGAGTACGAGACAGGAGGAATGAGGACATCCTTTCACCGCAGAGTTCAGAAGGTGTAGAAGGAGAAAATTTGTTGCAACAACAAACTTCTAACCAAATGCCATTCAACCTCAAAGATACATCAACCTGCTGCTAAGACTGTTGACTCAATGAAGGCAGGTGTATGGTAGGCGCTTATTGGCTAAACCCAATTTCAAAGAAATGAAGTGGAATGTCAGCTAGCCGTTTGGAATGTAAATGGCATGTATGCCAAAAGCATTTAATACATGCGTTCCAATTTACATGTCACATTTCACATTTACCATCATGCAATTGATTTTGGGTGGGATTATGGCTTAGGAAATTGAATGTTGCATTGACGTTTCCAAATCAAGTTGGAAGGGCTGAAGTGAGGGACAAGTCTCTCAATGAAATTAATTTTGAAAATACGATGTTAACACATTAAGCTTTTGAATGTTTTGAGGACTTAACAGAACTCAATGATGATTTATGGGCAAACCATTATAAAGAGGGTGGATATGCGCCTATCCTTCTATCGTAAGTTTGGATACCACCATTTCCCTATCTGCCATGACATGTGAACGCCTGCAATCATTTACCAACAACCTGATCGAATTTTATCAGCGTGGTTTCAGACCAGGAATGGTCAGAAATGATCAAATCTTCTCAATGTCCACTTCTGGTATACCAATCGAACTAGTCCGTCTGTGTAAGATGAAGATGGAAAAATTTCGCTACTTCATCAGGGTCTTAAACGACTTCATTGAAACATTCGATATCACAAAAGGATTGAGGAAAAGCGACGCACTGTCATGTGACTTCTTTAACATCATTCCTGAAAGGATTGTGCAAGGTTACCGAGTCAACACCAGAGGCACAATGTTCCATAAATCGTTGCAGCTCCTAGCATACGCCGATGATATTGACATCATTGGTCGAATTTAACGTGATGTTACAGCCACGTTTGCTAGTATAGAGATGGTAAAGGCGGCAGAAATGGGTTAAGCAGTAAAAGAAGTTTAGACCATGTCTATGGTGTCAATAAAATGACACACAACATCGACGAATTAGACAGAACGTAACCAACAACATCTCGTCAGAAATAAAACGAAGAATTACTCTTGCCAAGCGCTGTCTTTAGCTAAGAAGGCAATTTAGTAGTTAGATTCTGACTCGAAAAAAAAACAATTGGAAGACCCCATACAAAACCCGGATCATCACATTTATGCTCTATACGGCGCTGAAATAGAGACTGCAGAGTCTTCGAATACCAGCTATTGGAGGCAGGTATCTAAGGACGAGCATAATTTGACAGGCATGTTAGATGAGGCCCAGTTTCATACCGGACTTAAGAAAAGAAGTTTTCCAATCATAATTATTTCCGTTGATACCATGGAAATATAATACCGTGCTGTCATAAAAGTTGTCAGTGTCATACCGTTAGTGTTCTCATATCATGTGGAAAATTCTCTTCGGCTCTAAGCGCAATCACGCTAACAAGACTTAACATACTCAACAGATGGTCAGAACCTTGCGGCCTGGGTGTAAAACCGAATAAAACTGAACTAGTCCTCTTCACTAACAAGATATAAATCACAGAGTTTGTGGCACCGACGCTGGGAGGGTCCACTCTCTCACTATCAGTAAGTGCCTTATACCTTGGGGTGATACTCGATAGCAAGCTAAAATGGAATCTTAACATAAGCGAAAGGATAAAAAATGCTAATATTGCACTATACAGAATCTGCGGTAAGAAATGGGGTCCCTCTTCGAAGGTCACGAAATGGCTATACACAGCTGTCGTCAGGCCAATTCTCACCTACGGTTGCTTAGTCTGGTGGAATTCAATGAAAAGACGAAACATATGACTGCACTGACAAAGGTTCAACAAACAGCATGTATATTTATAACAGGAGGGAGCTATGAGCACCAGCCTTACAGCAGGCTTGGAAACAATTCTAAATCTCCCCCCATTCGACCTACAGCTGATCGACACAGCAGTGAAAAGCGTAGCATGCCATAAAGACGCTGGAAACCTATGTATCAAAACATTTGGTCACAGCACAATACTGAAATTAGTGGAATATGAGAATGGGGCATATGACCACACCATCCCATATCACGGCATTGATACTAAATACTTAACCAGAATACCTTGTAGAGACGGATAGTCGTTAAACAATGTGGTAGCCAACAACGCTGCCGCTCAAATATCTGGGTGCCAGGACACAATAACACCCAGGAAACGAAAAAGCAAATGACCTAGCCAGACTAGGATCGTCCAGCTGCATCTCCTTATGCTACAATAGGGTTGGACCCCCACTTGCTTTCAAAAAACAGAAAATGACAAGATTCACGCAAAGTGAAACATAATCTAGGCGGCAAAACATCAACACTTGCAAACACACTAAAGACCATTGGCCGGAAATAAGCGGTAGCAAATCTAACAAGCTTATAGCTGTGAACAGAGCTTCCATTTCTATAGCGGTGAGAGTCATAAAAGATCACAATCTGCTGGGTAAACACTCCCATAGGATTAACCTAACTGACTAGCACCAACTTTGCAGGAAGTACGGAGACCCAGACGTCGAGGAGGACATCGTCCGCCTAAGGTGTCTATGCCCCGCAATCAGTAACAGCCGTAACAAAATCCTCGGCAGCTTCTACTACGAGGACTTGACGGATCTAGCCTTCACAGATAGTAAGCTTCTGCTGCAAGTCGGGATGGAGCAACTACCTATTTCAAACTAATGGAGCTCATAACACCTAAGTATCACCAAAGATTATAAAATCATACTTTTGCTCACCAGCTTCATGGTACCGGGCGGGCGGGGTGCACGTGCACACATAAGAAATGAGATCAAAACATATAGTGGGCTGTGCCATTACGAGCCGCCATAGAACAATTTTTCTTGTATGCAGTGCGTCATCTGTATGAGTTTATAATCCTTGGTATCACTCTTTTTATTGACGCAGCTTTCTTTTCGGGTATTATAAAGGGTATCGCTATGGGCCCACGTAGACCTATGCGGGTTTTACGACAAACTTGGGCGTCAACAACCCATCAAACCTAGCCTAACCTAGTCTACATATATTCGTAAAAACTTGAAAAAAATCCAAAATATTTGACTTACATTTGAATTCGTTATCTACAAACTCACAATCTTTGTGACATTAGGGATCTAGGATACACCCACTGTGCTTAGTGTAATCGAATATATATCAGATCTACCATGGAAATTATGCTGTATAACGGGTGGGTAATATAGTGGTTTATTTTTTTAAATCAAAGCTTATTTTGACACTGACAGCTGTTTCCCACTTGAAATCTTGACTGAAAGTCAGTAGTGTACCTCCTTAGAACGAAATGAGTCCACGTTGGAAAATATTAAAAACTTATTTGCAACGTGAGTGCTGTGTAGCCCAAACAGTGCTTCATTTGAAAAGAAGTTTTGGCCGAAATGAAACACCCACCACGCTTCAAGTTTGTGCGAAAAGTTCGTAAGGTTGTTATGTTAGTTATGGTTCCCGTAGTCGTACGGTACGCACAGACGATAACGTGGCTGCTGTAGCCGAGAGTGTCAAATTCAATTCACGAACATCAGTCATCAACTCGCCATCGATCTCAACAGCTCAACAATTCACGAACCAGCCTTTCTCCTGAGGCTTCATCACAAGATTTCGGCGGATTCTTCACTTACAAGGTCCAATTGAAGGCGCACGAACATCCGCTTCGTTATCGCTTGACAGTTTAGGCCTTAGAGCAGCTTGAATCGGACAACGATATTAAGGGCGAAAAATATTTTTTTTCTGAAGAGGCACATTTTCATCTCGGCGGCTCGAAACACCTGCATGTTATTGTCTAGAAGCCTATGCATCCACAAACTAGAGAGTATCAGTTTGGTGTGGTTTGTGGAGTGGTGGCACCAGTTGGCCATTTTTCTTCGAAAGTGAGGTTGGAAACAATGGTCAACGGTGGGCGTTACAGAGACAAGAATTTGGACAATCTCTGGTTGATGCAGGATGACGCGCCATGGCACATATCCCATGCCACAATCGACCATTTTCGCACGAAATTCCCAAATCGTGGTGTCAGCCTTCTTGGCGATATCAAGTGGCCGCTCGGAGGTGCAGTTGGACCCCTTTGCACTTTTTTTTTTGTGGGGAACCATGAAGAACCGGAGTTATGCCAGCAATCCGGAAACAATTCAAGCTCTTAAGGCAGATATCAGCCTAGCAATCAAACCATCAACAAGGTCTTGGAAAATTGGAGTGACACAACGCGCTACTGCGAAGATAGCACACGCAGTCATTTGAACGACTTTGTGTTATATAATTAATGTGAATATTTGCTCATACTAATAAAGCCATAATGCATGGAGAAAAATAATTTTGTTCATTTCATTGCATTTTAAAAAGAAACTTGTATTCGACCCAACCTGTACAAGTCTAAATGTCGTCCTCAAATCATGCAATGACCTTAGTGCACTCTTAGATTTCCCGACTTATGCGCAATAAAAGTAGATGGCAGATCAATCGCTATAATACAACAGACGTCCAGAAGAATTTACCCCAGATTTAGGACATTGTGACCTATAATGGAACTACTTTAAGGACAAATAGATAAGTTCTACTAACGAACGATCGAACTACCGGTAGACATATTTCCTACCAATGCATAATCTCTAGCGATTCAATGGCAGAGTCAACAATCATCTGCATACACCTTGTGGGAATGCTTCAGTAAAAAACCATATGGGAGCCATTAACCCTTAAGCGGAAATTTACAAAAAAAAAGGTACCGCAACGAATATAGCCATGGAGGTCTTTTCCTCATTTCATTATCCATCTAGAAATAAAAGTCTTTAAAAAGTCTGCAGCAAATTTCACAGCTGTTGGTTGAGACATCATCCAAGGGTTGTTGTTCGGTGTGAATATTTCAACGAGGTTTTGAAAACTCATTGTCAACAAGCGATCCGCTTTATGTGATATGATTGCACAAAAAATAGCCAATTTAAGGTAGTTGTCCGGCTTGCGTATCTTGACCCGGTCGGAAATGTTTCCACAATAAATCCGTCCTAAATATTACAATTCCCACTCCATAATTTCCAACTTTTGTTCAAAGATTATTCATAACCGAATGAAAGCAACAACCGTTCCACAAATAGACAACAAATGTCATGACTATAAATAGAAGCCCAACGAACAGGCTCACTCCAAACCAACAGCCGAAACTAAATGCAACAGCACAAAACGAAGGCGAAAAAAAAATAGGAATGAGCTTAGAAAAGGATGAAAATTAATAATAAATAACGCGACACATGCACTATGCCGAAGGCTTATCCTGATTATCAAACTTTTTTTTTTTTTGCCTTCCAATTTTTTTTCCTGCATCTGTTAACTGGGTGAATACAGCTACAAAAACATAGATACCAGATACGTCCTAATACTCGCCCCCTCCCGTGTAGTGTTTTATTTAGAAGCGACGAAGTCAGTTGAGCGGAAAACAAATTGCCACATACAACAAATATGCATGTACGAGATTTGTGCAAGGACTAGAGGTAGGTACATGGGTAAAAGTGAAGTCAAGTCTTCACAAACTCAGTCGAGCTGGAGCATAATGACGCCAGTGGTAACAGTCATGACGATGTGCATGATAACGATGCCATGCGGTGTGTTGGTATACGTGTCCGTGTGTGAGGGCCAGCTGTAAATCTCTTCTTGTGTTTGGGTTTCTAATAAAATCCCTAAGACATTATCATGTCCACTGTAGGTATGGTATGTACTTCCCCCCCATTGCTCTATTAACTACAAACCGTTGTTTTTTTTGCGTTGTTGCCTGCGTTAACACAAACTTAAAGTTTATTGTTGGCTTTAAGGATATTCGCATAAAAAATAGAGTAGGTAGAACAAATGAATAAAAGAAAACACTAGATTCCACAACAACGGGAAAAGTTGAATTTCCATCTTGTACTCTCTCTCTCTCTCTCTCTAATTCTCATTTGTTGTGATGGCTTATGTACAGAAAAGTGAACAAAAACTAACACAGAAAAAGAATACACAATACGAACTAGGAATCTGCGAATATGTATATATAGAGATCTACTACTTTCGGTGACTCGTCCCAGCTTCACATCAACTGTTCAGGCCAACAATGGTTGTTGCTTGAAGGGAATCCCGGTTTTCTGGTGTTTGTTTTTAGTTTTTTTTTGCGGCATCCATTCCGAATAAACTAACAAGTGAAATATTGAAATATCCAGTCTACCTATGTTTCGTGAAATGGACTCGACACGATGAGCGAAAATCTCTTTCAATTATTCTTTTTTTGGAATCCTTTTTTGCTGTCCTTTGTTTTTGTCTAAGCTAAGAGGGAAGTTTCATTTGACACGTTCGCTTTTTAGATCCAGATGTTCTCAATTCTGTCTGTGGTGTAGTATAATAGGGAAACTGTATTTGTTAAGGGAGGATAGTCTTATTTGTAGTGCCTGGAGATGCACTCAAGGAATAATTTCGGTTGATTTTTGTAAAAAAAAATTATTTAAGGTACAATGCTAATACAAGGTTGTGCGAAGTTGTGTTGGAATTATTAGTTTACAGCCAAAGAACATCGGGTGACAACTTTGGGCCACCTTGTGGCGCATGAGGTAGATCTGATCATGCATATTTTTCAATCGTTAGGTGCCTTAACGTCTGATGGACAACCGCAAGCGGAGGGAATGTCAAACTCAGTATTTCCTCTACAATATAATTTGCAGACATTTAAAACCTACACACTTCGAATCACTTTCTCCTCAATTTTTGTAATGACCATTCAGTGCGTCCTTAGCGCCGACAATTATAAGAAAAAAGGAAGCTGGACAAACTAACTGACATAGACTGATATACTAGGTCAGGTTGTTTTCAATGTCAAGCTGTACAGGTTCAATAGACCTATGCTCATTCCGCTCATTCCTGAAAATGAAATGACAAATTGGACAGAACGTCACTATTGATAGATATAATTTTGACCGCTATTTCCTCGGGCTAAGAAGGCAGTTCAGCAGTAAAGCCCTCACTCGAACTATTAAGGAGATCCCATGTAAGGCCCTGATCATCCCAGTCCTTGGTCGATTTGAAAGAAAAATTCTTCGGAAAATCTTCGGTCCCGTTTGCGTTGACGGTCTATGGAGACGAAGATTCAACCAAGAACTATAAAAGCTGTACAGTGACATGTCTCTGGTCTAAAAGCTCCGCATTGGACGTTTATGATGGCTAGGACATGTAGAGCGAATGGACACCGATACTCCGGTTCGCAGAGTCTTCGATTCCCAGCCAGACATCGGTCGCAGTAGAGGAAGACCTCGCCTTAAGTGGCGCGCACAAGTAGAAACCGACCTCAATCAATTTATAGTGCGCAACTGGAGGCAGTAAGCTAAGGCCCGGGTTAATTGGAGAGGCGTGTTAGTTGAGACCCAGGTTCATTCCGGACTGTAGCGCCACTTTAGTAAGTTTGTATGCAAGAGCCTCGAAAAGACCTAATTTTATTGTTTATACGACCTAGCCTGCCAATCAATTGTTGAAAGCTATATTTTTTGGAAATTGAATTTCCAGTTCAACTTCGACTACAAACTTCAAATTTTAAAAGTCTTTTCATGACAGTTTTATACTTACCGTGAGAGGCCTGACCGTGACAAAAACTTAGATATATTTACTTTCGGGCTTTGAACCAGGTACCCCGCGGTTCCGTGTATAGTAGGCAGATTCAAATATTTGTATCGTTGCAAAAGATTGTGACTCAGCCAAGAAGTCTCATTTTTTGACACCAACAGCGAATACATTTTAAAAATCCGCATCAAGCCCCAAATTCGTTAATATAACCGTTTTTTTCGCTCCTGCTCCAAAAGCACGACAGACAAATGTGATGGCACATTTCGAGGAGCTCCTTGACAAAACTTATGAGCGTCAATGTACGAAATTTAATTTGAGATATGTGGTTTCAGCGAAGAAAAAGAGAACAAGTATAGCAGTATTGACGAAAATGACATTTGCCAATAAGCTACATTCGGGAAGGCCCCTATATAAACAGCATATGGTTCCCTGATCTAAACATAATACGAACATCCAGGAGACGTATTTCCACTAATACACAATCAATATGCAATAATTCAAGAGAAGATACAATAATAGTCAAAAGGCATCATCTAAGAGCCCTAATGAAGCCTCTTTTGGACATAAAAACAGTAAAAAAAAATTGAATACATTGCCATGCAAAAGGGACGTATTTAGGTGCCCCAATGTACGCACACTTTGACGGTCTAACACCGAGACGGCCCACTAACTTGTTTCAGGTAAGGTAGGTAAAACAGCGAAAATCCACAACGACGCAGTAAAATGCGAAATACTGTGAAAAAAGGACATTTGCAGAATTGGTATTCCAAAATCTTTCGATTAATACCATACCGTCAGGATCTCATATCGCTGATCAGTGGCGAACTTGCCAAATGCAACAAATTTAATTTTTTCGCAGCAACAGGCTAGTAAGTGCCCGGGACGGAACATAGATTATTTCTTACAACCATTCATTCATGTGTGCATGTGCACTTCTTGCACTATGGCGGGATCTCCTGTTTAATGTCAAATCCGAACGGTTGAGCTGAGATAAGCTTCTCTTGCAAATTGATACTTCTCTGGTAATTTGAAATCTTACTTTCAGGGAGATAAAAACCACCTTCCTGAGCGGTAGTGCATCGCATCAACTATGCCACTGAAATCACAAAACTTAATAAGGGGAGTTACTTATACTCTGGGTAACTTAAGCCTAAGGGAAGTAACTGATTTTCTGGGTTATGTACGCCTATTTTGATTATGAATGTAAACTGACTCCAAGAATGAGTTAAGTTGGGTTAACTCTTTGGTGATGCAGAGTATAGGTTAGATCAGGTCCTTAAGTGTTCCTCTATGAATGAGCTTATTGGTAGGTCAGTGCCCCTACCGACTCAATTAGTAGAGATCTTGTCATATTCTTGCCAAAACTTTAGTAGTATATCTCAGATGGTAAGTGAACTTTATCTGATATTGGTTCTCGTTGGGATCTTGAAATTTAGCCGTTCTCTGACATTACAGTGAATGGACGGTTTGAAGTGCATGCTAATGATCTATTTCTTGCCAGTTCGACGACGATTTTGTGTCCAGCTCACCAATCGGAGAATATGCACTTTTTGCACTGAATTTTCCTTGGATCTGAAGAAGTCCAAATCGATTCAGGATCCACCTGTTTGTTTGAATAATTCTCAAGACCATTTTGGTAACTGATTCCTGCATGATCCAAAGATATAAAATTTAGAATCACCCCATACTCTGCGATTGTGGTAATTCTCATCGCGCTGGCTGACACTAGTGTGCCTAGACTATGATGGAGTACTTGTAGTTTTGTCATTTGTTTCATATAGGGCATAAGGCAGGCGAGGACAGGAAATAACGTAAGAGTTGCCGTAGTGCTTTATAGGCATTAACAATATGTCGCAATTGTCAGATATAACTTTAAGGTAGATATCTAAATCCACTAAAAATTCAAACAACCAAACTTCATCTGGCAAACGCTGATTCTTTGGGATTATCATGCAACTTAGATATGTTCTATGGTCCGAAATGGACGAAGTAATTCCTCTTCGTTTTAAGCGACAAATGAATCGTGAAAGCCTGCATCTCCTTCAACTCAACATTTACCGGCTATAAAGCTACAAAGACCTGGTTTCAAAAAAAAACTATGTCTTGAAGTATTACGACGAAAAGCGAATAAGCAGCAAGAGCCCGGCTTGCAGATCCATTCACATGGTAGACTTATCAATGAAATGACGTGTACAACTAAAGACAATTAGCTTAGGAACGGGCTCGCGAAGTACAAGGCAGACATTACCGCGATCTAGTAAATACGTTGGAAAGGATCAGCAATACACAAACGAAAAACATGCCGACATCCAAGGCTGCACATATAAGGGTGCGGATTCGTTATAGGGAACCGACTTAGGTCAAGAGTAACCGACTTTAAGCCGGTAAGTGATCGTCTGGCTGTGATCCGCATCAGAGCAATGTTTTGCAAGGGCACACGCCCTTACTGATCAGACTGTAAGACTCCGCTATTAACTCTGAGAAAAACATCTCGTCAGAAATTAAACGAAGAATTACTCCTGCCAACCTCTGTTTCATCGGGTTAAGAAGGCAACTCAGTAGTAAGCCCTAACTCGAACTACTAAGGAAATTCTATATAAGACCCTGATGATCCCAGTCCTGCTCTGCGGCACTGAAGCATGGACCTTATCAAAAGCGGATGAAGAATTCGTTGATCGATTCGAGAGGAAAATTCTTCGAAAAATCTTCGGTCCGGTTTGCGTTGACGGGCTATGGAGACGAAGATTCAGCCAAGAACTGTTCGAGCTGTACAGCGGAATGAACCTGGTCAAAAACTCCGGATTGGATGTTTAAGATGGCTAGGACATGCAGAAACTACGGACACCAATACTCCGGCTCGTAGTCTTTCATTCCCAGCCAGATGTCGGAAGCAGTAGAGGAAGACCTCGCCTTAAGTGGACGCACACAAGTAGGAACCGGCAGTTGGAGAGGGACGTTGGTTGAGTTCCAGGTTCATGCCGGAGTGTAGCGCCACTCAAATAAGTAAGTAGACGGAGCCCGTTCGGAATACAATGTGAAAACCATACAATTGAATGCCAAAATCGTCGAGGAAAACATCTTCGACGGGTTAGTTGGAAAGTACATCCTCCACAATAACAAATAATGTCTTCCGACTACAGACTTCGCGGCTTGCAATACTATTATCAGTAGAACTAAGTTCACATGACTTCGAATCCACAAAGCAACCTTGCGAGAACAGACAAAACATTAACCAAATCGACCATATGCTCGTACATACAAACCACACATTTAACATCCTCGCGGCAGCAAAACTCAGAGCCCGACTGTCCAATGGGGAGAAGCTACGAATGGGTGCTAACCTCACGTTGTGAAGCTAGTAAGCCTAAGACTGCTAGAGTCCATAAACAAGGACTTAGTGAGAGACCCCCGCTGTATCCCTGTCCTCTACCTATATCAACCCCAATGGATACATTATCGCAATACTGGCAAGGAAGTTGTTGAAAACACCATACCTACCAGCCACCCCGAAAAGATGTCCGTGGTATGATGAAGTTTGCAGGTACCAACAAGATATGACGGAAGAGGCACATGTCAAGGAGCTACAACGCAATACATACGGCGCACAGGTAGAGTACCGAACCAAGAGTATGGAAGAGGAGAAATCCTGCGTAGGAAGAAAAGACAACACCCAGCTCAGGAAAATCGAAGAGTCTCGCGACAAGAAGAACATCCGCCAATCCTACAAGTAAGCCAAACGAAAACCTGAAAGCTGGCTTTAAAGTAGAAACGCAGACTCTACGAAATAACAATGGCAACCTTGTCACTAACGCGCAGGGAGTTGTAGATGTCTTGAGAAAGTATTTTCGTAGCTGCTTAGTGCGCATAATGTCGAGAGAGTGATAAGGCTGTAACCAGTCCACCTCCAGTCAACGAAAAGGTAACGCTCCCTCCCTGTATTGAAGAAGTTAGAGCAGCCATAAACAAACTAAAGAACAACAAGGCAGCCGGTTCGAATGGATTTCCAGCATAAATCTTAAAATATGGAGCTGCTGCCATTGAAGTGTGCATGTAGCAAACCATCAAGAAAGTCTGACTAGAATATCAGCTCGATATGTCTCATCTACAAAAAAGACCATCTCATGTCTTCCACCAACTACCGAGTCATATCCCTGCTAAATGTCGCATATAAGTTCATATCCGCAGGTGGCCATGGCTCAGAGGAATGCGTAGTTGACTGCTAAGCCAAACGTTGCGGGTTCAAGCCCCAGCTTCGGCAGCATTTGTTTTCTACGAAAATGGCCAGCTTATCTGAGGCCACCTGTGCGATAATATGAGACAATATTAATCTATGTCTCCTCCTCTGTGCCACGTAGGTGTATGTTATATGTCTTTCCTTCTTTGTATCTATCTGTCTCTCTCTGTTGTATTAATGTCTTGATCTGTCCCAGCCGATGGCCTCAGTCGCCAGTGCTGTTACGTGTCTGTAGTTCGTTGCATTCATGTGCGAAGTACTGTGATGTCCAATGTCCAAGTTCATATCCAAGGTACTGTGTGAACGTCTCAAGACCTTCTGCAACAAAATTATTTATTTGAATGTTATTTCATTCCAAAATGTTCATCAGTGACCACAGATTCTAAAACTAATATAATCTGCCAAAGATACGCCGGAGATAACACATAAACAAACATCAAACAATGTCCTTAATGCATGCATTTCCCAATCAACATACCGAACCTTGAACCTATAGAAAACCTTAAAATACCTTCCTTATTGGAGAAAAATAAAAGCGCATATTCAAGCCTCTAATTAGCGCAGGAAAAAATACTACATGTACGTTTCCTACTCCATTCCTCCTCTTACATTGTTACCGCGTGATAAATTTACATACAAAGCAGCGATTAAAAGGAAAATACTGTCCTTAGCGTGACTCGAGGACACATCTAGCAGAGGACAAAGTGGAAGGCAAGGAAAAAGTAGTGGGTAGATCCCCATCCTTCTGCGCCTACCCACAGCTAGTTGTGGTCTAAGTTCTTTTTCGAGCAAAGTGACATCTAAAGAGGACTCCGTGGGTAGCGCCACATGCATGTAGAATCCCCACATCCATGGCACAAGTCGAGCTATTTCGTGGGCATGATATAAGTTTACTTTAGCACGAAATGGAAATCGTGGGCTAAGAGGATAATAATTCAAAAATGCAAAAAAGAGAAAGAAATGTGAACAAAAAAATTAAGAAAATATGAAGGACACTCTATGTGTTGCGTGCTATAAGTTTTAGTAATTAGTGGAGGCGTATCCTGTGCTTGTTCGGCTTTTGCGAGATAAGGTTTTGATTTCGAAATGAACTGGGTGCGTTCAATTTTGAATGGTGCCTATCGTGTTTGATGTAAGTAATATTATATCAAGTGACATTTGAAGTAAGGACCAAGACGTTTATAATTGCAGATTCGCATTTATAATGTGAATGGAACACTGGGAATATTAAAATTTTAGGACTTATAAAGCATGCGGATGCACATTGTTTGCATTAAGACTATAAGATATTATTAAAATTTGTTTGTAAGAACCAAACTAAAGGATGAGCCAATAGCTTGTTTGCTGCGCAATCTGGTGACAGTCTTTGTACTTATTCAGTAACATAAGCTTCTGTCGCATCCCCAGTTATTTTGCATTTTTAAATGAATGACGAAAGTCCGCAAAAGTTTGGGTAACAAATGTTTTTTAAGTGCGAGTTCATCCTAGTTTCGGGATTAAACTCAAGTTGACACGAGAAACTTGTTTTTCAGTTGATTTATCTTAATAAAATATCTTAAGTCTAGATATAATCATAGAAGAACTATGAATGATTGTGAATGAATAGACGGAGCATATGGCTTAGCACCCGTAGGGTTAGAGGATCCACCAGGAAAGTGAGTATCCAGAAGTAGGTCAATGGTTTCCATGCTGGAGGTAGTCTATGGACTGTCTGGTTCAAGTACGTAGCTGAATATTGGTGGATTGGTGGAGAGGATTTTACAGAGTCTAAAAGTCGCTGATGTTACTTTTATGAAAGCGAATAAGGTGCACCAGGATAGTCTCTTCTATTTCTTGAACGAGATTTTGTGTTTTGCGAGATGACTTAAAGTGGTCCCAGTAGGTGTCTCTTTTGAGCTCTTGACATTGTTGAATAGGTTGGAGTTACACCAGGCAGTATTGGCATTTTCTCTAGATGACTGGGTATTGACTTCTGATCTAAAGAAGTTCAATGCTAAGTATCTTGTCCCACTGTATGAAAACCAACTCTGGAATGATGTAGTCGAGCATGCCCGATGACTGGGATATCAGCACCATATGCCCATCTACAAGAAGGCGATCCCATGTCGTGCACTAACTACCGAGGCACATTCCTGCTAAAGACTGAACCTTCAGTTTAAGGATCAAGCAATCACGCATGTCAGAGCGCTTGGATTAAATAATGGGCACTAACATGCTCAGGATCGAAGAGGATGTGACGCTACCTTGCCCCATGCAGAGGTCCTCACAGGTCGTAACCTCGTTAAGTAAGTAAGTATTAGCAATGCTGGGAGTCTTTCAGGGAAAAAAAATCATCCGCGTATGTCCTTTGTCTCTTCATGGGTTCCATAGCTCCAGCATACTAAGAATCCAAGAATATCTTATCCCTTATATGGGTCATCACATTTGAAAAGGGTCAGATCGACCTCTTCCAGCAATAATTCGCTGAAATTCCTGCTCTAGCAGTCCAGATGATCCAAGGAAATATCAATATACCACCAAATTACTGCATTCATACTGATCGGCGAATTTAATATCAAAAGTATCTCCAGGACTCCCGAATTCGCTCCACTTCATCACGGTTGACACCAAACATGTTAAAAAAAAAATAAACCGAAAATTGGGGTTTGAAAGAAACGAAACCTATCAAAATTGGAAAGTAACCATTTACAGAGACGAGCTACACAAGCCTTGTCACATTTCAGAATTTCAGTTTTAGTTTAATCTGCCCGACATAATGATGAATATAAGGGAACGAACACAACCACCACCGAAAAGGTCTGAGATAAATTGGCACGTGGCTTAACAAGCATGTAGCTTGTCACCTTCTAGCAACGTGAATAAACCTTGTTCCTACGCAACTTTGACGGAATGTAAATTCCGTTAAGGTATTTAAACTCAGCAACCCGTTTCGAAGCATCTACCACCCATCTCATCATTAAACAGAATTGATAGCTGCGCGTTTCTTAGAGCGATAAAAGTGAAGTATATACGTATCACTAATACCCGTACTAATTATTTATCACATTTTTTTACGTCTTGAGCAGAACGGGACAGAAACACAAAAAAAAAACGATTCCGTCTTAAGTCCTGCAACAAAACACTAGTAATGAGGATTCCCTTACCCATCGGCTTTGTAGACAGAATTAAAAATAATTCAAACCGGAATACTCGTACCCCTACCCGGCGCAAATGAAGAGCGACGTCCTCCAAAAAGCTTCATAGCTTTCCCCCTATTTAACCCTCGCCATCGTCTCTGTTTCCTTGTAGTCGGCGAAAATATTTTCAAAGATGAAATATTCAATTTGCTCAAGTGGAAGGATTCTCGATTTAATGAACATGCTTTTAATTTTTATCTTACGAAGCCAAAGACAGAAGGGAAGCCTGAGACGCAAGTGGTGTGGGGCAGTGTTCTGGTGAAATTTGCGAAGTATGCTCAAAATTGTTCACCCAATCGACTAGAAGTCCCAGACAAGACAATCACTTTCCACCAAGCCAAGAACATCTTATCAAATTTGTGTGCTAATAAGGATGCGGGGATCAAAGAGCCAGCAATTGAATCGAAAGGAATAACTTGTGTAATTGCCTGCGGTGGATAAAGAACTTAAACCTTATTTATCGCCAACCCTGATCCACCCATGCAATGGGTTGGTGTTTAATATGACACTGGAGGATGTAGATCCTTTGATAAACATGCTTCTCCGAATTTATGTCATTGCTTACATATTGTGACCATCACCCAAATGTTGTTTGTCATACCAGCAACCAGCATCTCGACAGCTCCCGAGCTCATTAGAGCCACTCGTGGAAGAGGCGACGGTTTTATTGGAGTAACATTGGTTTTTGTTGACGGAAATAGGTCCTTACTGTGTGTGTATATGCGGTACTTGTTTGGCCCGCTTCCAAAAGCGATAAACTTGTACGAGGAGATATTATTTAACGCTTGTACCGTCGTTATGGTGCCTATTCGAGGCTTCCAAACAAAGTAAATCCAATGCAAGGCGATGCTGGTGTTGTTAGTTTAATTAGCATGCATTTGTGTGTTCATTTGTCTGTGCAATTGGATAAATCGATTGAATTGGCCTTACATGAAGGATTCCGTTTACCCTACATGTGACATAATAAACAACCGGAATATACGTTGGGAATTATTTTAATAGGTAGCTTAAGTTTCAACCGTCGGCAGGACCCCTTGTGGCAGTATGACCTTGATAAGCTGGCAAGTGGATGAATAAATTAGCAGAATTGAGACTCAGAGGCGGGTGGAGCTGGTGTTTGAAAGTTAGTTTCTGAGTGGCATTCGTTGAATATTGATGATGTGTGGAGATGTTGGAACCTGAAGAAAGCTTTTAAGGTCACAAGTTGTATTTAACAGCGTCTACAAGCTAAAATGAGGATATTAATGGTTTCGATATAATATTGGATAAAATCTATTTGAAAAGGATCTGTTTTACTTTGTTGCGAAGTTGTGAATACCCATTGGGTCACAGGAACTCAAATATTAGTCCATTGTATATCAATCTTTTTAATGAAAAGGAGCAAGCGATGCGATTTTGTTTATTTTGAGGTGAAGAGAACCTATAACGCTTAACCAGCATATCGATTTCCCTGTAAATTTTTGATAACTCGGCGCCTGAATTTCTGGAGATTATGCACATATTGATGAAAATAAAGAAAAGCATCCCTTTTCCAAAAGAAGGCTTTAGAAATTGTCTTTACAAATGTAACAGCCAATAAACGCAATTTTGGTTTTGTCGAATCCGTTTTGCTGTTTTCGACGACGAAGATACATCACTGTCTTCGTTGCACATATGTTTTGTCCGCGCTTGCCTCCCTACCTATTCAATTATCTGATGTGCATGCTTTGGATTCATTGCAGAGTGCTTTCTGCCTCTTACACTCTTGCTCTCTTTTGCTGAAACAAGTTTTTGCTTATTGTATGTCTTCCAGCCTTCCCCTACCCATGACTTTTAGTGTCTAAATTTCGTTTCATGTTTGTTTGAATTTACCCCAACAAGTCCAAAGAAGTTTCACTTCAAACTCGTTTGGAAGCATTTAAATAAGGATAGGTTCAAAAAAGCTCTAGGTATGAGTGACACACGAATTAAAGCAGAAAACCCTAAGGGTTTGAATTTCCATCCAAAAATCTCTGCTAAATGAAGCGTATGGTGACTAGTGATGAAAAGTGAAACCTGCACAACCTCAAGCGAAAACAGTCGTGGGAAATCACTTTAAGCCGGCGCTAAATGAATCCAAGCTAGAAAATTGGAAGAGATGAAGTGATGGTTGGATGTAGTTGAGCTAGGGCGAAACCTGACCGACCGGCTTTTACTTGGTTGTAACTTTAACTTGACATCAATTGCGTTTATGTTTCCTACATATGCTAACCATCGGATGCTGATCTTAGCCAACGGATTTGACTTCAAAAAAACAACAAATTTTTGGCGTAACATCCTCGTAGTACCCAGGGCCGAGCTTTCTCTCAACCATTCATTTATTCACTGACACAATTGATACTACTTGGATGATTTGTCAGATCATCACGAGAGGAAGACCAGTAAAAATCATTTAGGTGTTGCTACGGCTGGGAATAGAAACCAGACCTTTTGCGCGACAGTTCATCGCACTAATCATCGCGCAACTGGGCCTGATTTGACTTGCTTAACTTATTAATGCGATTGTTGATAACAAGACGAAAAATAGCAACACTATAAAAACCCTAGTCAGAATTATTTGTATGGAATATCCGGCCTGCTGTCCTACGGTGAAATCATGGCCTAGACCTACAGGTTAGGGATTGTGCTCTGGACAAACAATTCGGAAGGTAACAATTCGAAAGGGTTAATTTTAATTTTGACGACCATGTGAAATTAAAAAAGGACAACGACACGTTCGTGTCTGCACCTGGAATGTGAGAACATTAAATAGAAGAGGTGCAGACAAAAAACTAGCGGAAGACCTGAGGTGCTACAGAGCAGATATAACTACCTACTAGTTAATACGATGGGATGGGCCAGGCAAAAGCAGAATTGAAAACCGTGACATCTCTACGGTCCACTTTATAGTGATAAGAAACAAAAAAGAATATCTTAAGCTGTATTATCGGAAAATACAGCCTTCACGACACCACGTCTGCTAACGAACTAAGGCTAATTGACTAAACATCGGAATGAAATTCCACTTTGTATAGCACACTTCTTTCCCACCTTTATATAAATAAGGATACATGACGGTCTTCGAAAATTCCGAGGGGGTAATATTGACTCGGACCAACACCTTGTAGCAGCTACCACGCCAAAAGGAATGTGAAATGTAAAATGTGGGCACGAAAATATTTCGAGATGAACAAGGAAAGATTTTATTTGAACAATCTTGGATCAGTTGAATATGTCGATGACGAATAAACTATCGCTGTCAGATAGAACGAACCATTTAATATTGGCCATTACACCGAAAATGAATAAAACCCGAACTAAATTAATTCAGGATAGCAAAATCGAAGCTTAATATTCATAAGTAAGTCAGAAATGGCAGCCTTTCCGACGAGCTGCGCCAACTGCAACGGCAAAAGTGTACCTAACACCACATAAAATATGTTTTAATATGTGAGTCCTTTAAACCTTTTACAAACAACCTGTTTTGCCCTTATCAGTGTGATTTTGAGCCGGGACAACTTCAAATTGTTCGCACTTCTACAGATCCTGGAAAAAAAAACTAGAAATGCAAATGAATACCAATCACATATTCATCGATTTCGAAGCCGCATACGACAACATTTATAAAGATGAACAGAGCCACGTAAGGGTAAGACCAAGTTTATGATCTTGACACGAAATGACACATAACGTCGACGAATTGTACAGAATGTGTCATATAACTTTAAGGTAGTACATGACTGAGTAAGTAAGAAAGTAAGAACATGACTTTGTCCACCTCCGCTTAGTTCTTTACTCTGAAAACTATATGAGTTGTACAGCGGCATAGATCTGATCAACGTTTGAGATGGCTAAGACATGTAGCAATTCTCCGGCTCGCAAAGTCTTCGATTCCTAGCCAGATGTCGGACACAGTAGAAGAAGACATCGCTTTAATTATCACACACCTACTGAAAGCAGTAAGCTAAAGACCGGGCATATCGTTTGAGGCCTATGTTCATTACGGACTATATCGCCACTATATATTATCTACTACAAGCTGCTTCTCTACGGCAAAGCTCTTGATTCGAACCTTTACTGACAAGAATTGGGACCGTCTTAAGGAAGTTATCACCCAGAAGCGACGAACTTGTGCCAAAAGGAGAGGAATTGGGTTCCCACATGAAAATACCAGCCACGCACAATGCCATACGGACATGGCATGTGTTTAACATATGCTCCTGTTCATGCCAATCGTCGGTGAAAAACGCACGTGAAAAACGACTGCCTTAGTCTGTTGTCAGTAGGGACGAAGGATTCTATGATGAAGCCGTATCATTTTAACTTTCAATTACTTTAAATTTTTGGATTTATTCTCATTACACCTGCGTTTAGTTTAAAAAAAACTTTGAAAGCCTTAAAACATCCGGAGTCTTCGATTTCGACCCAGATGTCGGACGCAGTGAAGGAAGACCTTGCTTTTAGTGGCTCGCACAAGTAGAACAAGTCGACGTCCTCAACCAACTTGAAGTGCGCAACTGGAGGCAGTTTTCTAAGGACCGGGTTAATTGGAGGGGTATGTCGGTTGAGGCCCAGATTTATTCCAAACTGTAGCACCACTAAGTAAGTAAGATTTTTGAAATTGGCATTACAACAGCAAAACTCGTAGTACCTACCATATACAGCTTCTGGAAAAACCGACTATTCTCAAAAATGGCTCTTAAAGATTTATAATTTACTTAACACTATTATTAAAGTTTACATTGGAAATATACCGACATTTTCCAAAGAAAAAATTGATCGACGGATTTCGCGGAAACATTTCTTTAAATCCATTCAGATACTCTATGCATACATAAACCAGCAAATGTGTTGGCCTACTGTTAGAATTCAAAGCGCGGGGTCCCTCCACCTCTTGCGGAAGTCCTGCAAACATTCAATATGCCTTGTTGAAAAATAATAACTTCACACATACACACAAATGCAAGAAAAACTAGCTTTGAAGCCCTCTATAGACCGTAAATGGGAGATATTTCATTATCTGTGGGATTAATTGAAAATATATTGACATTCAGGTCCTTCTGGATAGCATCTTCATATATGCGACAATCATGAATAGGTAAGACTTTTCTGGGTATTTCTATCGGATAACCAGAAATATCTGCGAAGAGCTCGTCAATAAGGTAAAGTAAAGTCAATAAGTGAGTGTAAGCCCTAAGAATTCGGACAATAGATATTCAAGATTATGTCGCCAGTGAAAACTAGAATCCTGAAAGTATGAGAGCATGACTGTAATATGTATGCGGCTTTCACTCCACGAACATTTAAAAAAAAGAAATTTTCTGCTACGGGACTACACAATTCCTAACAATGTTATAATTGTTTCCGGGGTGCATGTTTAACATTTACTTGTTGGGTACGACGCGACTTAAATCTCATTTCGATATATAACATCTACCCCTATAAACCCATAAAAAATTAATGACGCTGAAGACACGTACAACCCTTCAATAGGGGCAGTTGCTAAATACGTCAAATTAAGATTTTAAAACGACAAAATGGTTTTCTTTTTGGAATATAAAAGGCGTCCATTCACTCCATTATTTTTGAAAACCAATAAAATCATTTTTAAGGCTGCAATAAAATCGAACATTAAACATCCTTTCCATGCCTAAAACCGGCCGAATTGATGCAAAGTGAACCCCTCTAAAAAAAAGCTAGTCAACCGGAATTTATGAGGGTTCACTCTGCGTCCCTGTGGCGTATACGTAATATTTGTTTTCATAAACTCAACCCAGGCACCAATATACCATCTCGCAACAGGGAATCATACCATCAACCATTGACAATGCCTGATTTCAATTTATTACCTGTAATAATGACCTCTCCTAAAAAAGGATAATAACAAAAAAAAAAAAAAACAGGCAAGTTAAAGGCGGCGTGCGACATTATTATTCCAAATACATGAGTTTCAAAAATTGTTATTTTTTTTTACTCTCAGCTTTTAACGTCCGCATAACCTTCATGCGACAAATCATTATCATCGAAGATTATACGGCATCAACAAAAAAATCACTTAAGAGTACCAACCTAATATCCATTCATGTGTATCATCTCATGATGCTTTTTAAGCGATAAATCCTTTAAACGCCGATATCGGAAGTAGGTTATTGTTATAAACTACCAGCGACAGCCTAAAAGAATTACTAGTGGCAATCAATTTACAAATCCATTTGGTTCCTTGTATCAAAGTTATTACAATTCAATTACATAAGTGCACTGCCGGCTAGGAAACAATACACACGTATGCTTTGGCAAATGATCGGTATCCACACTCTGTACACACAACAATCAATTCAATTGTGAAAGGACACACCAGCAACGTATATCTTTTGTTGTTCTATACTTTTTTTATAAATCCTTTCTAGAGAGTATACCGCCGCAGCATTCACTTATCCTGCGGTTTTCTTTTAATGAATTCAGTGTAATGCACATACACACATAGCTTTGCTTGCACACTTTATGTACTCTTTTTTTTCTCACTCTTCACGCGCGCAATTTTTTTTTTTATCCTTGCTCTCACTCTCCTTTGGATGCTTTATTTGTCGTGTGGTGTTTTTCTATGTTTATTCGTTTCGCACTTTTTTTTTAAAGCTCACAGGACATTCTGTTACACACTAGTGCTGCTGGTAGCAGTAGGAGTGGATGATGATGGTGATGAACTTTGTTGTTTCTGTTGTGTGTATTGCATCCTTTAAGGATATAATTTTACTCCAATACATTTAGCACAGACCGGTTTATAGCGCGGATTACTTTGAATAAATTATATACATCACTGGTTATGGGGGATTTGAAATTGCATTTCGCAAGGAATTTCGTGTGACTTCGATATGGTTTTGTATAAAAAAAATGGATTTCTCGTATCCAGGACATGCACTGAACTTTTGATTCGGAACGAAGTCACATTCACATCGGCTGTTGGTTTATTCACTCGTACAAGGGACACAGACCTGCTACCGTGAAAAGGAATTTCTTTTGTAACTGAAATTTCGCAAAAGGATATTGCCCACGTACAAGTGTGTACGAGCTTTCTGAGAGTGTTTTGTTATCGTTACCTCGGAATAGACCACTTGTTCAAGTCAACACTCGGCCATTTTACGTACTTTTCGAGGATATTCCTACCGTTCCCGAATAATTAATGAAACGACGAACTCGACTGCTTTCCGCTTTTAATCCCTTAAAATGAAAATTTCACCGAGAACCACACACAGAAGAACATTTTCGAATGGAGGCACACTGGGATTAGATTTTTTTTTTTTTTGAGATTTTTTTTTTTCATTTAATTTTTCCTTTACAGGCGATTCACCTCGTTCCTCACAAAAACAGAGGATAGTTTATGAAAATGAGAGGAGAGGAGTTCCACAACAACACGCAACTGAGAAGCTTTGGAGTTTCCCAACCGAATGAACACCGCAATGCATGTGGTACCAACTGCCAAGACAGTAAAGTGTAAGAGCTTTCCACCCTTGTATGGTTGCAATCTCTCTCTTTCTCTCTGTGTCTACCTCTCAGGCGCTCAATCTCATCTCATTTGGAAAATTCCACATGCTTAAGCATTCTCCAAAATGAAATCTCTATTTCCGAGGGTTGGGGTGTTGTTTTCTAAGGAACACGCTTTGGCTGCCAGCAGCATTTTTCCGAATACTATCATCTCCAAAAATTGGGTTGAACACAAAAAACACAGGAAAATTCTATGCTGGGAGTTCCAGGAGGATACGTTCACACATGCGCTGGAATTTCTTTATAACTTTTCTCTGAGTGTATGTCAGTGTAACACTGGAATACCCCCACCCCGTTGTTAAGTGTATTTTTTGTTGTGTGTGCATCTGTTGTCATTTGCATGGATAGAGTTGCCTTTGTACAAAAATTGTTTCGAAAATAAAGGTGTGGAGACTTTGAAAATTGCAGCCACAAAACCGCCCTTAAAGGGACGCACAGAGAAGAAATGGAGAAGTTAAACATATTTTGAGAAGGATTTTCTTATTAAGCAGGCTGGAGGTTTCTATTTTTCTTCCTATTAAGTGGCGGTTTCTTTGGTTCAGACAGGGTCAACCTTTTTGTAGACTTAACCCTTCCGCCCACCGATTTAATGGTTTGTCAATTCCACCTACTGATTGTCATCTCGAGTGAAATTAGACATGGAATTTGCGTTTTGAAAAATGTTAGTTCGATGGCAGGGTATCCTGAATCCAAAAATGGAGTGAGACAAAGGGGTCTATTGTGTTTTGTATAAATGATTTGTTGAGAAAATTTTAAAATATCATAGAATTAGCCATATTTTTGAGCGCTACGATTGCTTACGAAAACAACAAGAAAAGCTTTTTTTAGCTTGTGAGAAAGTGGGGCAAGCGGATTAAATACTGGTGAATGATGAAGTTGGATTTTAGTATGGTGAGGATATTCTTAGAGTTCATTCGCCTTGAACGGCAAAATATTTTGAACTACAAAAAAGCCGGGGCAAGTGCACTTGGAACGGAATGAGCTATATAAAATCAATCCATGAAACATGCGGACATTTCATACTGGATCTACTTATTTGATAAGGTGAAAACAAGGGTTAGTTATATACACAAATAGCACTATACCTTGGTCATATTTTTTTCTAACAAATTCGCTAATTTTAACGAATTTTTGTTTAAATAACTTCCCAAGAGCAACATTAACGTCAAAATGTGAATTGGTATCCATTTTGTTGACATAAAAAAATAATTAAAAAATCTTAATAAAATTAACGTGATTAATTTCAAAAATATTATCAGTCGAATGAGTTGTTTTTATAAACTCTTCTTAGGTGAGACGAACCTATAACACTCCAGGGAAACCCTGTGATGGGGATTGTGTTGTTTTACGAGGCATTTTGAATTATTGCCCGTATAATATATGGCCCCAACATTGGTAATCACTTCTTCAATTTGGCTTTTATGACATGGAAGATTTGAAGTTTCTTGTTGTAAACTTAAAACTTTAAAAAAGTCCTTAAGTAATAAATCTGGCGACGTCAGTTTTGACAATCAGGGGGCCTACACTGGAGTTCGTTCTGAAAGTCATTTGTATTCGAAAACGCTTTGCGTTTCGAGTTTTTATTTCGAATCGAAATGGAAGATAAAGATAGAGAAAACAAAATATTCGTTTTTGAAAAATTTCACTTTCGGAATGAATCGTAGGGCTGCTGGCCAGACGGTTTAAAGCTAAAAATAAAAAATAAAGATCACACGGCCCGAAAACTGCTTATTCGGTTTGTCTAGCGCTATGAGAACGGGTTGGTTCGTCTTGGTGGAACCAACAATGCAACAAATCAGAAACTTGCGCCAAAAAAAAAACTCGATTTGAATCAAAGGCGCTCACTATTTATGGTCATGGTGATGTAATCTGGTGCCAAATTGTGTGATTAGTCACCTCGTAGAAGTGTTGACTTGTGGACAGATCGACCTTAGCAATAGCAGTGATATTCTCTGTCAAACGATCAATACCGGTCCTGATTATTTTTGTAACTTCTTAAGTGGACCATTTTGCACGAGATTCTCAGCCAAATGGTTATTATTCAAATGTCGACGATATTGATGCTCCGTTAAGACAATAGACCGAAAATCGGCTTAAGGCTTACTTCCCCTTAATAATATCATTGCATATTTTCAAATAATTCGTAATCTGTCTACAACATAAACTTCAAGGCACACTGACATTTAACGCGATTTGCAGAAATAATCACATTGTGGCATTTTTCTAATTTCATTTATGTTCAGTTTGGTTTGCCATTTCATCATAAAAAGGTTGACAAATGAACAACGCTTGCAAGTCGTGTAAATTTATTTCGAATATAATGGTTCAGCTCGCGAAGTTAACCGCCATTTTATGGTCGACATAATCGTCCATCAGAGCAATGAATTCGGTTAACCATGGATCGTTTTCGCACTGCGTTTACTCTATGTGACAATACGCATCCGCAGAGATATCGAACAGTGCGCATCGAAGAGACAATTACCGCTGTAAAGCAAAATGTTGAATAGGACCCGAATGAATCGATTCGCCACCGTGCACAGCATTCGAAGCTTTGTCCATCAACTTTATTGAAGATTTTGCGCAAAGATCTTTGCTTCCGACCTTACAAGATCCAGCTTGTGCAAGAATTAAAGCCGCGATACCTGCAATGCGTCATGATTTGGTGCATGGGCCGAAAATGATATTGATCTCGATGCTGAATTTCATCGCAAAATTTTGTTCAGTAATGAGGCTCTTTTTTTGGTTGAATGGCTACGTCAACAAGCGGTGGCCGCGGTGTAGTGGTAATGTGTTCGTCTGTTGAGTGGAAGGTTGCGCGTTCAATCTCAACCAAAATCCATTGCACTTTTATTTAAAAGATATAAAAAGGTCGGTGTAATACCTAAAAGTATGCACACCATCTTGAATTTCTTCAAATTTAGCGAACACAAGAAAAAAAAGTGACTCCCCGAAGCTAGTTCGGACACCACCCATGGAGTTTAAGTCTCTACTACATCCAAAATCTTTCCTATCCTCTCTTTCTTCCCCTTCTCTAACGCTCGTACTATGGTTACATATAAAGGGTATTCATAACCCCTTGAGAACGTGTAAATTATAAAAAAAAAACAAGCCATTAAGAAGACTTGGAAGCCAACATTCGGGGCGTTATTACCGACATACGGACCCAAGTGCTCGAAAAAGTGGTTGAAAATTGGATCTCTAGACTTGGCTTTATTCGAACCAGCCGCGGCGGCTACATGCCGGAATCATATTTAAACATTAATGGCATAAAATCGCTCTTCCAATAAAGCCAAATTGATGGACATTAAAACGATTTTCTTGTGTTTTATTTCAATTCGAAGTTCTATACCTTTAAAAAGGGTATTCATAACCCCTTGAGTGCGCGTAAATAATAAAAGAAATAAAAAATTAGTGATGTCTGTTCGTCTGTCACCAGTTGCTGGCCCTTAATGAGCTATAATTATAAAATTTAGTTCACGAACTCTTTGCTGCTTCCATCAGACCAAGTGAACATTTGTTGTAAAATTTGTTCATTTCCACACCCACTTTCCAGAAAACCATTGTTTTTGGTCAAACCTAAAGCCACTTTGAAAAACACCCTACTTAGAGAATCTGAATATCAATATTTCATCTGTACAAAGTTTTTTGGCACACTCACTTTTTGAGAGCGTCTTTAGCAATAAACTTTTTTTTTCAAATTTTTAAGAAATTCGAAAACAAAAGTTTGATGCTAATACTTCGCCAATATAGAATTCGTCTTCAGATCATTTTGACTCACATTTTAGGGGCGTCACTTACATACAAAAAAAATATTTTTTTAGCACTTGACATAACTAATCTGGCATAGGTGGTCATTCCGACAATGTTGAGTTATTTGAGTTATTTTTGTATATGAGCTCGTTGTTCGTTAACTATCTACGGAAATATCTATCTTAAAAATAGGCCCACAGTCACGGCTACTTTCATAAAAAAAAACCCTCGGTATTGGTCAACCGACAAGGTATTTTAATAAGGGCCCAATAAAGTTTTTTTAGATAATGTCACTTGCTATATTTCATCCAAATACGTTTTTTTTAGCCACGTCCACTTATTTTGAGGATGAGTTAAGAAAGGGGTTTTAAATGATCCAGACAGCCGGATGGTGAGTGCAACGAACTACCGCGCAGAAGGTCTGTGTTCGATTCCAAACCATAGCAACACTTAAATAATTTTTGAATGGCCCTCCTCTCGTGATGATCTAACAAATCATCTTAGCAGTATCAACTGTCAAGAAATGCTTCTCTCAACTTGGCCGTTCGAAATGTTCATAAAACAGAAGTACACACGCATACACGAATGGTTGTGAGAAAGCTAAGCCCTGGGTACTGACAAGCTTTTTTTTTTTGACAACGGATTGTAGCATTTACATATGTTTTTATAGTAAATTGTTCAATAGAAAGTGATATTAGGAAGATTCGTCACAAACTTGCAAAAATTAGAAACTGTATAGAAATCTTTCCTTCAATAGTGACAATTCCAGTAGACATTGCAACTAACAACCACACCAACTACTCAATAGTTAAATATGTTTGTTCCATATTTACTATTTACAAACTACCAGACGCCATTTAAAATATACAGGTGGTCTGTGCTAATAGTAGGATACCAGTTCTTAATACATGCTTCTTTAGTTAAATAAACGTAAGTAAATGTCAAACCATATCATTTACATCTTCTTCCTCACCAAAGAATAACGGGATGGAAAGGTATAAAATGTGAACTCTAAATAAATCTTCAAAAATAATCCAAAATAACCGCTTCTTCTTCGTGAAAGGTATGATAAAAATTAGTAAAGCTCGAACTACTGATCATCCCAGTCCCGCTCTACGCCGCTGAAGCATGGACCGTATCAAAAGCGGATAAAGAAATTCATGGTTTTTTTGAAAAAAAATTCTTCGAAAAATCTTTTGCGTTGAAAAGCTTTGAAGACAAAAATTCAACCCCGAACTAAACGAGCTGTACAACGAAAAAACCCGCAACTAAGCTGTAGGTTAGGGCTTATTTTCCAAAACGATTGGGTCGTCAAAATCAATCAGATGGCGGTTTTAGCGGGGTTAACTGTTGAGATAGCTTAAAACCTTTAAAGCAGCAAAGGGGTCCACCCACGAACTGCAGAAAGGACATAGCCTAGGCGGTTGAACAAAGTTGCGTGAGCCATACTGACTACGGTGGACTAATAACCCTGGACCAGGTAAGCGGTTGGAGCAGTCGGCTTGTTATGGTTATTATGTTGGTTATTATTATCTGACAAATCATCCGAGTAGTATAAATTGTCATGAAAAGCTTATCTCAACTTAGGTGTTCGGATTCGGCATAAAACAGGAGCTCCCGCCATCGTGCTAAGAAGTACACACGCACACATGAATGGTTGTAAGAAAAAAGCTAAGCCCTGGGTATTAACGAGCCTGATGCGCCATAAATTTATTTACACTTTCCGAAAGTCTGACAAACCTCCTAGAGTATAGCACTGTCATGAGAAGCTTCTCAAATTGGCCATTCCGATTCGGTGTTAAACCGGAGGTCCTCTTCATTGATGCATACACATTGGTATCTGGGAAAGCTAGTTTCGAGGCATCTCTTTATGAGCCATTAATTCTAGACATTTCTTTTTTCAAACTCCAAGAGGCTGTTTCTGACATAGTTGGAGCAGTTTGCATCTTTGATACTCTTATACGATTGACAATCGGATTGAAGGCGTTTTAACTATGCTGACCCTGTACATTCTGTTGATCAATTAAAACTCGATTAACGTCTGTTACGTCACTAGCTACAATTTTCTATGGTATTCTCATCTGCTTCAAATTGCGTAATTAGTCACCTCGTTGAAGTGTGGAATTGTGGACTCTCTAGAACAACCTCCGCAGCGGCATTGATATTGACGGTCAAACGTTCGCCACTTCTGGCGACATATTTAGTGGACCCAGTTTATACGAGACGGTAATCCAAATGGCTAGTTGTTTATATACAAGTCAAAACATGGACTTCACATTTTTATCCATAAGATGACTTAGCAGTCTCGAGATCAAAAAACAAGAAAGCAGTAATGCTTTTGATAATCAAACACTGAAGTGGCCTAACAAGAATTCGTATATCCCCCCTCCACAACAATTGCGAAATACTTTACAAAAATTATTATGTCGAAAGCATGCCATCGCAAGAGACCACTCAGACCTTTACAGAAAGAGTATCCTATAATATCTCGATTAATACCATACTATCAGGATCTTATGTCGAAGCCGACTTGCTAACTACGATGTCGTTAAGCCATAAGATTAGACTCAACTTTTTTTTATGAAATTTTATCAAGTGAAGCGAACCTATAATGCTCAAGGAGCGCCCTGAGAGGAAGTATTTTATTGACTTTGCTCTTAAACTGTTTTATTTTTTATGCATGTCTTCTGGAAGTTCGTTTCATTGTTTGCTGGAATTTGGACAGTGTTCGGGAGCTGAAACTGCGTGTTCTGTCAGAATGAATGCAACAATTCTAAGGATGATTTCTTTAAGCTGATCCAAATATCTGCCGTTATAGATAGTATCTCTAAGAAAGAGACATATCCCTTACAAATCTTCCCTGTGTCGAAGGTTTCAGCTTTGAAGTGAGGGAAGAATCGTCTATGAGGAAAATTGCATGTTTATTGTTAGAGTAGAGTTAGCTTTGTGTATGTTTCGTGGCAGAATTTTCAAATATGATTCAAAACTTAATCGTACTTGGGCTTTATAGAGAAGTAGCAGCTGGTTGAGTATCAAATATCTCTTAGCTGTGAAAAAGTAACTTAGTTTGTACGCAGCTGACGAGTACTAGAGTTTACATGATGTTTCCACGATACATCTGTAGTGCAACTGGTTTGACGAATCATATTGGAAAATGCTCCCAGGCAATAATGAGGCATTTACAGCAAGATTGTAGCTGGATATGAAAAAATGTAAAATATTTGGCATTAACGGCATATACAAGGCTCAGCTTCTCCCATCATTTATGTGTGTGAAAATAAATTGCTTTACAAACAGATGGTCCTCCCGTTTAACGCGAATTCCAAACCCAAATTTGAGAAGATTCTTATCATGTTTTTTTTTCTCTTGCATGTTTTCATACTACTAATACATACTACTAAACCACTGCAGTAATATGAAAGCCGCTTTAAAAGCTACCATTGAGCTTTATACGCCAAAAATGAGGATAAGAACACCAGCTCAAGAAAACGCACACAGTCGTTTATTATGTAGAGGTGACACTTTAGAAATGATTTTTGTCTGTTTTAACAAAGTGTTGGCTGAATTTGTATTTGAGGCCGATTCGATGAAGATAATATGAAAGAACCACTACTACAGTCTGTTAAGCGACGATGAAGAACAATGCACCGCTGTCAGGCAGAACGGACCATACAATATTGGCAACCATCAGCTACTGATATAATTAACGTAAGGGCAGCAATTTCTTAACCTTAGGTTAACATGGCTGTGGGAAATAACGACCTTCTTTCAGTACTATGTAAGATTGGTAGAGACGATGTTAAAAGTAGCACAAACCAACTCCTTAGAAAAATTTGGTAAGATGATAGAACGCCTGGGAATATTGATGAAGATCCAGGTTCACAATAGACTATAATGTGAGTTAAGTTTGTAAAAAGACTGAGTTGAGATAAGTCGTTTCACCTCGAGTTTTCATGATATGACAGATAATGGCGAAACGTGTAGGTGGAACAATAGTGCCCACCTCTTCTCCGATACAATTCATAGCACAAACCATATCCCCGATGAGCACCCATCATAACGAGTAGTATTTCATTTCAAGCGTGTAAGTCATTAACGAAACTCGGGTCCTTTTTGGGGATTTCAATAAATCATATCTTTTGAACGGAATAGGAATTTTTGACTATCACTTGGCTAAGTATATCCACCTAAGCAGAGATTGTGTACAAATATGAATAAGAAAAATCTTTTTTACTGTGTTTCCTGCTATAATACGGATTTTTCACATACAACCGTCGGTCGTATCTTCTACTTTCTCTGACAAATACCAGTGCCGTTTAAAGTAGCCTAAAGGGACAGCAAAAAACAAATCAAGCCGTAGAGGATTCTGTACACATTTCCTTCCCACCATCATCATAAAGACTTTTCCTTACAAAAAATTTCCAAATCATATTCGACACTTTTTCATGCGAGACCCGGAGCCAATCATGCTTACGTCACCCACGACTAATTCATCGTAAAACTAAACTTTTGCGATACAATTTCATAAATTGTCCACATGTAAAGGACCGGGGCTGTGCAACGGTGGCAATTGAGCAAAAAAGATTATAAAAAGAAAATTGCTTTAGTTGGCCACGAAACCGCATCAATAAAGTTTCATTTCATTTTATTAACGACCAACTGGCCGTACATAATTCAACCACACTCCTCCAGAGCCGACCGCACCGAGTGCAGGTGCCTCGAATTCATTCAAAATTCCGTTAACGAAAAGATGACGAGACGGCAAGAAGGTAGCCTTTGGTTGGGCATATGTCCATGTCCGAAATCCGTCATCCCCCAGTCCAATCCCTAAAAAGAAGTTCCTTCTCTTTTTCATATCTCATCTTCAAAAATGACAGAGAGTATCCCCCACATAATCACAACAACAACAATACAGTGTGGGAAAACCCAACTCAGAAATACTGTCGTAGTCCTTGATTTGGGGTAGGGCAGGCAAGCAAATCCCCATCAATCCCTCCCCCCCAGAGAAGAGCTCATCAAATATCCATCGCTTTTACAATTTTTACTTCATCGTAGGAGTCGGTCGGTCCTCATCTGAATGCCAGTGTATGTAGGTGGGTGATGATGGTGGTGATGCTGGTTAGTCAGTGTGTATATGTGTGTATGTGCTATGTGGTTGCTGACCTAGTTGCATGCACAGCCTGGTTATTAATACTGTGTCGTGGTGGCAGATAGAATGAATATAATGAGAGCATTCCCTGGGATCGTTTGATTACCCCACTTACTATTGGTGTATCCTTGCTGGCTACGAGGCGATGGAGTTATTTCGAATCGGTTTGTTTGACTAAGACGATATGTAACGTCCATCGCAACCGTCGTTTATCCACAAATAAACAGAAGAAAAAAAAATCACACATTCATTCACATTTGTGGATTCATCAAAAGTAGATGACCCCGTTTTGTGCTCAGGGCCAGTATGATGCCAACGGATACAGACATCCTGGATCTGATCAGATGAAATTCAATGCGCTTCTCTAAGAAGCTTCTAATTACCGCAAACTGTCATTCTTAATCGTGCCAAAAATTATTTTTCTTTTTCAATCAATTACCGCACTGAAGGATGGAATGCTAAAAATAAGCCCCTTCCTGAGGAGAAGTGTAAGTGCGGAAAAGCTTCCCTTCCAGATTGTCGCTAGAGAGGAGTTAGGGAGTGGATGAAAAGCTTTTAATTGTGGTACAATGCTCCTAGTAGTGTCACACATAATGGACGTGGAGAGATGATGGTGTCACTTCCAATTCGTAAGATCCAAATGAATATGGTGGGAGGACAATGGGTTGGGACTTCGCTCCTTCCCCGTTCGACCATTACCTGAATACAATGGCTTTATGAATGCATGCGATTTAAAATACAGGTCGAGGTCGTTCATTTGCTTTTATACTCCACTGGACGAAAGTGATTTCAGTTAATAGTCAAGGGAGTTGCTACCCCCCCTTTTTGGAATGTGTGTGCATGGAGAGTTGATGTTATAAACTGAGGGTTGCAAGTATTAATTCACGCTCAAAGCCGACGATACAACTGCAAGGATATCTATTGCTAAATATAGGTTTACTCGCACGAAAAGGGCGAATCGGGGTATTGAAGAGTTTGTTAACTTTAGAAGGGTGCATTGTTGCATCGGTCCATGCATGTATACATGCGTATTCGCCGATGAAAAGAGTTGCTGATGCAGCGATTTCTTAGCAGGCGTGGCAATGACAGTGGAGTGAAACTGAAGGAAGTGTTTGCATCCGCTTCTGGGTATACTACGGCATGTAAGTGATGTTTTAATGTCAAGAAGTTGCAAGAACGATTTAAGTTTTTTTCATTCCGTCCATAATGAGGGCTGTCTTCCGTTTACTTTGTCGGAAGTACTACGTATATAAGTAAAGCCATATCTGTTCCAAAACGGATATCCTGGTATAATGCTATTTTACAAAAATATTTTAAATTTGTAGCAAAATAAGTAAGCACATTCGTACACTTAAGACAACAAAATAATAATCTACTTGTTATCCTGGCGATTTTCAGATTTTTAAACCTCCATACAATTCGATCATATGCTAATTAATTTTAAACTCATAGTTCGATTGTTCACCGAGAAGAAGAAGAAGTCTTAGATATCCGGATAAAGCCGGGCCAAAAGAGATCGCCCTATTGGAAGATGCTCTTATTTTTGCAATTCGCCGCCAATGTCAAATCTGTTTTGATATTTGTGGACTAGACAGATGTACAATACAAGTGAACAAACCTTGGAGCGATACACTCTCAAGAACGCGGAGTAGTCTAGTGGAAAATGATTTCCACCTCAGCGGGTAGGGACTTGAACAAGAAGAACTATAGCGTCGAAAGTCCACGAGTAATGCACGAGGAGCCATTCGCCCGCTCAAAGTTACAGCATGGTGTGCTGTTCACGCTGAAGGAGTCATCGGGCCATTTTTTTCGAGAACGCCGCTGGTAAAACGAAAACAGTGGATGGTGCGCGCTAAAGAGCCATGATAACCCAGTTTTTTTTGCCGACATTTGACGAATTAGGACTGGAGGACATGGTTCCAACAAGACGGAACAACGGCATACACTGTGCGAGCCACAACCGATATTCTAAAGGAGTAAGAAACTGTGTTCTCACGGTACTGGAAGCACTATCGTTAAATAATTAAACAGGTAAACGTAGTCCACAAAGGCTTCCAACAATTTTTAGAAGATTGCCCCGTATCCAGCTGCGAAATCGAAGTTTTGGACAAAAAACATCCGCCATCCTAAGAAAGAAAAAAACGCAAAACAGCAGTAGATACACATGCTCTATGATATTGGAATGTCAACCTATTCTAAGACGCACAGAGAATTTAACATGTATTCACTCAGCATTTTCAGTTGTTGCTATTTTGGCATGATGTCGAAAAGTTATTGGACAAGTTTTGGAAAAGCTAGTGCAACCATAAAAAAACTGAAGAAAACTCAATAGCATGGCGTTCTAATGGATTGTCAGCCGAACTAGATGCTCGATGACTGGATTGTAAACTTCATATATTCCATCTAAGAGAAAGGCGATTCCATGTTTTGCTCCAACTCTTGAGGCATATCACTGCTAAAATTCGTATATAAGATCCTATACAACACAGCCCCTTGGGTGGGCATCTCTGAGTCAAAGGTTGGAGATTTGAAGTAATGATTTTGAGATAGGTAGTCGTTGGATAAAGTCCAATACGTTCACGAATTTTTTTAGAGTTGAACTCTCATCATCAGAACATAGTATTCATGGTTGTACTGTGTGTTAATAGTGAAGAAGTTGTGCTAGTGTAAGATATATCTTTGTGGCTAACCGTAAGACTACTAAGCGTTGGGTCTCTGGTAAATATTCTAAAACTGACAACACTGCACAACTGACAACTTCAAAAAGCCTGACAGACATCCAAGAGCAACACTGTCATGACTAACATCTCAAATTTGCAGTTCCGATTCGGAGTTCGGAGTGAGGGCCACTTTTTTAGACAAAAGTAATAACTTCTCACGCAAAAATGCAGGAAGAAGCTAGGTTTAATGTCCTGTATGGGCAGTTCATACCAGGTATTGCATATTCAATTATTTCAAGATATATCTTTGCTATAAAAAGGTAACATAGCTAAGTCGCCGCTGATTTGGCATAGGTTAAATGTTGTTGCCGTAATATTTACATCTGAAGCAATTGTAATGCCTAGAATAAATAAGCATGAAGTCATTTGATCTAATTGCTTTATTCTACAAAATCCGGCGCCAAACCTAGATGAAAATCCTTAGAAATATCTAGGAAAAAAGATCGCAATTCTATATGATTTTAATCGCAGCAAAAATTGTTTACATAGCTAAGGATGTCTCTAATTGAGCGTTCCTTTTGGAACACATCATGACGATTATATTGGGCTTTCCATTACCTTTAAAAGTATTGAAAATAACGCAATGGGTCAGTCATTTTTAAAGGGTAAAATAAATAATTTTATGGCGCAACAGGCTCGTTAGTACCCAATTTTCTCACAACCATTCATTAGTAATCAGGGTCGAACTTTCTCACAACCTTTCATGTGTGCGTGTATACTTCTTAGCACGATGACGGGACCTCCTGTTTTATGCCGAATCCGAACGGTTAAGTTGAGATAAGCTTTTCATGACAATTGTGTCATGACAATCGGATGATTTGTCAGATCATCACGAGAGGAGGGACAGTGAAAAATCATTTAGGTGTTGCTACGGCTGGGAATCGAACCCAGACCTTCGCACTAACCATCGCGCCACTGAGCTCGTCATTTTTAAAGGGTACCTACAATTTTTTACATTTTTGGGAATTGGTTCGATTGGAGCTATTTTCCATTAACATGTATATGGCAAAGTATTTTCTAGCAACAAACAATGTACTGCCCACCAATTGATGCTGGTGGTATGGTGTTAATCGAGAGGTTAAGGGATTCGCGTTGCGCGAAGGTCTTGGTGGTCTCTAGCGATTGCAAGTCTTTCGACTTCAAATTTTTTTCACAGTATTTCTGGATTGCTGTGGCGTGTTAGATATCCGAATTATTACCTTGGATGCCAAAAGATAGTGGTCCGAGTCGATGTTTGCTCCTCGAAATGTTCGGACATATAAAATCCACACATTTTTGACAAATTTTCATTGTTAATAAGTTCAACTACTTCAATGTCAAGATCAACACCTTAGTAGAGATTCAAGGAAGACTGACACTAAAAAACCGCCAAACTGACAATTTTTCTTCTATAAAGCATAAATTTCCAATTTCAAGAAGCAGTTTCTTCTATTAAGCTTTTTTGTACTTGTGCAGAGAAGTTCAGCATGTATAATAACTCTTCAGGTAAATGCACAGGCTTTATAGAAGATTAATTGGTAAAAGGCTTAAACAAAATTTCCGGGGATGTGTGTACATGCGACAGAAAAGATGTTTTGCTAGAACTTCCGCCGAAGTAATATAGCAGCATAATATGTATAGAACTTGTAGCTTAGTGCTAACATCAGCTGTGCTTTTTTTTGCAATGAACCCAAAAAGGTTTGGTTTCCACTCCCAGTTGTTGCAACACTAACATTTTTGTTGGTTCCAAAAATATTCAGACACCAATTTCTTAGTATAATCGCATCAAATGCACAAATGAAACAGTTCTCATTTTTTGTGTAAATTTTACTGACTTTTATAAATGATGCCTATGATTCGTAAATATAAAAAATTAATGTGTAGTTCACAAATGATTGAATCTGACAGCATGTTATTAGTCTTTCAATCAATTGTTATAAAGGACTTTCTAGTGGTTTGTTACTGGGGCTACTCTTGCATGTTGTAGAGGACAGCCTTGTTGATGGCGTGCTGAGCTGACGTGCTAGTTCAAATCCCAGTAAGAACCTTATGTTTTTTCTTTAAATTTAATATATCGTTCATAAATAACACTACTCACAATAAAATTGTTGTAATTAATCTTTTTTTTATTTTAAATAATTTTTAATAGTTATAGACAAACAAAAAAACAAATATGGTGGGTACAAAAATATTAAAAAAAATACAACAATTGCATTTTTTATCTTTATTTGTGAGTTTCGGTAAGGCTTCGGCAAGGCTTCGGCAAGGAAACCTTATAGAGTACCGTAGACTTTATATATCAAATGCTGGAAATAGCTTCGATAGTGTAAGTTGGGCGGTGCTACTTCGGTTACGCAAAACAAATGGGATCAATACACATAGGTCGCAAGTCCAAATGCTTGCTGTACTAGACCCTTATCCTATCAGTTCATCTATACGGAGCCGAGCAGGAAAGCGGTTCAAAATTTATACACTTTCGAGGGAAAATCCTTCGTCGAATTGTTGGTTCTGTATAAAAGTAAGGTGAATAGAGAATACCATACAAATGTGGAACTTGTGAACTTTTCCAAAATTGTTGCTCTACTAGACCCTTATCCTATCAGTTCTACTTTACGGCATCGAGCAGTAACGCAATTCAAAAATTAGAAACTTCCAGGAAAAATTCTTCGTTGAATTTTTGGTTCTTTTTTTATAATTTACACGTACTCAAGGGGTTATGAATACCCTTTATATGTTACCATAGTACGAGCGTTAGAGAAGGGGAAGAAAGAGAGGATAGGAAAGATTTTGGATGTAGTGGAGACTTAAACTCCATGGGTGGTGTCCGAACTAGCTTCGGGGAGTCACTTTTTCTTGTGTTCGTTAAATTTGAAGAAATTCAAGATGGTGTGCATACTTTTAGGTATTACACCGACCTTTTATTTCTTTTAAATAAAAGTGAAATGGATTCTGGTTGGGATTGAACGCGCAACCTTCCACTCAACAGACGAACACATTACCACTTCACCGCGGCCTGTATCTGTATGAAAGTAAGGTGAATAGAGTAGACCATACAACTGTGGAATTTAATAACTCTTCCAAAATGTTGATGTAGTTTAAAGACACAATCAAATCAATTACAATAGCTCAAGCACATTGAGATAATGCTAAGAGAATCTTCCAACCTTCAGGTTAGTATTCGTCCGCGACTAAGGAACAAACAATCATTGATTCCAGGGCACTTGGACCAATTGCCTGAAAGAAATCTGACCAGAATTGAAAATTATGAAAAGCTATTTTGTCTTAAGTAGAGACGGGTCGGAGATGCTTTATTAATTTTTGTTCACTATCTGTCTTACATCTCACTGATGTTTGTTAACAACTATGACAAACAGCCTTCCGTAAAATAGTGCCTTTTGGTAGTTTTAGCCAAACAGGAGTATTGGCTTGTGAAGTTGAAATAATGCGTTTTGGTTTGTTGGAAATGTACTTTAAGTGCGAAAGCAATTGTGTAGAAACTAAAATAAAAATGCAGAATAAATCCTCGCATTGCTACATGCAGCAGTGCACTTGGAACATATGTATGTGCATACATTTTGATACGTACCTATGATACATAGTTCTGTCATACTGCAGTCGAAAGAAACAGGCTATATAAATAAAGAAGCAACTTTGTCTTACAACGACAGAATGACAGGTTTTATGGAAATCATCGGCCGTGTTCCGCATTTCAGTTTACAACTGAAAATTGAGGTGAGGTAACGTGGAACGCAAAATCGAACTAAGTTGAAATTTAAATATCAAACTATTCCAACCCTTATTTTGTAATTTAATTTCTCCATATATATATATATATATATATAGATTTCTATTTACTTTTATCTATTCAGAATAATTTGTCTTTATCAGAAAAGTAAAAAAAAAATACTTAAATAAATTGAATTTTACTGAAGTCAAAAACCGCTTCATGACAGGTCAAAGAAAAATCAGCAGTCTCACTCATATCTGAATTCCCATGTGTGAATTTTCAACTCGTTTCATCAGTCATTTCCCCTTAGAAATCACGTGACAAAAATGGGCGATTGACCATAGAGAGTATTGCACCGGCATAGTTAACTTTGTAAAACTGAAATCTGGAATACACCCATTAATGTCTGGTTTTGTATTTATTTATTTCAATCACTCCTTATGTATAATACGACAAATTGTTTTATAAAATAAAAATCAACTCAAGATTAACAACACGAAAGTAAGTATTAACAATTTGATATCTAAGAATATAATTGGAAATGCAAATATTTTATGAAAGGAAAGGAAAAAAATCATATAAGGGAAAAAAGTAACAAAATAAAGAAAACCACGTACCAGTATCTGTCATCTGGCTACACAAAATACTATTCTAACCAGACCCTATACAACGGGGTCAACAAAAATAGGATAAACAATTTTCTGGTGAAACTCATTCGGTTTCACGCGATGAGATCTCGAGTCTCATCTCAATATACCCCAATGATGAATATTTTGAGAGTACGTGTTCCACCGGCTTCATTCCGCCTGAAGCTTTCCTATAATTGGATAGTCGAGGACTGATACAGGGTAGACCGGCGGTTCCGCTAATCTACCACGTCTTCCGATGAATGCGGATATGCGGTTCCTGTAAAACCGAGACGGGCTCAGTGGCGCAATGGTTTATAATATGAACTGCCTCGCATAAGGTCTGGGTTTGATTCCCAGCCGAAGCAACACCTAAATGATTTTTCACTTGCCCTACTCTCGTGATGATCTGACAAATCATCCCAGTAGTATCGATTATCAAGAAAATCTCATCTCAAATTCGCCGTTCGGAGTCGGCATAAAACAGAAAGTCCCACCATTGTGCAAGAAGTAAACACGCACACATGAAAGGTTGTGAGAAAGCTCGAACCTGATTACTAATGAACCTTTTAACTAATGAACGATATTGACATCAGTGGTAGGACTCAAGGTGATGTCATAGCCACGTTTGCTAGTATAGAGAAGGAAGCGGCAAAAATGGGTTTAGCAGTAAATACATGCTGTCAATACGAAAGGACACACAACATCGACGAACTGGACAGAACGTCAACATTGACAGATATAACTTTAAGGCAGTATGGGACTTTGTCTTTCTCGGCTCCGCTATTAACTCTGACAACAACATCTCGTCAGAAATTAAACGAAGAATTACTCTTGCCAACCGCTGTTTCTTCGGGCTAAGAAGGCAATTCAGTAGTTAAGCCCTTACTCGAACTTCTAAGGAGATCCTATAAAAGACCCTGATCATCCCAATCCATCTCTACGGCGCAGATGAAGAAATCCTTGGTAGATTCAAAAGGAAAATTCTCCGAAAAATCTTCGGTCTCGTTTGCGTTGTCGGGCTATGGAGACGAAGATTCAACCATGAACTATACGGGCTGTACAGCGACATGGTAGCGGTCAAAAAACTCGGCATTGGACGTTTAAAATGGCTAGGGCATGTAGAACGAATGGACACCAATACTCCGGCTCGGAGTCTTCATCACAACCAGATGTTGGACGCAGTAGAAACCGACCTCAACCAATTTGGAGTGCGCAACTGGGGGCAGTTAGCTAATTACCGGGCTAATTGGAGAGGCATGTTGGTTGAGGCCCAGGTTCATTCCGGATAGTAGCGCCGCTTAAGTAAGTAAGTAAGTAAGTTTGGTATGACAGCTAGGAACGATGATTTGATATTGGAGATATGATTTTTCTGCATTAAAGATTGACAGCTCCGCAAAGCTTGCAAGCAATATCTTTTGAGGAATTTGACCCGGCAACAGATTTTTTTATCTGTCCCGACAGACGGTGTCTTGTCTTGGCAATCAATGTTTAATTGGATGAGGAATAAATAATATGTATCGATATTTTGTTGGTGAACACGTTATGAAGTCACCAATCTAGCAGCTGCAATATCCCTATTGCCAACATTTGAAACAAAAAGAAAAGAAAAAAACAACGGTCTAGCTGTTTTCAAGTTTAAGGTCGCCCAAAAATATCGAATGATTTTTTACTTTCTCTTATAAAGAGAAAGATATTGTTTCCGTGAAAATGTTCGACCTCAAGATTTTGATTGATTCTAACATTACGATGATAGCGGAACTCAGTGGTTTTTGGAATTCCGTCCGTCGGTTCGTCGGTTCGTAGGTCCGTCTGTCTGCACAAGCCTCTCCAGCCTAAGCGACTTGACAGATTTTCTTCAAAATTCGTACCCAGCGTTTGATTGATCATATCTAGGCCATTTTTTTGTTTGCTTTTAGCCATGTGAATACCGGTACCTGGCATATAAAAATCATACATAACCTCAATTTTCTCGAAAAACGCTCTAACGATTTTGATTAAACTTCATATATACTGTAAGCATATCAGTGTCAATAAAACTGCATACTCAGTGTTTTCGAGAAAATCCATATAATGGATTTTTGCATATAGGCCATATTAAGAAAATTGTGAATTTCTCGCAAACTATTTGGCCAAATTGAATGAAATTTAATTTGTAAACTACTAATACTGTGTTCATGAATTGCACGTAATTGGTTTTGGCGCAATTATCCCTAAACGGAATTTTCAGTTTAGACCAATTACGGAAAATCATTATTATTCACATGGACACTGATTACTTTTAATTACGGAATAAACGTTCGTATAATCAAATGTCGACGTTATTTATATCAATTTTTAGCAGCAATAATCAAAATAAATATTTTTATATATTTTGGCCAAGTTGTTAAAAACGTTAAATTAATACGTTGTGAAAGAGAAAGTTGCGTTCGACCAAGTCGTGCACCCACCACTCGTTATATAACGGGTGATCCAAGTAGAGATACTTTTTTCAATAGCCTTTTTTGACAGATCACGTGTGAGTCGTGTCATGCTGTCATGTTATTTTTGTTTAGTGTTGTTTGGTATTTCATAATGGAAAGACTTACGCGTGAACAACGTTTACAAATTGTTCAACTTTATTATGAAAATTCACGTCCTGTGGGGAATGTGTTTCGTGCACTTCGCTCAACTTATGGTCAATATAATCGGCCTACTGAGCGTACTATTCGCAACACCATCACCCATTTTGAGGCCCAGCATTCATTATTGCATAATATTCGACCGAATAGACCACGTCCAGCACGCTGTGAAGAAAATATAGCGGCCGTAGCTGAGAGTGTACACGAAGACCGTAGAGAGTCGATTCGGCGCCGTTCGCAGCAACTCGGACTGACGTATGGAACGACTTGGCGCATTTTACGTCAAGATCTTAAATTGAAAGCGTACAAAATACAGCTTGTGCAACAACTGAAGCCGCTTCCAAGAAGTTCCAAGAAGATCCGACGTTTTCGAGGCAAATTTTGTTTAGCGATGAGGCCCATTTCTGGCTCAATGGGTATGTAAACAAACAAAATTGCCGCATTTGGGACGAAGAGCAACCTGAAGAGATTGAAGAACTGCTACTTCATCCAGAAAAAACAACGGTTTGGTGTGGTTTGTGGGCCGATGGAATCATCGGTCCATATTTCTTTAAAAATTATGCCGGTGCCAACGTAACCGTCAATGGCGACCGTTATCGTGCCATGATAACCGACTATTTGATGCCTGGAATTGAAGCTGGTGAGCTCGGCAACATTTGGTTTCAGCAAGACGGCGCCACTTCCCAAACATCGCATCAATCAATGGACTTATTGAGAGAACATTTTGGTGAGCACATAATTTCACGTTTTGGGCCGGTCGATTGGCCACCAAGATCGTGTGATATCATACCGTTAGACTTTTTCCTGTGGGGAAATGTAAAGTCAAAAGCTTATGCCGACAAACCCGCTTCGATTCAGGCCTTGGAGGAAAACATCACGCGTGTCATTTGCCAGTTACCAGTCGAAATGCTCGAACGAGTGATCGAAAATTGGACTCAACGGATGGACCATCTGCGACGTAGCAACGGCCAACATTTGATAGACATAATCTTCAAAAAATAAATGCCAAAGAATGTTCTTTCAAATAAAAATAAACATTCTCCATTAAATTTAAATTTTCTGTGTTTTTTTCTTTAAAAAAGTAGGGAACCTCGAAATGGATCACCCTTTATTTAAGATTTTTCCTATAAAATTCTTTAAATTTGAAATAAAAATACTGACGGTCACTACTCAGGGAAAAACTATCCATAATTTGAGCCAAACATTTAAAAAATTTTTGAGTTGAGCGTGACACGAGAACCTCATTGTACGATTTTACCTGTGACACAACATCGTATGATTAAAAACAAAATTTTCAAATATAATTTTCTAACAAATAAAACGTGGTATTTTTTTTTTGTTTCTTTACGAAAAATGTTTAAATTAATTTTAACCCGTAACGTCACTAATTCTGAAGAAAAATAAAACCACTCTTCTCTTAATAACTACCACCTACCTCAGATGACGTCAAATAGCACAACCTCGAGTCAGTGCTATCGATAGATGCCTGTTGCACGATACCATAACGTGATTCACGATCACTCAAATAGTCTGAACGTAAGCTGTCTTGACGTATAAATTCCGCCCTGAAATAGTTGCGCAATAGCAAAATAAAAACAAATATTTCATTAGCCACTCTCAGACAGTGAGCAATATATGAGAGAGAAACCTTTGCTCTAAGGAATCAGCACGTGCACTCTTGTAGCCCGAATCATTCAAACTGCTGTCCTGACGCAGTGACGGCAGAGAATCCCACGGTGAGCGCTTGTGACCAGTTCCAGATGATTGTGCTGGCATCAAACCCTGACCAGATCCAGAGCCCATTGTGGAACTACCCGAACGCCAGCCATCAGAATGACGAAACCATTGAGCGCGAGCCGATTCCCCAATGCAAGAGGCGCAACGGGAGTTTGAAAAACTTTCCACGAAAATGAAATGAATGAAGTGAAGTTGTGTTAGTTGATAAGCGATTATGAGGTTTTTAATTTTTTGATGGATTTTCAAGTTTGAAACTCACCTCGAGTTGTGATCACTCAAGTAGCCACGATCGCGTTCGCGTTCCCTTTCGCGTTCTCTAATAAGTTCGTTGCGATCACTGTAGTAGCCGTCACGTTCACGATCGCGATCCTTTTCACGGGTCGACAGAGGTCGGTGTGGGGGCAATGGCAATGTTGATGACTTGGCGTTAGCGACAGATCCTGAAAGAGAATTTAGTGTTAACTTTGAACATAATGATTGAAAAGTTTGATTGTACAAAAAAAAAATGGCGATCTTATTTCTTTTTTAATTGAAAGAACAAATAATTTTGGAAATTCGGAAACAAAATATGGAAAAGCAATTTACTTACGACGTCTCAATGGGTATGGGCTACGCTGAGTTGATCCTGGTAAACTCTCAGCAAATTCTGAGTTTTTTTTTAAATTACATTTTTAATTTAAGTGTTTTAGGAAAAAATGGATGAGAAAATATGTTGATTTTGGAATTAATGCTTTTGTTAATATTGTACAACTACAAGACTAAAATGGGATTTGACAACTAAAAAATTACAGTAAGGTTACGTTTAAAAATAAATCTAAGTTAAATATCCCTCGTTTCATTAAATTCTATGGTCTCTTAAATTAATATTAAAATTAATTATTTTTTGGAAATCTTTCTAAAAATAAATAAAAGTCTTCTAGAAATCCAAACAATGAGTGGGTTTACCAGAAGAAAAATGGTTTGCTTTGCATACTAAAAATATATCACCCCATCGGATGATGCTATAACTTTTACAAATGGCACCATGGCAGTAAGTGTTACTTTTTTATATATATTTACTAACAGATGCAGAATTAGTCTGGAATACTATTATTGTACGGAATAATTCATCAGTGATTTGATGCAACGTGAATTGAGGGGCAGATTCACAGGCTAACTGGTCAAATATTATGCATTATGCCGTTCCTTTCGAAATGATTAGAAGCGAAGCAGTTTCAGTTTTCAGTTGTTATTCAATATGAGGGTCTTGGGGCCGTTCCCATTTGATAGGATATGCGACACGGGACATGATGACATTACGATAGACAAGATCATCCGCCTAGAATTTTGGATGTGCAATCATTCCGAGGGTCGTACATCGACAAATATCCGCACGTCACATCGAGATACTATAATCAAACTGAATGTCAAAGGGCTGCAGTCGAAACATAAATGCTAAGTCCTTTGATTAACACCACTTAACTTTACTACCAGAATCTGATATCAAAGAACGATGCCAACAAGCCATTAGATCAGTCACAACTGATGTGGTACGTTTATCGCGCTCACCAGCACCTGGTTTAATGAAGAACCATCACAGATGCTCGCATCCGAAAACGAGGCTTACAAGGAAAAGCTGCAGGCTAAGACGAGAGCTGCCATTGAGCCAAAGAAGATTTATGAAAGAAGAGCAAGAGCAAAAAAAGCTTGATCGAAGAAAAACGGCGATGACCAACAACCTTCCGCAGTCAGGCAGAGCGAACCATTCAGTATTGGCGGCGACAGCGAAAACTGCTAGCCACACGACGTAAGTGAAGTGAAATATAAAGCCTTACAAGGAATACGGAAATGACTGCCTTCCAAGAGAGCTTTATAAAGCACCTACTCATAAGCACAGTTTGGTCAGATGAAAGTATGCCCAAAGAATGGAATCTTAGCATCGATTGCCCAATCCAAAAAAAAGGAGATCCTTTGAGCCAACTACAGAAGCGTAGGTTTCCTTAACATCGCCAACAAGATTCAATCTGCCTTAATATGTGAACGCCTCGAACCGGTTACCATTACCCTGATCGGCCCTTAACAGTTTATTTTAAGTCTAGGAAGGTCCAGAACTGATAAAATTTTCACAAATCTTGGAAATATCGATTCCCACTACCCATACATCGATTTTAAAGCCGCATACCACAACATTTATAGAGATAAACAATACAGAGCCATGTCTAGATTTAATACCCCGCCCAAGCTCGTCCATCTCATCGGGGTCGAAAACATTCGATACCAAAAAAGATTTAGACAATGCGACCTACTGTCATGTGACTGCTTTAACATACTTCTTGAGAAGATTGTGCAAAACTTCCCAGCCAACATTAGAGGCATAATCATCAATAAGTCGGTGCAGCCACGTTTGCTAGTATAGATCAGGAAGGTTACGATCAGGTATATTCTGTCAACACAAAAGTAAACACAACATCGATGAATTGGACAGAAACTCACCAATGATAGACATAACTTTAAGGTAGTACAGGACTTTGTATACCTCGACTCACTAGATCTCCTTATAACGAACTATAAGTTCTTAAAAAAGTCTTCTGTCCCGTTGGTGTTAAAAGGCTATGGAGATGAACATTCAACTAAAAACTTTACGAGCTGTACAGCGGTCAATAAAAAACTCTACATTGGACTTTTCAGATGGCTAGGACATATAGAGCGAACGCACATCAACACTCCGGCTCGTAGAATCTTCGATTTAAAGCCAGTCGCCGGAAATTGTAAAGGAAGACCAAGCCTTAAGTAGCACGCACATGTAAAAACCGACCTCAACCAACTCAAAGTGCGCAACTAAAGGCATTTAACTGAAGCCATTTAGATAAGGACCGAGTTAATTTGAGAGGCATGTTGTCTGAGGCTCATGCTGTACCGCCACCTAAATACTAGCTTTTCCTTCATTTGTGTTCTTGAAGATATATTTTTGGCATAAAGAATGGGACTTCCAATTTAACACCGATTTCGATGGGTAAATTTGAGAAGATTCCCATGGTAGTTGTTTACTCTTGGATATTTTCCAGAATTTCATAAGACTTACGATAATTGAACTCGTGACTCCGTGGGTAGGAGTCTAACGCATTAACCATTAGGCCAGTGTAGGAGGTAGGAACACTTCTATTTGAAATGAGGTCAATCTTTTCCAGTTCTACAAGCCATCAATGGGTTTTACTTAAACAAAAACGTAAACTAGGCCTTACTGAGCCGGAGGAACACAAGTTAACCAATCACGTTCTTTAATAAATCGTTCGCAGCTCAGTTGTGACTAAATCGTGTCCACCTTGTTATTATGAAACCGCCTTTAACCGATATCACTGAACACACTGGACACTTTTTGTCGAACTTTTTGAAGGTAAGACACCATAGAATCATACAAGGCAATAAGGACACTATATAACAGAGTTAACGCAACCACACACAAAAAGGATTTTCAAAACTGTTTTAAGCGGAAAACCATATGTTCTAAGACTTACCCAAATTCTCCATGCTCTGCGACAGCAAAGCCTCAAATGTGTGCAAGCTATACGATTCGGCATCCATTCCCTTGGCCAAGGTGTTGCGCAAATGCATCTCATACTCCAACAACAACCTTGACGTTGGACTTCCCGGTGTCGGTGTTACATTCGGTTGACTTGGATGATGATGGGGATGACCACGACTTCCGCCGCCGCCACCACCACCACCTCCACCAACACTTCTCTGGCCATATGACTGATCCTGATCAGAGTTGCCATTGCTGGAACTGGGCGTAGTGGCATAGCATTGGTTGTCGAACATCACGTTATCCGATGGTGGTGAGCCTTCTAAACAGCCGCGTTCGCGTTCCAACTCTAAATAGAGATTCCTCTGTGGATATCCACTTCGTCCGATCTCGTGAGATGATCTGCAATGCAAAAGTCAACCAAAATGTTCATAATTTACACAGTTAGCGGCGCAATAAATTGCACACCCACCTGGATCCGGAGAAGCGTGATGCCTGACTAGATGGCCTTCCCATCGTGTTATTGTTATTCATGATGTGATGCATTCCATGCTGGTGCATGGCATGTTGTGGGCCTAGGGTGTTTGCGACATTCGCTGCGTTGTAGTAGTTGTAACGGCGACGTCCCATCTCTGGAGAAGTGACCGGGCTCTCTGTGCTGGGCATGGGCTTTAACATGCGTTTCAATGTGCTAGTATCGGTTGCCATGTTCATGTCTTCGGTGCTCTTTGTCTTACGTCTGGTGTTGTTGTTAATTATGTTGTGGTGCATGTCGTGCGATTCGCGTGTCTACATTGGTGCAGTTAAACAAAAGCAAACAACAACAAAAATTAAAGAAAGTTAACATAAGGGTTTATTTCCTAAAAGTGTTTGGCGACTAAAAGGTCGAAAGACAAGTGGGACATGCAACACTAGAAACAACCAAATAATCCCTCGACGATTAAATCCGAAATCGATTTTTAGCTTTCGCCGGTGTGTTTTGTTTTATAAATTTGCAAAGCTAAGCAGGGACGATAAAACATCTCGTGTCTTGGCGTTTTTTTTTGCCAGTCTTTTAATTAGAGGATAGAAGGGATTTGACTTTCTTCACGGTCTCATTCACTTGACAGCGATAGGTAGGAGTGGGTACATATTGTTTTTCAATGCCGATTTAAATTTTAGTAATAGGTAAGGATTAGGGTGACCAAATCGCTTTTCTTAATAAGGAAACCACACACCAAAACTCCGCATCTGACCTTCGTGGACCTTCTTTGAGTCTTCAGCAGCCTACGAAATCCAAGGCTTTTTCAACGATTTGCTACACTGTCTGGAATAGATTTTAATATACACTAAGAATATCTATATCTTCAGCTTCAATTAAGTGACAATAAAGTCGCTGGGATCTATCTCCTCAACATCGCAAATAGCCCACGAACATCTCTTAACGAGATGGAGGAGTATTTTAACAATAAGCTCTTTGTGGGTCTGAAAGTAGCTGTATTCTAGAAAACTTTAAGGGTTGATGAGCTTACCAGACCGGGCATAACCTTCGACAAGTAAAAATGTTAGGCGTACATTTAGATAAATGGTTATTCAGACTTGTAGACAAACATGCCTTGGACCAATAATTATGGTCTAACTTCAGCCATAAACGTTGAATCAGTTAAAACGTGCTGAAGAGATCACACATGAGCACCATCATCGTTGTTCTTTTAGAACCCGATAGGCCTACACCCAAAAAGAATAGAGACCATCAGCAATGACTTCTATAGGATCTGCATCGATAAGAAGAAGGATGATCAGTGTACCCATGAACTTTTCTACTCCCTTCAACAACAGAAGAAGTCTCCACTTCTGGGACTAATTTTGTGCCAATGTTAAATGTGGGTAACGTGGTGAACGTTATTTGGGGTAGGTAGGTAGGTAGGAAGAAGTGACGGTTCGGCATGAACACAAGTGGCTCTTACCTTTTCGTTACCACGACTCGAGTGACCTATATTATGATTGTTCTAGTGGATGTGATACAGGCGGTCTCTAGATCCAGCCTGTGAGGATTAGAAACCGGATAAGATCTTGTTTCCTTTTACCGGAGATGTCACTAAGGTTGTCGAAAAATGGTTGGTCTAACGCACGCAATTTGGCTCTTGCTAGTGCCGGATATTTGCAAATGAAATGGGAGAGGGTTTCTCTCTCATTTGTGTTCCCGCAACTGCATCTATTTAGTAGATCGTTTGTTCTGTTTTTGTCGTAGGAGGGCCATATCATCCTCGATATGACACAATTTGTTAAACTTCTCCATTTGTAGTCGGCCTTTTACAGGAAGTATAAAAGTATTTGTCACTTAACCGCACCTAGCGGGATACTCTTTCGCAAGTGAGCCGTGAAGAGCTAAATCTTGTCTGGCCAGCTCATCTGCACGCTCGTTTCCATAAATGTCATTGTGCCCTTGGACCTCAGAGAAATGTGTCCCTGAAGCGTTTGCCAAGGTGGGCAAGTTCGTTCCGGCATTCCTGTACCAGTTTGGAGGATATGATGGCCTTCGTTGCCGCTTGGCTATCTATGAGAATAGCACTATTTTGCTTCTCCGTAGTTTCACGCTCCAGTAGCGTACAAGCCTCTCGGATAGCCAGAAGTTCCGCCTGGAATACGCTGGGTAAATCCGGTTGGCGATGTGAAACGGATATTTTCGGTTACAGCACATCACAGTTCATCTTAGATCGTGTAGAAATCTCTTACTACTTCGTTTCTTTTCCACTGAGCTCTGGTAGGAAATCCTACGTAGAAACCTTTCTTGAAGCTTATTATAGGTGTTATGTAGTCTGTTGGAAAAGTGACCACACCGTTTGGTAACGAGTCCAGGTTATTACTGTGGCCATACGGCCTTGCATTCCAGCATCTTGACTCCTTGAGTCTTACTGAGCTGCATAAAGCGGTATCTTTAATGTGTAGTTCTAGAGGCAAGAGATGCAATAGTACAGTATGGCTGTACTGGCTGTTCTTTGAAGCCATTTTAGTTTTGTGAGGTTGTAGCCTTTACTCAATGCGGGCCACAATACTAGTGAGCTGTATGTGAGAATTGGACGTACCACTGCTGTGTACATCCACAAGGTTATCTTTGGTTGAAGTTCCCACTTCTTTCCAAAGGTTTTGCTAGAAGCATAGAAGCAGCAAACCTTCCTTCCTCACGATATCTTCGATGTTTTGTTTCCAGTTAAGTAATAGGTCAAGCATGATACCCAAGTACAAAGCGCTGGAAGACAGCGTGAGTGGTTGGCCATTAAGACGGGGACGGAGAACTCGGGTATTTTGGTTTTGGTGGTGAATAGCACCAATTCCGTTTTGCATGGGTTTACGCCTAGGACACAAAATTCGGCCCATGTGCTAACCTTGTCTAGAGCAGCCCCCATGATTTCACTTATCACGGAGGGGAATTTTCCTGACACCACTATCACTACGTCATCCGCATACGCGACAACTTTGACCCGATCCCGTCAAATTTAACTAGAATTTCGTTCATAACCATAAGCCAGAGTAGAGGAGTGGCGTTCCTTTATGGGCAAATTTGGTTATGTGGCTATTTCCCAGGCTTTTTCTTGTTCCGAGCATAGAGACTATCCATTGGCTAATAGATTCTTCAATATATAGCTCGATCAGAGATTCAAGAATAGCTCCAGTGAGGACGTTGTTGAAAGCTCCCTGTATAGCTAAGAAGAAGGCTAGAGTGTATTCCTTATAGTGCAAGGATATTTCGATTGTCAACACTACCTCGTGGAGAGCTCGAGCCCGTCACCACGAGTAAGGTACGTGGGGGGTAACGTCACCTGCTTCATATATAGTTAGGGCTGGTTCACATGGATATGCGACGAGGAATTCGTGTGGTAGCACAAAATACCATGCTGGTGTAAACACACCACCTTAATCTTACCAAACCGAGACAATATTTAGCTAACTTGATGGGGCTTTCTTCTTCTACTCATTAAAAGCACACTGAGTTGCTTTGAAAACAGAGGGTGGTTTTCACTTCCATATTGGACTTTATATTTGGTGTCTGTTGTGCGATGAACTGACACGGACAAGGACTATAGCAACACCAATACTCACAGACAGCTGTGCCGACTATAAACCCAGTAAGAATGAAGTAATCAACCTCAAAAACTTGGTAAACATAATCATTGCAGAGCAATGTGGATCCAGTCCCCTGTTACTCTCAAATTTGGAACTCCAGATCATCTTCGATTAAGTTAAGCAAAAGAAATCAGGGGAAGTCGATGATATATCCAAGATAGTTTTGAGTCATTAACCCCCTGAAGCAGTGAACATTTAAGTCACGCTGTTCAGCAACGCGCTGAATAATGTATAACAACCCATTGCGTTGGAAGAAGGTGGTGGTTCATCCTGTTCCGAAAAAAAAGGAAAGGAGACCTCCAATCCGAGGAATCTCTGGTCTACAACAGGGAGTGGTTAGCCCGCGCGCCGATTCTCTTCAGCATTTAGACCGGCAATATAATGGCTAGCCTTACTCAGGCCATTTCGTATGTAGACGATCTTATAACGTACAGAACAGCCACTACGGCCGAGGTAATTTTAATTCACCTGCAACGGAATTTAAAAATTGACTTTCAGAAATCTGAAATAGGGAATGGCAAGATCACCGCTATCGTGTTTAGAACACCGTTGTGTTAAAGTGGCAATTGGTTGGATGGATCTATATTTCGGCAAAAATGTAGATGCTGCTCTGCGAAAGCTGGAGAAGCGGTTGTCTTGACAAGACGGTTGTTTTATAGCAGCAGTTGATTTGCTTAATGGCCTTATCGGAAAGGATTCGGTATGAGAGACAGTATCCAAGAAGCTGCCTTGGAATTGGAATACACAGCCCAACAGAGTCGGAGTAGACAAAATATTATTCAAACCAGTTAGTTCGTATACAAGGGACCAACATAAACAAAAGGAAACACGTTCAAGGTAACACATCAAGAGCTATGGCCTAAACCAATAGTCTCATCTTTGGCTCTAAATACCCCAATGATGATTTTTTTAAGAGTGCGACGGAAGCTTTCCTATTTTTGATCAGTCTACGGCTGATACAGAATTTATCAGCGGTTCCGCTAATGTACCACGTCTACCGAAGAACTTTAGAATTGTAGGCTCCTACACGAACGAGACGTCGTCGCAAAAGACGGAGGAGCGGCAACAGTGTGTCCGATTGGGATAGTCAGAATAATTTGAAGCGGCCGAAAATATTGTGGTGAATTGACTATACAGCGTTAGTTGATTAAACAAGATTTGTATGGGCGTCTTACAAAGTATTTAGGTTATGTTCAACAGCCGTGGTGTCACTAAATACAAAAAGGAGGCGTTCGAATACTAATCCAGGGGCCCCTGATTCAAATCGCGAAAATGACAACACCTGAGTTTTTTTTTACTGCTCCGCCTCTTGCGAACATCGTACAAACATCCTAACATTGTCCTAAAAAGATCATCAAATTTGAAGTTCGGTTGCAACGACATCGAATTCCTATAAACTAGCAATTCTGCCGATGTTTTGTCCGTATATATCTGCACCAGATACTTCTCGAGGCACAGTCAAAACGCTCTTACAAATACTTTTCAGTTCTACAGACGCTTCACGCAAAGCCCCCTTAAATTATACATGATGGGGCATATAAATATATAAATTTCCCAAAAATTGCAATTTTTGTTTGATTCCCACCTATCCTCGACCACCATTCCAAAAGAACACTCTTACCATTTCATCGTTGTAGTCCTTGTTGCGTGTACCAGTGCCAGTTGATTTCGTTGAAGATATTGTGTTCTGCTGCAGAGTACCGCCAGCCTGGGTGCCTTCTGACTTACAAGTCTCCATATCGCCGCGTTGGCCACCCATATTATCGTCTTGTCCAATCTGTGATCCAACATGATTCTGTGTGCTAGAATCAATTCCTAATCCACCACCAGGGGCATTAACACCGCCCACTACATTTGCGGTGCCCTGTCCACTGGTCATAGTACTTGTTTCCTGTGACTTTGTCTGACGTGAAAGTGTATCTCCTGCAATGAAAAACAAAATTATTCACCACACCTATCCGATACACAAACCGGCAAAAGCTCATCACGAAAAAAGCTCTTACCTTGTCCTGATTGCATTGACTGTGTTCCAGTAGCAACATTATCATACAACGATGTACTGGATGTTGCATTAGCAACTTTTTGTTGCTGCCCTTCTGTATCTGTGGCGCGTGAAGTAGTTCGAGGAAGAGTTGATGAACCTAAAAAAAATCGATAAGAGACTTGACCAGAACCATACGACTTAGTTAGCATTTACCTCTGTAACGTGGATCCTGTGCACGTAAGCGTGCAAACTGTTCTGTTGTCATACATGTGCAATGGGGATCTCGCCTTGATGGACTTGCCGGGGTACTTAATGGCTTTCGCTTCGCCTTTACCTTGCTCTTGCCTGGTGGATCCAATTTCAGCGAATAGCTCGAGGATGCCTTTCGTGAAAATTTGAAAGAAGGCGACTGTAAAACGTCGCACTATGTTAGGTTAGTCGGTTGGGAATCACAAGGTTCTGTTTGTGCGGCTTTTTTTTTTTGAATTGACTTTTTGCATTTTATTAAGACAAATTCAGAGAGAGAAACATTTTCAATCGTAAAAAAGTTTTTTTTTTCGTCAATTTTGATTGACTTTTAGAAAAATACGACACACACATACTTAGACATTGATAAACATAAAACAAATTAATATCAAAGTGTTTGTTTGTTTCTGCATACAGTATCTGGTTTTCAAAGTGTCGTTGCATTGCTGTTGGAATTTTTTTTTTTTGGAAAAAGTTTTTCTTATCTACATGTAGAGGGTGTTTTTTTTTAAGATGTAGGTATACTGTTCTTATCGAACTTTTTTTTTAATTTTTGTGGTAATATGCTGTTTTCTTCTGTAAAGTTTAGTAAGACGGGCAGACCAAATGTTTCTTGAAGTCGTGACGAAAATAACGGTTATATATTCTTCAGAATATGTTCATACTATAACGGGTGAGCCATCAAGTGATAAGAAGTTACTTTGACATTGACAGCTGTTTCCCGCTTGAAATCTTGACAGAAAGAACTAAATGAGTCGCCGTATACTTGAACAAAGTTGGAAAATATTGAAAACTTATTTCTAAAGTGAGTGCTGTGTAGCCAAATAGTGCGTTATTTAACAAGAACTTTTAATGCACAACCCGCTAATTCTTTACGCAAGTTTGTACAAAAAGTTCATGAGACTAGTATGCTAGTAGACAACACTCGTAGTCCCCGTCGTCGTACCGCACAGACGAGAATGTGTCTGCTGTAGCCTAGAGTGTGAGACTAAATTCGCGAACATCAACTTGCCATTGATCTCAAAAGTTCAACGTTTTACGCACCAGTCTGAGGAGAATTCTGCACAAAGGTCTTGGATAATTTGCTTACAATACAAGGACCAACTGACTCAGCAATTGAAGGCGCACGCCCCGCTTCGTTATCGCTTCCGCAATTGCTGCATCTGGGTCTCGGAAAATTCGCGCGTAATTGGCGAGAAGCCGATGTATCCACAGAGAGTGACAGTTTGTCGCGGCACCATTAAACCATTTTTCTTTGAAAATTAGCCTGGGAACAACGTTTTGGTCAACGGTGGTCGTTACACAGCCATATTAAATGACTTTTTGTTACTAAAATTCAATACATGAACTCGGACGACTTCTGGTTCATGCACGCCATGACACACAGCCCATGCCACATCGATCTTTTGCTCACTAAACTCCCAAATCGTGTTATCAGTTGTCCGTGAAGGACCAACTGTGCCAACAATCCAGAAACGATTCAACCACTTAAAGCCAATATCCAAGCAATCCGTGAGCTATAGCCCGAAACCATCAACGAGGTTTTGAAAAATTGGACTAACAGAAAGCCCCACTGCGAAACCAGTCGAGGCAGCCACCTGAACGACATTGTTGTCCATAACTAATGGAAATATTTGCCCATAGAAATAAAGCCATAAAATATTAACAAAAATTTAACTGTGGTCGTATTATTGAGTTTTTAAAATGTTGGATTATCATTTATAAAAAAAAGTTCTCAAATACGCATTAAAAATTCAGAAAAGTAAAAAAGTACAAAAAGATAGTCAAATCTGAAAATAAGAACGTCAAAGGCATCAATGCATCGAGGCAGAGTAGATTTTTGTATATTTGTTCATAAAATTATGCGCGGATGTATAAAAAAAGTTCGACTTTTGTATTAATTACTTCAACTTTATCCAAATCGCTTGTATTCGAACAGTTCTTAAGCTAGACATACACGAAAGAACCGTTTGCCTGAAGTCCATTTGGATGTTTCACACAAACAAGCCAAGCACTTTTTTGACAGTTTTATCTTATTCGTTCGCAAGTTTTACCAAAGTGTAAAACGTCAAATCCAAGGATACAAGGCTAGAACAGAATCTTTTTGTAGGCTCGAACAGGGAAATATCGTAGTTGAGACACTGTCGATGCTGAGAATATGGAAGAACCACTTCTGCAGGCTGTTAAACGCGATGACGAACACCATTCCGCTATCAGGCAGAACGAACCATTCAATATTAGCAACGACAGCGAAAACTGCAAATCACCCGACCTAAATGAAGTAAGGACAACAATATCTAAACTCAAGCTTAATAAGCCTGCCGGAAATGACAGCCTTCTCGCTGAAATTTGTAAAGCTGGCGGAGATGACTTGGTAAGTAACATCCATCAACTCATAAGCCAAATCTGGTCGGATGAAAGTATGTCTGAAGAATGAAACCGCAGCAACGTTTGCCTGATCCACAAAAAAGGAGACCTTCTAAACTGCGCCAACTGTAGAGGAATAAGTCTCCTCAACATAGCCTACGAGATCCTATCTGACGTAATATGTGAACGCCTGAAACTGTTTATCAACATTCTGATTGGCCCTGATCAGTGTGGTTTTAGGAAAGGAAAGCCCACAACCGACGAAATTTTCACACTTCAGCAGATCTTGGAAATAACTCGATAAGTCCAAATCGATACCCACTACCTATTCACAGATTTCAAAACCGCATACGACACCGTTTATAGAGACGAACTATACCGCCCAAACTTGATAACGATGGAGAATTCGTGCTCATCAGGGTCAGAAACGACCTCATCGAAACATTCGTTTCCAAAAAAAGATTTAGCAAGGTGATGCGCTGTCATGTGACTTTTCCTCAATTTGATTCTTGAGACAATTGTGCAAAACTCACGAGTGAATACCAGAGGCACAGTTTGTCTGAAATCGGTGCAACTACTAGCATACGTTGACGGTATTGATATCATAAGTAAAACTGAACGTGATGTGATAGCCACGATCACTAGTATAGAGAAGGAAGCGGCAAAAATGGTTTTAGCTGTAAATGGGGGTAAAATTAAGTATATGTTGTCAACACGAAAGCACACACTATATCGACAGAACGTCACCATTGATAGTTATAACTCTGAGGTAGTACCGGACTTTGTCTATCTCGGCTCCGCTATTAACCCTGACAGAAACATCTCGTCTACAGGCTCAGAAGGCAATTCAATAGTAAGGCCCTCACTCAAACTACTAAAGAGATTCTATTTAAGACCCTGATCATCCCAGTTCTGCTCCATAGCGCTAAAGCATGGGCCGTACCAAAAGAGGATGAAGAAATCCTTGGTAGATCGAGAAGAAAAATCTTCGGTCCCATTTGCGTTGACGGGCTATGAAGAAGTAGATTCAACCAAGAACTATACGAGCTGTAGAGCGACATGCCCCTGGTCAAAAAACTCCGCATACGATGTTTAAGATGACTAGCACATATAGAACGATTGGATACCAATACCACGCCTTACAGAGTCTTCGATTCCCAGCCAGACGTCAGACGCAGTAGGGGAAGACCTCGCCTTGAGTGGCGCGCACAAGTAGAAACCGACCTCAACCAACTTGTGGTGCGCAACTGCAGCCAGTTAGCTAAGGACCAGACTAATTGGAGAGGCATGTTGGTTGAGGCCCAGGTTCGTTCCGGAGTGCCACTTAATTAAGTATGTAAAGCTTGTCTGTCCAGACGTTGCTGCTCCTATTATGGCGAATTGCGTGGCAGTCCCTTTTACTAATTCTATATCATTCCTTATGACCCAAGGTTACAGGAACCTCAATCCGGTCAGATTACTAGACCGGGGTGTGTAACTATCACGTGGCTCAGGCATAGCCTTCTGCTCGGTAGGTCAATCGCGAGCATGGATGTTTGCCACGTGACCTGGACAGGGGTTACATTATTTTTGTTTATGCCTAATGAAATGCGAGTAAGCAAGTAATTGCACAAGATACCATTTTATCTTTAATATGCAAGGCCAAAATTTGCTTTTGCATGTAGCGATATGAATACCAAGTGCAACCGTGTCGGGTAAAACTGGTAATTTAGTTCCATATCTGCGAGTACATCAGCCTTATCGTACCCTGGAATGTCACTATCACCAGGCACACAGCATATGTGAATGTTAAACTACTTTGACATTTTTTGCAGAGATGAGCGGCAATCTAGGATTTTCTATGAATTGGTTGAGACTGATTCTAGGAATTTGATGGACGCTTGGCTGTTCGAGAAAGATCTAATATCCTTGAAGATATAATATTCTCTTTTAGCCAGGATAGGGCTTCTTTGATCGCCATGAGATTTAGCCTGTCAGAGAAGACACCAACACCTTCACCTTCATTTGTTTCGGAGCAATCAATATAGAAGAATGTAAATTTTAAAGATGTTCCAAAACCAGCATTTGTGAGAAAATGTTAGAAAATACCCGCGTTATTGGTGCTTTAGTTTAAGTTTTCATGTCCATTTTTAAATCTAACGATTCGACACACTTTTATTTATGTACTCGGAGAATCATATTTAGTTAGTCAATACATATTGTTATATAATCTAATTGCAGTGTGAACGCACCCCACCATCAGTGGTTCTGGATGCGCCCATCGGAAAGGCTGGAATTGTAACTGTCAACATTACATCTGGAACGATCAAGAAACCGCGGGATCCTTGGAGAATAGCCATATCTTTCTAAATCAGTATGTGAACTGAAGTAATATAAATAGAAGTGGGGCGATAACAAGCGGTCAGTCTGTATTTCGACCTGAACGTGTCTTGAGTAGAATAGTGTTAACTGAGTGAAAATACCTGAGGGATATAACTTTGAAAGTGATAATAGTGCGCGAGTTAAATCGTGAGTATTTGATTGAATATTTCAACGTGAAAAAATTTATAACCGTTTTTTTAAATAAAAGAATTCTAGAAAATTGGGTTTTACATAAATTATTGTTAAATTTAAAACAGAAAAGCGTTTAATGTTTAACGTAGCAATTTTTTATTATTATTTATTATTTATTAATAAGTTACTTCTGTAGTAACTAAGTAAGTCATGAGTAGAACCTGCAATGTATAAACTACATGTAAAATCTTTTCCTCAAATCTCAATTTAAAAAAATAATATTTTCAAATTATGTCGTATCGTAGGTTTGACGTGCAAAGTAGAAAAATGTAAAGAAAACATCTGAACAACAAGGTATAGTTTAAATTAACTTGTTGATGACAATTTGGCACATCAGAAATTGCAAGGTGATATGGCTTTTAGGTGGCATCATTAGGCTTTTTTGCATTAATCAGAGAAAAGTCGCGGTACTTATATGCCTCAGACAACAACATCAGGTTTACCTACTATCGATATATTTCAAATACCTTGTTAAAAAAAACACCCTTTACGCAAATCAACAAAAAATATTCAATTGAAAAAAAAAATTAATTCATTGGTAAAGGCCAAATCTAGAACCGCTTGCCGGGGAGCTGTGGATTTCAGGAAATCCTGGGTGGGTTAGGAGTTAATAGGAAGACTTTTTACAAGCTCAAACTTGCAGATGTACGTGTAAGCCTTTTTGTTTTGTTTTATTTTTTTAAATAAGAATTTCAAACCATTACCAACAACTACTTCGACCGATCGTTTTTTTTTTTAAGGTGACCGATCATCTCCATTTTTGAGCTTGTTAACACATAGATTGAAAAAGATTTTAAAGGTTTATATATATTTTATTCAAAAAATAGTATTTCATTTTATTTTTACACTCATGTTTGATAGAATGTGTGCTTTGAGAAAAATTATTTTCAAATGAAAGCAAAAATAGATTTTTTACAGACACATCAAACAGAATAAACGAAAACGTCATGATACATGAACGACTTCAATAAAACTACTTCAGTCGATTGATGATGAATAATTTTTTTTTCATGACTGCATTTTATTTTCAAAGAAAAAGTTAACATAAAAATAAAACAATGAAAGCCAATGAAAATAAACAATGAATTCGATAGGACAGACAAGAACAACACCACTGTACTTTTTTTTTTAAATATTTCTGAAAGGACACAAAGGGATTTAAGACAAAGTTCATCAAATTATATACCAAGTATATGAAGGTAGGTGAAGGTGATGACTCGGTACATAGATTCATTCATGCTTCAAGAATAAACAAACAGAAAAAAATGTGTGATTCTATTTATAAAGAGGAAATTAAATTAAAAAAAAAAAACATTTATTTTATATGAGAAGAAGAAAAACAACACACGGATATCTTCTTGCGAATTCATTGACAGAAATACCTTTGAAGACTTTTTCCAACGGTTAAACTAGATCCCAAAGTATATACAAAATTTAATAAGTTTTTTTTTTCTTTTTACTACATTTAAGAGGAAATTAAACAAAATGTTAAAACTGCCCAATGAAATGCCAATCGTTGAAGGAACAACAAAATAAAAGTTGATGTCATATTTTAGTGTTTTAGACTCATGAAAAGTTTATGATGGTAAAATCATACCTACTTCAAAGGTACGTGTAAGATTATTAAATTTAAGATTATTTATCTGGGGGCTGGCAATGCTGTTTCTTAATATATATAGTACCACTATTTTTATTTCTATAAGACTGTCACAATTTTATTGTTATATTAACCTTTTGACGACGAATAATTTTCCGCTGGAAGTTTAACAAAAATGATTGCGGATTTTTACTCGGAAACACAACAGTTCAAGACTGAAGTGGTGGCAATATTTAAAAATTGGTACTCCTTCCACGCAAAAAATAATTGCACATATGTGTTACATTCGACATCATTTTTAATTAGAACTATATTTTCAACGGATGGTCTGAAAATATTATGGAACATATTTGTCCCATTCATCGGCAAGGGCTAAGGTTGTACTTTGCACGAGGAGCAATATAACAGAGATTGCTAATATAAGGCGCTGTTGAACCTTCTATTGGATTAAGATATATAAATTCCGAACTTTCTTTATCTTTCTTTTCTTACCTCGTTTTACAGCGGGTATGGATGCCTTATGGCAGTAAGATATTAAAAACAAAAAATAGTTCAGTTTCAGGAAATGAAGTTTTTTTGCGTTGACGATTCAACTATTCAGCTCGTAACAGGAAAGTAAGCTTCGATGGAGAGCGGCCTCCATTCCATTCCATTAGCTGAAGAATCTAACCTAAATTTCCATGCAAAGAGGGTAAAAGTAGTAGAAGCGGCGAAAATGGGTTTAGCAGTAAATGATGATAAGACAAGGTATATGCTGTCAACTCGAAAGGATACACAACATCGACGAATTGGACAGAACGTCACCGTTGACAGATACAACTTTGAGGTAGTACGTGACTTTGTCTACCTCAGCTCCGTTATTAGATCTGATAATAACATTTCGTCAGAAATAATCGCAGAACTTGCCAACCGCTATTTCTTCGGGCAATTTAGTATTAAAGCCCTCACTTGAACTACTAAGGAAATCCTATATAAGACCCTGATCATCTCAGTTTTGCTCTACGGCGCTGAAGCATGAACCGTCTCAAAAGCGGAGGAAGAAATCCTAGGTCGAATCGATTCGGTACCTTATGCATTGACCGACTATGGAGACGAAGATTCAACCAAGAACTATACGAACTGTACAGCGATATGCCTCTGACCAAAAAACTCCGCATTGGACGTTAAAGATGGCTAGGACATGTAGAACGAATGGGCACAAATACTACTGCTAGCACAGTCTTCGATTCCCAGCCAGACGTCGGACAAAGTAGAGGAAGACCTCGGCAACTTGGAGTGCGCAACTGCAGGCAGTTAGCTAAGGACTGGGCTAACTAGAGCGGCACGTTGGTTGCGGCCCAGGTTCATTCTGGACTGTAGCGCCACTTAAGTAAGTAAGAGGTTAAGTGCATATGTACCAACTTGTACACTTAATAGTGAGACTTTAATGAAAAAATAGTAAGTACGCAGCGCCGAGCGTTCTCACAACCATTCCTGTGTACGTGTGTACTTCTTGCACGATGGCGGGACCTACTGTTTTATGCCGACCCTGAACGGTGAATTTTATATAAGCTTTTCTTTAAAATTGATACAACTCTGATGATTTGTGAGATCAGCGCGAGAGGAGGGGCAGTGAAAAATCATTTAGGTGTTGCCACGGCTGGGAATCGAACCCAGACCTTCTGCGCGGCAGTTCATCTCAATAACCATAGAACCACTGAGCCCTTCGAGGCTTGAGTGAACAATCACAAAGACGTCACTAACAAGAGAATTGACCCTACAAGGATTGGGGGTCTAGAAAATATATACATCAGAGGAAAATATTTTTTTTTCTAAATCCCTGTGCCTGGTGTCTCAGTTTAAGAAGAGTATATTCTCGAACTAGGATTCATAGATCTTATAGGCAACAAATCAGCCTAGCATGACTCAGCTATAAACTCAAACATTGAGGAAAGCATTGTAAATGACCCGATAATAGAGTGATCTCTAGACATTTTTTATAATTGCCCAAGATGGATTCAAGGATGAAATATCCCAGTTAAAGTGGGATTATTCCAGTTAAAATGGACAAAGTTAAGAACCTAAATAAGCTATGCTTCGACATATTCCGACACTTGTAGTTAAGTTCCTAGAACAAAGACGGTGGCGGAAGTGCCGAAAGGCCAATGGCAGCGTTCAATCCCGTAGTGGATACTGACGAAATTGGATCGGGCACTCCCAGTTGGGCATTGTGCTTTGGGTAAAACACACACTCACGTCAAAAATGATTTTGGGAATGACTGCTCCTACGAGATCCTTGACAAAACTTATGAGCGGCTACCGAAGCACGATGTTAAAATCGTGTTGGGAGCTTTAAACGCAAAGGTAAGAAGAAAATACAAATATATCAGTATTTCTGGGAAATACAGCCAACATAAACCAATTCTGGCATCGGATATAGGCTGATGGACTCCCATAATAAATGAAATGCCACTGTTGCCAATATAATCACTTCTCACCTTGATATTGCGATCCCCAGATAAATGAATCAAATTGATCTCATTGCGATAGACAAGAGGCACGCATACAGTATTTTGGATATTTCCGAACATTCCGAGGGGCAAACATCGACTCGAAAAGTTAGAATTCGGATATTCACCACTTCACAACAAATCAGAAATTCTGTGAAAAATTCAATGTCGAAAGAGTTCAATAGCAAGAGGATGCTTTAACCTCTCGATCAACACCTTACCACCAGCATCTAATGACGAAGAACAATGGCAACGATGCCAACAAGCAATAAGATCAGCCGAAACTAATGTCCTAGGTTTCTCGCGCACATTACAAGAAACCCTAGCTTTGATGAGAAATGCCGACAGTGCCTACAAGCTGGTGAAATGTAATTAGCAGTAAATAAGGGTAAGATCAAGTATTTGCTCTTAGGACAGGACAGAACGTCACCATTGACAGATACAATTTTGAGGTAGTATGGTACTTTGTCTACCCTGGCTCTGCTATTAACTCTGACAACATTATCTCTTTAACCGCTGATTCTTCGGACCAATAAAACAATTTTCCAGTAAAGCCATCACTCGAACTAATACAGAGATTCTTTAAAAGACCCTGTTCACCCCGTTCCCGCTCTTTGGCACTGAGGCATGAATGATGAATGAAGAAATCTTTAGTCATCCTTCGAAAAATCGCCCGGTTTGTGTTGACGCTGAGGAAGATTGTACCACGAACTGTATGAGCTAGAAAGCTCCGCATTGAACTTTTAAAATGCTACCACATTTAGAGCGAATTTACACCAACACTCCGACTTTCAGAGTCTTCGATGCCCTGCCAGACGTCGAACTCTGAAGAGAAAGACCCCGCCTAAAGTGGCTCGCACGAGTAGAAACCGACCTTAACCAACTTGAAGTGTGAAATGTGGAAGCTGGTTCTTAAGTAAGACCAGGCTAATTGGCATATTTGTTGAGATACAGGTTCACTCTGGAATGTAGCACCACTTATATTATTAAGTAAGCACTCGAAGGAAATACCAACATATTTACATTTACAGCTCCCTGCAAACCAAACTTACGAAATATTACCTGAGCTTAACTTTTTAATCTGCAATTCATAGCTATATTTCCGTGCTTTGAGAACAAAGGGTAACGTTCATTTGTCTCATTAATTTTCAATGTGGTTACATACACTCCATATACATAGACTCTGAAGTTATGGAGACCGTCGCATTCTGAGGATTTAAAAAGAACGTAGCAGGCAATACCCCTTATGTTGATGGCCTTTTTGAAGCGACTTTGATCTATGGGTGACAAAGTAAAAATATAGTATGAACAATCAAAACACTGTCGTCGCCCCGGACAAAATCTCACTGTTGACAACAACAAATTTGAGGTACTAAAAGATTTCATCTACCTCGGAGTCAACATCGACCCCACGAATTTCACTTTAGTGTAGACAGGTACGGCAAAGACTGATCCAAAAAAAAGTGATGCTGTCTCGAAACAAATGGGATCAAAACTCTTAACCTGAATGCCAAATAACTTGTTCTACCAGACCCTAGCCCTAACAGCCCTACTTAATGGCGATGGGTGCTGGACATTCAGCAGATATGTCGTGCAAATGTTAGGCACTTTCGAAAAAAAATCTAAGTCTAATTTGTGATCCTGGAGGAAGAGTCGAAATTAGTGGACTGTACCAAGATGTGAATGTAGTACAAAAGGTAAAAACGCGTAGACTGCATTGGTTTTTCCACATCAAGCCAATTAACAATGATGCTCAAACCAAGAAAATCTTCGAATTCCATTCGTTGACATTGCCTGCAACGTTTTAAGGAGTCAAGGAATACCAAACCTCCAGTTTAAGGATCAAAATAATATTCTTACGGATTATCAACCAACGACTTTACATTAGAAGATGTTGCAGTGGTTAACCATATTGAAGGAGCGGGTAACTTTAAGGTCGCTAGAGTAGACCCCAGCGCCAACTCCTTGGTATGTTTTAGATCTGTCTGTGAAGATGGGTGAAGAGTTGTTGTATAGGACTTCCATCTATTCAGAGACACTTCTGCCTGCCCTAGCAAGGTATCCGTCGCGTCGGAACGGACAATTTTCCTCAACGCATACTTCGCCGGAAGTTAAAATTCCATTCGAGGTATGTGTCATCGGAACAAAAATCACTTTACTACAATTCGTAAATAATTTCCGCGAAGAATTTGTGTCGGAGGAAATCGGAAAAAGAAATGAACTTAGCTGTCAAAAATTGCACCTGAACGCACTTCAATGCAATTCGCCGGGATGTGTTACAAAATTTCGAAGAAATATTCCGAAAAGCTTTTTGGATGAATAAATCCAAGCTAAAAATTCTCCGAATCGTACAAAATCGGAGAATTTTCCGATCCGATGGATACCTTGCTAGGGCTGATTAAATGTGAACGCTGCCCAATTTTGCAAATTAGGTGTTAGTATTAGCATTTTTCACCATTTCTTTGAAGAGTATCCTGAGCATCGAAAGCAAGCATTGATAGCTTAGAAACCGAATAAATAAAAAAAAATTAAAAGTTTGCTCTCCAGATATCAAGGTTCATTCGCCCACTATCGTTCTCACTAGATATTGCTTTATCCCTGTAGCCTGAAAAGAGCAGGCTTCCTGCTGCGGTTTTCTCCGACTTTAGTATAAAGGCTTTATAGTGTCGTCGTTTTTTTTTTGTGTGTCCATTCTTCAAGTGTTTTGATGTTCCTTCCTACTTCTAATAACAACGTTCCCTGTTAACTTGTCTGAAAAAATATGATTCTTGAAAAGCTGCCTATTCTCTCACAGTGGGGCTTTGTGACTTGCTGTATAGTGCTAGCTTTGAATGTTAAAATACCTCTAAAACATGCACGTATTCTTGCCCTATTAAGTTTCCCTTAAGTTAAACATAAAAATAAATAATGGCCGCCCCAATAAATAATGAAAAAAAAAAAAAAAATGTCCGTGTGTGTATATGTATTTTTTTGCCAGTTAATAATGAACTTTGACGAATCGTATGAATATGCACGTGATGATCAAATGGAATGTTCTTTCTCGAATTTTAATGATTTTCTTCTTCTTGTTGATTATACGTTTTATATTCAACATCGAATTTTTTTTTTGCACTGAACCTTGCTGTCAGAGATAAGAATTTTACAAGAGCATCGAATGCCCTCGCTGATCCGATTAGAATACTTACACAACATTCCCGGAATTGTTTTGCATCGATGGGGGATGTGAAATTTAAGCCCCAAGTGTCATTTGTCATCGGGTCCTTCCAGTAGACGAAACATTCTGATGCCTGTCCTATGCGGGTTCCTATTTGGGGAATGAGGATGACTGTTAGTAAAATATGGAAATGGAGAGGTTGATGGAGCTCACCTGGTTGGACAAGTCGTACGTCGAGAATTTTATCAACCTGACTGTTGTAGGCTGTTATGTGAAAAACGCATTCAGGTGAATCTTGTATGCAGGTAATGTTGACAGGAACCAAATCTTCGGATACTTGTTGCCATTTAACGGTACCAGCACCGCTTGCAGATACATGGAACACCTCAGCCCACAACCTGAACGAACTTAGTCGTGTTACCAAATAGTTACCAAGTAGTTTTTTTTTTAATTTAATTTGAAGGATATCGCGAAGGATGTTTTTTTTTAATGGTGCAGGGTGTTTTTGAATACGATGGTCGAATTTATTGAAATTTTGTTGTTAGCGTGAAGTTCAAGTGGTTGGAGGGTAGTGATAAAAAAGAAAAATGGTTTACTTTTCTTATTTCCAAATTGTTTAGTGGTATTGATTTGTTAGGTTTATTTTTTTAGAAAAATGGGATTAAAATAAATTTTGTATTTTAAGAAACATGTGGGGTTAGATTGGGTTGGTATTGAGGGGTTGCAGTACACGTATTGCATGGATTGTATTAAGATGTTCATATACCTACAACATTTGCAATAATGCAACAACTACAAAACTAATTTAAAATATGAAATTAGGGCAGTCAGAAACTTTTTCATTTTCTCCAAAATTTGTTCGTTTGTCAGTATGTTCAGAACACCCACTTTACATGAATTAATCTAAAATATTCATGCAAGGTGGCAAGTCCTTAAAACTGTATTTTTCAGTTGTGGCATTATTGTAGCATGTAAACTTGTTAGGTTATCTGAAAGTAAATAAGATTCATAGTTGTTATATATCACCTCAGGAGATGGCCGTCCCGTCGACGAGAAGTCTGCCATGGAGAATCCTCGTTTCGGTACGCTTTGCGCATAAGCGGCGCACAGGAACAGCTCAGTTTATTACCCATGGCGCAGCTAGCACAACCAGCCTGACCTCCTGTAAAAATTAAAAATGTTGTAGAAAGTTAAAAATAAATTTTTAAATAAGCGCCAGGTGATTGTAGCTACGAAGTGGACGAGATTGTGGTTACAAGCTAGTGACAAGAAATGAGTTGTGAAATATTCTACAGGTTCAGGAAATTAAATGCCAAAACACAAAAGGAGAGAAAACATATGATGGGGCTAAAATCCTTGTGAAAATCGGCTTATACCCTATCCCATCCTATTACAGTTCAGACATTTTATAAAATGTCCTAGTCATTTCACAAAAAATCCCCGTTTCGTTTTAAATGTGGGCACGGCCGTAGGCGAATTTTAAAAATATTTGATTTTGTACTACATTCACAATCAAAGAGCTTATATACCAACTTTCGTTATCCTAGCTCGATGTTTTCGGACGAGCTATTATTAACTTTGCACACACAAATTAAGAGAGAACCTAGGTTGAGGATTAATGGCCGTTAATGTCAGATAATTCATTATTTCATTTCAGAATTAGAATGATCTAGACACCAACAGCCTTATTGATAAACTCATTATAAAGAGTGTATAAAATTTGCAGTCCTTAAATTGTCTCTAAAGGCAACAAACTTAATCATAAAACCAATACAACGTTGAATAAAGGCTACATAGCCTAAGATCGTCGTATGGTGGAATAGTCCCTGTCTAAGGTAAATTTATTTAAATTTTGTTTATCACAGGAGGGTGAGCATCAGGGTTACCAAGTTTCCAATTTTAATTTTTGCTAAAACTAAGTATGGTCGCTCTGAGTTTCGCAATTATAAAAATCAGCCATTGGTAACTCTATCGAGCTGTACAACGGCTAATATTGTAACTGTAATATGTTTTCCGATTTTTGGAAATTTATTCGACGCAAACCCTATATAACTATTATGGGTGGGGAAATATTTTATGAATACGAATTTGTACCACCTTGTACCAATGTACGGCAACATTAAAACGTATGCACTGTTTAACTTTACAATCTCTCAGATGTGTTTTAGATTTAGTAAATTCTATTGAACAAAAAGCAATATTACATAATTTTCAAATTATTTAATAAAGCTTTTTTTTTAAATTCCCTAAACGTTTGCAAAAATTGGAATCGAAAAATCGAAGCGGTTTAAGAAGGCTTCAGAAGCAGACTCACAACATACGGTGGCGACTAATAGGGGTTGGAACCAAAACTTTAGAGCCACACCTGAACCATGAGATCACTCCCTCCTCGCTACCACCTGAATAGTCAGCATTTAAAAGAAGAAGGTTATGTTCCCGCACCCGGACCTTCAGTGGCGACAAAAGGAAAAATGGGTAACCCAACCATTAAATCGTTTTAATTAATCGGGTTAATAACGATGAGAAGAAGCGTTCGTAAAAGGAAGTAAAATGGAGGAATATAGGAAGGGAAAATACCACGGAAAGAGATCTTCAAGGCGTGTAAGAAGATCAAGGTAGGGTGGACAAGGCAACAGTACCCATAAGACTGGGATGATTTTGTGCCCACACCCTTCGACGAGCAAAGAGCGAGAACTAGCATGCCAGCAAGGACTCGAAAACCAGCACGCAGCTCCGTACATCAAATTGTTGATTAAATATATCAATCATCAAGGGTTGGGATACACCAACATCAATGTCAACTCCGTATGCCAACATCACCAAAGAGAAAGACTGCACATTTAGTTTCTAACAGAAAAACAAGTTGACTTGACTACGGATCAAACTTATCTTCGGTGCCCAGACTATGGACTATCTCCACGTCTCGGTCTTTAGGTTAGTCTATGTGCATATACAGACCAAACATAGCTTGCCAGAGAGGGAATAGATGAAGCCTGATAGCCTCGGTCTTATATGGCTTTCCAAAGAGTTTTAAAATTCATATGCTCCATTTATGACTCCCCAAATAACGATAAACATGCGACACTATTTCAATTTTTTATTAGAAAATCTTGATTGGATAGGAACTCATCATTCAACAGCCGAAGTGTTCATCTAACATTTAAACGGGGAAGGTGAAATGGGTTTGTTAACTGCTGTTCTAAGGAAATCTCTATATGTCATAAAATATCTCTTTTTCCCATTTTTAAGACCTACTCTTGAATGTGCTGGTCAATAAGGTAGCCATCGGACAAAACTCAAAACAAAAGAAGCAAACACCCCTACAATCGAAGAACTGGAGGCAAAAGTACAGCATTTTTAAATGCGATCAACATTGCATACAAAGTCTCGTGCCCAGTTAAGCGAAGTAAAAAACCACTTCCCCCATGGTGGACTGAAGACATCTCCAATCTCAGACAGATGACAAGATCGATCTTCAATATCTGCCACAAACACAACTTCTGGACAGCCTTATAAGGACTTTGTAAGTCTGTATAAAAATCCATAAGAACATCTTAAATAGAGGCCTCGATGGATTATTGATATTCTATTGAAACCCTGAAGGACTCAGCCAGGCTAAGCAAAATTCTGCCTAAGGAATACTCCAACCCTTCTTTTCTGAGAATGTCAAATGGAGGTTGGACAGAATCCTCCGCGGAGACCCTGGAACTCTTGTTAAACGCATACTTTTCCGGATGCAGCAATACTAGTACGAAACCAGGGAGATCCCGACAAGTACAAACTGCAGCACATAGCAATATCAATTCAACAATTTCCGAGGAAAAGATTTCCTGGGATATTAACAGCTTCTATCCGTTTAAGTCTCAAGGACCTGACGGAATACCGACAGTTATGCTACAGAGAAGATATGGCAATTAACAGTACCATGGCTGTCGTCAATTTTTAGAAGCTCCTTAATACTAAACCTCGTACTTACAAGTTGACACGCGCTTGAATGGTGTTTATACTGAAGGTAGGCAAACGCGGTCACGACACCGTGAAGAATTTCAGACCAATCATTATAACCTCCTAAAAACATTGGAGCGCGTTCTAGACATCCATATGCAATGTTTTCTAGAAGAGTCTTCGCTATCCAAATCACAGCACGACTACCTCAAGTACAGATCCACGGAAACAGCTATCCACGAGTTAGTGCGGATAATCTAAAAATCCTTACACTATAAAGAACACTCTGGCCTGCTTCTTAGCTATAGAGGAAGCTTTCAACAACGTCCTCACTGGAGCTGTTCTTGAATCTCTGATCGAGCTGGGTATAAAGGAATTTATTAGCCCATGGATAGTCTCTATGCTCGGAACAAGTATTATCTACGCAACAATTGGAAATAGTCAATTAACAAAATATGCCCATAGAGGAACACCACAGGGCTGCGTTATCTCTCATCTACTCTCGCTAATCGTTATGAACAAAACTCTACTTTAATTCGACGAGGAACGGGTCAAAATTGTAGCGTATGCGGATGACGTGATGATACTATAGTGTCAGGAAAATTCCTTCCGTGATAAGTGAAATCATGGGGGCTATTTATGGCCTCAGTGTAAACCCGAGCAAAACGGAGTTGGTGATAATCACCACCAAGACCAAAATACCCGATTTCACCTTCCCCGTCTAAATGACCTTACACTATTACTATGTTCCAGGGAGTCGGGATGCTTCACTGCAAGGCCGTATGGCCACAGTGATATCATGGACTCGTTGCAAAACAGCATGGTCACGTTTCCAACAGTTTACATTACACCTACACTTATCTTCAAGAAAGACTTCCAAGTAGGCTTTCCTACCAAAGCTCAGTGGAAGAGGAACGAAGTAGTAATAGATTTAGACACTGTCGTCTAGACCGAGGGATATAAGAACTACTACTAGGTGGAACTACTAACTGTCCAAGAGGAATGCACGCTACTTTATCAAGCGGACATTTAGGCCAACAACTCGGCTACGTACTGTGGCCAAGTGCTCATCGTGTCTTTTGAGATTTCCACCAGTCCACGGCTACCGTATCCTGCAAGCTGGTACAGGAATGCCGAAACGAACTTGCACTTCTTTGCGAAGGCTTCAAGGGCATAGTGACATTAAAGGAAACAAGTGTGTAGGCAACGAGCTGGCCAGGCAAGGCTCTGCTTTACACGGCTTACGTGCAGCAAGGGTCCATATCCCATAAGATGCCGTTTAGGGACAAATCCACTCGTACTTCATGAAGAAGGACTTCTCCAAATGGAGAAGGATAACAAATTGCATCATGTAGAGGAAGATATGGCCTCCCTACGACAAGAACAGAATAAACGACCTACTAAATAGAACCGACCCAGATATCGCAGGAATTACGGTAATAGTTACGGAGCACTGACCAATTAGAGATAATGCGGCCAAACTAAAGATCCCATACAACTCCCAATGCCTTAGTTGCGGGTATACAAATGAGAGGGAAACCCTCTCCCTTTTCATCTGCAAATGTCCGCCACTAGCCAGAGCCAGATTGCGTGCATTAGACTAACCATTCTTCGACAACCTTTTATTTCAGGTAAAAGGATACAAGATCTTATCCATTTTTTAGCCCTCACAGGCTAGTTATAGTAACCACCTGTATCACATTCTATTTGAAAATCTGCTACTAGCTCTACTTAATGATATCCCTCAACGGATACAGCTCTCGAAATATAAGATTTGTTGAACAATGCCATTAGCCGTCAACCTAAATAAATTTCTCAAGAAATTAAATTGATCAACTTTCAATCTAGGTTCGACAAGGAAAGCAACTTTCTGTATCAAGTCTTATGGGAAACATTTGGCGAACTCTACAGAAACGATTGCCTGCAAAAATTGCCAACTTCCTCAAAAGCGTGCTATACAAGATCGTTAGAGGTTATTTCAAGAATTTAAAATGTTCATCCTTATAGATCCAACATCGTAAGTTAGGTACTTTTGGTCTATGTGCATCTTTTTATTGAGCGTCACTCTGAAAACACAAAAAATTACCTAGACGTGTTGCATTTGATCCTCTCATAAGACAAGCCATGGCTGTAAATAAACATTCGGTCCATCTAACAACGACAAAACTGAAGTTAACACGATCACCTAGACGCAACCCGAAACATGTATCGACATGGACAAACATATTCCCAGATGAGTCAGCAGTTTATTGGCTGGAGCATTTAACCCAATTTATGCGTGAGGTAATTGACACCGAATCGGATGCACGCGCATTACAAAGAATAACGGGTCAGCACAAATTGGTTGGAACCAATTCTGAAAGCTGGGTTAGGATTTATGAAAGTATAGTCACTCTGGTGCGAGAGCTCAAAGCGAACGGTGGTGAAAATAAAATATTATAACGTTTGAAAACCCGTGTTTAATTTTGTAAGTCGATAAAGGACATCGTTAACTGGCGCCCCAGCAGGGACCGGGTTAAAAATCATATCCATCCTCCCGTGCGAATTGTTGTGTCCTTTCATACAGGACAGGAGACTAGAAGATAAGCTCGACCGTTTGCATACAACTGTTACCATGGGAACACAGTAATGACACTATCTCTCCAACAACAAACACTACATAATCATGGGAACATGATAGTTATCGTCGAAGGAAGGATATGAACGTGAAGTTTGATTATGCCGCGGGTAGGTCGCTAGCAAGGATAAACACTTACGACTAAAAGGGACGAACACAACGCTTCCTAGGCCGCTGCCTAAAAATATACAGAAACGGTTATAAAATAATTTTTCTTATCTCGGTTTTTAAGATTTGATTTCGGCAAATCCAACGTAATGGAGACGTTTTACTTCCTCTTCCTACCGGCTGCCGAGGGATTACAGATTTTGAATTACAAATCACCCTTGGTTTCCTTGAAGGAAGGCAGAGGATGGATCATCGATGGTAGCTTCAGATTAGTGCATACCATTGACCTAGCCCAATACCAGCATATTGTAGATGGGTTAACGGACGCTATAAGCAATAACATCAAGGATGCTGACAGAAGGCGGGTAGTCGAATTCCATCTGCGCCAAATAAAGGATCGCCTCAATTTACTCAAAGACAAACCACAGAGAAAAACGAGATCTATCAACTGGCTTGGATCGGCCTGGAAGTGGGTTGCAGGCAATCCCGACGCTGCCGATTGGAATCAGATACTAAAAAGTGAGCACATCATCATCGAAAATAACAACCATCAGTAAAATTAATTAGAAGCTATTGGGGGTCACAAACGACATAACACGGAAGATCAACTCGATGATGGATCGGTTTGAGATCGGGATTAAGGATACGATTGCAGGAAAAGTAGAGCAGGATATTTTAGACGAGATTCAGGTCATCAAGGGCAAAGTAAGCGAGATGGTCCGAGTTTGTCAAATGGCTAAAAATGGTTTGGTCATTACAAATCTACTAGACACTTAAGAAATTAATAAGATCATTGCTGAGTTGGAAACGCTGCCGTATGCTAAAGAAATAGAAGCAATCGAATATGGCACACCATCCATATTTACGAATGGCTCAATGCTTCTGTACATCCTTTCAATGTCAACAGTTGGATTGGAGGACTACAATCTACTAGTTACAAGACCATCGATAATTGATAGAAAAAAAATCGATCTAAAATTCCAAAAAATACTGGTGAACCACAAAAATACATACGGCATCGCCTTTTATAGGTAATTCCACGATCTGCGAAGATAAAGCACTGGGAAAATTTCCCGAAGACGACTGCGTGGCAAAACTGCTAAAAGGAGGCCCAACGAAATGTACTTTCCGATCAAACATGAAAGAAGTCATCGAGCTCATCAAAGGAGACACCATTTTGATATCAATTTCAAGGGTCAATAAATCTCTAACAATGCATTAAGATCTCTTTCAGGCATTTACATTATACAGATTTATAATGAAACAATAAGACTGAATGACAGGATGTTCACGAGCACTGTTGCTACAGCAATACAGGTCCTTCCTCCTGCACTGGCGAACATCACTACCCAGAACCACGAGATTGACCTAGGATACGTACACAGCATCAGCGTGCAGAACATTAGACGCTTCAGTAACCTTAATCAAAAATTAGATATTTCCGTCATTTCAGATGCTGCAGTATTCATGTTGATGGCATCCTTCGTTACCATTATCTGGCGGAATATCTACGCAAAACCTGAAATACCGATGATATCTTCTGCCAATTTACCAGAAAATCCAGCATAATCCTAAAAGGACCTTAGATCTACGGGCCGTAGATTATCAGAGGGGGGAGTTAACAAAGAATAACGGGTCAGCACAAATTGGTGGGAACCAATTTTGAAAGGTGGATAAGGATTTGTGAAATTATAGTCAGTCTGGTGCGAGAGCGCAAAGCGAACGGTGGTGAAAATAAAATATTATAACGTTTGAAAACCCGTGTTTAATTTTGTAAGTCGAGCCGTTGGGCCCGCCCCTTGGCATGCGTTCGCATTTTTTTTTGGAGTCCTCATAAAGGACATCCTTAACTCTGATCAATACCGCAACATTATTTTATTACAGAGCAATAAAACACAGGATCAAGCCTTACTCAAAGGATCAAACCACCAGATATATATTTCTACAATGTTATGAACGATAGCAATCCAAAATGAGGGATACAGGCCCTCAAACCTATCTTTTCCATTTACTTGTGTGTGGAAAGTTGCCACTAAGTTTAAAACCTACATTTTAATGCTAAATTTGAAAAGATTCAAATGACAGTTGAATTATCTTGTGAGTTTGTCAAACTTTAGCAAAAGATGGAACGAGTGACTCCCCGCTAACCGCTAGCCCGCTGCACCCACGCTAGCAATTTAGGGGCAGAGCGTTCAGCGTTAAATCTTAAATAAACAAAAAAAAACCTGGCGTGGTACAAATCGACCAGCAAAATGGCCACCAATAATTGAAAACTCCAATATTTGGATACAATCCCAATGGTTTTTCCTGCACAGGCTGAGCTTGCCTTAGGTGATACCAGCAAACCTTTCTGCCAACTTGCTAAATCTTAAAACCTTGCTAAGGAATGCTGTGGCTTAAGTTTACCAAAACTTTAGGGAAGTTTTTCACTTGACCGAGAACGTATGGACTAAGTTAACCCCAGAACATGTCTAACAAACTCAAAACTTTATATTCGATCGAACAAACATTCCTTCAAAGGATAGAAAAAAAAATACCTGAGGCACCCCGGTGTCACCACATTCCGCTCACGTCTGCTTGCGAGAGTGCTTGACCTCGGTTTAAGGACTGCGAACGCTGATTATGTCGTTGTCCGTGATATCTGCTTCCTCTCTGTAAATAAAAATAAATAAAACTCAATTTTAGATACATTCAAATGGGATCAATTAAAAGTCAAAAGATAAATTAAAGCTTTCAACGGTGAAAGAGAGTGTGTACGTGTCACAGCAGAGTGTGCATGTGCATCTTCCATTTTAGTGACATCATCATCATTGGCATAATCACATTATCGTATGAACGTTAGCAAACTATGTAAATAATCACCCCCATCCTTGACTATAAGCTAATTAAAAGGGTCCTACTGCATGCTCACTATTCGCCGCACATCCAACCCATGCATAAAATGCTAAGGCCTGCTGCAACGAGAACTCAGCAGAGCCCATTATGCTCCACGAAACCGAAGTCGTGCATAAGGATGTGCGACTTCAGAATGTCGCCGATATTTACACATCCCTTTTTGTTTTGCGTTCTTAGTCCTGTTCGCGCGCTCACGTACATATAAGATACGATTCAAAAGGAACTTTAGAGGACAGCCAACCACCTGCAAAATGCTGCGATTTGACACCCCACCCACTGCCAACCTGGCTGTGTCGTATAACAACCGCCGCCGTAGTCGATGTCGTCGTCGTCGTGATTCCTTAAGACTGTCAACATGGAAACAAGGAGCAGGGCGGCCATAAATATACATACACCCACCATGCACGATACACCTGACATTCGGTTGATATTCGACTAAGCGCGCCTACCCATGTGCTTGTTATGTAGGTAGTTTGTGTTTGTTCTGAGGAGTGTAATAATTATAATTCCTTGACACAGGATGTTGTGCGGTATCCAACAACGTCTTCAAGATGAAAAAACTTTCAAGTTGGATCCGTTTGGGATAGAAATAGGAACAGGGATAGGGCAAGTCAAATGGGAAACAAAAGAATTGACATACGACTGGATAGGGTACACTTGGTACGGAGGTTTTTTTTTAAGGGGCCCTGTTTGTCAGAGGGACTAGGGGCGGTGATAATTGCACCGGTGACTTTCTTCCTTTTTTTTCTATTCACTCATTCAACCTCGTCATCGTCACGTCTGACATCCCGACAATCCATTACACATTACACAAACATATAAATATACACAAACGCACATACTCGTACAAAACAGCGAACAGAGCGAGATATAGAGACACACGACACACAGGACTCTCTGTACACATCCACTTAGGCAAATTAAAGGATATAATGAGCTCAGAACATTGTGCATCCCTTCAATGTCAATGTAGGCTGGCAGGCTCTTGTGAAAATAGGGTGGTTTTGCGTACCATTGTACCATTATAGTAGCGAAGCCCTTATGAGCAGTGTGCACATGTACAATAAACACATACATACATACACGGCATCACATATAATCATCATGAACATCATCGTCATCTTGAACGTTCTCTGTGTGTCCCTTGAATGAATTGAAATCGAAATGATGTGATGCTGTGTACTCCAGGACACAGATGTACGAGTAAACCCAGCTTCATACATGCGACTACTGCAACATAAATTCACGTTTATACGGCCCTCACTGGCGAAATACTTTAAATGCCAATTTATTGCGTGCCTTTGAAAGCAATCTACTTTAGCCTGGAATAGGTATGGGGTGGTGGCTACCTATGATGTCTAGTGGGCGGCTGAAGAGCAGAGGAATGTTGGAACTTATTGTCTCTCGGATTTTATATTTGTTTGAGATTGCTCCCTTCTTTTAGATGAAAGGCTTAGTTCCAGACATTCTGAATCATGGCAAATGATAAACAGGATCTGCATTTCCGTCATCTCAACCTTTAATAAAATAAAAGCCCGGTCAAGGGGTAGTCAATGCGATTTATATTAAATCGTGCATTTTCACTAAGTAGAAGGTTTTCAAACACAGACTCTCTGCCTGAAAAGAACAACCGAGATATCAAGTATTTTTTCTTAGGTAAGATACTTACAAACTTTTGAAAATGTCTCCTTTCCTATAATTGGCTTTTCCAAGCCTTTGATAAGATCCCAGAGCCTGCACATGGAATGAACGTTAACTCTACAACCTGGATGCTACTAAAAACGGTATTCTGACAACATGCGGTAGGAGACAGTCGTTACCGCGATACAGAAGATACACTAGATATTTAAGCATATCGACCTATCCATTCGGAAAAATTTCCCAAACGAAAGTCAATTCCAATCGGAACTCAGTTTGCCTTCGAGGTATCCGTCGCGGAACAAAAACTGCATTAGGTGGAATCCGCAACATTATTCGTCGGACAACTTCAGAAAAAAATTTAACGATGCCTCGATAGGCCGGATTATCTGATATACGGAAGCTGCAATTGCAAAAAGCTTATCTCTTAATCTCTCGATTAATCCGCACTATCTGCCAGTGACGACATTGACACGATGCCATAATAATGGCAACAACTAAGTTTTTCAAGATTAGCCTGGTTTGGTAAAAAATGCTGACAGAAGAATTATGCCTCCGATGCATACCGCTAAAGACGAACCGGAAAACTACAGAATAAGCTTTATTGGTAGGAGAGATGGGAAAAATACCGAGAAAAAATAATGTGTAGGGAGGTACCACTCTAGGGACATATTCCTGTAGAGATGAATAAGAACAAATCGTAGCTGAGTAATAAGCGGTGTTGAGAATTTGGTAAAGCAAATTCAGAAGACTTACAACAGCGGCGAGCAATCTTCCACTGTCAGGCATAGCGAACCGTTGAATATAATAAGCGGCGCCAAGAGCTACCATCTTACCCAACCTAAATGAAAAAAGGACAGCAGTATCCAACCCAATGGTTAAGATGGGTGATGGAAAAGCTCTTAAAAAAGTGTATATAGTCGGGCAGAAGCCATAAAAAGAAGCACATACCAGCTTATTACTAGAATTTGGTCAGAAAAAAAGTATGACAAAGGATTAGAACCTTAACCTAGTTTTTTGACCCAATACTTAGTAGACCTATTGAACTGCGAGTCACCTACTAGACACTGCCTGCAGTAATACAGGGTGTTAACTTTGATTCGGTTCCGCGAAACTTCATAAGCTTTAAACACTCCTTTAAACAGACCTCTGAAAACATTTTGGCAGTGGAACAAAGTTTGCGTGAAAGCCTTTTAAGGCACGAAATTCAATTTCATCCTTTTATGATTCAACATCTTCGCACTGTCAATGGTCAAGTAAATAAGTAAAAATGTCGCTGCTGGACTCCACACGTCTGCTACTGAAATACCATTAAACCCTACAATTCCGAATAAATACTTTTTGGTGCTCTTAATCAGCGAACGAAATCATCACCCATAAATGTAAGAAAAATATTATGGCGCAACAGGCTATTTAGTACCCAGGCCAAGCATTTTCTCACAACCTATAGTAAAAAGAAGTACACATGTGTGCGTGCGGAACCTCTTGTTTTATGCCGAATCCGAGAGGCTAAGTTAAGATAAGATTTTGATGAAAATTAATACTACTCGAATGATTTGTCAGATTATCACGAGAGAAGGGCCATTGAAAAAGTATTAAGGTGTTGCTACGGCTGGGAGTCGAACCCTGACCTTCTGCGCGACAGTTCATCAAACTAACAATCGCACCACTGAGCCCGTGAGCCATAAATGTGAATGCCAAAATTGGGAGCCCATCTATCTTACTCGTCGCAAACGTGGTTTCGACAAGATGATGCGCCTTCACATGTTGCCAGAACTGCTATACATTTTCTCCGTGAACATTTCCCACGTAAACTTATCAGCTGCTTTGGGAACGTCCCGTGGCCACCAAGGTCGCCAGACACGAAATACGATAGCCCGTTTCCAACAATGTGTTAAACTGAATTGTCGGCATTTGGACGATAAAATTAAAAAAAAACAGCATTTCCTATGTTTATTACAACCTAAACAATAAAAAATATATGTTTGATATTTTTAGTTTTATTCACTTTGAAAACATAAGTCCCCCAACCGACAACCTGATCAGCCCTTGTCAGCTTTGAAGAAGTGTTGGAAAGTCAATAGTTTATCAAATATTCATACTTTGTCATATCTTGGATCTAAAAACCTGCAATCGGTAACCAAGATATGTTCACAAATTGTACATATTCATGTCTGGTTTGGTAAACGTAAGGAAAAGGTAAATCGAAAAAAAAATACAGCGACTCCCTAAACCTTTAGTTTGGAAAGTATACATTTATGGCGCAGCAGTACACAAGGCCTGGCTTTTTCTCACTACTATTCAAGTGTGCGTCTGCACTTATTGAAAGAAGGTTTTATGTCAAACCTAAACGGCAGAGTCATTGATCTTTTTCGGATGATCATCCGTAGTGAAAAAGTTTTAGGTGTTACTAAGACCGGAAATCGAAAACTTGAACTTCATCGCACTAACCATCGCACCTCTGAGCCTGTCAAGACAACAACCATTTTGCTCTCTAATTAGTCGAGTACATGCTTTATACATGCTTACTAATGTTAGGCACGCATACATGATTCGGAATATACCAACATTTTTAAGCTAACCTCCTCATAATTGCACTTTGGAACATGGTATGTATTATTTATAGAAATCCACCTTGAATGCCTTAGTAAGCCTTGATAAGACTATCTACATAGATATTTAGAGCAATAAATCTACAGTATGAGTTCATCGACTACAATCGTCTACAGCTTGAATCAGAACTCATGCATTGGAGAACACCAAAGCACTTCCAAAGATTAGTCGAAAAGAAGTGTAATACTTGCAAAGTACGAATTAAATCCAAACCAGCAATCCGTCACCTAGTTATGATAATCGAAAGGAGACTAAAATTCAAGGCACACATAATATTCATTGGAAAGAAAGCAGCGGTCCTCCAATCATCGCTGGCCAAATCGTTGGACATACCTAGAGGCAATCGGAGATTATTTTTATTTATAGTCAGCATTATTGTACAGCACTAGTACCTATGGGCTGATTCAATAGCTAGATACTTTGGGAACGATTTACCCTTTTAGAACCGTTTCAGTGCAAGAGGGACGTAATGAGAGACTACATGAGGAAGTAACAAACTCATGGCAAATTGTATAATCCAGAATGAGCTTAGAGCAATCTCTACATAGAGCTGGCAAACCGCTTGAACAACGCTATCACAGGAAGATGGATATCTATATCAACTTATCCCTGAAATATAACTCTGGACGAATAGAGAAACGGGAGACCTAAATTTGTATGACACTCAGTTTTTGACAAATCATGGTGGATTCAGAAAGACATGCACAGATTCGAGGATGACACCTCACCACAATGTCCGAACGAAGAAGAATTTACTGCTGCCCAGGTTTTGCGAGAATGAATGCAGAACTTCAAGTTGTAAAGTGTAAAGTTGGAATGATGATCCTGTCAGAGAAAGTATGAATCAAAGTAATAAATTCTTAAATGCGTCCTAAACTAATTGAGGATAATTGAAAGTCCCGTTTTTTCAGTGCTGAGTTTATTCAGAGTTAACACAAAGTGAACTAACACTGGATGAAGCAATTTCCTGTGGAGGATTCAATTTGACCCCATTAGTGGTGATTCAATATGATAACCCCAATGATTTATGGATTTTGCTGATAAAAAGTTATCGAAATGCAGTCCCGCGAAGAGAGTGATTGGGGAAGTATACGGATGGGTTTTAGTACTTAGACGCATTGCTGTGTTGGGCAGTCAGGTGCGAAACGTGTATAATAAAAGCCCGGGACATAAGCATCTTTCGAAGATCTGACATCCTTTGGGGCAGTGTTCGTGGTATGACTACGAAACGTACAACTCAAAACCCTTCATTCTGAAATGAGGATAGCTATAGCAAATACATGCGCAGCGGTAAACATCAAAGAAATCAAACGTGTTATCGAGGACTTTTAGAGCTATGGAAACAATCAGCTGCAGACTTTAAGCCTTAACCACGTACTTTGTCGAAAACTATAAGAAACTTATCACCGAAACGCATGGAATAGATGATGCGTTTGGCAACATTTCTAGGCGCTGTAAAAAATGTACCTTATTGGAAGAGTGATATAAAGTCAATTCATTGTAAAACTCATTTAATGCCCTAGTATTGAAGACTTTTGTTAGGCAAGCCTTTTCTTCATTTGTTTGCTCTACAGTTCGTTTTGAAGTTAGGCCTATACCAATAAGCTTCTTCAATTATCAGAAGTCGTTCCCAACATTCCTCTGTCATACACTTGCTAAAACAAAAAAAAAACTCTCCATCCTTCGTTGGTGTTCAGTTAAAGTCTTAGTCATGTCAACCCTCGGAGGTGTAAATCATCCAGACGAATATTTAAATAGCAAGCGTACCCATAGTAGGGTGAAGGAATCATTCTCAGGAATCATTCCCAGGTATATTTATTTAGAGCAAAGAATCTACACTATGCGTTCATCGACTAAAATCGTCTACAGCTTGAATCAGAAATCTTCCAGTAGATAACACAAAGCAGTTCCAATAATTAGGCGAAAAGTAGTTCAATTTGATCTAAATCAGCAATCCGTTAACTAGTTGTAATATTCGACAGCAGATTTAAATTCAAGGCGCATATACGCTTCGTTGAAAAGAAATCAGCGGTCCTTCAATCATCGCTGGCATAATCGTTGTACCTTGAGGTAATAGCAACCGAGTGCCCATAGTAACGGGTGATCCCAGTAGAGATACTTTTTTCAATAGCCTTTTTTGACAGATCACGTGTGAGTCGTGTCATGCTGTCATGTTATTTTTGTTTAGTATTGTTTGGCATTTCATAATGGAAAGACTTACGCGTGAACAACGTTTACAAATTGTTCAAATTTATTATGAAAATTCACGTTCTGTGAGGAATGTGTTTCGTGCACTTTGCTCAACTTATGGTCAACATAATCGGCCTACTGAGCGTACTATTCGCAACACCATCACGCATTTTGAGACCCAGCATTCATTATTAGATAATATTCGACCGAATAGACCACGTCCAGCACGCTGTGAAGAAAATATAGCGGCCGTAGCTGAGAGTGTACACGAAGACCGTAGAGAGTCGATTCGGCGCCGTTCGCAGCAACTCGGACTGACGTATGGAACGACTTGGCGCATTTTACGTCAAGATCTTAAATTGAAAGCGTACAAAATACAGCTTGTGCAACAACTGAAGCCGCTCGACCTTCCCAAGCGACATCGCTTCGCTCTATGGGCTCTTGAAAAGTTCCAAGAAGATCCGACGTTTTCGAGGCAAATTTTGTTTACCGATGAGGCCCATTTCTGGCTCAATGGGTATGTAAACAAACAAAATTGCCGCATTTGGGACGAAGAGCAACCTGAAGAGATTGAAGAACTGCCATTTCATCCAAAAAAAAAAACGGTTTGGTGTGGTTTGTGGGCCGGTGGAATCATCGGTCCATATTTCTTTAAAAATTATGCCGGTGCGAACGTAACCGTCAATGGCGACCGTTATCGTGCCATGATAACCGACTATTTGATGCCTGAAATTGAAGCTCGTGATATCGGCGACATTTGGTTTCAGCAAGACGGCGCCACTTCCCACACATCGCATCAATCAATGGACTTGTTGAGAGAACATTTCGGTGAGCAAATAATTTCACGTTTTGGGCGGGTCGATTGGCCACCAAGATCGTGTGATATCACACCGTTAGACTTTTTCCTGTGGGGATATGTAAAGTCAAAAGCTTATGCCGACAAACCCGCTTCGATTCAGGCCTTAGAGGAAAATGCTCGAACGAGTGATCGAAAATTGGACTCAACGGATGGACCATCTGCGACGTAGCAACGGCCAACATTTGATAGACATAATCTTCAAAAAATAAATGCCAAAGAATGTTCTTTCAAATGATAATAAACATTCTCCATTAAATTTGAATTTTCTGTGTTTTTTTCTTTAAAAAAGTAGGGAACCTCGAAATGGATCACCCTTTAGTTCCAAGGAATCATCCCCAAGTATTTGGCTTTGTTTGGACAAGTTATTTGGGCCAAATTTAAAATGGCAACATTCACGTACATAGATTTAGTTTTATTGAAAACGTTCCGTCGGTAGCTTACAAAATCAATCTCGAATCGATCTGGCTGCCGATGTCATTATCCTATCACGTAGGGGTATATTAGTTTTGACATTAAGTTTGTAACATAGAGAAATAATTTCGAAAGATATTCCTTAAAGTATATGGATCGATTCAGAATCGCTAGCTGAATCGATTAAGCCACGTATAACGGTCCATCCGTTCGTCCGTCTGTTTTTCCTTCTGTCTGTGTGTCACCGTAATGGAATTTTGTATATAGACTCTCATTCCAACGAGGCTTTTCAGTAAACGCTGTTTTTGACTCGGTCAAGCATTTTGAAAAAGTTCCTTAAAAGCATATTAAGGCAATCTTAATAATTATCTATATTTTGTCCATATAACGTTTTTTGTTACGCCCACTTTTTGGGGACGCTATTCTGGAAAACCCATTTGTAAATCCTATCCCATAGCATATCTATAGAATCACGTCTTTTGTTTAACCATAAGAGATTAAGATAAACCGTCTGAACAAGATTCATTCAGCAACATGGGTACATTTATCATAATGATAGGATGGGATATGATATTCAACGAATCGCATAGCGGATTGTAGCATTCTCGGATGTTTTTTTTTGTGGTGGAGTAAGATTGTTATCTCATGAGTTACCACATTTCACTCTTGAGTTAAAGACATTGTTTGCGAATTTGATTTGAAAACAAAATGAGTACTGTCTTACCATCTCAAGGGTGGTAGTTTAATTATAAGATTGTCCTGCCATAACAAGAATACGTGTAGGTTAATTTACAATCTGTAGTATCCTGCTTAACACAGCAAAATCATGACTCAATTTCTACAATCCTATACCGGGCTATTTGAAAACACAATTCACTCCTACATGCGGCATTTCAAATGTCCCTATGGTCAGTGAAATTTACATTGTGCAATCCACCTACCATGTTTCCTTAATTACACCTCATAACTCCCACGAGGTTGCTTTCTCTACGCACCTACACACACGGGTATGTATCTACAATACGCCCAACATTCAATCGAGTATAACAAAATCATCTCGTTTTATGACTTGGATATCCGCACGTTTTACTTATTCGTCTACGAATAACTTCCATTTAAGAAATAATGAAAGTTAATTTACAATGCCAATAACTATGTATTCTTAATCAGATATCCTGCCATAAAGCTAGGAATCTTGGCCGGCCCCAACCCGCCTGACTGGACCGTGCGTAAAGTATATTTTACTAGCCGCTCCCATAAAGCTGCTCTGTGTACTCTTCTTTGTGTGCGTATGAGGGCGTGCTTCTCATTACAATGTATAAATCATTGTGTGTTGTCCTGCGGATGCATAAATGAATAATTATTTAGAGGATTTTGTTTACGTGAGCACATAATGATGATTTCCCCATCATCAGCATCACAACTACTACCAGCCGGTCTCGTTTCAAATCTACAATTTGCTACTTTTGCCTTTCCTTTGACGTGCCACCTCCTCCCGAACATCCTGATCATAATATCCCATTCCAGTGGCGATACACAATTTTCGTCCTCATTAAAAGTTTTCGCAAGCCTTGTATAGTGGGCGGTATAAAACGTGTCATACACACACGCGTATATATTCGTTTTGTCTAAGATACATATGTCTGACATAGATTTGGTTCAAATGTGCAATGTTGAGGCTTAATGGTGTCCAAAGGAAAGATGTTTGGAGTAAATATATGAGAATGTGTATGTGGCTGTGGGGTTGTGGGGTTGCCAGGGAGGGCATGTTGAGCTATCGATCACAATTGTCATGGGCTTATATCATTTATATGGAAGACTGAATGGAGTCAGTTTGACAGTTTTAAGATATGAAGACTTGTGCTGGCTCTATCTAGGATACAATATATCAATTGCTAAGCGGAGGTTCATGCTTTTAAACTCACTGAAAAGTAATTCAGAGGATGACAGCTCGAAACGCTCCGAGAGGAGGGAAAAGATGATAAAACTAATGATTGAATTATGTATGCACACAATACATAAATCAGGCTTGGCTGGCAGAAAGATCCGTTTTGGTAGCAACATATGTAGACGTTGACGACTTGAACTTCAAGATACGCATTCATGTCCAGGATAGTTGGTATCTTACAAATCAGCCAATTCTGTTTGCGATGCCAACAAAGCTGTAAATTATCCAACAGATTTTTTTTCAGCGCCGTAGAGCAGGAATGGGATGATCAGGGTCTTATATAGGATCTCCTCAGTAGTTCGAGTGGAGAAGAAACAGTGGTTGGCAAAAGTAATTTTTCGTTTACTTTCTGACGAGATGTTGTTGTCAGAGTTAATAGCGGAGCTGAGGTAGATAAAGTTCCGTACAGCCTCAAAGTTCTGTCCAATTCGTCGATGTTGTGTACCCTTTCGTCTTGAGAGCAGATACTTAGTCTTGCCCTCATTTACTGCTAAAACCTCTTTTGCCGCTTCTTCTTACTAGCCAACGTGGCTATCAAATAACGTTGAGTCCTACCAATGATGTCAATATAGTCGTTGCACCGATTTTTGGAAAATCGTGCCTCTGGTGTTGGCTTTGGAGTTTTGCACAGTACTCTCAAGAATAAAATTGAAGAAGTCACATGACAGCGCATCGCCTTGCCTAAATCCTTTTATGGTGTCGAAATTGTCGGTGAGGTCATTTCCAACCCTGATGGAGTAGCGAGAATTCTCCATCGTCATCCTACACAAACGGACGAGCTATGGCGGTATACCAACACTAGACATGGCTCTGTATAGTTCGTCTTTATAGATGCTGTGGTATGCGGCTTTGAAATCGATGAATTGGTTGTGGGTATCGATTTGAACTTATTGGGTTTTTTTTAGTATCTTCCGAATTGTGAAAATTTGATCGGCTGTGGACTTCCCTGGCCTAAAACCACACTGGTAAGGGCAGATCAGGTTGTTGTTACGGTTTCAGGCGTTCATATATTGCTTGTAGGTGTAGGTGATGTTGAAGAGGCTTATGCCTCTGTAGTTGGCGCAGTTCAGAGGGTCTCCTTTTTTGTGAATCAGACAAACGATGCTGAGGTTACATTCTGCAGGCATACTTTCTTCCGAGCAGGTTTGGCTTATAAGTTGGTGGATGTTGCTTACGAAGTCATCCTCGACAGCTTTATAGAGCTCCGCGAGAAGGCCGTCATTTCCTTCAGCTTTATTAAGTATGAGTTTAGATATTGCTATCCCCACTTCACTTAGGTCGTGTGGTTGGCAGTTTTCGGTGTCGTTGCCAATATTGAATGGATCGTTCTGCCTGACAGCGGAATGTTAGCACATCATCGCCATTTTACAGTCTTCAGAAGTGGTTCTTCCATATCCTCAGTATCGGCTTTATCTCAGCTGTGATATTTCCTTTTTCATCTCGACAGAATTCTGTTCGAGCTTTGTATCCTTGGCCTTGTCGTTTAACACTTTGCTAAAACTTGCGAACATCCTTCCATGAGTGGCACCTCTCTATATCCTCGATCGCACGCTTTTTTTGCTCTTTTTTCTTCTTTCTGAGAAGTCGCTGTTCTTCCCTTCTCTGCCTATAAAGCTCAACGGCAGCTCTCGTCTTCACCTGCAGCGCTTAGCTTTGTAGGCCTCATTATTGGCTGCGAGCATCTGTCGGCATTCCCCATTAAACCAAGGGTTTCTCGCTGGTGAGCGCGAGAAACCTAGCACATCAGTTGCGGCTAATCTAATGGGTTGTTGGCATCGTTGCCATTGTTCTTCGACATTCGATGCTGGTGATATGGTGTTAATCGAAGGGATACGCGTTGCGCCAAGGCCTTGGCGGTCCGTTGCGATTGCAGTCTTTCGGCATTAAATTTTTTCACAGTTTTTCTTGATGTCTGCATTCTTACCTTGGCTGCAAAAAGGTAGTGATCCAAGTCGATGTTAGCATCCAGTATTTGGATGCGGGCCTCTTGTCTATCACAACGTGTTCAATATGGTTGACCGTTCGTTGATTTGGAACCCACCATGTCCCCTAATGGATATCGTGGTGACGAAACCATGTGCTAGCTATAGTGGCATTTCGTCCCGATCGAAGTCAATTAACCCAAGTCTATTACCAGACGTGTTGTCGGGTAGGATACGTTTTCCGACAATACTGCTAAAGATGTTTTCTTTGTCTCCCAGCACGATATTAACATCATACTTCGGTAGTCGCTCATATGTTTTGTCAAGGAGCTCATAGAAGCAATATTTTTCATCCGTTGTTAGCGAATTTGACCTTGATGCGGATAGTTACAAGGCGTTCGCTAATGTCTTGGAAACGTAAGACTTCTTGCCTAATTCTGGCACTTATAAGAAATCCGCATTCGAATAGCCGCTGTTTCTGCTCACTATAACACGGTGCGCAGTAGATGTCACAGTTTTTCATACTATTTTTGCCATCCCATCGTATTTCCTGGATTGCAGTAATGTCTGCTTTGTACCATTTAAGGGCATCAGCTAGTGGTGCCAGGTGCAGATACGAACGTTGTTGTCCTTTTCTGTTTAGCTGGGTCGTCAACAATAAAATCCGTCCTTTCCGAGGATATTGGTTGCTTCGTAAAAATGTGTTTTTTTAAATGGCTGGGTAGTTAACCCAAAGCACAACTCCCAATCAGGAGGGTCAGTTCCAAGTTCTTAGATACCCATAGCAAACGGGGCCATCAGTATCAACTACGGGATTGAGCGCTACCGTTGGCCTTTCGGTTCATCCGCCACCACCTCTGTTCAAGGGGCGTCACTTACCCTTGAAGTTACTAGACAACCTGTTGTCCGAATATGTCGAAGCAGCTTTGCTAGGTTCGCCTGGGACAGGAGGCTGTGCCATTCTGACCTGGCTGATTACAGTGTCGCTGATTTTCGTCGTGTTATCAACACTCGCGCGTATCGTTTAGAAAATCAAATCCGGTTGTATGAGACCAGTAGCCAATGGTTACCACTTGAAATTTTAAAAATTAGCACTTAATTTGCAGTCATAGTTACAACCACTGGGCATTGCAAATTAAAGGCAATCAGAGTATACCCTCGTTCTACAACACCTAATCATCATACGATTGTAGCCTTTTCAAATGAGTTTTCATTTAGCCACCAAAATATTCACTATGAATAACTTATATGGCAAACCAACGTATGGCGAGTAAGGTAGGTAGATATGTATGAATTATGAAGATCCTTACAAGATAAGGATTAATTCCAAACAATATAAAATTATACAATGAAGTCCATTACTTTTTATACCGGTCGTTGATTGTCTGCTTGAAGTTTGAAGTAAAAGTGATTGACACCAAACTATACATCCTTTTTTCCCCACAGACGATTTAGGCAACAATTTAAAACAGGATTGCATAGGCTGCATCCAAATATATATTTAAAACTGAATAGTGAAATATTATTTTTACACCACACTGTAATGCTAATGCTAAATCCTACCTTATCTATCGCATAGAAAACGAATGAAGATAAGACCACCTTTACGAGTGCCAGAGTAATTCTGTGGCTGTCTCAGAGCTCTCGTGCATCCTGCACCGCACACTGGAATGATTATGTATAGAAGGACGATAGAAAATAATCATTCTCTGTGACACCTCCCACAACCTTACTACACTTTCACCAGGCCATAGGATATAATTCAATCATTCTCAGGAAACGACTCGTTAGTAGTAGCTATTGACTTTTGCCATGAAGGATGCACTGATGATGTTGGTGGTGGCGGTAATGGTGGTGATATTCGAAGATACATATTCAAAGCTATTGGTGTGTGGTGCGGTTAGATGGACTTTTTTCTTCTTCCTTGTATTTATTTCGTTTTATCTATTTTGCTACAACTTTTTTTTTGTGGTATTTCATCCGTTTTTTTCCTTTTATTTGTACTTTCAGGAGAGATCCTCTTTAATGACTTTTATGCCCTGAAGTAGAAAATTTAATTAACCTTAAGGACGGGCAATAGCTGTAGAAGAGCGTGCATACTAAGACTGATGTAGGACGAGTGCTTTAACAGAGATTCTTTCTTTCCATTATGTAGTTGTTCCTGTATGTTGATGGCGTTAAGAGCACAAAGTTTAATTACTATCAATTGGTATGTTTCGTTTTTTTCCAACGTTTTTGGTTTTTTTTTTTTTGTTCCCATCGAGGTAGACAAGGGTGAAATTGGTAATTGGTATTTAAATTAACAATTTACACTCGGCCATTAAAAAAAGGACATTTTGTGTGCTCGTAGATAGTACCTATTGGCATAGCGGAAACTTTGTGGAACAATAATAAATTAATTTGTTGGGCTTGGTGAGCGCGACCATTCGAATCGAGCCAAGGCCCATTACACAATTGAGAAGCCAGGACTATATGTCCAAAAGAGAAAGCGAATCGGTCTGATCAATATTTTGGTTGTTTGGTGAATTTTTCTTGTGGCGACATGAGACGTGTTGAAGAATTCCCCATCGGCTTTAGAGGTTCTTTATTCTTACGATATGCAGATAGATACTTTTTTTAGAATAAAATCTTGGGGTTGCTTCTCGCACTTAGCCTTATCTATCTTCTCGCTTACTCATGATATTTATTGCGAACGAATATTCACCGTGTAGCAATATTGAGAAGCATCGTTTTATAGGATGTGGTAAGGGTTGATGTTGGATAAGTGGAAAAAAAAGGAAAATCGATTAAAAACACTTTGGGGTTGTAAAGTGTTGGGTATATGAAGGGTGTTGCGAAACATGAACATTGCATTTGTTTTGAGGGAAATTTCGAGTTTCAGTTATTATTGACAATTGGAAGTATATTTCTGTTATAAAAGGATACAATTTCCGATTGGAAATTACATATTGAAATTTTAATTGAGGGTCTTATCATGCGTAAGCACTCCACTTTAGAATTGTTGTACTTATTCAACGAGTCGATGTTAAGAGGGGAATATTTTGACTTTGTATGCCCAGGCGACAGCAGTGCAATTGAAAAATTCATTACTGAATGGTTGTCACCAACACTTCCACTCAAATGGACACTAGTAAGTACCATAGACAGACAAATTGGATACAACGTTCAAGTTCAAGTCGTTTTTTTAGAATCCGTATCCCTAACGATGTTCGTTTTGATGTGTAGTTCATTAACTAGAGAAATAAATAAATATGCGCATATAGGTGTTTTTTAACGGAATCTGATCATTACTAAGCTTCTGAAGGCTTTGTTAAGTATGTTGATTACCATCAATCCCACTTCTGACACCATTGTTGAGTGAAGTCGGCATTTTAATTGCAAAATACCTTTCTGTTTCACGTTATATTTGTGAGAAATAATAAAAAAGTGACATGTATATCTGTTGTGAATTAGGGTTTTAAGGTTTTGAGGACTTGGATTGACATTGACAATGAATTAAAGGGATCATACAATCCCAATGTTGAGTGAAGTGGCATGCGCTTAACACAAACTGCATGAGGTAATACACTAAAATTGAACAGACCTCCGTGGCGTCTTGACTCCTATCCACTAGTTCCCAATGGTCCAAGTTATTTAAAAAAAAATAGATGACTCTGGGATGACCTCATGCGAAGAATCCGTAAAGCTAGTAATGGATACCCATTTCCCAGGTAGCTCACAGGAAGCTTTCCACGACATCATACATTGAACCAATCTATTGAAAGGCAACTTACAAGATCTTATCAGAAAAGATAAAATTATTTGGGCCATACACAGCTTCAAACCCTTTAAATTTGCGGGACCTGACGGCATTGTATCAGTCGAGCTACAGTGGATCTCATCCTACCATGGTTGGAAGCCATTCTTAGGGCCTGCATCGAGCTGATTTATATTCCCAAAGTTTTCAGAGAAATGAAAGTACCTAGTATTCATAAACAATCTGGCAAAAGTTCACACGTCATCATTCTTTCTGAAAAAAACCCTGGAAAGATTGGTTGATATTCATCTTCGCAGTAGCATTGATGTAAATCAGCTATCTGCATCCCAACATGCGCGCTGCAAGGGAAAATCTGTAGAAACAGCCCTACACACATTTATACGTATATAAGAAAAGTCGTTATGCCTCAAGTAGTATACTATGATTGCATTCCTGGACATTGAAGGTGATTTTAACAACGTTAATTCGGTAGGGATCATTAATGGGATAACTTGTCTAAAATCCGATCACTCACTTGGAATGTTGACTAATTTGCTATTAAATAGCCGGATTATCAACACACCTATGGGTGGTACTTCGACCAGAAGACATGTCAGTAGAGGGACGCCACAAGGTGGAGTCCTGTCCTCTCTTCTCTGGTAAACGAGTTTATAATTATCCTATAAGCAGAGAGATGCCACGTGATTGCCTACACGGCAATGTCTCAGGAAAGCACCTGAATATACTCAAGGAGCTTCTCCAAAACCCACTACATAAGCTTTCCAAATTAGCATTCAGCTGTGGACTGGGTGTCTACCCACCCAAGACTGAACTGGTCATATTCACTAGGAAATATAAAATTCCTGACATTGACACCCCGCCAATAAACGAAATTGAAATAGACTTCTCAGAAAAAGCAAAACACCTGGGACTTATTTTGGACAGAAAGCTTAACTGGAAGCTAAACATAACAGAAAGAGCAAAGAAAGCGACAGTCAGACGTTATTCTTGCATGAAAGCCATAGGCTTGAAATGCGGAATGAAACCTTGTATCACCGATAGGATCTATGTATCGGTTATAAGAACGATACTTCTTTATGTACTAGTATTATGGTGGACGGTGCTACAGGTAGCTCTAAAGATAAAAACTAGCCAATGTGCAAAGAACTGCGTGTCTGTATATCGGTGGTGCACTCCGTACTACACCCACAGCAGCGCCAGACATTTTTTCCCCCTACTAACCCTGGATATTTTCGTTAAGCAAATTGCAGCTGGCTCGAACATATGTCTTAAAGCCATCCAACAGTGGTCAAATTTTCAAACGAAGAAGAAACAATACTTCATCTCCTTTGCAACTGCCTGGCCCTATCAAACAAGAGGAAGCTACATCTTGGAGCTTACTATTTTCCAAAATCTTAGTGATTTGACAAAAATGAAAGTAAAAAGCCTCCTCCGCTTCATCAAAACCTCAGAATGGTTTTCCCACGGATAGAAAGGAGAATTGACCATATCCACGTGGTATAACCAAATAAACAGAAATTGTTTAAGTGTGCTTGCGAATGCTGGCAGCTTCTCTAACCTAACCTAACACTGTTGAGACAAGACTTTACCTCCTTTTTTCAATTGGCAGCGGAAGAATTCCCAAAATAGAATCAACGGCAACATCTGGTTCTGTAGACGTGTAGGATGGATGAAGCAAGAAACTTAAATAAGATACTCTGATATATTTCAACAACAAGCGATATAGGAATTTTAATGGTAAGTCAGGCCTCTTGAATAGACATGATGCCAGATAATTGCCGACCATGCTAAAATAAAACCAATAGCCACGTTCGTATCGCATCTGGAAAGTAAGAAAACTTAACAAAAAGGTGCCGACGAACAAAAAGCGCAAACCCTAAGAGCTTCTCGACAAAACCTATAGGGAAATATTTAGCAGTTTTGTCGAAAAACGCCGGTTTCATGAAAAAAAGCCGAATTAACTCCGCTGCTGGACGAAATGCCACTATAGGCGGCACATGCTTTCCTCACCATGATATCAATACAATATGGAATCTGTTGACCACATTGTGATAGACAATATGCCGCTTTCTGTTATTGTAGGTATCTAGTATTTTAAACAGTAAAAGCAGCAGCTTTGAGATGCATTTGGATGAATCAGATATAATTCCCTGCATAATAAATCACTGCATGCGCGATTGTCATGTCAAAAGTTTAAGACCATAGATTACCTCATCTTACATGACTATCCATTCCAATAACTTTCCCCCACCGGACACCAACATACTTGCCCGTTGTAACTAAAACCTCCAGCGTAGATATCATCAGTTACTAATAGGAACTATTGTCGGCATGCAAACAGATTGAAACAAGAATACAGGTCTAGATGCGAATAGAGCACCAAAAACGGCAATTAGCCCCCGATATGACATTATGACGAAAGCAATAGAGAGCTGTCTAAAGGATGGCTAATTCCTGGAGCACTGAAAACTGCAACGATTGGTGCTTCCCGCAAGGTAAATATGCTTCCATAAGGAGGGCCAAGTGGAAACTCGCTCTGCATAAGACGCCAGTAAATTGGTAGTCAACATAGGTGCCATGGTGACCATTGAGATAAAACGATGGCGATATGGAACAAAGGAGTACTGCCCAGTTGTCACCCAGTTGTCACAAAAATGCATTTAACTCCGCAATTTGGTCCTTCAACCTGAGGTCTTCAGTTAAGATTCTGCGGATGCTCTCTAGCTACTTCAAGAATAGAAGGTTTATCTAACCTACGACAGCAACAAAGACACAGAATACTACATAGTCAGCAGGCGCTCAACTAACAATTATTCCCCTATAAGGCAATCAAATTTAATTTCCACAAGCAATTATTTATGTAGGCTTTTTATTCGACTCGTGCTCGGAGGTTCAACATTTTTGTAGTCGATTGTTTGGGTAGAAGCCTGTTTAAGACATTATGCAAGAAAATTCACAAGTATTACCGAAATTTTGAGGGTATAATCTCTGTAAGGTTGTTTTATAGCTTCCGGGGATGTATGTACATGAATCATACGATCAGATGTTTTGGTAGAACCAAAGAATGTATAGAGCTTACGAATCAAGGCTTTAAAAAGCTAAGGATAATAAAAGATCGGAAAAAGTTGAAAAAATCGGGAAAATGTGAAAAAATCGGGAAAAAAGGTGAAAAGATCTTGAACGTACCGGAGAATGGGTCAACACGATTCAAGTACTTCGTTGTACATACTGGTCTTTTACGTTCCATGGTACAGCCTTGTGGACAGCGTATTTGACAAAAATCACTACACAAAGTTTTAATTTTTTCTTTGTCAATTAAAATTAAATATGAAGAAAAAAACCGACAAATTTAAGCCCAAAGGCAAAATAAAACAGCTAAATATAAGCTTACAGCGCCCACTAAGTGCCGATAAGTTAGATTAAGTAAACCAGTTATTGATAAGTTAGATTTAAGCATTTTTGTCTAGTAGTAAGTTAATATTTTAAGTAAATAAAAAATGAATTTGAAAGTTAAAAAAAAACAGCGTATTTGACTACCATGCGAAAGAACGCGAATCCCAGTAAGATAAATATTTTCATATAAATAATTGCTTTGAATTTCATACTTTCATAACAACGAATTGGGTTTTAATAATTATAAAGGATTGAAATTAATAAAACTACAAAAATATAATAAAATGTAAAAAAAAAGCAATTAATAAAAAATTATATTTTTTTTCAACTTCAAGAAGGCTTGCAAATATTTTCGGAAAGACTTTTTGCGAAGCCAAAAAATTGCTTCTTAAGGCCTTTTACAAGAAAACAAAGTATTTTCTGTTTGGCTTTTTAGAAGTATTTAAAGAAGCCTTAAAGAAGTAAATAGCTTTCTTAATGTGCGCCAAATGTTTTTCCATAGGACTTCATGGGAATGAAATACCTTCGATAGTGCGTTATTGAAGCGAAATTCATAGTGGGCATTCCACAAGCTTCTGTTCTTTGACCTCTTCTTTTCTGACGTTGGCTATTTGAGGCTGCCAATGAAAGGGAAGGTGAATATTGTATGCTTTGTAGATGATATTGTCATAGTTACCGTTGTACCGATATCTGTAAATGAAGCCTGGCCTTAGTCTGCTGTTATTGACCTAGTAGAACAGAAAACCGAAGTAGATAGCTCTGATAACTAGCCGAAAAGTAGGGGAACACATGCGAGTACTCTTGGAAGATCAAACAATTCGATATAAACTAGGTATCCGTTATCGAAAACGGAGTTATCATCTAGGCGCTCGTATACTTTGCCGGAAAGAATGCAGCGATCCTGGTAAACAATAATTATGTAGTTGAAGTTAAGACTTTAGAATTAGTTGAGAGTGAGAACTTGCTTTACATGTAGCGAACAAGTACAAACCAAGCTCATGCAACTTGAAGGGGTCAACTGAAGCCAGTTATCTGATGACCTGACTTTTTAGAGAGGCATGTTGGTTGAAGGACAGATTTACCCAGACTAAGGTGTCATTTTAGATGTAAGTAGGCGACTAGTGTTTCGTTGCTGAAATCTGTGGATTGATTTCAGTGGGTGTTAAGGTTCGACAACCGCACAACGCCAATACGTTGCTGAAAAAAGAAGAAGCGTTAGCTTCATGACTCATCTCATTGCATTGTAGGTTATGTTAATGCAATGTCTCCACTTACAAAAATATCTGTCATTAATGGCTTACAAAGGGCTCAAACCTTCGATAGCTTCTGCGAAGTTCTTGTTTTGAAGAGGGTCCTGTTTCATGCCAAATCTAAATGGCAAATTTAAGAAGTTTCTCTTGGATGTTTGTCAGACTTTCGCAAGAGGTGGAGCAGTAACAAAACTGAGGTATTTTCACTTTTGAGATTTGAACCAGGGTCCCCTAATTACAAGGGCACTAGCTAACTGACATTTGTTTTAATATTTTCTAGCCCTAGAAGGCATATCTAAATTTTTTGAACACAGAAAGACTTTCTTCGACAAATAGAAGGTGTTCACTTTTGAACCGATCAATATAAAAAATAAAACTTAAATGTAATTTGTAGCATAGACATTATTTTTGAATGATATTCAATATCTCACTTATTTTTTCCTCAACAACTTACAATGTAAATAGTAAAAATTATCTTCAAGTTGTTGTTGTCTTTTTCTAAACACATATTAGAAAAGTTGTCTTAAAAGTATATATCTTAGGTAAATCTCAGAGCCACTTGCAGATTTTTTTAAATAAAACTACCTCGCAATTTTCAAAGTTTGTCTAGGGCTAGATATGTTCCAACATTTTTCCAATTACTTCAAGCGTTTTCAGTAACGTTTCGAACACATAATAGGTTGACACTGTTTATAAAAAAATTACTAGATCGTTTAAAGTGCTTAGCCCAGTTCTAGTCAAGAATTAAGTGTATTTTACAAAAGTTAAAAATTACACTCTTAAAGCCACCATCCCATTTGTCTTAATTTTAAAAAAATGCTACACTTCTTTTACACCGTCCCCATCTGAACCCATTTGCCGCACATGCGGTAGATACTCCCTCCCTTCGAAATGTTTTCATAAATGTCCGCCCTAAACAAAAAAAAAACACAATTCCAAAGGATATAGTTATTCCTTACGATTGGTTGCAAACGCAAATCTACTCAACAAGTCAACGCCTCCGTTCGCAATTCTACTAACCCATTTCATGTTCCATTTCCTTCTATTTGAAAAAAACGTCCAGGAAGAACACAAAACGTGCAAAGCACAAACAAATTTCAAGGATTTCATAACTACACCTACTCTTGCGATGTTTCTTCTTCGCCCCCCGCTCGATGACACGATTCCCAAATGACTTCTCGATATTTCCTTAAAACAAAGTGCGACTGCAAAACAGTTCAGCCAGGACAAACAAAAAGGAATCTTGTACCACACGCCTAGGTATAGCATTTCACAATACATTATCCTCATACACTCTCACTTGTCAGCGCAACACGCGCAACCTGCGCTTTTCATTTTCGAAAGGAGCCCAAATAAATATTTAACTATCATTATTTCGTATCGAAGCTGAGAGCGAGGAGTTGCAAGCGCACAAGGCACAGGCTGAGAATGCAGGACCAGATATGAAAATAAATAATTCCCACCGAACTAATGGAGTGGATACCTATGCACGATCCCAAATTCGTAGTCACGGACCCCCAAACAACATCATTCTCAGAGGAGGCCCATGTTGTAGTGTTTTAGATATTTTTAACCTGATCCTTATATAGCTGCTGCCGGGAAAGACCGTGGGAGTTCCAATTAAATTGCGGAAAAATTATCTACTTGTGCTGGATCACTGTGTCAGATGAATCTGCAGCCTAGTTGAGTGTACTATGAGCAGGACCACAGTTCAGTGGCGTATAATACCACCTACGTTCTTGCTGATGCTCGTATGTAAAGGATTCATTTAATCTGTAATTTGCATGCAATGCTGTTAACCTCGTAAACAGGATTCATCGTCGTCATCAAAAGTTGAGGGAATTTTTTTTTTTCATTTTCATTTGGACGAGACGACTTGGACTTGAAGTGTGTGCTGCTGCAGTGTGGCAAGTCTGTGTGCGCGCATTTTACGATGAGGACGAGAAGTTTGAAAATGATGATGTTGCAGATGGTAACTAAAATGCAACTTTATTAAATCTTGTTCCTCTTTCTATGTCATATGGGATAATGGAAAGAAAATGTGCAAATCATGATGGATGTGTGCTTTGATGCAAGCCAGGAGATGCGGCATAGGTACAAGGTGTTTTAAGGACGATTATGCATTTTGGATGCGAGCCAACAAGAACACAAATGAATCCAACAGAAAGGTTACACACTCACGTGGTGTATATAAATAATAGTTGTTGTTTTTTAGAGATATAAACACCTTATATGATGTGATCCTTGTAAAATGTGTGTCATTTGTGGATACACCTTTTTGTTGACCCAATCAATGTGAGAAGGCATTTGGGGCGGCCTTAGTTATTTTTGAAGCAGTCAGTCTTCCACTTCATATGTTATAGTGCATCCTTATTTCGTAATGTTTCATGCAATTTTTCATAAAGCCTAGTGATTATTCGTTAGTTTTTAGAAACGTTATTCCGGTTCAGGGACGGATAAATATAAGAAACCTTATAACTACAAAACAGTGGGCTTACAGTTTTTGTGATTTTGTGAAGGTTGATCGAACCGTTGTTGTTCCAAACACGAAGTGGCTTATCTGCAAAAATTTGCATTTTGAGACATTTGGCGTATATTATCTACCGGTCTTTATTTATAATCATTTGAAACAAAATTTAGCTAGAGAGACCTTCCATTGCTCCTGTTCCCTTGCGGAATACTCAAATTTACATATTTTGTAACTTTTCTGAAATTCTAACCCCATACGTCCAAAATGTAAAATCAGCTGATCAGATCCAATAGTTATCTTTATAAACCCAGCGTCACATTCTACTTTGAAACGTTAAATTCAATGCTTTAAAAAAACACGCTTATAACATGTATAACGCCATAATTAAAAATAAAACTCTAAAGAAAGATTTAAAAAACAATTAAGTACAATATTTCCAGAAAATCCGATTTTGAACTAATTCCGAGCATTCACAATTCCACCCGATTTTTTCTTTTTATTAAACAAGCATAGCTTCAAAAATCGGCTTTTAAAAAGGAATCAACGTTTCACAAATCTAATCTCGAACAACAAAACTGCAATATTAGGATCAAAATAAAAAAAATCCAATAACAACAGAAAACATATAAGAAAACTATAATCCGCTGTACGAATCGTTCAATACTCATTCCATCCTAACCTTAAAAATTAAAAAAAAAAACTTCAAAAATTGGAAGTGTTTAATTCGTTTAGTTGTTTTTATGAATTAATATGGAATCATAAAAAATATTAGCATACAATGACGGATTCTGACAACGCGTTATTTCATCTCATGTATATGGTTAGTGCGACGAACTGCCACCTTTTGGTTCGACTCCCATTCATAGCAACACCTAAATCATTTTTCACTGGCCCTCCTCTCGTGATCATCACAAATCATACGAGAAGTAATAATTGCCAAGAAAAGCTTTCTTAGCTCAGCCGTTCAGAGTCGGCATAAGATTAGGAGGTCCCGCCATAGTGCGAGAAGTATACACGCACACATGAATGGTTGAGAGAAAGCTAGGACCTGGGTCCCGACGAGAATGTTGTACCTATAAATTGCATTTTTTTTTTATTTAAAATAATTTACTTAGGGAACATTGAGAAGAGGCTTTTTTTTCAGCCATGATGACTCACCTTTATAGATTTTTTTTGCTTATAATTTGCTCGCATTCAAGGAGTTATGAATAACCTTTAGTTGTTTTACCACAGACTTACTCCATGGCCGGGCCAAACTAACTTCGGGAAGTCACTGTTTTTTTGTGTTCGTTAGTTTCGCTGAACTCTCAAGGATGGTGTATACTTGTTTGGCCTTTCTGATTTCTTTGAATAAAAGTTGCATGGATTTTTGGCTGTGCGTTCACAACCTTCCACTCAACAGGCGAACACAATACCACTACACCGCGGCCACATATATGTGCACGAACTGGATTAGCTCCCGAGCTTAGAATGGGGACCATCATTCAAAATGGCAACGATTAAGCACTTGTTTTATGGCTAAATACAAAATTAACTTAAAATAAAAAAAAACATATGAAAAGGCTACAATCCGCTGTGGTGATCGTTTTATACCCTATCCCATCCCATCCTTAAAATTAATATCCCTAAAATGTGGATTATATGGCAAAGAAATATTGAAATTGACATGTCGCAACATATTGTCTAGACAGTTTATCAAAATCGTATATGCTTCGGCAAAAACAACGTTTTTCTCCTGCATATGGTATGGCGTAGGGTATACAAATGGTTTTTGTAGGAAAACGCTTCCAAAAACTGGGCGTGGGTTTGAATGATGTATTAACGAAAAATTTGTTTTATCAAACCCAATGATATTGCATCAAAAGTTTTTTTCAAATATTTTAGAATTTTACAGAAAAGCGTTTTTTACTAAAAACGCCCTCAAAAAGTGGGCGTGGCAAAAAAAAACTTTATATGGCATGGCAGTGGGAGTATTTTGAAAATGTTTACACTTGTTCGAACATCACGTACAAGGATGAAATGTACTAACTTTTACTATCCTAGCTCAAAATTTAAGGCCTAGAAACTGGTAGCCTACAGACGGACGGAAGGACGGACAGACAGACATGGCTTAATCGACTCAATTAGCGATTCTGAGTCAATCCATATACTTCGAGGTATTTAGCTTGATCTAAATTATTATTTCTCTATGTTACGAACTATGTATCAAAACGAGTATACCCCTATGGCGTAGGGTAAAATCATGCTCTATTGCTGAGCAAGGGGCTTGATAATTGAACTAATAAATAAAGACAAGGAAAAAAACATGCGGACTTTTAAACGTCGCGTCGGTTAGGTTTCCAAATATGCTTCATCACAGGTCTTAAAGAGGCCTTATTTATACAAGGTGGGCCAAAAGAAATCACCCTATTGGAAGATGCTCTTAATTTTGCAAATGACCGCCAATGTTAAATCTGTTTTGACATTTGTGGACTAGACAGATGTATAATACAAGTTAGCAAGACATGGAGTGATACATTCGCTAAGAACGCGGAATAATCGTGTCTTTTTTTTTGCGTAACAATTCGTCTGTAGTGTTGGCGCAGCGCGACTTCCGTCGCCGATTACCCGGCCGTCCGATACCTACTGCGCAAATAGTGCGCCGTTAGGCCACCAACCTTGAAGAGTTTGGGACCACACTAGACGTTGCCAAGAGTGTCCGGCCCTAGAGTGCCCGTTGTGCGGAGGATGTCAAGCTGTCGCCGAAAACATCGACCAGACGCCGTGCCTCGCAATTAGCCATCAGCCGGTCGTTCCTAAGGCGAATTTTGGTCAAAGACTTGCGCTTGTTACCGTACGCGTGTAACCATCCTTAATCTCGAGGATGAGGTGGACGATTTTTCGACCAAATTCATAATGAGCGATGAGGCTCATTTTCACATCAACGGGTTCGTGAACAAGGATAACTATCGCTTCTTGGCACCGCAAATCTACGAGTAATGCACGAGGAGCCAATATACCCGCTCTAAGTTACTGCGTGGTGCACTGTTCACGCTGGAGGAGTCATCGGGCCATTTTTTTTTCGAAAACGCCGCTAGTCAAACGACAACAGTGGACGGTGCGCGCTATAAGGCCATGTTAACCGAGTTTTTCTACCGCAATTGGACGAACTAGGACTGGAGGACATGTGGTTCCAACAGGACGGAGAAACGGCACACACTGCGCGAGCCACAACCGATATTCTGAAAGCGGCGTTCCATGTTCGCCTCATCTCACGTTTTAGCGATTTGCACTGGCCCGCAAGATTACCCGATTTAAACCGTTCCAGACTTTTTTGTGGGGTTTTTTGAAGTTTCGTACTTACGCGAACAAGCGCGAGACCCTAGAAGCCCTCAAGAAAAACATTCGACACGAGTGCGAGAATCTGTCACCCGAAGTCCTCGCCAAAGTGATAAAAAAATGTCATTTAACGAGCTTGTATGACAATCAATTGTGACGACGCCCATTTTTCTTCTCAACTTTACCACTAAAATTCTAAAAGTTCAAATAAACAGAATCGAAGTTTTTCATTTAGAAAAAAAAAAGCCAAATGACATCGGATGACTTCTTTTAGCCCACCTTGTACACAGAAGTCTTATAAAGTGCGCTAAATGCTTTTCATCTTGAAATAAAAAAGCGGCCAATAACTACCAATACAGAGGCTCAATCCTAGGTTCATCATTAATTTGCATGCGAAGTTATATTTTTCAACAACAAAATGGAACCTCCTTTTCTACGCCGACTCCAAACGACGTTTTATATTCTAGAATGCTGGGTGGACTTTCGCAAACGAGTTTACAAATATCTGTATCATCATCATTATCAAAATCAAAATCCAAAGAGGACGCTCTTGTTAATTAATTATCTATAATTTCGACAAGTGTTTCTTAACACTCTTTGTGTAAAATTGCGTACAATTTTGTTGTGAGTGTTAGTTAGCCACGGAGGCATCTTCGATGCTGAAGAGAAGTGCTCGGCACGCTCTCGATTGCTCGACTAAACTCGTCGTACGAAAGTAGTTCTTGTACTCTCACCGGACATCCCAGCTCATCAACCATTTTTTTGTTTCGTGGCAGAAAATAGCAAAGGAGAAAAAAAGAAAAGAAAAAAAAGCTTCTCTATGTACACCTCGGACACTGAAAAACCGGAAAAAAAATCATATGCCTATACCAATACCACTGTAAAAGACTGGGAAAAATAGCGGATCTAAATACTTGCCTGTAAATAAAAGTAAGCTAAAACCAAATCTTATAATATCGCCAAAATAAAACTTTACTATCTTAAATTTTTTAACCTTGAAATACCCTACACCGATAAATTTGATCCCAGCATCTTACAGCAATACCGGTTCGTCGTGATTCCGAATCACGCCAGATGTTAGTGGCAGAGTTTGGTCTTCGCACCACTTTGTTACGTGACTCATCCTATGGCCATCCTTCTTGTCCAGGCGTATGAGATAGCTCCTTGCACTTTATCAGGAACTAAAAGCATATTTACATTAGGGGTGATCCAGAGATGTTTCTCCAATGCCATAGTTGGCAGAGGAATACCTTTTCTGTCAACCATGATTATACTCCTTCGCAACATACAAAAATGATAAATTCCTTTCATTATACATACAAAAATAACCAGTCGTACTCTTAAAACAGAGAGGGTGAGCAGTCGAATTCTAAAAATCTAAGTTTTGCATAATGCTTAACCAAGTTAAGAACCATGTTCCAATTTGAGGGGTCTTGATGATCTCGAAACGGTCCGTAAGTAGAAAAGACCTATAAGCATCAGCATATCTTTTGGGTGCATGCCTAGTGCGACAGTTGAGCGCATAGTCTAGATTGAGTAAGGACAATAGGTACCTGAATGGATATACAAGCTAGTATAACACATGTTTCGGTGCAGAAGATATTGGAATTTCACTATATGGACTGACAATAATAGGACTGAGTATATTTTAATCCTTGTGGTCGCTCGTTTCCGTTAACTTGTTTTCTTATCTCTTGACACCTTTTCATTCTTCAAGCATAAATCATCTTGCGGATGCAACTATTTTCAACACAAGATTACCCACATGAATGACCAGACAACTTACCCAAACGCTGCACCAATCTCTTGCTTCCTCTGCACTCTAATTGACTCTTGAAATTGTTTCCTTCCAAGTATTCCTCATCAAATACAAATTTATAACATTTTTTCTTTTCTATCTATCTATGAAGTAATAACTCAAAAGAACACTTCAGCACCAAACAATTCACTTCCTCAACTTGGTGTTCACTTCTCTAAATCAATGCACCACGACCGAATTTACATAGCACCCACGCGCGAAACGTTACACCTTAGCTCAGCCCGCTTAAATGTGATACCAGATAGATGACAGAAAATACAGTCCCAACAAATTATCTCACTTTCACCCGCCCCCGGGAAGTAATGATCGCACCCAAAGTGATGTTCGTCAATAATTGGAAAGAGTACACCACCTACGTCATAAAAGTGACAAACACTGTCTAGCTGCACAACGGGTTTTCTGTTTTCTGAGAATAAATCCGAAAATAGCACGTTTTCAGAATTGCACAGATTTTGTAACAACCGATCGCCATGTGTATCCCATAAATGGCGGAAGTATCTCTCTGTTTGTATACAAAAACGTTCCAATAAAAATGGCACGCGACCATTAGACGAGTAAACAACGAGTTCGCGGGGCTATGCGACTGTTTAGGTTTTTTTTGGCAAGCGCATCAGTCGACTATTTTTACCCGGCCGAGACGACGAAAAGACCACTGACAGCGATCACCTTTAGACATCGACTGATCGTAGATAGACGGGGAAACAATACAATCCGATGCTGGTGCACCGATTTATGCTAGGTGTGAGATCAACCGCCCACAATGACGACTTACGGCCGACGATGAAGTAGACAAATCTATCGGCATATGGCCAAGAGAGCACGTGGCTGCCTTGGATGGCTGGATTGTGCTGAAGTTCGGAAAAGCGGAGTGTATTTGTTCGAAATAGAAATCGAAAAGTGTGTGCGAGCTTAGTACGGATATGGGTACACATGTTTGTACATTCAGTATTCCATTCAAAAAATAAATCTATTAGCGGTCGCATGCTATGTAGGCTAGAGGTAGAGATTTGCACATAAATCACTCATGCGATTGGGGTGATTAGTTGATAGTTGAACAGCATCCAAATGTTTGTGGCTGATCTTAAATTTTTGAAGGCAAGTAGGCAGTATCTTAAAAATTAAGATAAATCTATTTTCGAGGAGGGATTATTCTGAATTTTATTTGACTTTCATTAACAATTCTTTTTTGTTTACTGGCGCCAAAAATATTTATACTTCGTCTACTGACATATGACATATTTTCCATTCTCTACTACAACAAGCGTCATTATGGCAACTGACAAAAGGTAATAGATTCCTCGAAAGATCAACGTTTAACGAACTGTCACTGAAGAAATGACGTTCGTATGTTTTTCCAATGTGAGGAAAGCGGAGAAGCCTCCGTCTGGTGACGGTCTGATAAATCATACGAGTATCTATTTCAAAGAAATGCTTATCTTAGCTCAGTCGTTCGGATACAGCATAAAATATAAGGTCTCGACGTCGTGCAAGAAATACACATGAACACATGAATGGTTTTAAGAAGGAGCTTTACCTCGGGTAAAAACGAGCCTATTGCGCCAATAATTTCGAACTTTGTAAAGTGTCAAAGCCTATGATCCAAAAATCGAAAAGAATATGTTCGAGATAAATGCGATAAAAAACTAACTTCTGCAGAGTTTTAAACGTCATGAAATACAAACTTACAGGTTAAACGAACCATTGAAACGACCCAAATGAGAAAAGCGATATGTAATCTGGCTAAAAAATTACAAACTTTCTGCCGAGCTATATAAAGCCGGTTTGGATGGTTGCAGTATTAACATTTGCAACTTATTACCAATGAATCCCAAAAAGAAAAGCATCTGAAATGGGTCGACTACAAAGGCATAAGTCTCCTCAACATAGTCTACAAAAGCCTTTCTGACTTAATATGTAAACGACTAACCATCAATTTCGCTCCTTATAAGTATGGCTTAAGACCAGAAAAGTCCACAAGTGATCAAATCATCATAGTTCGTCAGATCCTATTCATCGATTTCAAAGCCGTATACGACAGCATTTATAGACACGGTAAACCGCTCAAACTCATGCGTCTTGATGTAGAATTCTCACTTCTCCATCAGTGGCAGCAATGACCTCAATATAATTCGATGCCAGAAAAGGATTTAGGAGAAGCGACGCACTATATAAGACTCTGATCAATCGAGTCATGCTCTACGGCGCTGAAGCAAGGACCGTATCAAAAGAGGATGAAGAAGAACAATTCTTCGAACAATCTTCGGTTCTGTTTGCGATGTCTGGCTATGGAGACGAAGATTCAACCAAGAATTTGCGAGCTGTAGAGCGACCTGTCCCTATTAAAAAAAAAACTCCGCATTGGACGTTTAAGATGGCTAGGATATAAATAACGAACGGACACCAATACTCCGACTCGCAGAGTCTTTGACTCCCAGCCAGACGTTGGACGCATTAGAGGATCACCTAACCTTAAGCGCCCACATTTATAAATCGACCTCAATCCACTTGTAGTGCACAACTGGAGGCAGTTAGCTAATGACCTGACTATTTAGTGATGCATGTTGGCTTAGGTCCATATTCATTTCGAACTGGGGCTAAATTTTCTTAGGCAGATGAAATTATGATGATTTGAAACTCAGCACCGTTTTTCCAACAAAATAGGGGATCAGAAATGCGCCAACTACAAAGGCTTACTAGATCCTATCTACCGTAATATGCGAACCACCGAACCACCATACTCTGAGGGCGGTTTTAGGTCAGGAAAGTACTCAACTGACCAACTATTCACACTTCATGAGGTAGTAAAGGGACTTTGTCTACTGACAACTCTGAGAACGTCATCACTTTAGAAATCAAACGTTTAAATTGCTCTTTTCAGGAGCTATTTCTCCGGGCTAAGAAAGCATAATATTGATAGAGCCTTCTCTCGTGTTGATTGAAGCCCCTCGGACTGGTCCATGCATCGACCATACATTTACCTAACCCAAACTCGGCTCACCTCAGCATAGCTTTCAACATTGTTGCAAAGGTAACTACGCATTCATCCCCTTTAAATTTAATTAAACAAAACTCAGTTCCGTGTGCACAATGACAACTCTTACATGATCCCTACAAAATAATAAAAAAAACCATCGCCTGTAACTACTGACCACTAAATGGATTATCTTACCAAATATACCTACGCAAAGCATTTTAATTGTAAAATTCCATCCGTAAGCCTTTGTTTTAATTCATCATTTTTTGGTTTAACCAAAATTCGCCCAAAGCGAGCATATTTGTGTTACAAACAAAAAACCCGGAAAAGCCCAATCAAACGATGAATAAACTTTTCCTCATTAACCTAATTTAAAATGTTACTATGGCCGCCGCGCACAACCGTCCTATTCGTTCAAAACCTATACCCACATGCAAAATATCTGTATTCACCTTTTAACAGACACTTCCATCCACCATTGAGCCATTTAAAGTTTACTATCGGCTAGAGGTACCTATTCTGAGACAAAAAAAAAAAATCCAAACCCCACCCCCCCGAAACCCTAGGTCATTTCTCACAGGAGAATGTTGCAAAAAAATATCTATAACATCAGTTAACCCCATTAGTAGTTAATATTTTATGTACTCACACTTTGGCATGTTCTACTGGTAGTGGTAGTGACAAGGACAAGACGAGTTCGTATATACGCTAAAAAAAACAAGAAGGGACACAATTGCACAACTAAGCAACAGAATCGAAAAAAAAGAACAACTTTTGAAAATAAATTCAAAAATCCCATTTCACGTAGCTAGGGTTGCAGAGAAGAAGCAAATCAGGTTTTGAAAAAAAAAGCAGGAGACCACCATTGTGAATGGGGTGCAAAAGGGATGAGAAAAAGTGTTGATTGCTAGCCAGCCACCTCTGTGCTGGTGTAGAGTTGACTAGGAAATACAAATATCTATAGCAAAAGATATACGAACCCCAATGGCTAGGTTATATGAAGGTTCGACCTTTACTGCACTAACCCGGTGTGACACGATCCATTTCACAGCAATTTTCACATTCACCCCCACGAGAAGTTTTGGGTGGTCGATCTCTGGCGCCGAGCTGTAACTTACCGCCTTCCTAGTGATGATGGTGATGCTGATGACAATGTATATGTAGTAACAATTTCAGCGAGATGCCTTGTGCATTATGGATAATGAAAGCAAGCCATTAATAATTCGTTACGATAGAGTACACAATACCAGCCGGCAAGGGAAGGGCTTGAAATGGAGTGAATTGACTCTACGCCAACCCTACAAAAGCGAAAAACAACACAAAAAAAAGGGACTAAAACGAGATGAAGTTCCACATAACCAAGCGGGACGTTAATTATTCAGACGGCATCTATACACTCACCCCATGTACATGTCCATCTCAGTGGCGAGATGTATTTTCTATTTCCAAGTTTAAGGTTTCAAGTAGATGTATCATGTCTGCCGAGCGCTGTTCCCTATTGTATTGACACAACGGTCATTATTAAGATGAGTCTCTGCGAGCACTACTTCAAGGAGAAAATATCCTTCGCTGTTCAAGTGCTTCTAATTATTTGCCAACAATTATGGTGTTGTCTTGAACGGTTATATCTACACAATAGTCCCGAGGATGCATTTTTAATTGGGTAAATTAAATTTGAATATTTGGGGGGTGTGGACGGCAGCGCTGTCGCGCCTCTTCAAATGCAACGTTGATTGGGTTCACTTAGGCAGGAATTTGCAAGATGTTTGATTAGGCTGAGGAAAAATTAAATTAATTTTCCAATTAAATGTTCAAACATAGATGGATGGACGGACTGCTGCTGGAGCATAAATTAAAAGGATTTTCATGGTCTTCGAAGTTCTGTTGTTAGTTTGTCTTAACACACTCCCTCGAGTATGGTGGATACAATTGATAATTGTGTATAGGAGAGCCCAGAAGGCAGTTTTCATGTCAGTTCATGTCGTGTATAGATGTATCCCATGACCGAATTCGAACTATTATTATACCGTTGAAGCTCCTTGCAAGTTCGGTGCATAATTGAGAGCTATTATCATAGAATATAATAGCAGTTTCGTACAGAGCTGGCACAATTATTAGCATTGACAACTCAAAGCCAAAAACCAGCCATTTCTATACGTCCGGATCCTCAAAAAGTGGTTTGTAGACAAGTTGTTTATATATATTTCCAAGTTTCGGTCCAATAAAGCTCAAAATGGCGTGTTTCTCTATTGTATGGATTAAGTGCTGGATAAATCTCAGCTCGATCTATCAAACTTTGTACCTCAAACCGATCTTATCCATTCACTCCTGTATGCTAAGTTATATTTTTGCCACAATGAATGTTACCTCCAGCTTAACGCCGATTCCAAAAGGCACATTTGGAAGCTTCTTTTGACAGTTTTGTACTGATGATTGTCAGACTTTCGCACTAGCAGCGGCAGTGAAAAATACGTGGGTGTTGTTACTTCTGGGACTCTTCGGTTTTATTGGTGCTTTATCCTGGTAAGACGGCTCTGCCAGGATGGAAAATCTTTCCCGTTCATACTCGTGGAAACCCAATTAAAAACAAATATAATATGAGCGATAAAAATAAAGTAGAAAAATAAAAAGCAAAAAGACCAGCTGAGAGTGCCTAAGGTGGACACCTGATCAGAGCACGAATTACTGGCCTCCAGTCAGGAGACAATCATCCGTCCACCAAGCGACGAGAGTGCTATACCTTAAGCACCTCAGCCGCAAAGCAAACAACAACAACACAACGAAAGTCTGCTTGGAAAGCCAGTAAGAGCAAATACCAGATGGCCCTCTTCATTTTAGACAAGATAGCCAAAAATGAAAGGAAAGGAAAGTTCCACGAAAGGGACCGCGCGGAAAAAATCAAGTACCAGGCAGTCGTTGATCACCTGAAAAACAAACGGAGGCAAGTCATGAAGCGGGACAGGTCTAAAGAGGTGATCCCCCAGCGCTCAGCTCCAAAAGGACCGGGGTTACCGCATGCACAGCAACCACCACGACAAAGCAAGCACGTCGGCTAGCGCCATCCAAAGACGATCACTGACCGAAGTGGTCAGAGATCAACTTCAGGTGGCACTAATGGATGTGAATTCCAGGCGTGGGAAAAGATTGAGGACAAACGTTTAGACATTGTGATAGACCACATAATTGAAAGCCAATAGGGACCGCTCCCGAACTTTTACTCCACCGATGTCATGTGGGGATTTAGGGTAATCAAATGCGATGACCAATTCTTCTAGGGATTCTTTAGGGAGTGCGTTGCTAAGGTAAGTGACGCCTGGGATGGCTTAAGCCTCAAGTTGATCCTAGCTAAGGACAACCCAAGGAGACGCAGGGCTTGCATTTTGTTGCCCAATATGAAGATAGAAAGGGGAAGTCTCCCCCAATGCACAATGTCTTTCCTGCTATTAATAAATAGCGAGTGCCTGGTGACAGACTATAAACTGAGCCTTGGCAGAAGGCATGCCAAGCTTAAGGTATTTCTCCCATATGTTCCCGAAGACCATATGAACATTGTCGAAGCCGACAAGCTGTTGCATAATACTGAACCAAGGATAATGCTGAAAGTCATTCAGATTAACCTAAGGCACTCAAGGTGTGCCTCCGATAATCTGATACGGCATTTTTACGACGAGAACAGAACAAACGATCTACTTAACAGAACTCACCCAGACATCGTAGGAATAACGGAGGTAGTCATGGAAACCATGCGGCCAAACTAGGGATCCCATTCAACGCCCAATGCGCAGTTGTGGGAACACAAATGAGAGATAAACCCGTTTCATCTGCAAATGTCCGGCACTATCAAGAGCCAGATAACGTGCGTTAGACCAACCATTCTTCAATAACCTAAGCTTTTTTCAAAACCTCACAGGCTGGATCTAGAAACCGAAACCGTTGATTGGGTTCACTTAGGCAGGAATTTGCAAGATGTTTGATTAGGCTGAGGAAAAATTAAATTAATTTTCCAATTAAATGTTCAAACATAGATGGATGGACGGACTGCTGCTGGAGCATAAATTAAAAGGATTTTCATGGTCTTCGAAGTTCTGTTGTTAGTTTGTCTTAACACACTCCCTCGAGTATGGTGGATACAATTGATAATTGTGTATAGTAGAGCCCAGAAGGCAGTTTTCATGTCAGTTCATGTCGTGTATAGATGTATCCCATGACCGAATTCGAACTATTATTATACCGTTGAAGCTCCTTGCAAGTGCGGTGCATAATTGAGAGCTATTATCATAGAATATATTAGCAGTTTCGTACAGAGCTGGCACAATTATTAGCATTGACAACTCAAAGCCAAAAACCAGCCATTTCTATACGTCCGGATCCTCAAAAAGTGGTTTGTAGACAAGTTGTTTATATATATTTCCAAGTTTCGGTCCAATAAAGCTCAAAATGGCGTGTTTCTCTATTGTATGGATTAAGTGCTGGATAAATCTCAGCTCGATCTATCAAACTTTGTACCTCAAACCGATCTTATCCATTCACTCCTGTATGCTAAGTTATATTTTTGCCACAATGAATGTTACCTCCAGCTTAACGCCGATTCCAAAAGGCACATTTGGAAGCTTCTTTTGACAGTTTTGTACTGATGATTGTCAGACTTTCGCACTAGCAGCGGCAGTGAAAAATACGTGGGTGTTGTTACTTCTGGGACTCTTCGGTTGTATTGGTGCTTTATCCTGGTAAGACGGCTCTGCCAGGATGGAAAATCTTTCCCGTTCATACTCGTGGAAACCCAATTAAAAACAAATATAATATGAGCGATAAAAATAAAGTAGAAAAATAAAAAGCAAAAAGACCAGCTGAGAGTGCCTAAGGTGGACACCTGATCAGAGCACGAATTACTGGCCTCCAGTCAGGAGACAATCATCCGTCCACCAAGCGACGAGAGTGCTATACCTTAAGCACCTCAGCCGCAAAGCAAACAACAACAACACAACGAAAGTCTGCTTGGAAAGCCAGTAAGAGCAAATACCAGATGGCCCTCTTCATTTTAGACAAGATAGCCAAAAATGAAAGGAAAGGAAAGTTCCACGAAAGGGACCGCGCGGAAAAAATCAAGTACCAGGCAGTCGTTGATCACCTGAAAAACAAACGGAGGCAAGTCATGAAGCGGGACAGGTCTAAAGAGGTGATCCCCCAGCGCTCAGCTCCAAAAGGACCGGGGTTACCGCATGCACAGCAACCACCACGACAAAGCAAGCACGTCGGCTAGCGCCATCCAAAGACGATCACTGACCGAAGTGGTCAGAGATCAACTTCAGGTGGCACTAATGGATGTGAATTCCAGGCGTGGGAAAAGATTGAGGACAAACGTTTAGACATTGTGATAGACCACATAATTGAAAGCCAATAGGGACCGCTCCCGAACTTTTACTCCACCGATGTCATGTGGGGATTTAGGGTAATCAAATGCGATGACCAATTCTTCTAGGGATTCTTTAGGGAGTGCGTTGCTAAGGTAAGTGACGCCTGGGATGGCTTAAGCCTCAAGTTGATCCTAGCTAAGGACAACCCAAGGAGACGCAGGGCTTGCATTTTGTTGCCCAATATGAAGATAGAAAGGGGAAGTCTCCCCCAATGCACAATGTCTTTCCTGCTATTAATAAATAGCGAGTGCCTGGTGACAGACTATAAACTGAGCCTTGGCAGAAGGCATGCCAAGCTTAAGGTATTTCTCCCATATGTTCCCGAAGACCATATGAACATTGTCGAAGCCGACAAGCTGTTGCATAATACTGAACCAAGGATAATGCTGAAAGTCATTCAGATTAACCTAAGGCACTCAAGGTGTGCCTCCGATAATCTGATACGGCATTTTTACGACGAGAACAGAACAAACGATCTACTTAACAGAACTCACCCAGACATCGTAGGAATAACGGAGGTAGTCATGGAAACCATGCGGCCAAACTAGGGATCCCATTCAACGCCCAATGCGCAGTTGTGGGAACACAAATGAGAGATAAACCCGTTTCATCTGCAAATGTCCGGCACTATCAAGAGCCAGATAACGTGCGTTAGACCAACCATTCTTCAATAACCTAAGCTTTTTTCAAAACCTCACAGGCTGGATCTAGAAACCGCCTGTATTTCATCCACAACAATCATCATAATAAAGGTCACACGAGTCGTGGTAACAAAAAGGCGCTTATGCTAAAATGCTAAAATGCCACTTCTACCTATCTACTTACTTGGGAGCCTCGTAGGTTAGTTCTCTAAACATTATCCACTGCATCCACTCTTTAAAGACACTAAAATTGCGCCGCCCAGCTGGCCGCCAAGGGGCAAATACTTACATGTTGACCCAGGTTCTTGTTAGTTATACGGGAAGTTCGAAATATGTCACAGCGACCGTTTTTCTTCTGAATTTGAGCAGTTGGCTAAGTATTACAAATTAAATTTTTAATTGAAAAACTGTGTTTTCCATCATTTTTGGTACATCAAGTGTGCATTACCTCCTCCATCTTACAAAAAATGGGGGGGCGTGGGCCCGAAACCATATGCATCTGTACTGATGGTTCAAAAATGGGATTAGGCGTTGGATGGACAGCACTTTTTATATCCCTGAGCACAGCACTGTCTTCCAGGCTGAGATATTGGCAGTAGCAGAGGCATACAAAACGACCTCAATGCTGGCGATACCACCTGATGATATCACAATGCTGCAATTAAAGTAATCTCTGCTGTCGAAATAAAATCTTAGCTTATGAAGCGTTGTCGCTTAGAGCTGAAGCTTTTGTCGTCAAACATATTGTTAAGCTCTGTTGGGTCACCGAACACATAAGCATACAGGGCAATGAAATTGCTGACGAAACGATCTGCCACCAGCACTGACCAGTCAGACCAGTCTGCCAAACCGCCGCTTTGTGACCTCAAATAATGGATTGTACAGAAAATACGCGACATTACCAAAAGTAGGTGGAACTAATCCCTCCCCTTCTGTGAAAAATCCAAGAAGATGTGGTATGAGTATTCAAAGAAAGAGGAAATCCGTTTCGACATTACCATTGATACTTAGTAGACACAACTTACTCCAAGCCCACAAACTGAAAATACATCTCGTATATGATGACCTTTGTAGAATCTGCGGTAATAAAGATACATGAGCATGCCGTCCACTTTCTGTGTCATTCTCCAGGCCTTATCAATTCAGAATAAGAACATAAGGAATTTTTTGTTTCCATGACCCGACCATGACTATCTGAAATCCCCCTCTCTTATATTTTTTGGTTTGCAACAACATCTGGATGGCTGGAGAAAGGAACTAACAAAAATGGGCAGTAACGGGACAAATTAAGGAACCAGCCACAAACGTGGACCCCCAACGGGCATCACCATGTAGTTATATCGACCTGATTGTGATGAGGAAAGATGTACACCGCCTACCTCATCAACCCACCAACCTAACCCAACCTAATGGATATATAAAGAATGGCCATGACGACCATATCGAAAAAATCTTTATATTCATATCAACATGATAGCCTAAAAGGGTCATCAATTATGACGAGTATCATAAAGTATGGCCATTCCTGTATGACAAGAAAAAGTCTTATAAATCGAGTGTGAACTATGAATCCAAATGCACAGGGTCAGCAAAGTATCACACAAGGCTATAAAAGTGAACGGATGCAATCAGATGTAGATAAGCCTGCTTTTTATTAAAGCATTTGAAAAGCCTTCTTCAATGGCATTTAAAATGCGTCAATTGTTCTTAAGATCAAAGTCATAGTAGAAGACATGTCAACTCTAGCTTAATGCTTCATTGATTGCATGACCTACGCCTATCAAGGCAAGAAATAATCACCATTTTTGAGATCCAAACATTTATTCTCATGAGTCATGTTAAGAAGTTGGAGCTGAATTCTTGGAAAAGACATGAAAACCTGTCGACACGGCAGTCAACACAGGGGCTGTTGTTATCAATTTCGACCGGACTTTCTCCGGCCTTGAGCTCACAAATCATCCGAGTTGTATCAATTTTCAATCGTTCAGTTTATCTTATATAGCCGTTCAGATTCAGGGAAATCAGAATTTATTCGAGCTTATGAAGCTTTGGCGACAAGAAAGTGGATGAGACAATACCACATTTCACATGTCACTCCCTGATCTCTATAACCTATACTTTTAGACCGCTTATCTCGACTTAAGTGCAAGAAGTTGTTTGATTCACTAGGTTCTCCTGGTCGAATCGGCAGAAGTAGGGCGGATTTGGTTTGGTTGGCCTCTTGAACAAACGTAATGCGGATCCAGTTGACTGGTCGAGGCTATTCAACATTTCTGCTACTGATCCCATGCTTTTTAGAAATTAAGTTGAATAAGTTAAACGCATGTATAGTTGTCGAGAGCATGTTGCTTAACATCTATAAGAACCCAGCTGTGGTCCAAAAGACCACGCGCCCGCACTTCGATTGTCATAAAGAGTTTTGCCTTCTGTATCGTGGTTATTTTGACTATGGATAGAGTCAACATCAGTCTTCAATTCGGTCTCCCAATTATGATATTTTTAGTCTCCTAAAGATTTCAAGGAAGCTAGAATTGAATTAAATGGTTTCCAAACAAACATATATAAGAGCTCCTTCCCATAAGGATACTTTTTTTTTCAATCCAGACGTCTCTCTCAAATGGCAACTCTTACGATGACATCCTATTTATTCCATTGAAGAATGTTTACTTGAAACATGACTATACAAAATCCTGATAATTCCAAAAAGTTACCTATTATGGTTAGGTATTGCAAAAACAACTGCGCACGTATGCAAAATAGATGGTTCCCTATCGCAAAGCAGTCCTAAAACTATATCAACCTTAGAATAGCCTGTTAAAGAATATAATTATCCATCCACACTGGTTCCACGCCAACACTCGTGTCGTACATAAAATAGTGCATTCACACACACTCTCACATACCACATGATTGTGCAGGACAAACCTGCTCCTTCAGCTTCCTTTTATAATAAACAATTTATTATTTAATTTAATGAAAGTGTCACGTCGTCATGGACCCTATCTTCTGGATTAAATGCGAGGAGAGGTAGGATAGAGTGAGGTTGAGCGAATTGCTTGCTAGTAAAGCAGTTATCACCAGGGACACATCAATGTTTTATACACATATCTACATAAATATCTATGTGTTTGTGTATCTTGCGTGTGACACATCCGTAATAAAATACACAACACAATTTTTGGGTGATAATTGGTCGTTGCCTCGTTCTCTAACCGCAAAGGCATCACATTCCGCCGCACAATACTGTGGGGAAAGCTTGTTCAGACAGAGTAACTCTTCGTACATCCTTTCCGTGCATATATTTACTGATAGGTATAGGTGTGTGTCTCTCTTCACGTTTGTTTCAAAACTTGGAATCACTAGCAAGGACGTGATCTTATAAAAAATTAACATTTCCCAATGAATTAGGATGTAGACATGCGTAGTGGTATTTTTCGTCATATCGCTTTCTTTTGAACTTGTCAAGAAGAAATTAGCCTTTTGTAGGTGAGAATAAGGGAAAGTACAACTTGATGGATTTCATTTTAGAATTTAAATGTCAGCAAATATTGTCAGCAGGACGAAATTACTTTCTTATAAGTTAGGTGGTATGTTGCAAAAATATTTCTGTCTCAATGTGCCATTTTATTGGGGGTGTGTGATCAGAAGTCATTGTTTTAAATTGCACTGGAGTCGCAAAATATTGCTATCAGGTCATTACATGAGCACGGATCTCCAAATTCTTTTTCGACTTACGAAAAAAAAACATTGTTACGAAGCAACTAAAAACCTCGGAAAGGACGACCTCACCGAAATCAAAAAAATGATTTAGGAAAAGTTGTGCGTTATTGAGCAAATTGTAAAATAAATCCCGAACCCACACCAGAAGCACAATCTTTCATAAATCGGTGCAACTACTAGCATACGCTAGTCATTAACATCACTAGTCAGACTCAACGAGTGTTCTCATACAAGTTTGCTAGTATAGGGAAGGAAGTGCAAAAATGGGTTGAATACTAAACGTGGGTAGATACTGTCAAGACGAAGGTACTACAACATTGAGGTAGTAAAGGGCTGTGCCTAACTTGCCTCCGCTACTAACTCTGACAAAGGCTTTTGGTCGGAGATAAAACGAAGAATTACTCATGCTAACCGCTGTTTCTTTTTGATTTGAAATTCAAATCTAGTATCAAAGCCCTCCCTAGTCATTTTGAGGGAAACAATCTTCAGAAAATCTTTAGTTCCGTTAGCGGTAACATGCTGTGGATATGAAGATTTAACCAATAACTTGACGAGCTTAACAGTGACATAGGCCTGGTCAAAAAATGTATTGTTGGACTTTTAAGATTGCAAATATTTCCATTCCCAGCCAAACGTCGGACCAGCCGCTATTGGTACACTGAAAACCATCGATTGATACACAAGACCCTTGTAGAGTTACTGTATAGTGTGCAATTCGGGCCTAGGATACCAAGATACCTGTAACCGTTTTTTTTTTAAAGTGTATAGTGTGCATTTTGGGGCCGGAGTCGTCGTGGGATAATTTGTTTGAGGATGCCTAGGATACCTAGATACCTGTAACCGTTTTTTTTTTTCATGTCGGTCATGATCGCTATTGCGAGATGTTGGAAAACTTTGTTGTTGCCGAATTGGATGAATTAGGCCCACAGAATATGTGGTTGCATTAAGGCGGTGCCACATTGCACACAGCTGACCGAATAATATTATAAAGTTGTGATATCGAATGGCCCCCATGATCCCCTGATTTCACACAGGAAAGTGTAAACATTTTTCGGATCCGCTTAATTCAACACCCACATTTTAGAGAAACGTTGTTTTTGGCCAAAAAGTAGGACATTTTGAAAAAGTATCCGAACAACACATTTAGACAATACCAATATTTTATCTTTAAATTGCTTTTTGCCACACCCATTTTTTCGGTACCTTTTCATTAGGTCTGTAGCAATCCGTATGTAGTCGTTACTGAGTAGTCGATTCGACTAGAAGTACCGAATCGTTACAATCAACTAAGTTTCGTTACTTTCACATGTTTCGTTACTCGCAACAAATTGGTTATTCGTATGTTTTGATTTCGTTACTCGCACTATTCCACATGCTTGCGGTTCGGTCCGTAGAAGTACCAGGAAGAATTGTTTTAATTGTTTTAATTGAATGTATGTTTGTCAGTGTGTACGTCGTACAATAGATTTTTCTGATGAGTGACTGAACCGTTGAGAACGTGTTAGTAGCTTCGTGGTGTGCTTACGTACCTTGGGCTCTGTGTAGTGAGTACATACATACTTCAAAATGGAAATAATTTGATTTTCATCGAACATACGAAAGTAACGAAATTAGCGGCTAGTCAGTGAAAAGTACCGAATCCATACATGTATTATTTTTTCCGTTACTTTTAAAGCTCTACTTTTGATCTAACAAACAATTTTCATTCAAATTTTAAAATTTTCGAAAAAAAATATTGATGCAAAATCATTGGTAAAATTAACATTAATATTTTTTCCACAGATTTGTAGAAAATGTATATCCTATCCCATAGCATATGCCATAGAAAAACGTCGTTTTGTGTCGATACTTAGAAGATTTTGATCAACTGTGTAATTTTATCCCCATAAAGTTTTAAGCCACACCAACTTTTTGGGGATATTTTTTTATTTGAATTCTGGTTTTATAGATTTTGGGTTTTATGAAACGCGAAATTTTGTTAACTTAAAGTTAAATTGAGAAAAAATCATCGACATGGAACATAAGACCACCCTAAATATTTAAATGCTCGATATAACAACCGTAGGATTAGAAAAATCTAAATACATGATACAAATTTGCAAGCGCGTGCACTTGTTGCGACAACGATTTTTTAAATTGCCAACAAACAAAAAAATTGCACAAATCGCAGCCTTGAAAGGCTAATTAGATTAAAAGTTAGGTGTTATACATTCTGCAACTTCGTGCCACGGAAAACGGCTGTTGTTTTAAACACACTGACAAAGCTTTATTCACAGCAAACAGCAAATTAAGAACAGATCCTAATACTAAGTTCTCAGTCGAGATCAAACTAGCTCATTTGTAAATTCGCCAAAATGTTGTTCTCACTAAGTTTGCGCATTACATTTGACAGCTGCCCATGTTCCCGAATTGTGACAGTTGACATTGTGACATCGAAAAATCGAAAGTGTTTTAAAAAAAATTTTAAGGCCTGGTTTTTCAGTGCGAGATCATCCTAGTTTAGGGGTTTAACTCGAGTCAACACGAGTATTTCACTCAACTCAAATCCAAAGTTAACCTCGAGTTAACCCAGCAAGTTTGGTGAGTTAACCCTGGGACTAAGTGATCAGATGTTTTTGACAGATGATTATGTACCAAACAAACAATTATTTTCAATTCCATTAGTGTGGACATTTAATTAAATTTTTAAGAACTAAATACGTGAGTTTGACTGTTTTAAGAAGAAAATGTATTGGGGAAAACTAAACCAAATAGCTGATAACTGAGCTGTTGTAGATTCTATACATTTCGATTACTTTTTGACAGAAAAATCGATAAATCATGAGTGCTACCAAATCAAGTCACCACAATCGGAATCAATTTTAATACCGCACTGAAAAACTGCTTCATGGGTTAGCTCCGGATGAAATTAATTTCGGGGTTAGTTAACTCTGGGCTAACTCCGAATTAACTCAGCACTAAAAAACCGAGCCTTAATAGTTCAAAATTAAAAACTAAATTTGTAGTCAACTCAATCTGCTTAATTATTTCCAAAAAATAGCAAGCGGAATATAAAGGGTTATCAATCAAGAGGTACTTTTTTAAAATGAAAAATAACACAAAAAATTCGAATATATCGTGAAATCTTTTATTAATCTGGATAACCATTTATGTCATTCACTTTTTAAAGGCGTAGCCGATGTTAACGTTTCAGTGAATGGGCTCTCGAGAGACTTGCTAAGGATCTACTATTTTCTACCAACATTTTGTTCAGCGATTAGATCTATTTCTGGCTCAATGGATACGACAGTAAGAAAAACAACAATAAATCAACCGAAGAACAACCGGAGATGTTCATTAGCTGCAGTTACAGAAATTAAAGCCCGAGATCTCGACAACATTTAGTTGTCAATGGAAAGATTGAGGGATTACTTCGGTGAACAATTAGTTTCACACTTCGGACCATTAAATGGCTTAGCAAGATCATGCGATATCACTCTGTTAGCCTTTTTCCTTTGGATTCTAAAGTGTTTGTGAACAACCCAGCTACGATTGAAGCAATGGAGGCCAACATCACCAATGTTATTCGCGAGATACCAAAGAATATGCTGGAACGCGTCATTGAAAATTGGAACGTCCTCATAGACGAGCTACGGCGGCGAATATGCGGTCAACATTTGAAAGGGATTATCTCTAGAAAGTGAACGTCAAAATGTTTCTTTAGAATAATAATAAAGATTTCACGATATTTTTGAATTGTTTAAGTTAATTCGCATTTGAAAAAAAACTACTTCTTTACGGAATTATATAGAGCCGACCCTCAAATTAAAATTGAATAATCCGAGAAGTTTCTGGACGAAAGAATTTACATACCCTCCACCATCAATTTTTGTTTTTGCAGATTAAAAATGGATGAAATTTCTACCTATTCAGTTTGAAGGTTTCCAATTTTTACATTTTTTTTTTACAATAACCGTTAATTTATTTTTGGCACATGCCAATTTAACATTTCGACCGCTCCATTACAATAAAATTAGGTTTGTTTGATTGATTTACCATATTCATAACCATATATCCCACAAATGTGATGGCATTACCACATTACGAAATTTGAGTTTGTATCTGAAATTCTGTACAATTCGATCGTATTTGAAATATTTAATACCGAAATAAACGTACTTTCTCAGTGAGAACGTGGTATAAAAAACCTTTTAATATGAACGTCGATATTTATGTTCCTGTGTCAATGTGTTTCAACTCAACTCTTACTGTTTCTATCACGTATGGTGAAAAATGATGTTGCCTTCATATCTGTTCGTTTTTATTTGACATTCTACGTAATAACGAAAATAATTTCTGTATGACGGCTTCACAAGATTTCGAATTTCTGGTAAAAAGGAGTATAAATTGGGTTCATCATCCAATCGCAAGAAGTTGAACCCACGCCACTGCAATTTATATAATTATCTCTAAAGTTTTGATGTTGTCAACTTTAAATACACAAAAGTACGCAGAACACTTTCAATATTTACACTTTGCCAAGTGAAAGCAGTTGCATCTCCATATTTCTCTTAACTGGCAGGAGTGCGACGTGTATGAGTCGCTGTAGAGTGTTTGAAATAAGGAATGGCTACTTTAAAATTGGTCCAATTAAAAACAAACTAAATTTCGTTCAATACGTTTTTAACAAAATTATAACGATTGACCTACGCACATAATAACATTTATTTGACATGAGAGTATCTAATTGCACTACATAACCTGTAATATTGACGTTTAAATAAACTGCGAAGTTCGCATATACCCCAGAGGTAAAATACCATTCACCATTTTTATGCAATTTAATATTTTCAAATAATGAAACATTTTGTAAGACCCCGTATATATAATACGATACCACTCTTATTGCCTTGCGAATTAAAAAAAAAAACATCGTACGCACCTCAACATGTCCCCATCCGTCAACGTTCATTTTAGCCGCAGCTTCAACACTTTCCTTAGCTCCCATCTTGGCGTTAGATCCTTTTTAATGATTCTCCAAACGATATGTTCCGAAAATGCAGTGCTACCTCGCTAATCCGTTTGCAGTGCACTTAAATTTATTTTCCAAGTATTTTTATTCCTTTTTTTTTTTATTTTTATTTATAACTATTTGACGTCGCGAAACAAGTGTCCTTATTTATCCTGTATTTACACGGTCATCAGATTTATTGTTTTCGTTTTGTTTTTCACTTCATAACATCAAAGTTTCAACATCATCCCTTTGCAAATGATGTGCGATTATAGTACGCAACTTAAATTTCGACTTTACCCATTAAAATCGAAAAGGACACGTCAAAGTGAAATTTATATTCTCCACACGTATATTGTGTGGTAAGATGCTGATTTATTTTGAAATTTTATCGGGAGATGCTCGTTTGTTGTGGATTACTTTCCAATGAGAGAACGAGCTATATCCTCCTAAGATTTTAGTTCGATAGTAGACTCTCCTCACGTTTCGTTAAGTTTATCCTCTCCACACACAGCTGCCTGGAAGTGCGATGATGTCCTTTTCTTCTTCTTCTTCTTCTTCCGTCGTCTTCAACCCAAACCACCCTTTCGATGATGCTGTTGGGACTGCGAACTGTGGTTCAATAGAGCTATGCGTCAAACACACCCACTTATATCAAAAATTGATTAAGAAATCCTAATGACAAGAAATATCCTTTTTTTGTGATTAGATAATGGTGCACAAAACAACCGTTAAACTGAGTTTTATCTAGAGCCCTTGTAAACATCCACAAATATTGACTTTTTTAAGGATCCATTTGAAATTGAAAATGCAATTTGTCTTCTTTATATACACAAACACAGACACATGGGGGCGAAGAGATTGTCAACACCCGAAATTTCACAAGGATTCGATTTTTTTTCACAACACCCTACCCTTGGAGAGTAGATTTCTTTTCAGAGGGATATGTTTCAAACTTGTTTTGATTTTGCAAAAACCACCAAACTTTGTTATCCTTTGGTTTTAATCCTTTTTTGAATGAAGAATATTAGATTATTTTTTTTCGCGAAATATCTTTAGAGATGAATTATAGAACACACACAGGACACACCGAGAAGAATTAAAGTCCTGCTGACGGCGATGACGATGATGATGGTGGTGATGTGTACGGATCGATACACCGACGAAAGTAGTAGAGAGCGTAGACGGACTATTCGCGTATAGCAGATGAATTGATGCTGCCTGCTGGTGGTAGTGGTGGTGGTGAGCGATACTGTGCTCTTGCTCCTGCTCGTGATTCCTGTTCCTGATGTTGTTGACGATTTTCTATTCGAATGATGTTTTGTTTGTGTTCTGTTATGCTCTCTTTGGTTTTGGGTTGTTTGCCGAGTGGTTAGACGTTGTTGACGATGGGGCGAGGGTATCAACGGCGGGCGGTCTATAGTATTGCGGGTGTGAAGGGGGGTCGACGTGATGAGAGATATCTCTCTTATTTTATCAACTTCTCTTGGGTTAGTTCATTTGGCAAAATGAGTGCGAAAACTTTGTAGAAAATGTAAACAATATGAGAGTTTGAGGGTGGAATAGCATCACACGGATAAACTGATGAATTTGACGATTCGTTCGAAACCTGGAAAATTCTTAACGAAACTTGAATTGGGGGAAAAAATCTCAATCAGAAGGACTTGAGAATTTCGTTTTTTTTTCGTGTTTTTTTTCGTTCGTAGCAAAAAATGTCCTTTTTTAGGTCTTGATTAATGCAGCCTCCACCACACCTAGTTTTTTACACTTTTTTGTAAAAAAATTTTACTTGTAATTACAACCCACAACAACTAGAACAACACTGAGGTGGAAAATTGTCAAAATAACATAGTCCTTTGAACTTTTCACACTTATCTACCTTCTGACAGATACAGCATCCCACTCAAAGTTGATTTTCGAAGCAAATAAAATGGTAAAACGATGAACGAAAAGTGCAATAGTCCTTGTTTTTATGGTTTTGTATCCTTTTTTGTTTTGAAATATGAAAGTGTTGGTTTTTTTTTTAAATATATAAGAAATTGTGTATAATATTAAAATTTTGTTTCTAAAAAGCTACGACCACACAACCGACAACGATGAAATTCGTGAAATTTTTGCGTGTAACGATACCTTGTTCGGAAAAAGCCACCCTCTTTAGGAACACCCATGCGCTGGAAGGAGCACCATCTCATCTGGTTGAGGGAGAGAATGAATCTTTTATCTTACGTGTGTTTGACATCCCTTACCAAAAAAAAAAAACAGCGAAATGCTATTTTGTTGAACATGTGTGTGGATGCGAGTGTGCGTGACGGTGTGACTTTTAAGTTTACTATAAATATTTTATGGTTCGTTAAGTTGTGTCGTGTGTGTGAGGACGGACTTACACTAGTCTTTTTGAGAAACGGCTCTCTCTCAGTGTCGATGTAGCCATTGGAATGGACCTAATTTTTGAACTGGGAGGGAGATGAAGGTGTTGGTTTGGTTGCATTGATGTGGAAGGGAATGATAATGATGATGATGATGTCCTCCTGATGTTTTATATGCCGTTGGAATTTGTTTACATTTCGCTTAAAGAGGAACAACGGAATAGAAATCAACAAATCACAAAAAAATCTTCTGCACACAAGTCTGATATAGTTTCAGTAGCTGGGATGGAAATGAGAATTGGGATTGTGTTAAAGGGGATCTTTTAAAAAAAATTAAAGGGGGTGTAAATTTTAATAACATTAAGTACCTAGCAAGTTGTAAAAGGGTTTAAATTTTTTACATTTACAGTCGATCCAGACGAAGTCAACATGTGAAAATATTTTTTTTCAAATTTCTTACCAATAATTGTTAGGTACTCCTAGAAAAGACTAGCTAAACACTTACTATAAAACTGTTTAGAAGACTACTAGCAGGTGGTTTCATTAAATTCTTTAAGGGTTCATTTTGTAAAAAAAATACTTACAAAACTGCAGGTTATTACAGAGAAAACCAGGACTTTTATAGACAGTTAGACCCCGCATTTTTCGTATGACCACAAAGTTTATAGACTATGGCTATTATAGTGTTTCAGATTTTTGGCTGGAAGACTTCACGGGAAAATCTTTTCTTGTAAGCTTATAAGATCCAGCTTGTGCAAGTGTTGAAACTGCGTGGCCGGTTTCGCAAAGTAGGGTTATATTTAGGCCCATTCAGCAATTTGATTTACTTTGCTGACAAGAGAAAATTCTCGGGAAAATTTATTCGCGATAGCACATAATATTGAAGATGCAATGACTGCTGCATCGAAACCGGCCAAGCAGTTTCATCACTTGCACAAGCTGGATCTTATAAGCTTTTATCAAAAGCTGTTTCCATATATTCTTCTAAAAAGTGTATAAGTACAGCTCAAGTTGTTGTGCACGATGGCGAATCGACTCATTCGGATTCTCCTCAACACTGTGCTCTACAAAGCCAATAACACTTTATATTCGCACTGTTTGTCGTTTTAGGATTCATCGTGTTCCGAATAACTTACTCAGACGAACGATTATGTCGACCGTAAAATGGACGTACGATAAGTTTGGCGAACCGAAACATGGTTTTCAAAATAAGTTTGCACAATTTGCACGCGTTGCCCTGCCTTTAAACTATTCGTCGTAAAATGGTAAGCCGCACTAACCTTAAATCAATTATTTAAAAAAATACAACAGGCTCGTTAGTACCCAGAGCCGAGCTTTCTCACAACCATTCATGTGTGCGTGTGTACTTCTTACACGATGGCGGGACCACCTGTTTTATGCCGACTCCGAACGGCAAAGCGAACGGATAAGCTTTTCTTGACTCGAATGATTTGTCAGATCATCACCATCATCAGTGAAAAACCATTTAGGTGTTGCCAAAGCTGGGAATCGAACATAGATCTATGATACATGCGGCTTTTTTATAAATTCAATCTTTAGCGAGTTGGTGTCAAAACAAAGCTAATGAATTTTAGAACATGGATATCCAAAAATATTTAAATTTCTAATTATAGTTTTCGCTGAAAATGGAATTTTCCAATAATTCCTATAAGGAGCTTGGGGGTGACATTTCAATTCCATCATGTGTTGTTTTCCAATGAAGTTGTTCAATGAAAGCTATAACTGGCCCCTAACTGTCAAATTAACAAGCTGTAGAAAGAGTTTTGCCAGTCTAAAAACCAAGCCTTTAAAACAAACACCTTTTATAAGAAAGAGAAAGAGCAATTAGCATCAACGGCTTTTGACACAAAGATTACCCAATCGGTTTTTTTTTTTCAATTTTCTTAAATATTTGCCAGACTGCAAGTTTCTTTATTTATGTTAAAAAAAATAAAATTCTACTAAGTCCACTGTCTAGTTTTATAAGTGAGCGTACATACAGAAAACAAGGTTGACTTGGTGTAAAACACCAACAGACCGATACTGTGCTGCTCACAAAAAAGCATTCTATTCGATTTCAGACCGCCTTATATCGAGTTCAAGACAAACAGGTCAGTTGGAAACTTAATTTGAACGAACGAGCTAAGAAGGAAGAAAATGTGTTTTAATAACGTAGCCTAATATTCTGTTGAAAATCTTGAACTAACCCCTAATCCTGCGACCAATACTCACTTAAAGTCTAGTGGCAAACCACAAATATGGTTAATGGCCTGTTTAACTCTTCTTTGTAAGGCAAAAATAATAACATCGAACACACAAATAAAGGGAGAAACTAGGCTTGAGACCCTATTTGGGCCAATAATGCCAGATTATTTTGCCATACAACTATTATCGGAAATTATAATAAAATCCAGGGTAGCTCATTGCTGATGTAAGCTAGTCAATGCCCTGGTATCCTCTACTGCGTCCGACGTACATCTGGCTGGGAATCGAAGACTCTGCGCTTCACAAGTCCTAGCCATCTTAAACATTTGACGGAAACGGTATCGAAAATTGTTTAGCTCAAAACGACCAAGGATTTCCTGATCCACTTTTGATACACATCATTCCTCAGCGCAGTAGAGCAGGACTGAAATGATCAATGTTTGGCCTTACTACTAAATTGCCTTCTCAGTCCGAAGAAACAGCGGTTGGCAAGAGTAATTCATTGTTGTGTTTCCGATGGGATGTAATTGTCATAGTTAATCGCGGAGATGAGTTAGACAAAGTCCCGTACCACCTCAAAGTTATATCTGCCAATATTGACGTTCTTTCCAATTTGTTGATGTTGTGTGTTCCTTCGTTTTTGACAGCCTAGACTAAACAAACTTTTGCCACTAGCAAACGTGGCTATGACATCACGTTGAGTTCGACCAAAGATTATAAAGCCACACAGATGACGCATTGAGAACAAAAAACAGAAACTTTTGCTCAACAGCTTCATGTTACGTGCACATATGAGAATCGAGAAAAAAATATATGGCGGGCTGTGCGAGTAGGTATGTATGCAGAGCGTCATCTCTATAGCTTTATAATCTTTGGTTCGACCAATATAGTCGGCATATGCCATCGATGCACTGATGCGCAGTACTCTCAAAAAAATGTTAAATAAGTCACACGATATTGCGTCACCTTGCCTTTTTTGGTATCGAACGTTTTAGAGAGGTGTTTTCCGAACCTGATGGAGCGCGAGAACTTTCCAATGTCATCCTGCGCACACGGACAATTTCGGGTGGTATACCAAAACATTACATACATGTGAAAAATAAATTGCTGATGAGTCTAACGACTAGGTGCGATTCCTTGAAGACATACAAAGGTCAGTCTTCCGGAGGTTTTTTAGATCGGGTTAAAGTCCCTCACTATTGCAGAAGGTTCCCTCGCGATAAAACCTCTGCAATGTCTTTCGATGATTTTTCCTTCCAGCGAACCCCCACAAAAAAAATATATATGCGGCTTGGAAATCGATTTTCTGCGGAAGTTTCCGAAGTCAAAGATTCGATCAGTTGTGGACTTTTCTGGCCGAATCCACCATAATTCATCTATCAAACTACTTGTTCTGTTTTGACATTGACATTGACTTCAGAGTACTTCGCACATGAATGCAACGAACTACAGACACGTAACAGCAGTGGCGACTGTTTTACTTTCTAGCTTTTTTGATCGCTTGGTACGATTATAAGAATCCAAGAAATCATTGTCTAAAAATCTAGTACAAATCTTTTTTTCTCAATTGAGAAGAAAGATTGTGTTCTGCCCCAAATTCTTAGAAGTAAAATCCTTGTTATTATTATAACCAATTCATATACAAAAAGATTTAACATTAAGAGCAGTTTTCACACCAAAGCCAGAGAATTTCAGTGTATGCTGTCAATATGCCTAAGAAAGCTTTATGTCAATTTTAGATACACCCAAGGTAACAGCTATCAAAAGTTCCCATAAAAGTGGGTGCTGTTAAAAATTTCTTTTGGAACCTGTATTACCGATAGCTTACAGTTTTTCAGTGGAGGATAAAATTTAAATTCATGAGTGGTGATTTAATATGGCAACACTCATGATTTATATATTTTGCTGTCAAAGAGTTATCAAAATTCGAAGAATCTGCAACAGTTCAGTTGTCAATTTGGTCGGAATCTAAAAACGGTTAAACTCAATTATTCAAACAATTTCGAGTTACTAAGATCTGAATATGAATCTATCGTACATGTTGAATGCAATTGAAAACAAATATTCGCTTGCTATTTTATTATCTGTCAAAATTATTTAATTACATTAATTAATTCATTTAGTTATGGGTTACTGGATTAACTCGAAGTTATCTTTGGATTAAAACTGACTAAAAATTGATTTTTCTCGAGTTAACTTGAGTTTAATTCCAAAGCTTTGATGATCTCGCTCTGAAAAACTTGGCATTATTGATTAATTTTATTCGAAGAACAGCATTTAGAGCGGCAGTCGATATTCTATGCCTTCTAATATAAATGCGTGACACAAGCTGATCGTATGATCTACCCGAGAGGATTTCCAGAGCTGAAACCTAGCTGTTCATCATCTAGTGTGTTATTTAGATGTTCTTTTATTGGGCTGGTTTAAACTAGTTTAAAAGTTCTTTAAGTAAAAGTATCAAATTTTGGAGTGCATCATATATAGCTAGTTCACTACAGACAATGGAATTTCCATACGCAGGGAACAAAAGTTCATGCAACTAGCACTTGATGTAGGAGCTCGTGTATTGTAGGTAGTAAATATACATATAAGGTTTCAAAAACTTAGAACTATTAATGACATTTATTTGAAAAAAGTGAAAAAGTCCAAGTTATTTACGTATAAAGGTGATATTAAAAGATTTGGATATAGTGAAATGCTTTCTTTAAATTATAGCTTTTGATCTATTATAATCGAATGTTGGCCAAATGGGCCGCAAAACCGTAATGCGGCCATTTGAAGATCACGTTGGACAGATCTGCATTGCCTCAGATGTGTGTTATGTAAACCAAGAAAACCTTATCAGCCTTGTTCATCTTTTGCATAGTTCTCAAGAATGTTTGTTTTGAATGCCGACAATTGTGTGATTGTAGAGTGTTGAAATAAAGGGACTTCAGCACAACTTGGCTATTTATATAGATCAGAATAATTTTCATCTTTATTCAAGCGGCCGACGGGTATTTTTTTTTTGACCAGTTTGCTAGCAAAAATTGGTTTAGCATCATACAACATCCACGAATTGGACGGAGCGTCACCATTGACAGCTATAATTTGGAAGTAGTACGCGACTAAGTCTACCACGGCTCCGCTATTAACACTGACAACAACATCTCGTCAGAAATGAAGCAAAGACAGTTTACATTACTTTTAGCAGTTGGCTCTAAACAAGCAAAGTAGTTAGCGCTGAAATTTACTTCGATGGCCATGAAACCGCTCCTACAGTCTGCCAGACTAAAAGGGGGCGTTTGTAGGCTACCAACAAACCTTATGGAACCTTACTTCTTGACAGAAAGATGACTCTGATAATTCCAAGGAGATGATTTTGCGTCTTAATTCAATTCAGGTTCATGAAACCGCTCCTACAGTCTGCCGGACTAAAAGGGGGCGTTTGAAGGCTACCAACAAAACTTATGAAACCTTACTTCTTGACAGAAAGATGACTCTGATAATTTCAAGGAGAGGATTTTGCATCTTAATTCAATTTAGGTTCATTGGCCTAGTGATTAGTGCTTTGGACTACTAAGTGACAACACCTAAGTTTTTTCAATGCTTCACTGTTTACGAAAATATTATGACATTGGGTCGAGTGTCTCATTCAGAAAAAAAAATTGGATGACTGGTTCACTTGGTCATCTGGATCGGAAAATCTAATGGCCGACAAGTGACAGATGATATTTAAACTGAATAACCACATTGGCTGTTATCAAAATAGCTCATGTGAATAACTGGGCATGTTTTTCTTATCACAGACGGAAGATTCAGTTGCTTTTTTTTTAAGCCCAAATATGCAATAAATGAGCCACTTAGGCTCATCTATTGGATAAAATAAAAATAAACAATTTTTTCTTTTGCGGCGAGAGTGTATACATATTTTTTCCATAGTCAGTAATGTTGAAGAACACAAATACATTACATAATACGATCAATTAAATTATGCTGTCAAATGGAAAAGCAGACGGCCAATAAACGTTTGACCTTTCGGAAAACCGCACAGTATCATCCCTGAGATCTTATCATCTTAAGTCATCCAAATGACTGACTGTCCAAAAATTTAGCCGCCCAGTGTTAATATAAGACACGATCGACTAAATTAGTCATCCGTATGACTTAAATAGTCGCTTCATTCTGCTTGCCATCCACCAATCATCCACATGGCAACCTGTATGACTATTCGATGACAGGCAATTTCACAGGATCACCATTTCGCGATAAAAGCCAACCTCATTGTGAAGTCGTCATTGGACATTGATAGAGCGATCAAATGTACGAATCAAACAGTGGCGAAACAAAAAAGTTTATTTATGTTAGACCCTATTAATATTTAATTTAATTTTGACACATGGCTTATTATCATCATGTCATAGTGAATTTCACTTCAACGCAACGACGCATTTAAAAGAAAATCTTTTCCATGTCCAATGTCAGTATAGGTAGGTTCCGCAAACATCACGATGATAACAGCGAATCCAATTACGTCAACGTTGCACGCAATTGGGAAAATCATGCATTAGCATCTGTGTGTGTGTGTGTTTTTGGATTTGTAACTTTTGAACTTTACTAAGCCAACTACCAACGCCCAAAAAACCAAAACTCTTCTCTAAATCATCGTGCAATGCACCCACCCAAAGTGCTGCTGCTCCTAGCACCACCAGCAGTATCTATATATATCCTGACAACAGACACTTTTTATTTTGAACTACCAGCGACACAGCAGCAGGAGCTGGTCTTCCTACAACCACATGCGGCAAGTTGGACCACTTCCAGCAGCTGCTGCACCAAACAAAATCTGGATGATGGAGGCGCCAAATTTAGCGCCTTCCCGTTGCATCGAATTTATACAGCTTGAGTACTGACAAAGGATTGTATTGGCCAGGGTAGTAGTCGAAGATGGGAGACGGTGGTCCGTCCAGCCAGGCAGCCAGAGTATCGAGGAGCATTCATTCCATTCCATGTGACGCAAAAGCTTAGCAGCCAAGTGAAAGCTTTTTTCTTGCTGAAACGTATTTTTGGGTTACAGAGAGGGTGTGGTTATGTTCTGATTTGCATGACACAGTTTCGACTTTCATTCACCCGGCGACCGGTGTTCTTATGTGTTTCATGCGCGTCCATGTGCTCAGGTTTATGTATAGAGAGCTTTTGGCAGTGGGTTTGGTTGTGTGAGCGAAGGACGTCACAATGCCAGGTAGAAAGTTTACAGAAATAATTCACCTTATGGTTGAAAAAGCTTTTGCAGAGTATGTAGCTGAGAAAGCATTATTGTAGTGCAGACAGCAACCAGTGAGAGTGGTGAATTGTTAGGGTATTTTTGGGGAAATTAAAACGAATGTTTGTACACGGAGTAAGGTTGACATGATGCAGGTTAGGTTAAGGCTAGCCCAATTATCCAATCATTTAAGCGTGGATTTCAGGAGACTAGCCACTTTAAAATAAATTATGGTGGCTCTTTGCTGATTCTTCTAATGATTAGCTCAGGTACTAAATTGACCTCTATGAATGCATTTTTTTACTCTTATTCTTGTCGATATGATGGTTAAGTATTTCGTTTCCATGTAGGCGCGGATTAACATGAGATAGCAAGAAATATGACAGCTGATTTATGTTCGTAAATGGGAAGATTGCGCTTAAAAATTGGTGTATTACGTACAAATTCTTGAGAGTTCAAATTTTACATGGATATATTCTGATGTAGAATCTCAAAACCAGCTAATGACAAAGTACTACGTTGGCTATATGCCCGTTTTAGATTACCAACCTCGTCCTAGTTAACGATCTTACAGAATCATTCCAAACTTAAATGAGTACAGATCGTAAGATATGAGTTTCTTCTCCAACACTCGCACTCCTCGCATACAGGACCAAATATTCTGAACATTTTTTCTTCGAATTTTCTATTAGATATTGATGATAAAATGAAGAAGTGTTTGCAATGATTTTGGGCAAGAAGTTTTGACCCATTTATTACTTAAGAACTAACAGCTTCCAAATGTCAATCTCAAACGATATTTACAGTGAGCAATGAACTTGTCTCAGCACCTAAAAAGCTTACATCCTGACGACTACAATGGACAAATGTCTTTTGTTTAGCACCGTTCAATGAATTCGACAATCTCCAAAGTTTAATGCATATGGTCACACCTATAGTACAACCACACGTGCCTACTACTTTTGGCCTTCGTTTGATTCTAAAAGATCAAAAGCACTTTATAATAAAATCAGACAGTACATTACCTCAAAATTTAGAAAGTTCTGCCACCAAGATTTACAAAAATTAACAAGGACAATCTGCTAGGCATCACAATTGGGTCAGATGTATTATGGCAACAACATGTAACCTACTTTTTCAGATCTAAGAGATATTTTATTACAACAGCCCAGCCTTTTCTTCTTCTGTATAAAGTTGAAGTACGAGCTGGTTTAGAAAACTGTTCTCATGTTTGGCGTTCGACACCGAACAAACACAAAATTGTTTAGACTTTATTCAAAGAAGTTTACTTCACGGCTGCAACCTTTGGCAAAGTGAAGACTTGTAGGATCTGTCTCTGTTAGGGAAATCTTCCCTAGACTCTTTACATCTCAACGAACGATAAGACACACTAACGACTTCTTGTTCTGTAACAAAAAGTATTTTTCTATAGGAACAACCAAAAAAATTAACGATCTTCCAGAAGATTTATTTCCAACAATATATTATCTACATGTAACAATAAAGAATATGGTTGGGCACAAGGTAAATATGGAAGGATTATAGCGCGATATTGTTCAGGATCCCCGTTCAACCTTGGCGATTCCCAGAAAACTTTTACACGAGACCAAGCTGAGGTCCGAAAAGGCTATAGGTATGTCTTAATACAGCAGCTGAATCTAACGTTTATAGTAAACCTAAGGATAAACTATTATTCTACATGCATTAATGTCCAAAACACATGTGCGAAAATCTGAATGCAATACTGATAGTAAAACATATGACCAAAATATTTTTAAATACCTGCAACTTTTTAGTTGCTACATTATTCCGTATCGCAATGAACATTTGTTTTCTGTAGTAGTGCGATGGGAAATATTGTTTTGCTGTAAATTTAGAAATAGAAACAGTTTGCTGAACTGCAAAGCATGTAGATTTTTCTGGGGTTGACATCCTGTTGAGATTTGTGTGTTATAATTTTTTGCCTGCAGCGAAAAGTCCGTCCATATGATTTGTTGTAAGCCAGGGATTCACAGAGGCACCTTCAGTGGAGGTGAGGAGGGCATGGCACACTTTTGGTTGCTCAGCTAAGCTCAACGACACTACCGATTTATATCACCCTGGCCGTATTGTGAGTGATAGGTAGCCCCTGAGGTTTTCTCCCCAGTCAAAATAAGTTCACTTACGTATTATTAAGCCTCAGGGGCTATCACTCGGAACTTTGGACTGCGCTTAAGCCTGGTTTTTCAGTGCTGAATTAACTCTGAGTTAACCCCGAGTCAACTAAACCAGGATTAAACTTAATCCAGAGCGAACTTAAGAATCAGTAGTAACCCAAAATCAAAAAGCTATCGAAATGTACCGAATCTGCAACACCTTAGTTGTCAGCTGTTTGGTTTTCTTTTCCCCACACAAATGAAAATGGTTTGGTCACGATCTCACAACTATTTTTCTTATTAAAATAGTTCAAGTCAATATTTCAAACGAGTTCCAGTCGCTGAGATCTAAGTCTAAATATATCGAACAAGATTGTATTCGGTTTCTTTATAAATTTCAAAAAAAGTTTACATGGATTTGAAAATTATGGGTCGATTGCTATTTCATCATCTGTCAAAATATCAGAAATTTTAATACATAACTAATCACCAAGCATGCTAGGTTAACTTGAAACTAACTCCGGCTTAAAAATAACTTTGAAACATGTTACTTGAGTTGACTGGAGTTTAATCTCGAAACTATGATTATCTCAAACTAAAAAACAGCGTCTGGTTTCACGAACATCCAGTAAACTACATTACCGGCAGCTCAGGTATGAATGAATATTTATTGAATCTTTTTAAGGTGCCAGCCGGCAGCTGAGGTACCTATGTGTGTTTATGACGTTATCTATTGCTAAAAAAATATGTTATCGAAAGGATCTGAAAACAGTCAACACATAAATTCTGAAGGGCCACCCAGAATGCGTATCTGTTGCTGATGCTTGAATCTGAGTCAGAAGATAAAAAACAAGGCAACCCGTAAGTAAATCTGCAGCATGAATCTGTAGCTTGAAGTTGAATGGAGAGCAACTTAATGCAAGAAATATATTTCTGTTTTCACAGCGATACAATATACCAGCTACAGATACGCATTATGGGCGACCCTTGACAATTCTCAGAAATGAATTTTACTTCAGGATTTCATATCCGAATAGAGAACGCTTTCGATAACAAGTTATTTTACAAATGGAAAATGCCACTAATGCCACTAGCAGGATTACGCTCAAGTAAACATAGAAATACCGTTGAATAAGTGGAACTAGCTTTACTCTCAGCAAAGTAGAAATTTTCTGTGAAACCATCCTTATTTCCCAATTAATAATAATAAGATGATGAATACAAAAAAATACTGTAGAAGCTCCTTCATTGCTTTGTTCGAATTTATTGTTTTTGCCATAAAGAGGAAGACTTCCTGTTTGACTCTGAATTCGAACGTCAAATCTGAGAAGCTTCTGATGACATTGTTATGCCTGAAACACAAGTGAAGAATTCTCCTTGCTGAAAAGATAGAACACACACATTTCAATGGGAGCGAACAAATGTTAAATATGCAAGCGTAGCAGTTCTGCAGGTTGTCTCTATTTCTAAATCCACTGCAAAAATTCAAGGGCACCACAACACAAAAGAAAAAATGTAATGTTATGAAATTCGGCATCATTGAATTATGACGTTTACTCCGCATAAGACAACAAATAAACGTCAAAACAAAACGAAAGTATCAAAAATGATGGAACGTTTTTTTCTCAAGTCAACCAAATCTTTTACTTTGCGGCGAAATTAATCACGGATGCCTCTAATACGACCCACAAGACGTTGACATATAGAAATATAAAGTAAAAACACCAAATAAATAACCCCGAACGCCACCATTGCAAGGTGTAATGACAGGAGCCACTGCACTGCATGTTTGTCAAACTAAAAAAATATGCACGTGTGTCCTGCTTGCTGAACTGCGTGCCGCACTGCATGCAGAACTTTTGGATGTTTATCAGACTTTCACAAGAGGTGGAGCAGTGAACAAACCTAGGTGTCCACTTTCGGAAATTGAATTAGGAACCCCTCGCTTAGTAATCCAACACACTAAACACTACACCACTGCATCCGCCTGAATTGCCCAAAAATTGATTTTCAATCATATTTACATTTTACTTTGACAAAATCTTTATTCATTCTGAATGGAAGTCCGCGCCGCAATAAGACACCGTACTTTAGATTTGAGACACAACTGGAGAAATCTCAAAATAACAAGTTCAAATGGTCTTTAGGTAAAGTTTCGAATCACATTTTCTCATTTGAAAAGAAATTTAAAATTTGACCACAAAATATCAAAATACAAAAACTAATTGCATATGCATACTAAATGTTCATCTACTTTGATAGTCTATCAATTAATTATTAAGCCTTTGTAAAAAAAGACGTTAAAGAAGTGAAGCGATAAATTACAATGATATGGCCATGTGATTCAAGGGATTAAGCATTAACACATAATCCTTTGTACTCGAAATGTTGGAATGAATTTCTAAACTGCTAGCTATCACAGAATTCGTCGTAGTTAAAAAGTGGTATCAATCAATCCGGTTGATTTTAAATCAGACAATTATTTCTAAGAATATACCAGGAATGCAATGAAATGTATATATGAATTATATAAGTTTTATTAGGGATTCCAATGAAATATGAATACAACAACTAATTGTGCAAGAGAGAAACTGGGAAATCCAGGAAAAGCTTAAGAGATTAGATAAATGCTTCCATTACACGTTTAAAAAAGTAATCTTCACATTTAAATATTCAAAGCTTGATGTAATTTATTGAGATAGGGTGAATTCATAAAGGCCGTACTAACAAAGAACTGCATTATCCAGATTTTCCATCAAGCTAACTTGTTCCATATTGTAACAATTTTTTACTCAGATAAGAGGGAAAGAGTTGATTTTTCTTTGAACTGTCAATTATAGATTTTTTTTCAATCGTTCTGAATATATAAAAAAATTAATTTCCAAACCAAGTGTTTGCATAGTTTGACACCTTGCCATTCAGTATAAGATTTTGCGTTCCACATCATCTCACCAGATGTAACCTGAAATCCGGAACACGTCCATTTTATTTCGGCTCTTTGATAAAAAGATTTGACAACTATTTATACATAAAAAAAATGTTTTTTAATATTTTATTAATGTTTTTGGGCACCTGAAAATGGATTACTGTGGAGTTGCTAGTCTCTCATCGGAAGCGCCTTCGCGTGGCGGATATGGGAATCCTCTGCAGATTTGCGGGGTAGGTTGGAATTGAAATACCACTCGCGGATCAAAACCATCTAGGGGTAAGGTTCGCTATGAATAAAATTCTCCCCAGACTGCAGTAGAATAATTCTCATTGGAGTTGGACCTACAGGTAACATATCTGGGAACGAACGTTGGCTTATTGACTACGCTGCGTAACAAAATGCCACCAAAGCCAACACAAGGTTTCCCTACAACCATATTTATAAGGGGACATGGCGGTATCCAGATCAACGAACGTCCAATCAAACGCAAACCTTTGGTCTGATGTAGATTGCCTAGAGCTGCTCGCAGCCAAGAACAAAGCTAAGGTACAAGTGAAAAACTGCTCTTAAAGACGAGAACTGCCGTTGAGCTTTGCTGATATAGAAGGAGGTAAGAACACCGGTTTGTCGGAAAAATGGGGAAAGAAAAGCGCGCTATCGAGGATATAGAGAAGTGCCACTCCATGAATGATGTTTGCAAGTTTTACCAAAGTATAAGATGTCAAAGCCAGGGATATAGTGCACGAACAGAATCCTGTCGAGAAGTCTAACAAAATTAAAACAAACTTTTGCCGCAACAGGCTCGTTAGTACCCAGGGCCGAGCTTTCTCACAACAATTCATGTGTGCGTGTGTACTTCTTGCACGATGGCGGGACCTCTTGTTTTATGCCAACTCCGAACGGTGAATTTATGAGTTTTTCTTGACAATTGATACTACTCAGAGGATTTGTCAGACCATCACCAGGGGGGGGGGGGGACAGTGAAAAGTCATTTAGATGCTGCTACGGCTGGGAATCGAACCCAGACCTTCTGCGCGGTGGTTCATCGCATTAACCATAGCGCCACTGAGCCCGTCTCAGGCCTGACTAACCCTTGAAATTCAAAGACAACCCGTTGTCCGGATATGTCGAAGCAGCTCATCTAGGTTTGCCTGGGACAGCAAGCTGGGTATCCATTCCATTCCATTCTCACTAGGCCGTTTATAGTGGTGCTGTTTTGTGTCGGGTATCAACACTCACACTCATCGTTTTGTAAGTCAAATCCGGTTGGATGAGACCAGTACCCCATGGTTACCTCTTGGAGTTAAGAATAAGCACATTTGATGCGTAGTAAGAGTTTCAACCACTGGTCATTGCCAAGTCAAAGCCAATTAGAGTCTACCCTCGTTCTAAAACACCCATCAAGTCGATGCTGAGAAAATGGATTAACCACTTCTACAGACTGTTAAATGGCGATGAAGAATCTGTCAGGCAGAACAAACCTATGAATTTCGGCGACGACAAAAACTATACCAACCACCCCGACTTAAGTGAAGTGAGAATAGCAGTATCTACAACTTCAGTCTACAAGTGAAACAATCGGAATATTGTTCAAAAATCCCCACTTGTTTATCGCATACTTAAAATATTCGCGTCGAAAACAACACATTTGTAAAGATTTTAATGTGAACGCAGATCTTTAATTAAACTTCATCCTTCGTCCCAAGACCACTTCACATTCCGTTTTAACGGTTGAGCGCTCCATCAAATTGTTTTCGTCCCTATCGCTAATTAAATCAATTCAACAAAAAAAAAAAAAACTTCCCAAGGACTCCCAACCTTGCAAGAGCAATATCCTTGAATTCACGTCTCCTGCTCATGTATGTGTATCACGAAAGCATCGGTGCTGTGGCTGACGCTTCATTAAAGTCACTTTCATCACTCTCTGAAGACCAGAATGGTCTCATCGTCATCACTGATTCCCTACATTTCGCCATTAGTGGTGGTTCACTGTTGTGATTGATTAAGGAAATCAGATTACAATCCTTCCACCCACATATCCATTAATGTACTCCCAGTGTCCATGGCTAGGGTAGACCTACAATGACGCACATTTTTGGTTAGAAGTGTTGATGAAGTGGGCAATTATTGTGATTTGTGCTAAATCACCAAATCTCGGGAGGTTCGCAAATTTTCAAATGCCGCAGAGGTGGCGCTCCTATCCTTGAAATCGAATTCGAACGAGTGGCGGTACATTTTCGCCAGGTTTCCGATGCAGACAATTTTAAGTCTTCTAATATGTTGGTATGAAACCAATTATAATGCAAATTTGGTCCCGTTTTGTGGTCTTTTGATGAATTTGCGTCTACAATTTTTTTTTTCCATAGCGCACTGCACAACCTTACGGCTGTAGGGTGTCAACGTCTATGCTTGTGCTGATAAGTCCTTCAGCGAAATTAGATTTTTTGAAAGTGACACCATAGATACACGAAAACGACAACAACAACGGCAACGGGAGGGAATTTAAATTTAAAATTTTAAGATTGTTATCTGTGATGGTGAAAAACAAGAAACGCTCTTCCTTATGCCGGCGATAAGCGCATTACATTATCCTTGGTGTTTTTCTCCTCTATTCTCTGCTGCTGCTGCGGCTGATTCTTCTTTACGGCCCGGTATCCTTTCTTTGTGTATTTGCATACGACTGCAAATTTTATGCATTTCTATTTAGTTTTTGTTCGCCACATGTATAGCTAGTAGACCACTTTTCATGAATAAATGTTCATCCTTGTTTCAACTTACATTTCCGCTTCCTGTGTCTATGAGTGCATGGGTTGTATGGTAAACGCTTTCCTGCAGTATAATCAAATTTTTTGTTTTTTTTTTTTGGTCCAATATATAAATTTTGAGGAGCTGACAAAAAGAAAACACCAAGAGAATAATTTATTTTATTGCTCCAAATTGTTTGAGGAAGATGTTGGGAATGTTAGTGTGTGTGCTTTTCAACTTAACGAAGGCATTTGAAGTTAGCAGGAAGCTTGAGATGGGACAACATTAAATATTGATAGCTCAATCAATGCGGAATAATATCACACTAAATCAGATTGAAAGCATTCTGATATACTATTGGGCACAGGATGTGATGGGATCACTTAGTTTTTGATTTCCTTTTTGTTTGGGTATCCTTGGATGATTGGACTAACATCGACTTCTATGAATTTAAGATAGAATCGTTGAATTAAATTTAAATCTAAGCCGATCAACTTATCAACAGTATAACAGTTTATTAAATTAATTTCGTCAAACTGTGGGCGGTCGCGGTATATTGGCAAATTTTTCATTTGTTGGGTGAGACGTTGTAACTAAATTTAAAAATCGGTGGATAATCTATATCTGAAATTTATTTAGCAAATGATGAAAAACATAATGTTCCAAATTATTTGATTATCACCTACGAAGCAAGTCATCACTTCACACGTCACATATCAATAAAAAAAAGTAATTTTTTGCAGATCTTCTAAAACAGTTTTGATAAACCGTTTCTCTTCTTCTTAGTGGAGAACTTTTAACTTCTAGCTGAAGATTGGAATGTCAAACACGAAGATTGAGGAAATCAATTACAAGATCCAAGGGGTAACCATGTATTCAATTGGATGATCCACTACAATGTTGAATATATGATCGTCATTATCGCCCAAGATAGACCATCGTTTCCATGAAGGATTGCTTTCTTTGATCTTTTACTGCGAAACGGACAGTTACTGACAAAGTAAGTCAACACCCGCGAAGCTGCTTACGGACGTTCGAGTCCACTGCGGTATCGCCGCCGCGCCGTAATAGAGCTTCCTAACGAGCTTGTGACGATGGAGGAGTACGTGCCTGTGCTTTATTACAGTATGATACGCTGCATATCTATCCAATTAGCACATTCCTTAGCTAACTGCCTCCAGTTGCGCACTCCAAGTTGGTTAAGGTCGGTTTCTAATTGTGCGGCCACTTAAGGCGAGATCTTCCTCTACTGCGTCCGACTTCTGGCTGCGAATCGAAGACTCTGCGAGCCGAAGTATTGGTAGCCATCTTAAACGTCCAATGCGGTGCGAGATTTCTCCTCACAAACGGACGAGGTTGAGCGGTATACCAAAACAAAACATGGCTCTGTATAGTTTGTCTCTATGTGCTGTCGTATGTCTAAATGCTGTCGTATGCGGCTTTGAAATCGGTGAATTGGTGGTTCTTGGGTTTTTTCCAGTACCTGTCGAAGTGTGTAAATTTGATCGGTTGCGGACTTTCCTGGCCTAAATCCGCACTGATAAGAACGATCAGCTTGTTGGTAAACGGTTTCAGGCTTTCTCATATTACGGCAGATAGGACCTTTTAGGCGATGTTACGGAGACCTACGCCTTTGTAGTTGGATCTTCGCCCGAATAGCGTCCTGTAAAACAATGCCCTGCTCCATCATTTCCAACTCCGAAATGACTTAACGCAATCGCGATCTGAGAACCGCGGTCTCACTCCTTAAGGAGACTATTGAAATATGTAAGTCGGCCATAGGCTCCAATTTTACAATTAAACGATTGAGTCAAGATAGGCATGCTATCCACTGCCTAACAGTGGAGCAGTATAAAATAGTTAAGCAATTGCTTGCAGACACCACAACGGAGTTCTTCACATTTACTCCGAAAGTAGAAAAGTGCCAGACGGTTGTCTTAAAGGGCCTAGATTCCTCAACGGATCCGCAGGCGCTGTTAAGTGAGCTCCGCCAAGTAGCGACGGACGAGCTCGAAGTCGTAGGTGTAAAGCCATTCACCACAGTGAAGGCCAGACGGGAGAATCGGAAACTACCGATCTTCCTAGTACAGCTATCGCCCCAAAGCAAGATGGAAAAGTTGAAGAGTATCTCAGTCCTCAACTTCCAGGTTGTACGATGGGAAAAATTAAAAAGAGGTGACAGCATGCTTCAATGCATGCGTTGCCAAAGGTTCGGCCACGCCTCAGCCAACTGCGAAATGCGGTCTCGCTGTGTTAAGTGTGGAGAGAACCACAACATAGGAGAGTGTAGTTTAGGAAAGGAGCGGGTCGATGACATGACCCTACTTAAATGTGCACTATGCGGTGGCGGCGGGCACCCCGCAAACTATCGGGGCTGTCCAAAGTTTCAGCAAATTAAAATTAATAAAAAAGCGAAGCAAACGGCTGTGTCGAATCAACCAGCCGTTCGCCCTCCCTCAATGTCCGTCAATCCCCAAATTTCCTACGCCCAAATGGCGTCAGGAAAGGGAAAAACGGTACAGCATCCACCTAAGGAAGCCAGACAGGCCCCCGTGCCTCAGGCTCCAGCAGTGGATGCGGATTTGTTGACTGCGTTGCGGGCCATTCAAGGTCAGCTAACCGGTCTTCAAAACCAGTTACGGGAGCAGGCGTCAAGAGTAGACTATATCTACTCCTTGTTGCCGAGCTTAACGCAAATTAGATCGTAATGGGCGCGCTGTCAGAGAGACACTTAAAGATCCTGGCTGTGAATGTAAATTCACTGATTAGGATCGAACGTAGAGCTAATCTTTTCCAGTTGCTTACAGACCAAAGTCCCGATGTGCTTATGGCTAGCGAAACTAAGCTAAACCAGAAGCATAAATTGACTAATAGTAATTACAATATCGTAAGAAGGGACCGACCCAACTCCACTCAAGGAGGCGGGGTTGCTATCTTTATACGAAAAGGCATTAGTTATAAGGTCATATATAGTGGTGAAGTGCGCCGATTCCGTCTGCTGGAAGCCTGCGTCATATGCATTCCTCTCCAACAAGGGAAGCGACTGTATGTGATAGCGGCCTACGCACCGGAAGCACCTCAGCCTACACTTTTTACAACAGAGCTCGGAAAACTTTTCGAATCTCTAAGACTGAACTCAGTGGAGAACTTTTATCTTTTGGCCGGAGATTTAAATGCCAAACACGAAGATTGGGGAAATCAATTACAAAATCCTCGGGGTAACCATCTTTACAATTGGATGGTCCACTACAATGTTGAATATAGGATCGACATTCTCGCCACAGATAGGCCATCGTTTCCGAGAAGCGGTGCTTTCCTAGATCTTTTACTGCGAGACACAAGACTGACAGTAACTAACAAGTAGGTCAACACCCGCGAAACTGTTTACGGACGATTGAGTACGACAGTGATCACTGCGGACTCGCCGCCGTAATACAGCTTCCGAACGAGCTTGTGGCGCTGGAGGAGTATGTGCCTGTGCATTCTTACAACTACGGTAAGATGCGCTGGCCTCGCTTCACCAACGCCTTATCAAGAGAACTACGTTCGAGGGCCATTTCACCCCCAAACAACAGAAACCTAACAAACAACGAAATCGACGAATACTTACAACAAATGGACGAAGCGATTCAACGAACAATGAACAGGACGATACCGAAATACAAAGAACATGACATAACATCTACGTACAGAAACGCGACCATTGACGCACTACACAGACAAAAAAGCGGACTTCTGACAAGACTTAAACTCTTGTACAGACGACTGACAAACCCACGCGACCCGGAGATTAGAACACTGAAGGCGTCGATCAAAAACATCAACCAATTGATCAAGGAGAACTATCGGTTGTCCATTAATTTGTTTTGGAATAACAGAATTCGGGCCGTAAATTCCAGCGACCCGAGTATGTTTCCACAAATTAATAAGATCTTTAGGAGGAAAGGTCATAACGACCTTCCGTGTATTAAGCTCCAACGAACAACTGACAATACAAACATACTTTTGACAGCAGGAATTGATCCGGGGGAAGCCGTCTTCGACGACGATTTCTATGTTATTGAAGATCCTCAGGAGAAAGTGGAGGCAGTGGGGGCTGTCTTTCAGGAAGTGTATAAGGTGAATGATAGCATTCGCCCGAACCGCGTCCTGGAAAACAATGCCCTACTCCATCATTTCTATCTCCGAAACGACATAACGCAATGGCGATCTGAGAACCGTGGTTTCACCCGGTTTGATGACGAAAACTTGGCAAACGCCATAGTCGCCGAGCGAAGTGGGTCTAGTCCCCTGTTAATCTCGAAGGTGGAACTCCAGATCATCTTCGATTCCATAAAGAAAAAGAAGTCAGCGGGAGTCGATGGTATATCCAACATCGTACTGCGACACTTACCACCTGAAGCTGTGGACATTTACGCCACTCTGTTCAACAACGCTCTGAATAATGCATATTATCCAGTACGTTGGAAGACGGCGGTGGTTCATCCTCTCCCGAAAAAGGGAAAGGACAACTCCAATCCGGCGAATTTCCGGTCGATAAGTCTCCTTCCGAGTATCAGCAAAGTTTTCGAAAAGATTCTCAATCGAGCTCTGTTCAAGTGGTCTGAGGACAATAATATTATACCAGAGAACCAGTTTGGTTTCAAGGCTGGACATGACTGTATTCATGCCGCCTCCAAACTCGTCTCTGATATACAATGGAACAAAGCCAAAAAACAGTGCACGGGTGCATGTCTGGTTGATTTAGAGAAGGCTTTTGACACCGTATGGTTAGAGGGCCTCTATCTAAAGCTGACCAGACTTGGCATAAGTAAACCACTGTTATATATGCTTCATGACATGCTGACTGGTAGAACGTTTGTTGTCAAAAGTGGCAATGTAACTTCTACCACAGAATTTTTCATTAAGAATGGTCTGCAACAGGGAGCGGTAAACTCGCCGATTCTCTTCAGCATTTACACCAGTGATATGATAGGTAGTCTTACTCAAGCAATTGCGTATGCGGACGATCTTATCGCGTACAGAACAGCCTCTACTGTCGAAGTCATTCGAACTCTTTTGCAGCGGGACTTCGACAAGATCCAGAGATATTGTGATGACTGGAAGTTGAAAATCAACTTTCAGAAATCAGAAACTATCCTGTTTAGGACACCGTTGTCTAGGGCCTCTAGGGATACGAGAAAGAACTGGCGAAAGCTGGTGATCGTGGGACCAAACGGACAGCCACTGGCGAGTAAAAGTGTAGTAAAGTACCTTGGCATCTGGTTAGATCAGTATCTATATTTCGGAAGACATGTAGATGCTGCTCTGGCTAGAGCTAGGGGAGCATTTGCCCTGACAAGACGATTGTTTTATAGCAGTCGTCTTGACAGCAGGGTGAAGGTGATTTGCTACATGGCCCTCATTAGGCCAATGATTGCCTATGGGTGCCCGGTGTGGTTCAACGTTGCCCCATCTCAAATGGAAAAGATACGGGTGTTTGAGAGGCAGTGTCTGAGGAGCTGCCTTGGACTTCACAGAACACCAGTATCTGACTACACAAAATACTATTCCAACCAGGTCCTATACAACGGGGCCAACATAAACCGAATAGACAATTTTCTGGTGAAACTCATTCGGTTTCACGCTGCAAGAGCGATGGCTTCGAATAATAGTCTCATCTTTGGGGCCTTCTATCCCAATGATGAATATTTTGAGAGTGCGCGTTTAAGCGGCTTTATTCCGCCCGAAGCTTTCCTATATTTGGATAGTCGAGGGCTGATACAGGATAGATCGGCGGTTCCGCTAATCTACCACGTCTTCCGACGAACTGTGGATAGGCGGCTCCTATACGACCGAGACGTCGTCGCTCAGGGCGGAGGAGAGCGCCTGCGGTTCAGCAGGAGTGTGTCCGATTGGGACCGTCGGAGTAGGTCACAACAGGAGAACCTGTTGTGGTGGTTGAATGAAAGATAAGGATAGTTGACTTAAGATTGTTATTTTATGGCCGACTTACATAGTTTTAGTCTTAGGTTTAGGTGCACAGCAGCCATGGTGGCACAAAAAAAAAAAAAAAAAAAAAAAAAAAAAAAAACGTTTGCTGTGGCTGTTCTAGTTTTTAAGTTATTTTTAGGTAGCTTTAATTAATTTTAAGTAGCTTAAGTTAGTCGAATAAGTAGTTTTAATTAGTATGTAAGTTTAAATAAAATAAAATAAAAAAAAAGACGAGGAACCAAGTTTTTCAAAGTTTTCTTGGTAAACATTTTGTTACTTTATATTTTTATATATTAGATAATAGGCCGAAAGGCATTAGAATTAAGTTATCGTATAATTTAGGGCGCCCGCATATAGAGCAAGTAAGTTAGTTAAGTAGTTGATAAGTAGGCTAGTTTTTTTCATGAATTTTTGTCTAGCATTTAAGTTAGTTTTTAAGAAAAACAAAATAAAAAATGAATTAAAAAAAAAAAAAAAAAAAAACCGCGGTCTCACTCAGTTCAATGATAAAAACTTGGCAAATGAAATTATCGCTGAGCGAAGTGGGTCTAGTCCCCTGTTAATATCAAAAGTGGAACTCCATATAAGCACTGTACTGCGATATTTAACTCCTAATGCTGTGGACATTTACGTCACGTTTTTGAACAACGAGCACTGATTAATTAAGAGAAGGCTTTCGGCACCTCATGGTTAGGGGCACTCTATCTAAAGCTAACCAGACTTGGCAATGTAACTTTTGTTTCTGAATTTTTTTATTAAAAATATTAATGGAGTGGTAAACTTGCCGATTCTCTTCAGCATTTTCACCAGCGATATACTTGGTAGTCTTACTCATAGGTAAACGCTTATGCGGACGATCTTATCGCATGCAGATCGAGGTCGTTTGAATTCTTTTGCAGTGTGACTTTGAAAAACTCCAGTGATATACTGGTGACTGAAAGTTGAAAATCAACTCTTATAAATCTAAAACTATTCTGTTTAGGTTGCCGATGTGTAGGACCGCAAGAGATATGAGAAGCAACTGGCGCAAGCTGTTTATCGTGGGACCGAAACGAAAGCCACTGGCGATTAAAAGTGTAGTGTGGCATCTGGTATCAGTATCAGTATCTATATTTCGGTATACATGACGAGTTCGATCGATTAACCGATTATGCCGTTTGTAAGTAAGCATAATCTCTTTTAGATTTTTCTTCCTCCAAACTTTGACAATTTTGTCTATAGCCATTCATACAAAAATGCGTCTAGTCATTGAAGATCATTTTTTGCCAAAATTAAGATCGTTGGCCATCTGTTCGGAGCACATCAGCGAATTTGCGGGGCTGGAATATGTTAGAACATAGTGGCTGCACGATGCGCGTGCACACTAAAACCAGGAAGGTCAGTTCTAATACTACGTGGATCTGTCGACTTCTCCGAAAGATTCATTTTCTTAAGTGAACCATTCCGAGCTGAAACAGAGGAAGTTTTTGACATCAATCACCTAGATTGTAAAAAAGTAAAAGGTATTCAAATAGGGACTTCCGAACTCAGACGGTTGATAGCGGTCACATTTTTGAAGCTAAATCTGTCAAATTTCTGTTTCGCAAAATCACCATGGACCACCGTAGCGTTCCACAGCTCGTACACAAACTGTTTTATGAAGATGGGTCACCATACTCGTCCTACCGAGAAGACTTTATGCAGTGTGGTGGATAAATTTGAGTCCACTGGTTCAAAAAATAACAATTTTTGGCGCAACAGGCTCGTTAGTACACAGGGCCGAGCTTTCTCACAACCATTCATGTGTGCGTGTGCGTTTTATGCCGACTCCGAACGGCGAATTCGAGATAAGCTTTTCTTGACAATTTATACTACTCGGATTATTTGTCAGATCATCACGAGAGGAGGGCCAGTGAAAAATCATTTTAGGTCTTGCTACGGCTGGGAATCGAACCCAGACCTTCTGCGCGGCAGTTCATCGCACTAACCATCGCGCCACTGAGCCCGTCACATAGTTAGCTCTGAATGGTTCAATTTGCGAACGAATATAGGAAGGTCGATAGATTCACGTGGTACCACAACGAACCTTTATGGTCTAAGTCGGCACGCGCGATTTCACTTCGCTCATAAGAACTCTGCCTTTCGCAGAATACAAATTTATAAACTTAGCGTCGTGACTTAAGCCTGCATCTGTACAAAATTTAACTGACTCAGGAGCTGATGGTTAACGACGATAAACAACGACGTGTGGTCTTTGAATGGACTCTGTAGCAGTTCGAATCTGACCCTAATAACAAAACTGTCGAGACATAAAAGCGTCCAATGCATATTAGAAAGGTCACCGTTTGGTGTGGATTTTGGGTTGGCGGCGCGGGTCATCGACCTATATTTCATTGAAAGCGATGATTACCAACTTCTTTGTTCCCGCAATTGATGACGACTAACAGAAATGACATATGTCACATACATGCCACACAGCTCACGCCACATTGGAAATTCAGTGATGTAAACTGTCCACGGAGGTCGTGTGATTTGACACCGTTAGACTTTTTCTTGTGTTTTATGAAGCCGCAGGTCTATCCGAATAAGCCATAAACCACAGCGGCTCTCAATGCCCACATAACCCATGCCATCGTCTAATTCAGCTTTTGATTTATGTGCCAGCGTCATGGAAAATTGGACATTTTGGATGAGCGCCACAGAGATAAGCCGTGGTGGATATTTGAACGGTGTTGCATTCCATTCAAAACGGCATCGATTAGCCTTTAAAACGAATAAAAAGTTTCGATGGATATTTCACGAATACTTTCTTTTAATAAAATTTAAAGATAAAAGAGCTTAATGAAAGACCATTAGGCTCCAAATGGGGTTTCATTTTGTACTCATCCTCTGTGCATCCTCAGCTCGTTTAAGCAGTTAAGGTACAAGTCATTGCTAAAGAGGCCCATTTCTTGTAAGTCTGGAATTGTCAGATTTGCTATACTATTTAAACTTTGTATGAGAACAGGCCCAAGTCTTTTCGCAAAATTCGTCAATTTAAAATAAAATTAAAAAAAAAAACGCCCTGAAATTAAGACGTCTTTGTTTTCTGTCCCACAGCATCAACATGTTAATTAGTAGAATATCTTATTTCAACTGCACTTTATACAAAAGAGCGAGACAGAGGGTTTTTTTGACTCCAGCCTTCTTAGCTTTCAACCTGAGAATTATCTAGCGATTGTCCTTCTTCAAGGTGTGTCGCTGTTTGTCCTCTTCTCCATTCTTTTGAAATTGATGGTGAGAACCTTGTTCATCAGCTTGACCCTACATTTTGCAATGACCCGTTCTATAATTTGAGGTAATTTAGATTAAATTTGCCCTTAGCGACCATATGCACTCTAAAAACTTCAAGTTAACCATAAAACCTAGGAAATGTGCATGAATCATAAATATCAAAGATTTACTATAAATAACCGAACCCTTTGTCATGATCCTTCACTTATTGTTGACGCCAAATAGATATTTATGTCCGTACTTATTTAAGCTGTAAAATGCATTTTTCAGACAGTAGGTAGTGTACATTAAATTAAATTCGAATTTCTTTCGCAATAAACATCCTTTTTGTTGGATGGACCACGGAAGCAGTAACCCACACTCGCGCGCGCTGCGTCCACTGACCCAATTGCCCAACAATGTCCATTGGCATCAGTGCACTGCGTTTTGGCCAACGAAAGCATTTCGATAGCCGAGCCACACAGACACTTTATCGCCATAGCATAACCCATAACAATGGGGTCATCATGCGGCTGGCGACTGTTGTTACTGATAGTGGCGGTTCTGGCCAAAATGGGTCCTGTGAACCTTTAACTACATTTGCTGGACAGTCAGATGTAATTATGGATAAAAGGTGTCAGTCACAGTTGTACTTTATTACAAAAACAGGACTGACAAAAGAACCGTCTACCCCTTTGTGGGTGCTACACATACAAAAGGACATTTTTGTTGGCCACTAGGCAGATATTTAAATTTTTTTATATGTGTGTGTTCTTTTTTTTTTAAATAAATACCTCATTTTGAACTGTGGTAATAGTTGGGTAAACATTTAAGAGCATCTTCTGAAGATACAAGTCGCTTTTAATTATTCCAAACACCACAAACGACACAAACAAAAACTAAACCTATATAATAGAAACAAAAATATTACATAATATCATAACATAAATAAATATCATGGTTGTGGTGATGTTTTTGGGTCAATGATTGGTATAAATACTTCACTGGATTTGGGTTAATGTTTTTCTTGTTCGCTTGGTGCGGGTATCCTGCGAATAAATCACAATTTACTCTTCTCTGCATCCTTTCCGTAGCAAAAAGAATGTCATTCATGTGTTATATTATGCAAATGGAAAAGGGAAGCAATGTTTGCAGAAGTGTTTGTGAGTTTAGTTTAGCTGCCAGAATAGTTAATAACGATGTTATTCATGTTTTTAATAGCAGGTATACCATTTGTCAAATTGACATTTCAAATCGATCATCACAATTATGTGATGTAAGTTTCAAGAAGTTATTTTTTTTTAATTTAATTGAGATTTAGAGTATGTATACCCCATTTATCGTCAACGGAGTAATTTGGCATTTTGACACATTTGTGAATCTTCAATTGTTCTTTGTCAATTGAAAGACACAAAAGTGACAGCTAGTTTGAGAATGTAACACATAGGATATCTACGGATGGTGAAGATACCGGAACCAAAAAAAGAAGAGAAACCGGAATACCTTTATATAGTGGACACATGAAATAACCTGCATAGCTGCAACAGCTGCTAAATAGCGAATTGTCACCATCAATCTCTCAGGCTCCAATTGTCTGTCATATGTCATTGTTTGTTGTGAATCGTTTTACTATTTCTAAAATGAAATAACTTTTGGTAATGCGCGTATTTATCTTAAAAAAAAGGTTGGCTCCATGTTGTTTCCGATTCTCGATCTAACAAATCGTTCTCGAAAAATTTATCGACAATTTTGACAGCTGCAACATAGAATTGGATTTTTTTTTAGTTTCGTGGTATTTAAATTAGAGTATATGGTCTACCAAAATGTTTTCGTTCTTAAAAAAAGCATTTATGAGACGGCTAAGACCCGCTGTGCCAATCGTTTAATAGTCTATCCCATCCCATGACGTTTTCAAAACTAATTTCTTAAAAAGTGGTCGTGGAAAAAATTAAGTGGGGATTAAATATAGAAAATGTCATAGTAACAGTCAGGCAGTTTATCAAAATCTTTTATTGTTCAACAGAAATCAACGTTTTCCTAACTCATGTGCTAGGGTAGGCATACAAATCGATTTTCAGGAAAACGCCCAAAAAAGTGGTCCTATGCTCAGTGGGGCTCAGCTGAACAGAATTAAAAATTTCTTAATTAAGTGATTCGAATGCATGTGGAAGGGTGAGGCGATTAAGTAGATGCACGCGATGCGCGTGCACTTTTAGACCATAAAGTCCACGTGCAATTATTCCTTTATAATATTAACCAATTTTAATTTCCTTCAGCAATTGTTTCTGTAGGCCTTATATAATACTTGTGCGCGCAGGTTGAGCATTTTTGCAGTCGATTGTTTGGGCAGAAGCCTGCTTAAGACATTATGCAGGAAAATTCACAAGCAGAACCTAAGTTATGATGGTATAACCTCTGTAAGATTGTTTTTAAGCTTCCGGAGATGTGTGTACATGTAACATACTTTAAAATGTTTCGGTAGAACTTCGCAAGAAGTTAATCCGAAGCAAAGCACTTATAGATCTTACGAATAAAGGCTTTAAAAAGCTACGATTAAAAGATCGGGAAAAAGGTGAAAAGATCGGGAAAAGGTGAAAAGATCGGGAACCTACCATAGAATAAGTCAGCACGAATCAAGTACTTCGTTGTACTTACAGTTCTTTGATGTTCCAGAGTACAGCCTAGAAAGCCGTAAGGTAATAGTTTTTATATAATTAATTAAATTGAATTTAAAAATAAAACCGAATTGGGTTTTAATAATTATGAAGAATTGAAATTATTAAAATATAATAAAATGTAGGAACAAAAAGGAAATAATAAAACAATTGTTATTTTTCAACTTCGAGAAGGAAAGACTTTTTGCAAATCCTATAATTTGCTTCTAAAAAGCCTTTTACAGCAAACAAAGTTTTTCCTTAAGTATTTTTAGAAGCATATAATGAAGTCTTATAGAAATAAATAGCTTCCTAAAAGTGCGCCAAATGTTTTTCCATAAGACTTCATACAGGTAATATTGATGGGAGGGAAATAGCTTCGATAGTGCTTTATTAAATCGAAATTGTTAGTTGGGCTGTGGACGGTGGACTGACTCTATAGAGTAGGATGTTTCTGACATTAATATTAACCAGGCCACCAAGATTATCAAAAAAGTATTTACCCAGATGTAGCGCTTTTGATTTTAGTTTGGCCAGAGTTTCCTGGAGATTTGATACGTTCTGCCGTTTATCTATCTGCGGTTTGCTTTGTTGATCGCATCTAGCTTGATTTCTTATTTGCATATACCGAGGGACATATGTTACATTTCCTCTGGCATGGCGGTAGAATATCAAGGGTATTTGCTTATACTTTTTGCAGTTCCCTGGTATGTCTCTGTGGCCCGGCACCCAGAAGAAGAATTTAAGCATTAATGAGCACTCCCTCAGTGATTTGCTCCTTAGGATTTAAGCTGTGTAAGGATGTCTGGAAGGCTTAGCCAGCCATCATGTAGCACCACCAAGATGCGCCCGATGCGACTACTTAAACCCTTTAAATGATAAGTTATGTATAAATATATAAATTGTCCAGTATTACCTTAGTTAATATTTTAAGAATTAACAAGATTATTGGAACGAAAGTAGTAGGAGTGTACACTTAACCGGGCAGTAAGACATCTTCATTCGTATTGCAATATAACAACAATCATCAGCACTAAAATCAGAAAATTCACACCAATAGCGAACAAAATCATTACAATTCCTATTTTAAATTAATTGAAATTGTTAATAATGTTAATTCCAATGAATATGTCTTGATTCATTATTGCTTTGAAGTCTAAAATAAGTAAACCAATTATTTATTTGCATTTAACAATACTCAACAACCTGTCGCATAATATAAAATCTATATTACCGACGTATTTCCCATCTGAATACATCCACCGAATGAAAACATTCAACTCGAAATATTTTGACGATCGTCGCTTGCTTTTGAATTTTCAAATTTGATTCATAATTTGACATTTGTTCAAAACAAATGTTCGCATTTTGCAATTCTGCATAAAAATGACTGAATTATCGTATGGGCACTGTGCTGGATCTGATTATAGAGGTATTTAAATACGTGATGTTATTTCCTTTATGAATATTGATGGTATCTGCATAGAATTCCTACTTTACCGCGCCAAAGAAGCATTTTCCAATGGTGACATGGACACCTCAATATTTTATCAAATAAAATCCCTGTGCACAGGATTCGAGTCGCGTTATACTGGAGCGGGTAAGAGCACAGGAGCCTATTTTCATTACTTTTATGACCACCACTATTATTTGCAGCTGAGGATGGTGTAGAAAAGACGAAAACAACATTTGATAACTTGGGATTGACGGACGAGTAAGTAAATATTAGTGAAAGATCGTGCACATTATGATGTATGTTTTCTTGGTACAGAAGTCTCCTGGTAAAATATGCAATAGAGTACCTAAAAGGAAAAAAGCAAGCGCAACCAGAACCTCCAGATGATGTATTTCTATTGGATGATGTCAAAGACGCAACTGAGGGTATGCAACGGGTTCAAGAAATGTGTGCCTCTCTGCCTGAAGAATGGACTGTGATTCAATTGTGCAAGGAACAACGCCACGATACTACATTCTCCACGTTTCGGGAAGTTCTAGCAACAGATGCAGCCATTTATCTGTCGATTTTGAAGCATCCCCGGAGTACAGAGTTCCCTGAAGCGATTTCTCTTCGATTGTCGTCTAGTAATCAAGGTATGGTAGGTAGGCAATTGAGTGATTAAGTTTATATCGGAATTCTTTGTTCACAGCTCAGATGTTTGATCAATTTTCAAAAATGACCGGCTTATTCACGGAATACTCGACCTTTCCGTCCGGGTCCAGAACCAATCAGGACTTGGAGAACTACTGGGCGGGTATGGCTATTCTCGAAAATCGCATAACAGTAAGAGACCTTTACACAATTATGGAAATTACTCATGACTCTCATGCTTTCAGGAAGCAATAGCAGAACTTAAAATCTTCATGGGACCATGGGTCAGCCTGCTGTGTGGAAATGTCAAGGCGAAGCATAAAAAACGTCAACAGCAACTCTTCCAAACAGTCGATGAGTTCTGCGATGCTAATGAGTAGGTACTTCCATCACCACCACGCTTTAATTACATTTCCCACTCAATTCCCAATAGCATTGACTGTGAACAGCGCGTTCTCCTAAGTCTATTAGCTCAACAGCGGCATCTGCTTACTGACGACCACATCAAACAAGCCAGTTTAGCGCTGACAGACGACGTAATCAATGACGACGAAGCCACAGCCGCCACATCACGGGTAATTTATGAATTTCTCACTCGGATTTCATCGGAAGGGGAAATTACATTTGGCCCTTGCATTTTGATTCTCGACGAAGTAAGTCTTGCCAAACACACCAAACAAATACACATTTCACAGATTGGATTTTACGCCCGTCATTTATCCTCGTAGCGTATTGATCACTTCTACTGGGAAGTTCTGAATCCCTGGCAGGAGCTTTGCCGCATGAGCTCATTTCACATTCTTGTTCGACTGTTTGAGCGCTACAAATCACTTATAAAAAATGGATATCTCATGGTGGATGTCGAACGGGGACGTTGTGTCGTTAATCCAGGTGCAGTTCGATTGAATTATTAAGTTTGCATGTCAAAAATTAAATAGAATTTCACAATTTCAGATTGCAATCTACCGAACATGGAGGATAGGATGAAGAGTTTCTTTAATTACTGGCTGCCGGATTGGAAGTGCACGTACAGTGTTGTGCCAACAGTTGATGAATTTATGAATATCTTTGATGACGCTGATTGTTATGTGTAAGTAGTACTGTTCTATGTTGATATAGCCAAATGGAAGCAATGATATGTAGACCATGCAGTTGGTATTTAGTCATCTGTTTAATGTAACACATACCCCATCACATATATCTTCTCTGGACCCAACAAACAAGCCGTCCCTTTCACCGCAGCATTTATAAAGCTAATTAAAAAAAACCACCATGGATGCAGAGCGCCACCCACAAAATATGGGCGAACCACATTCTGATTGACGCGCAGCATGTTTTAAGCATTCAGCGTGTGTTATTGTTTTCAGCTAATGTGGATACCCGACCACTGATTTGTTGTGGGGAAACGTATATTTAACAAATGTTGGATTCAGCTGTAAACTAAATGAAATCAGAACCAACATGCATCGGTCACGGTTTCGAGGATTGATTTGGATTTGGTTTGGGATGTAACGGTATGGTTTTATCACATTCATGGGTTCCGAGATTGTTTTATAGAATTCAATGCAAAAGGTAGGATTTTAAGAGGCTTTGGGCGTCTTTTAAAGTACGCGTGAGTAAACTCCCTTCGTATGAAACTCAGACTTGGACATTGATGAATGGGAAGCATACACATCAGGGTGTGGTATGGTTTTATCTAAGGATAAGATGCAGCATTCGTTGATTTTATCCTTTTCATGCATTTCGTACCTCATATTAACTACTACTTGTACCCCTGTAGTTGGTGCAGTTTTGAAGATCCCGTTTTTGTGAATAGACAATTGATACTACTCGATTCAAATGATACAATACTATCAACGAGTTTTATGGAACTACCAAGTGCCTAACTGAAATAATCTCCGTGATATTTATGGCTCTCTTTCTTGGGCAGACATTAGTTTTAGACAAAGTGGACAAGGAATAGAGATAACTATTCTGGGTATGGAAATATGTTCCTTACCTTCCTCGTTCAATAAGAAATGCCAGCAAGTTGTAGCAGAAAAAGAGTAAGCGTTCAGATAAAGGCGCGCTAGTCCAACTGCAGAAAAGAGATTATTTTCCATCACCCAGCGAAATTCTTTTTGAAAACCCTGGAGAGATTGATTGATATTCATCTCCGCAGTAGCATAGATGTAAATCAGCTATCTGCATCCCAGCATCCGTACTGCATGGTCAAATCGAAAAGTCGTTGTGCTGCAAGGAGTGTACTATGGTTGCATTCGTAGACATTGAAGGTGCTTAACAACGTTAATTCGTAAGCAACCATTAATGCGCTAACATTTCTGAAAGTCGATCACTCAATGGGATTATTGATTAATTTGCCGGATTATCAAGACAAAACTCGGTGGTGATTCGGCAATAAGACATGTCGAGGGACCTCATAAGGTGGAGTATGTGCTGGTGTCTTCACCGACAGTCTATAACTCAGCTTATCTTTCCGTCTTACTGTTCATTGCAGCGTGATCCAGGCGGAACTCATGGCGATCAAAGAAGCCATATCTTGGCTGACAATCAATGCCAAGGTTTGTGGCAAAAATTATATTTTTGTACACACAATTGAAGAAGCGGCTTAGGTTTGAGGCTCTGTAAAGCCCGTTAGTGGCAGATATTTAATTTTTTTTGATTCCGCTCTTGTTGGCCCAATTACAGATCGTCTTAATGGATCTTTCAGTTGCCGGATCTTTAAGTAACTTTAACCCAGGCAACTTATTCAAAAACCAACATGCCTTTATCACAGGCAAGTCGAAACTGCGCTGCATGAGGTAGTTCAAACGATAGAATAATCACTTTGTCATACTGAATATACACAAGCAGTCTTCCTAGACAAGGAGTAGCACTCAAAAACGTAAAAAACGGAACCAATCGAGAGAGCGCTTGGATGGCAGGAATAGAAATATCATAACCATGCTTAAAAAACGTGTTATTCCATCCTCATTGGGAGATTGTACCAAAAGGATAATAACGAGAAGAGGTACTCCACAGAGGGTGTTGTTTTTCCGCTTGTATGGCTACTGGTAGTCAACGAAGCATTGAGGAGACTAGAAACCAACGCAATAAAAACATTGGCTTCCGCAGACGATGTTTTTTTCATGGCATATGGAAAATTCCCATCGACTTTTAGCGCCGCCATGCAACAGGACTAAACGTTCTCAATAGAAAGTCAGGACCTTGCGACCTGTTTGTAAAGACGAAGTAAACTGAACTAGTCCTCTTCACTAGCAGGAGATCAGTCACATAGTTTGCGGCACCGACTCTGGGAGGGTCCGCACTTTCATTGTCAGTAAGTTCCAAATACCATGTGGTGATAGTCAGCTAAACTGGAACCTTAACATTAACGAAACAGTAAAGAAAGATAATACTGCACTACACAGCTGCAGTAAAATCTGCGGTAAAAAATTGGGCCCCTACACGAATGTCACGAAATGGCTATACACAGCTGTTGGTAGACCAATTCTCACGTATGGTTGCTAAGTCTGGTGGAATTCCATGAAAAAGACGAAACATATGACTGCACTGACAAAGGTTCAAAGAACAGCATGTATGTATTCATAACTGGATCTATGCGCATCAACCCCACAGCAGGTTTGGAAACAATTCTAAATCTCCCATCAATCGATCTACAGCTGATTAACACAGCGGCGAAAATCGCAGCACGCCTCAAAGAAGTGGGCACCAAACGTATTGAAATTAGTAGAACATGAGAATGGGGCATCTGAATGCACCATCCCAAATCACGACTTTGATAATAAATATTCAATCAGAACACCAAGTAGAGACGAATGGTCGTCAAGCAATGTGGTATCCAACAACGAAATAGCAATCTAAACCGATGGATCTAAAATGGAAATAGGAATGCGATCTGGGGTCTACTCCAATAGAAACGGTCTAAACATATCTATTCGATTGGCAAACTCGTGCAGTGTTTTCCAAGCAGAGATCCTAGCCATTCTTGAAGCTGCCTAATCGGCTAGAATATTGGACATATCACAAGAAGATATCTCCATTTACGTAGATAGTTAAGCGACCATAAAAGCTCTTTCATCACGAGTAGTTGCACGCTGATGCTCTAAGTAAAAGGCTCTATTTAACCAGAACTAGGTGGCAAAAGGTGATCACCTGCAAATATAGCGGAATTAACCGGAAGCAAATCTAACAAGCTTATAGCTCAGAGCGGAGCCTCCGCTTTAGCGGTGAGAGTTATATCAGGTCACAATCTGCTGGGTAAACACCAACTATGCAGGAAATTCGGAGACGCAGACGTCGATGAGGGCATCGTCCATCAACTGCGTCACTGCCCCCCGATAGGCAACAACTGCAAAAAAACTCTTCGGCAACTTTTATTACGAGGCCTTGACGGAGCTAGCCACAACTTTCATGGCACAGACCGTCAGCTTCTGCTGCAAGTCGGGATGGAGCAATTACATCTATGAAGCAATAGACCACTTTCAAGTTCTAAGTGTATATGTCGAAATAACAACAGGCATGCTATCATTTTGATGCTCGTAATATGCAAGTCAAGGCGATCCTAGGAATTGTTATATTTTTTGTCTTTCGTGATGTCTATCGAGAACCACATCTATCTGATGTTCAATTATCGGATGTCCTTCAGCAAGGCACTTTGTTAAAAATAATTTTTCTTCCCAACAGATACTGCGGTCATGGTTCCGGTCTGCAATATCTCAATGGACGTAAAATTAGTAAATTCCAGATGAAATGTATCGTATTCCTCTTCGGATGCGATTCAGTGCGTTTAAGATCACAAGGATTCCACAGTGAGATGATCGGTTCACACTTGTTTTACCACGCAGCTCTATGGTATGCAGAGCTAGGCTTTCTATCAAACATTTATTTTATTCCGTCCTTTCATTTAGCCCCGCAGTAGTTGGAACCCTACAATTAGGATTCGACTTCCAGGTGGATAAAATCGCTACGACCCTTCTCAGTGAATGGATTCCCTCGAGCACCGACGATGTAGTGCACTGGCATCAAATAGACAAATTCCAGTGGAAGAAAGGAACTATAACACGTAAGTTTGAATGGATCTTTTGTTTGTCGTTGAATTTTATTAATTCCGAATATCAGCGTTGAGTGGGAAAAGTACCGCAATCGCATTAGATAACTATGAGGGAAGTCTGGCCCAAGCGGTGTGTACTATTCATCAGAAAACTGAAGAGAAGCTCTATAACACCGTTGGGTTTGTGTATCGGGGCTTACCAGCGTGGAATTCGAAAAGTTCTCAGATTCTCTGAGTTCTCAGCATAAGTAGTAAAGTTTTAGTTAGTTCGGAGCAATGTTAGTATAAAAACAATTAAAATAAATTAGAAATTCTGTAAATAGAAACTTAGTGCTTATTATTTGCAATTGCAGACGTACAGTCTGAGCTGGGTGTGGCGTTCAATAGTTAAAGATTTGACTCCCTTAGAAGTTGTCTACATGGATTAAGATCAAATTCAGTTTGAGCGTCATTCCAATTAAATATCACTTAGGTAAGTAGAAGTGGCGGTTCGGCATGAACCCAAGTAGCACTTATGTACCTCTTTGTTACCACGACTCGTGTGACCTTTATTATGGTTGTTTTTGTGGATGTTATACAGGCGTTCTCTAGATCCAGCCTGTGAGGTTTAGGAAACTGATAAGATCTTGTATCCTTTTGCTCGAGATGTCTCTAAGGTTGTCGAAGAATGGTTGGTCTAGCGCACGTAATCTGGCTCTTGCTACTGCCGGACATTTGCAGATGAAATGGAAGATGGTTTCTCTCACATTTGTGTTCCTGCAACTGCGCCATTGTGGGTTGTATGGGATCCCTAGTTTGGTAGCATGGTCCCCAATTGGCCAGTGCCCAGTGACTATCGCCATACTGCCGGACATTTTCAGATGAAATGGAAGATGGTTTCTCTCACATTTGTGTTCCTGCAACTGCGCCCTTGCCGCAAGTGAGCCTTCGTGTTGTAGACCATTCCTACTTCAAATCTTCCACCTTTAGCACAGCGAAGACTTATAGGAGATCTGTCTCACTACTTTATTTTAGATATTATAATGGCAGATGTTAAAAAGAGCTTAAAGAAATCATCCCGAGACTATTTGTACTTTAACATCTAACAGCTACGCGAACAACGTGGAATGTACCAACATCCTTTGTGATACAGAACAAGCAGACAATAAAACGAACGGTAAACATACAATCCAGAAAAATTCGAATCACCGAACTTTTGATTTGAAGATCCAAATTGGTGATCTATTCCAGAAATGTTTTGAGAAAATATTGTCTTTATCGACGAGGCCCATTTTCAAATTAATAGATGAGTTGACAAGCGAAATATTCACCCCTATCGAGGTTTACGTTCGGAACAATCTGCGAAACGAAAGACAGTTCCAATCGCAATTCAATTCGCTCTCGCTGTATCCGTTGCATAACAAAATAAAAGAGCATATAATCGCGTTCGGTTGATTCCGCAGCAATTCTTCGTCGAACAGCATCGGAAGGAATGCAACGCATAGCTGTTAAAAATTATCGTTACATTTCGTCGGAAGATATGTCCGTATCACTAATCGGAACTGATACCTTGGTAGAAAATTTTCGGATTTCGAACAATTCGAGGAAATTTTTCTTCGGATACCTCGATAGGGATGACTATTGCCGAATTTGGAATATTTAACATTCGTGTTATAGAAATATTTGTTTGGTGTGCCTGAAGAATGAAATATTTTTACAAACAAAGGGCCCACTGATTTGCACCAACTACAGAGGTATTAGTCTCACGAATATGATTTATAAAATCCACAAAGAAAGTACGAAACTGATCAAATCTTCACACGTTGAAACCCACTAATCGATTCAATCATTTTAAAGAGGCTTAGTTAGTTCTACAAGATGCCATATAAGACCCTGATCAACATAGTCCTTCTCTACGGCGCTGAAACATGAAATCGAGTGAAGAGGAAAATAATGCCCCTTTTGCGTTGGCGGGCTATGGAGACGATGATTCAGCCAATAACTTTAAGATCAGTAAAACGTCGTAGGCCTGGCTTTACGTTTCAAATGTCTAATGGGCACGAACAGCCCAACTTACAAGGTTTTTCTTTCTCAGCCAGACGTTAGGTTAGGTTTAATTGGCTGTTGACGGTCAGGTGAGTCGTCAAACTCGCATAGGCCTACGTGGGCCCATAGCGATACTCTTTGTTGAAAGATTACCTGAAAAGAAGGTTTAAAAGTATATTGAGTGTAATACTATGTTGTTATCTGCGTTGTTCCATCCAGTTTAAATATGTTGTTTGCTTCATCCCGATTTTTGTTTGTTGTCAGCTCCGTAAGGTCCTCGTAGTAGAAGCTACCAAGGAGTTTGTTGCGGCTGTTGCAGATTGCAGGACAGTGACAGAGTAGATGTGAGATATCCTCCTCGACTTTTATGTCGTGGCATTTCCTGCATACTTGGTATGAATCAGCTATTCCGATTCTATGGAAGTGCTTATCCAACAGGTTGTGACCTGTTATCACTTTCACCGCTATAGAAATGGAAGCTCAGCCAGACGCCTTAAATGATGCGCAGAAGTAGAAATCAAGCAAAACAAACTTGAAGTGAGCGACTGGAAGCAGTTAGCTAAGGACTGGGAGAATAGAAAGGCGTGGTGGTTCACCCGGAACCTGGCGGTCACTTTGTCAGCTGTCAAGTGATCTATTTTTAGTTTGAATTGGCATTTTAACATGAAAATACTCACGTCTGTACAACGCCTCTGAAATGTGCACGCACTACGCCCATTTAATGGTCAACATTATCATCCATCAGAGCAATTAATTCGATCAAGTACAGAACATCCAGAAAAACTGACTGTTTGGTGTGCTTTATGGTTTGGTGGAATAATTGGTCCGTACTTCTTTAAAACCGATGCTGATGACCAGAACGTTACAGTCAATGGTGGCCGCTAAAGAGCCATGATTACTAACATTTCCGTTCATCAATTGAAGAACTATGATGTGCAGGAGCTGTGGTTTCAACAAGACGGCGCAACATGTCACACTGCTCGTGCCATACTTGATTTGTTGTAGGAAACCTTCGGTGAGCACATAAATTCGCGTTTTTGTCCTGTCAATTGGCCTCCAAGATCATGCGATTTAACGCCGCTTGACTATTTTTTTTTTGGGGATATGTGAAGTCTGTAGTATACGCCGATAAGCCGATTAGCCGATAAGATAGAATCAATTGACCACTTGGAGGACAATCTGCCCTAGCGAGGTATTCTTCGGAGAGGACAAGTTTCCGCAACGCATACTTCGGCGGAGGTTAAAATTCCATTCGAGGTATGTGTCATCGGAACAAAAATCACTTCACTACAATTCGTAAATAATTTCCGCGAAGAATTTACATATGTCGGAGGAAATCGGAAAGTAAATTGCACTAAGCTGTCAAAAATTGCACGAAAAATTCACCTGAAAGCACTTCAACGCAATTCGCAGGGATGCGTTCTCAAAATTTCGGAGAAATATTCCGAAAAGCTTTTCGGAAAAATACTCCTAAGCTAAAATTCTCCAAATCGTTTAAAATCGGAGAATTTTCCGCTCCGACGGATACCTCGCTAGGGCTGAATATTCGCCGCGTTATTGCCGATTAACGACCAAAAGTGTTGGAAAAATTAATCGAAAATTTGACCTCCAGATTAGACTACGTCCGAGCCATGGCCAGAAATCATATTCAAGTTATAATGCTAGAAGGTTTTTTTTTATTGTAGGCCATTGAGCGGAAGATTCAATTAAGAGTCGCCGTCCCGCAAGATGTTTTCGTTATTGTAAAAACAAGCCGTACCCCAAATCTCGGTTCTGTCGTTATGTCCAAGACTCCAAGATCCGAATATTCGATTTGGGCAGGTCTCTGACGAATTTGAACAGCTCAGTAGTGAAGGCATCCATGCTAGACGTATTTGCTGCAACAAATATCTGGTTAAACATTGCGGCAAGGATCAATTCCACATCCGTATGCGTCTCCATTCATTCCACGTTATTCGCATCAACAAGATGTCGTGCGCCAGAGATGATAGGCTCCAAACTGCAATGTCAGGTGCCTTCGGCATACCACAAGGCACTGTGGCCCGTGTTAACATCGGATAGCTAATTATGTCTGTGCGCTCCAGCGATCGTTACAAGGCTCAAGTCATTGAAGCTTTGCCTCGTGCTAATTTCAAGTTCCCAGGCAGGCAAAAGTTCTTCAAATACGACAGTGACAGTTATGAGGAACTCCGTGATTCCAACCGTTTGGCCCAAGATGGTTGCAACGTCAAGTTGCCCCTTCTCATTGAACACCCGGGCTTTAAATTTAACTGCGAGGAGAAAATGGTTAGAGTCGACATATGCCTCTTTGATGTGTGTACATGTTGGATGCGTGCCTTCCATCTATTAAATCGACACTCTAGATTTGGTTGGCGGCTCGACCAAATGTGGATCACCAGGTTGGTTTGTGGATTTGAAGTCGTGGGAGCCTAGTATTACATGCTGCCGCTAGGTCTGCTAATCGGAAGCCATTATCTAAGTACCTTAGACCCCCAATAGTCCTAAGATCTATGAAATGTAAAAACATCTTCAAGCATAGCCCATCCTCATCCCCCATACCATCTCATACTAGAAGAATATTTACCTCCATTAAATTTACGCCATGTCCTTCCAAAGCGTCAACACTTTTCCTTACGCTGACGAACAAAATTCATTAATCCGTCGTAAAAGATGCAACAAATTCCTTTTTAATTAACTCTCATGATTTTTTGCGTTCTTCTAGTTTTCTTTTCTCATCTAAAAGTGACACGCGACTTTTAATGCTCCTGATTGCCAGTGCCATCCGAATAAGCTTGTTAATGATGGAAATGATGAAAGACTTCCATTTATATATTCTCTCTTATATGGCCAAGAGTGTTGGAGAAACTTTTCGCAAGTGTCATTTTGCCACGGAATTTATCTAGCTAAGTTGGCCCCATAATGTGCCATTTTGACTTTCTGTGTTCCATTTATTCAATCACGACAGCCGAGTCTTGTGCGAAAAGTTTCTTAAGTAACACTCGACTGAATGTGTGCAAATTTGCCTCGCAAACTTTCACGAACACTGTGTCGAACAATTCCAATGAAAGGCAAAGACGGCACACGCAAATAGACTTGGCGTGAGGAGGGCTAAAGACTACGCCGGCAAACTAAACGCGGATGGCCTCTGGTGGATCTTCTTTTTTTAGTTCATTGTAAATGTACAAAGTACACACTTACGACATTTTATCTAAGTCAGGGTGCAGTTTAGGAACTTTGTGATCATCATGTGCATCTGGTTAAAACTATTTACACAGTTGGAATGATTAGGATTCGGCTTCTTGTGGTTTGGTACTTCTATTCTTATAAAGTTGTGATGATGAGATTAGGGCGGAAATGGATTTATGTGTGGGTAGTTTGTAAATAAGGATGGGCTTAAATTGAGGAGACTTTAGTCCGCTGGGCTGCCTTGGAAAAGGTGTGGGTTAGATCTGCAGTTTTTGTGGCGAATCCTTTCTGAGATGGCGAATTTCTCCTCTGTTGTGTGTTCTGCTAAGTTTTGTCGGTCCTAAAGAGGGATTTTTGGAATTTGAATCCTAGTTCTATAATTACTATTTTGATTTTAATAAAAATCGATAGTTAAACTTAAATAATTAGCCCGGGCATGACACAACTACACAGATATCGTCTACCCGTTTTTATTTTTGTCTCGTTCTGCACATCTACGTCATCGACTATCATAGCATATGCGCAAAGCAATATCTCTAGTATTTGTTTCATATTTATTTTGTTTCGAAGATTATCTTACAATTAAACATATGAAATGGCTACAATAACTGTGCGGATCGTTGAATAACCTATCCTATCCCATCCTTTAAATAAAAATCCCCAAAAATTAGTACCCGACAAGTGGACATGGCAATGGGCGGATTTCAAACTTTTCTTATACTTGTTCTGCTGAGAGCAACAAAGAGCAAATGTACCAAATTTCATCATTGTACCTCAAAATTTAAGGCCCAAAATCGAGTGACGTAAGGACAGACATGGCTTAATCGACTCAGCTTGCGATCCTGAGTCGATACTTGAACTACTTTAAGCTTTATCTACCTCAATTATTTCTCTATGTTACAAACTATGTACCAAAACCCTTTTGGACTATGGGATAGGTTATATATATTCAACAATTCAGTGAATTATGATATCAAAATAGTTAAGGAACATTTTGATTATTATTAATCCCCTTGTTATCGATAACCGATTCAACCCAATCAATCCAACCATTCAGTAAAATACAACGCCAGATTTCTATGAAATTTGAAGATCCTCAGGAGAAAGTGGTGGCAGTGGGGACTGTCTTCAGGAAGTGTAGAAGGTGAATGAAAGCATTCACCCTAACCGCTTCCTGGATAACAATGCCCTGTTCCACCATTTCTATCTCCGAAATGACAAAACGCAATGACGGTCTGAGAATCGTGGCTTCACCCGGTTTGATGACGAACACTTGGCAAACGCCATAGTCGCCGAGCGAAGTGGGTCTAGTCCCTGTTAATCTCGAAGTTGGAACTCCAGATCATCTTCTGTGGACCATTACTCCCCGCTGTTCAACAACGCGATAAAAACACGTATTATCCAGAGCTGTGGAAGACGGCGGTGGTTCGTATAACTCTAATCCGGCAAATTTCCGGTCGATAAGTCTTTTTCCGAGTATCAGCAAGATTTTCGAAAAGATTCTCAAGATGAACAATTCAAGGCGGGACATGACTGTATTTATGCCGCCTCCAAACTCATCTCTGATATACAATGCCAAAAAAAACAATGCACAGGTGCATGTCTGGTTGATTTAAAAAAGGGTTTTGACACCGTATGGTTAGAGGGCATCTATCTAAAGCTTGGCATAAGTAAACCACTACTATATATGCCTCATGACATTTTGACAGGTAGAACGTTTGTTATCAAAAGTAACAATGTAACTTCTACCACCGAATTTTTCATTAAAAATTGTCTGCAACAGGGAGCGGTAAACTCGACGATTCTCTATAGCATTTACACCAGTGATATGATAAGAAGTCTTACTCAGGCAATTGCGTATGCGGACTATCTTATCGCGTACAGAACAGCCCCTACTTTCGAAGTCATTCGAATTCTTTTGCAGCGGGACTTTGACAAGATCCAGAGATATTGTGATGACTGGAAGTTAAAAACCAATCAACTTTCAGAAATCGGAAACTATCCTGTTTACGACACCGTTTTCTAGGGCCTCTAGCGATACGAGAAAGAACTGGCGCAAGCTGGTAATCGTTGGACGAAACGGACAGCCACTGGAGAGTAAAAGTTTAGTAAAGTACCATGACATCTGGTTAGATCGGTATCTTTATTTCGGAACACATGTAGACATGTAGATGCTGCTCTGGCGAGAGCTAGGGGAACGTTTGCCCTGACAAGACGATTGTTTTATAGCATTCGTCTTGACATCAGAGTGAATGTAATTTGCTACATGGCCCACATCTGGCCGATGATTGCCTATGGGTGCCCGGTGTGGTTCGACGATACCCCATATCAAATGGAAAAGATACGTGTGTTTGAGAGGCAGTGTTGGATGAGTTGCCTTGGACTTCACAGAACCCCAGTATCTGACTACACAAAATATTATTCCAAGCTGATCCTATACAACGGGGCCAACATAAACTGAATAGACAATTTTCTGGTGAAACTCATACGGTTTCTGCAAGAGCAAGAGCAAGAGCAAGAGCGATGGCTTCGAACAAAAGTCTCATTTTTGGGGCATTCTACCACAATGATGAATATTTTGAGAGTGCGCGCTTAAGCGACTTTATTCCACTCGAAGCTTTTCTATATTTGGATAGTCGAGGGCTGATACAGGATAGACCTGCGGTTCCGCTAATCTACCACGTCTTCCGACGAACTGTGGACAGGCGACTCCAATACGACTGAGACGTCGTCGCTCACGCGGAGGAGAGCGCCTGTGGCTCAGCAGGGGTGTGTCCGATTGGGGCCTTCGGAGTAGATGCCAACAGAAGAACCTGTTGTGGTGGCTAAATAATTTGTTAAATTTAGTTGACTTACGAATTGTATGGCCGACTTATATAGTTTAAGGTTTGGAGTAGGTTTCACCAATTAGGGTGGCACAAAAAAAAATATACAAAAAAAAAATTGCTAACAATTCCAAATCTCCATCCAATCGATCTACAGCTGATTGAAACAGCAGTGAAAAGTGCAGCACGCCTCAAATTCATCCTGCACGCCCGCCCATCAAATTCATCCTTAAACATTTCAATTGTTTCACGAGCTGTGTGTCACGTGGTACCGTTTTGATGAAACCACATGTCAACCAAGTTTAACTCAGCCAACTGGGCAAAAAACAGAGTCGCGTATCACGGCTCAATATCGGTTGCCGTTAACGGTATCGTTTCTTCCACGCTCGTCTTTGAAGAAAAATACACCGACGTTGCCACCAGCCCATAAACCACACCAAAGTGTCGTTTTTTCGGGGTGCATCGGTAATTCTTGTATGGTATGTGGCTGTTTATCACTCCAGATGCGACAGTTTTGCTTATTTACGTATCCGTTGAGCCAGAAATGAGCCTCATCGCTGAAAATAATTTTTCGATAAAACAGCGGATTTTCACAGAGCACGAGTTTTGTTGATAAATTTCAAAACTTTCCAACCGTTGCTCATTTGTAAGTCTTTCCATGATTAAATGGCAGAGTATACTGAAAACTTTTCACTTTGATAGAGACGTTTGGACGCCATTACGCCATTACTAACCAGTGATACCAACCAGAAAAACTTAACTCTTAAAAAATCACCCGTTATAACCACTCTTGAGGACGGAATAAGATTTTTCACGAGCAAAAATTATTGAAACACTAAAATTCTCTAAATGTTGGATGCGAGACACTTTTTATGGCACTAGAAGCTGGTGTTTCATTGGAAGCCTATCTTTCACATGCATACTTTCATTGAAAAGAAATCCACTAGATAGGCCTAGCCCAGTTGTGGTATGAAAACCAAATGCTTGACAATCTTATATACATTTGCTGATAAGGGAGGTGTTTCTAGTGGCGTTCTAGTGGCCACACAATCTAATACCACCACAATGTCTTGTAAGATTGTCACCTTTGTCACAAAAAATGTAAAGCATCGTTTGTTGAAAAAAAAAACACTTTTTTTTTAATTTTCAGCTTTTTAGATTTTTTATATCATACTTTCCGGGATCCTGTAACACAAATTTTCCTTCTCAGCATGAATCTGACATTCTATCAATATATCCGCGTGGCCGCGGTGTAGTGGTAATGTGTTCGTCTGTTGAGTGGAAGGTTGCGCGTTCAATCCCAACCAAAATCCATTTCACTTTTATTTAAAAGAAACAAAAGGTCGGTGTAATACCTAAAAGTATGCACACCATCTTGAATTTCTTCAAATTTAACGAACACAAGAAAAAGTGACTCCCCGAAGCTAGTTCGGACACCACCCATGGAGTTTAAGTCTCCACTACATCCAAAATCTTTCCTATCCTCTCTTTCTTCCCCTTCTCTAACGCTCGTACTATGGTAACATATAAAAGGGTATTCATAACCCCTTGAGTACGTGTAAATTATAAAAAAAAAAAAAATATCCGAGTACGAAACCCCTCAAAATTGTACTTAAGCCTTTTTAAAAGTTAATTTGATAAACTAAAAGCCAAAAGAAAATGATCCTGGCTATAATATACAGTTGCATATCTTCAAAAGCTAGATTAGTTCTCTACTCTCAAGTGAAACAATCCATTCTACTGACAGTAAAAACAACCCTCCATATCTCTCTCTAAACAAACTACTCCAACTAATAAAACAAATAAAATCCCTTTTGACAGGATTTAGCAATATCAGCAAAGGCAAGCCCATCTCACACAGACACCATCGTTAAAAATAATCGGAATCGTATGCAAACAAAGTGAAATTTTACGAAAATTCTATCCCATTCAAAGGATAAACGACAGGCTGAGCTGAGCCGAACGACGAAATGGTTATGTACCAGGAAATACGACTTTATTTGTTTTGAGTGTATTATCCACAGATCCTGTTATCTGTTATTCAAAAATTCGATTGTTCTTGTTTTCTGAATTTTTAATGAATATAAATCAGCTACGTAAATAGTGGGTATATAAGGCAAAACCACTCTCCAACATCGACCCTATGATGGGATTCTACACATCGACCGAAAAGTAAATCCATTCACTTCGAGTGTAATTAATTACCTTATCCTATTCAAACATAATTCAGCTGTGAGCGACGGAGTGAACAAAAAAAAAATGGTCTGTGGGTGTGTGTGTTCACCTTTAACTCTCGCATCCATTATGCGAAAACTTTTCACAGGTCACGTATAAACAAGTGAATAATATTTCATAAGCCAACAAAATGTTCACGCCCATAAATTACATGTCCTGCGAGTTTTATATTTGCGTAGAACGGCTGGGTAGCTCTAGCTAGGGTCTGGCTATTCGGTGTTGGAGGACACTTTCGTTGTTATCGCATGGTGTATCATGTATGCTTCCAATATATGAGGACAGGCAATGACAGCAATTAGTTTACAACAAACAAAAGCGACGAACAAAAAAAATATGTTTTGCCAGCTAGCTAGATAGGTTTACACATTTCCATTCAGAGGGAGATGAGCATAGAAAAATGTCGGTGAATTCCAAAGTCGGTTTTATTGTTTCACTCTTTGTGCACGCAGACAACCATTTGTTTAGGAAAAGTTGTTCTATCTGTGGCGTGAATACATTTTGATTGTTTTACTTTTATTAGCATATCTGGTGAGCTGTTATCAGGATTCTCTTCCCTCTAAATATAGACCACTTTCGAAGGCGTATTCCTTTGAGTTAATTGCAGGGATGTTTTGCACAAATGAGGATGAGAGGCAGCAGTATGAACACCCATTTCGTGGAAGAAATATGAGGATGGATAGGTGGGGAGGATTTACTGGAGAAATGTTCCAAAATCTTACCAGAGGGCAGAAAAATACAACACAAAAACAAAGACTCACACAGAGAGGAACTTGGGATTACAGTGGGCCGATTATGCAACACAAGAAATTATGTTCAAATATTTGCTTAAAAGGTTAAACGTCAAAAGCAGAGGAAGAAGTCCCAAGACGAATTCCTTTAAGATTAACAAAGAAAATGGCAAAGTCCTTGATAAACGGTGCTGAGAATACTCTTCCAAATACTCAGCACCAATTCACTGATGAACGGGAGTGATTAATTACTACTCAGTCAGTGCGTCAGTATTTCAGTGCAAGATCATCCTAGTTTAGGGTATTTACCTTGAGTCAATTTTTATGCTGAGTTTACCTTGATGAGCTAACTCGAAATGAAATCAACATTGAAAAACGGTGGGCTAGCATATTTATTTTATTTTGGACCTTAAATATATGCTGGACTATAAGGCCATCCTACCCTGCTTTAAAAAGTCGGCGTAGATGATTTGGCAATGAAACATACACCTACTCATAAGCAAAATGTGGACGGGGTAAGCATAAGTAAAACTAAAACCTGTTGTAAACTAGGCCCAGTGTGAAGAACATCGTTGAAACCAAAGCAGTTTTGAGATGGATTTGAAGCATTGAATACAACGCAGAACCTTGCTTTGAACTTTCTGGCTTAACAACAGCGTGGTGAGGTAAATAGTATGACATTACTTTTTTCTTCAAAGATATCTTATGAGAAGATACATTTTTCATGTACTCAATATCTAAATATTCTCGAATCACATTGTTGTATTCAGCTGCTAATAAAAGAGTTTTTGTGAGACGACCCTCAGAGGCAACCAATCGCTTTTCGCAAATGTTTCTCGAAAATCCTATGTTTAAATCGCTAGAAAATTCCGTTTTAAGCACCGATTTGACAACGTATCTACCATCAGGTTGTCGTATGGAAGATTCGGAGTAAAGAGTTTCGTAATAGCGATCTTCCTGTGACAATGGTCTTCTATCACAAAACACGTTTAGCATCATTTGCCCGTTCCACAAAAAAGGAGACCCTCTGAACTGCGCCAACTAAAGAGGCATCGCGAATGTTTCCTTAAAAAGGCCAAATAGATCCAATCTACCGAATGTAAGACCAATAAGTTTTATGCTGTCAACACAAAAGGGTTTTTAACGTCGACGAATTGAACAGAACGCCACCAGTGACAACTATAACTTTTTGCTAATACGGGACCTTGTCTACCTTGTCTGCGATATTTACTCTGGCAACGATATCCCGCCGCGCCGTGGACACATTGGAGCGAATGTTTGTGAGAAAGATATGCCCTGGGTACTAAAGAGCATGTTGCGCCAAAAATTTGTACTATCGAAGAATTCCTCTTGCCAACCGCTTCTTCTTCAGGCTGTGAAGGCAATTAAGTAGTTTAACCCTATACCAGCGCCTATCATCAACCCAGTCCTGTTTTACGGCGCTGAAGTATGGCATCATATCAAAAGCGGACAAAGAAATATTTGATCATTTTGAGCGAAAAAATCTTCAGTCCAATTTGCAATGACGGGCTATGGAAACGAAGATTCAAACAACTAGATTTAGCTATACTAGTTGTACAGTGACATAGATTTGATAAAAGAACTCCGCTTGGATGTTTAAGATGGCTAGGACATGTAGACCGGATGGTCACCAATACCATCCGATTTCCAACCAGTCGTCGGGCGCAATAGAGGAAGACGGCTGGCACCATAAGTGAAGCTCACAAGTAGGAACCGACCTCAAACAACTTGAAGTGCGCAACTTGAGGCAGTTACCTACGGACCGGGTGAGTTTGAAAGGACTTTTGTTTGAGGCTTGGGTTCTTTCCAAACTGTGTGCCATTAAGGTATATTTGTTAGTTAGTAATACGTGTCGGTCACTTCTTAAGCGCGGTATCGCGTAAATGGTCCTCGCCAGAGCAAATGACACAGTAAAACAATCTTTTGTCGAGTTGTATGAGATATCGCACAATCCTGTTTGAACATACAGAATTGGCATCCAAAAAACCGTCATAATAGGCTCATAACCGTCTTCATGGATGCTTACGGCTGATTTAGCATCGTCTTTGAAGATAAATAATTCGAACGAATGGTTTTAAAAAATTCTGTCCATGAAATAATTGGGGCTTACGGTCTGATTCAAAGAAAAAAAGATTTAAGCCATGTTCACTTAAACGTTTGACATCTCTAAGCGGTGTAACTTTTCGGTTACGGTGTAACTTTTCGGTGGCTGTCATAAGCCACTTTGCAATCCAATGTCAAACTGCTTGTTTTGGAAGCTGATGCGATGTAAAGTTGTGTTGATGTAGAAGTTTGTGACATATAGGTATGATTGACTTTATCAAAAGTTTTCGGGAAGTCAAGCAAAACCAAACGGGTAACTTCATCCGCATCCGATGCCTGTCTAATATCATTAATTCATCAACGTCAGTAACGCTCAATAATGCAGTGATGCAACTATGACGAAACTCGGATTTTTTTTGGGGTGAGTAAATTATTTCGAACGAGGTAAGTACTGATTTGCTTCTGTAAAATATTTTCAAACATTTTTAACAAAAAGGTAAGGTGTCGGGGTCATAACCCCGAATACCCAAACTTTTCAAACCCTAAAATATTTGATTAATTTTCAAATTTTCTGTCCGACTCGCAAAGCGAGAAATAGGTTTAGCACTTTAAGAAAAGTTAACATTTCTGACAGGATATATTAAAAAAAAAAATGATATGTGCAACTCGATCGGCAAAATAATTTTGAAAAATGAGGAATGAATTTCTTTGAGCCCAACAGAATTCGACTTTTGACTACATCAGCACAACTTACCACTTGAAAACAAACCCCAGGTCGATCTTTCTAATACAAAAACGAAATAGGGGTTTCAGAAATCTGCAAGGGTTTTGAAAATATGTTTTTTTGCTTTACGTATTACTATCAATTTCGAATAAAAGAGCTTAAAACTAAGGAGTAGACTAAAATTGCGCAAAGTCCTGAAGAAGTTTAGTAATACTTTCTTCATTATTAACTTGATACCGAAATCCGTTGCACTGCTTTTCAGCATCAGTCTCATCGCGATCTTTTATCACCTTAGTAAAGCGGAAAACCTCCAGAGCATTGTCGACATACCTGGCACTTATCAACGCTACGCTAACCTTGATTTAGTACCGGTATATCGTCCCTATATTCAACTAACCCTAGCGTGTCGATACAAATGGATGCATCTGATGGAATAAAGCTTGACACACGCGTGCTTTCCATGTTTAAGTCATTTGGGTATTAAGCCACGAAGATCAGGCTGCTGTCGCTAGCTACCACCCTTGAAACGTGCCTTCAGATTACGTTTATAAGGTAATTGCTCATTCTGATCAGATGATCGCCAGCGTATAGGACCTTGTTGCGTTTATATTTTGCGTTTTCGGATCTAAGACAGCTACATTGAACCCCACGAGACAACCGTAAGCGATGATTGGCCTTATTGGCCTTGAATCAATTTGATTGGCCCTAGCCTGGCCAGACAAGCATCTAAGTGGTACGCGGTAAAGTCATGAAGGATATTACCATAAAAAGCAAACAGTCGTGAGATATGGTCTGAGATGCCAAAAAAAAAATGTCTGCTCCAGGGTATAGATCATAAGAAACAGAGTCATATTTAAGCTCCAATCACAATAAATATTATTTCTCTGCGGATCCTCCCATATATTCTCCTAAGACTTATCACCTTTCAAAGACAATGATTCCCATATCAATCTTATCAATTAAATGTGTTGACATTTCGAAAGGCACCCGAAATCCAATAGTCAGCTCCTTTTGAAACATCTCACATGGACAGTGCTATATTCAGCATGAAAATAATTAACAAATCTCCCCACCAAAACCATCATTAGATCAGGACAATGGCAAATTATCCAATTTTCTCTGAATACAACTTGTTGAGCCAGTATCTCTAAATCTGATTCCCATTCCCCTCTAAAACTATACACACGGCCACTCTCAACAGTATCGATAAATCTTCGTCCATGCCTATGCCTCCAGTGCTTTATTCATTGATCCAACCGACCGTATACTGTCGAGGCAACAAAAGTGAGTTTTATTTCTATATTCACATTCTACCATAAACCACACACATAAACACACCCTCACTCTCACATCAAAGTCGACTATCGCCAGCTATACTCTGTAATTCATCAAGCATTGGCATATCCTTGCTGCCCCTCTATCGATACATCAACCTGGTTATTTATTAACGATTATCGGGTGGCAGCGGGGGACGGGGAACATGCAGATGCACACGCCCTAGTGGGTGGATAAAGAGCGAATGAATTGCCTTAAATCATACTCGATACTATCATCAATAATGCACATACCACTAAAATCCCTACAATCCTGCAAACATGTTTAGCAAACAAAAACTTCGTCCTCGTTCAAAGGAACTTTTGAACGGTATCGAATATTTTTGTTGATCAATGCGATAAAGGATTTGAATTGAGTTTTTCAATTTTATTCGTATCCTTATCCGTATGAATATTGCATTCAACTAGCAACCATCAACAGGAAGAAATGCGTCATAAAACAATTATCTATACACACATAGTCCTACGGGCTTCGAAGTGAAATCGAATCAGAATCGGAGCATGGACGGAACGTGATTAGTTGTTAATTATCCCAAATTAGATGTGGTTAGCAATTATGATAAATTTCCGGGGAAGTTGTAATGGAAAACAAGAGCTTCCTGTTGTTATAATGATGAATAGTTCTGGGTAGTACCTAGTGATTTGTATCTGGTGCAGTATCCAACAGGAGCGAACGCTTTTGATTAAATAATATTTAAGATGTAGTGCCGTCCATACAAATATCCATCAAGGGCATGAGCCCTCTGATACATTTTTCGCGAAATTCCGGCTCTATCTAGTTTAGGTTAGAGTGGCTGCCAGAGGTTTGTTGGCACACGTAGACCAGTAAGTAGTTGGTCCATTGCGATACCACATAGATTTCGCCCATTCTCATTGTTACCTGAGCTGGTAATGAAACCTTTATATAATTGACACCCGCTAAAGGGATTTTGAATATCCTTATAGTGTTTGAGCACAGTGCGGGTATTAAGGATAGAGAGGAGTAGAAAAGAGGAGATACCGATGTGCGTTGGTTTCTAATTGTTTTAAATTGTAAAGAAGAGAAAAAACCTGTGTTTGGTAAAGCATTCCACATTCGTGTTGGTTGGTTTAGGAAGATAGGCATCCGAAGATAGGCTTGAGGGTGAACTGATTAGCATCCATGGCATACCGAGTATTACGGTTGAATTGTTGACGGAGTGGAATGCATCCGGCTATTTCGTTAGAGCATTTCTAATTGTTATAGCGGTAAAAGAGTGTAAGGCAGGAGATGTTGGAACGAAACTATGGAGTTCGCTATGGTTGGATCTCCTATAAATTTTATCGCACGCTCTTGTTTCCTATCAAAGATTAAAAAGTCATACAGATGACGGGCTAAGGACGGGCGGTATGCACGTGCACACATGAGAAACGAGATCCAAAAATATGGCGGGCTGTGTCAGTACGACCCGCCATGAATTATGAATTATCTTGAATCACGAAAACTCCTCAATGACCGACAGTTCGGTTTTCGTAGCAACAGGTCCACTGGTGATTTGATGTCATATCTCACCGAAAAGTGGAACCAATCTATTCATCTTGGTGGCACTTGATATTTCAAAGCCATTTGACAGGATTTGGCATCAAGCCCTTTTATCGAAAATGAGTGCATTTGGTATCGATGATACTCTTCTTCAATGGATTAGAAGCAACCTATCGAAACGTTGAATTCATGTAGTTCTGGATGGTTTCAAGTCAGCTAATCACCAAATAAATGCTGGTGTTCCACAACGCTCCGTTTTGTCTCCAACACTCTTTCTCATTTTTATTAATGACCTCTTGCCTGCAACTTCTAATGCAATCCACTCCTTCGCTGATGACAGTAACCTCAGCTTTTCATATTCGTTCTCGAAATCACGCCCTTCACCTTCGGACGTCGAGCAAAAACGACAAAATAATTTTAGTTCATTAAATTCCGATCTCGACTTACTTATTTACTTAAGTGGCGCTACAGTCCGGAATGAACATGGGCATCAACCAACATGCCTCTATAATTAGCTCGGTCCTTAGCTGACTGCCTCCAGTTGCGCACTCCAAGTTGATTAAGGTCAGTTTCTACCTGTAAGCGCCACTTAAGGCGAGGTCTTCCTCTACTGCGTCCGACGTCTGGCTGGAAATCGAAGACTCTGCGAGCCGGAGTATTGGTGTCCATTCATACTACATGTCCTAGCCATCTTAAAAGTTCAAATCGGAGTATTTTGAGAAGGGGCATGTCGGTGTACAGCTCGTATAGTTCTTGTTTGAATCTTCGTCTCCATAACCCGTCAACGAAAATGTCCTCTCGATATCGACAAATGCAGTTTTCTATCGACTCGGAAAGTGCCCTGATGATTAGGACAGATGGAAAAGCGTACGCAGTGGGAATGTTCTACGTTCTCTAGTCTACTCCGTTTTTGCAAGTCGCTGAGGTTTTGCAGCTTCAAGCTCCAAGATGAAAATTACTTTTGTTTGATAGAGCTGAGCAGTAACAAAGAAGATGAATTATTGTTTCTTCTTCCTTTTCGTCAATACAGCTCCTGCAATAGTCACCTATAGTGGCGATAATGGTCGGTCTAGCGAGCAAAATCAGTCACTTGGTCTTAAAATCAGCTTGGGCCAAATTTGTTTGGTTATTCCTTCGGGGATTTGAGTTCCTGTTAGCATGTTGCGCTAGTAAGCTTTTGCATGTAGCGATAGAAATACCTATTGTACCCTTGTCGAGTACGACTGATAACTTATTAACATGTCTGGCGAGTTCATCAGCCTTACAATTCCCTGGAATGTCACTATGCCCCGGCACCCAGCATATGTGAATGTTAAACGGCTCTGAATTTTTGAGTGGTCAGTTAATATATTTGACCACTGTTAGATAGATTTAAGGCGGATGACGGATTCTGCTGCCATTTGTTTGCCAAAAATATCAAGGGATAGAAGGTGAGAGCGAATGTAGAGTGCTGTTGAAGTTATTGCTCGAAGTGCACCACCGATTCACAGACACGCAGTTTTTTGCACCTTAGATAGTTTATTGATGTTTAAAGCTATCTCCAGCGCTGCCCACAGTCCACCATACTACTACTCCATACACATGGTAGTATGAGATCTAAAGTGTGCCCGGCTGGTACGATGCCGTCTGGTCTCGCGGATTTGAAAGTTCTGAAACTGTGCACAGCCCAATGTACATAGTTTGTATTTTGTAGTTAGACTTTAAGACTTACTGCCCAATAGTTTGGCCACCCAAAAATTTATATCGTCTTGAAAGCTTTCTGGGAGCTACTTGGGAAATGGGTAGCTCTAGGGACTCCTTGCTTGAAGTCGTCCAAGTGCCATCTGTTGGATGAAAAAGTAGGAATAGTGGAAAGGATTTTTCGGAGTCTATACGCCTCGAAAATCTCCACAGCAGTCTCCAGGATTTGAGCTTGGATTTCCATAGTTCCAGGAAAGTCCACAAGTGATCAAATCTTCACTCTTCGGCATATCCTGCAAAAAAAGAAAACACCCAAGTAGTCCAAATCGCTACCTACCACCTATTCATCGATTTCAAAGCCGCATACTACATCATTTATAGAGACAGAATATGCAGAGTCATATCTAGTTTTAGTTTACCGCTTAGCCTCGTCCATCTGTGCAGGATGAAGATGGAGAGTTCTCGCTGCTCCATCAGGCGATACCAAAAAAAGTATGTAGACCAGACTATGCACTATCATGTGACTTTTTTAATCTGATTCAACACCAGAGGCACAGTCTTCCCTAAATCGATGCAACTACTGGCATACGGCGAGGATATTGACACATGTCGAATTCAACGTGAAGTGGAAAAAATGGGCTTAGCAGTGAATGAGGGTTGTATGCTGTCAACACGGACATACAACATCGACGAATTGGACAGAACATCACCATTGTCCATTGACTAATATAACTTTGAAGTAGTACGGACTTTGTCTACGGCTCCGCTATCAACCTTGACAACGACATCTTGTCAGAAATATATGGAGAGTTACTATTGCCGCCCGCTGTTTCCTTGCATTTGTCTACCTTGGCTCTGCTATTAGCCCTGATAACGACATCTCGTCAGAAATTTATGGAGGATTACTCTTGCCAACCGCTGTTTTTTTCGGGCGAAGAAGGCAATTCAGTAGTAAAGCCCTCACTCGAACTACTTAGGAGATCCTATTTCGGGCCCTGATCATCCCAGTACTGCTATACGGCAATGAAGCATAGACCGTATCAAATGTGCATGAAGAAATCCGACGTTTCAACCAAGAACTGTACGAGCTGTACACCACACTGGAAGTTTAAGATGGCTAGGACATTTAAAACGAATGGACACCAGTACTCCGGCTTTGATTCCCAGACATATGTCTGTTTCAATACAGGGAGACCTCGCCTTAAGTGCCGCGCACAAGTATAAACCGACCTCAACCAAATTGAATAGCACAACTAGTCTTTTGAAACTTACCGTCTTAAAGTATACATACTCCTCTATCGGTTGAATATCTTATATGTGTTCAACACAAATCGTCGCTATTGTAGACAACGGAAGGTAACAACAATAAAAGGACCAACGTCATGGAGATAGACTGCTGTATAAAATGGCCACTTTGTCCATAGTCGTAAGTAAAATCAAGTTACTTCTCGCTCCTGCAACTGTGTGCCAATATACAGATCCATAAAGTCAATTGCGGTACGTCGATTATTTGCCCTTCCATGATAGTCCTGTCCATACATTAATAACAAATCTATTTTTATTCACGCTCAGTTAGAGTCCGATAGTTCTGTGTGCGAGGACGATTCAAAGTGAATAAGAACCTTACCACTGAGCTGTACCAGAGACCACCAATAACGGATAGTAGCGTTGCACTTAATTGAGTTTTCTCTTTCAGGAAATGCATGCCCAACGATGCGGTTACAATGCATCAAACTCTCATATCTCCAACTATTTGGTCGGCACCATCTTCTCCATTGCTCACACTCGGTCACTCATTATCCGTATGCTCGGTTGGATTTGATTCCGTTTGTGTGCAATATTTAGGATCCTCTTGTGTGTCTGACACAACGCCAATGATGACGATGACGACTGTGATGGTACCCCCCATCAACAAAAATCGAATAAAATCGGACGATACCAAGTGCCCTGGATATATGGTACACATACATATGCGAAAGTATGAAAAAGCCAACAACAAATGAAATGGGTTAAAAGGAATCGAATAGTAGCAATACTTCTGGAGAATCCTTGAAATCTGAATTGTTTTTTTTTTCTCTTCTCTTACCCAATATTCGATATGGTCACATATCTCTCTGCGCTCTTCATATCCTTCATTCAAATCTATTGATTCCTTTCAGGGGTTGACGATATTAGTTACCACAAAATCGGTTGCATAACACCAGATTAGGCGAGAGTATCTTTTTCCAGTTGTCACAGGTTTAGCTGTCTCCTTGTAATGAGGGATAATTTTACACGCCCCTTGCGTGTAATCAATTCTGGTAAAAAGGTTACCAAAGCTAACTATGCGGGTCAATATTGGTGTAGTGGTGGACAACGACAAGGAGATGTTAAACAAAAGGGAGAAATAAAACCCGCCGACCTTGAGCCTGTGATAATCGATACTGTGATGCTTTTTACACGAATGGACTCTTCAACCATCGCATCAGATCCGTACGACGCACGGGGATATCATCGACATTTATTTTTAGATAGCGTGTACATATACATACACCATCCCGAAGAATATATACATTTAATACACCAAAAGGACACTGAAATTGAGTCAAGCTTCATTCAATGCTATTTCAAAAAAAAAACGTAATTTCATCTCACAAGTACACTTTTTTTTAAATTAAAGGATTTTCTTCAAGTTCTTTTTTTTTGTTTAATTTTCTCTTTCTGTATATATTTCTGAAATTTATTTCATTCGAGTCACTTTGCCTCGTATCTATCTGGCTTCGTTGTTTGGATGAGCGATTAAAGGATGAGTGCAAATGGATTTAAGGCAAACTATGTCTCGGAGATAAAGCAATTTTTAGTTTGACGTTTCATTTCACAATTGGATTAGGACGACAGATTGATGGGGGAGGAAGAAAATGCGATAGAGAAACATTCATTTAAAATCAATGACGTGGAAGAAGAAGAGGTGGCATAAAGGACAAGTAGACGAGATGAGCTTGTAGTGTGGTTCTTCCTGTGAAGGGTTCCTTATTTAGTTGGAATTAATTCAATTGTGTAAGCAGCAATATCTAGGAAACCCAAAACAATATGGAAGAAGTATGTTTAGACAACTTGATTTACCTAATCTGGTCAATCGTTGGATAAAAAAGGAGGAGAGGGTTCAAACAATGTGATGGTAACTTATTTCTTCATGCAGATGTTTTTTTTTATATATTTTATATTTTAAAAAAAATTTTATATTGACGCCATCCTTTGAAAACGGCTGAACCAATTCGACTATTTTTTTTCAAAATGTTGGCAAAATTGGTAGACAATGCGGTTTTTTATGGAACTCGACTCACGAGTATGCACATGGAACGTTCGCACGCTGTACACTCGGGTGCTAATCAAAAACGGTACAGGGCAGACATTTACACAATTCAGAAAATACCTTGGACAGGATCAGAAATACAAAAAATATACGCCGCCTATTATGCCGACTCGTTGTGGGGAGCCGATTCAGGTCAATAACAATCGACTTTAAGCCAGTTAGTCAATGCCTGGCTGTGATCCGCATCAGAGCAACGTATTACCACGCCAGCCATGTGCATACGCCACTACCGATGAGACTGAAGACCGTATCAAAAAGGAATTCTATGAATTCCTGGACCGAGCTTGTACTGAACACGATGTGAAACTCGTACAAGGGCACTTCAATGCGAAAATCGTTTAGGAAAACATTTGCGGCGGATTGGTTGGAAAGCACAAGCACAGCCTCAATCAAAGGACAACAGATAATCCTTAATATACCTACACACATTCCGTGCGGCAAACGTTGACTCTGGCTATTTTGTAGTCGCAGATGTCAAACGAGAAAAACCTACGAATGGTGCAAAAAATAGACTTCACGTTGGTAACCTTAGTGAATCGGAGATAATCAGTAATGAGTGAGAGACTCTTTGCTGTGCTTCCACCAAATACCCAGTGAACACAGTATAGCAATATCATCAAAGAAATATTCGAAACCACCATAGGCTATCAGCCACACCTGAAAATATGAGAAGGAAGTCCTGCGTAAAAAAATATAACACACATTCTCCCAGCTCAAGGAAGTAGAAGAGTGTCGCAACAAGAAGAACATCCACAAATTTTAGAGAAAAGCCAAGCAACAGCCAGCTAGCTTCTAAGTTGGAACGCATATGCTCTTCAAAATAACAATGGCAGCCTAGTTACTGACGCGCAAGGTATTGTAGATGAATTCAGGCAGCATTTCCATCAGCTGCTTAATGGGCATAATGTCTCAACATTAAGCATTATGAAGAGTAATAGGGCAAGAAACCGGCCCACCTGCAGTCAAAGTAACCTCTTCTAACAGTTTGGAAAAGGTCAGTACAGCCATCAGAAATCTGAAGAACAACAAGGTAGCCAGTCTGAATTATCAGCAGAGCTTTTTAAATATGGAGGTGATGCCATAGAAGTGTGCATGCACCATGAACAAAATCTTCATAGATGAGAGTATGCGCTAAAGCAAAACAGGCTATCCCATATCTTACAGCAAATACCAAGGCATGTCTCCGCTAAATATCGCATATAAGATCCTGGTCTCTCTGCAACACAATTTTTGTCACGTACCAGTGTGGCTTAGGTCCCGGCATAAGGTCCATAGGTCCATATATAAAATTTTGTCAGTAAGGCAAATCCTGGAAAAACACAAACTTCAAGTTTAAGGCCACATATGATGACATCCATCGTCTAGAGCTTCAAAGTGATAGCGGAGTTCGGAACACCAATAAAACTGGTACAGCTGTGTCGCCTAATACTCTTGAAACGCGTCGCAACATTCAATTTGTAAACAGCTCATCTTAACTTTTCCAAAGATTTACCAGACACCGAAATGGAGATGCGCCATGCGATTTCCTCAATCTCTTACTGGAGTACATAGTTCTTAGGGGAGGAGTTAATAAGGAAGGCACCAAACTCAACAAATCCCTCTAGCTCCTGGGGAATGCAGATGACATTGATATCATTAGTTGCGTAGGTATCTCGAGGACAATACACAGTTTATGCTGTCAATAAACAATGAACCTTAGACAATTTCTTTCTGTAGATAGTAACAACTTTTAGGTAGTCTTTCTATGAAAGACTGTCCAGTGTCATGAGATTCTATCAGAAACCGATGCTATTTCGATTTAGCAAAACGAGTGTTATCGAAAATTTTAACCCGAAAGTCTAAATGTTTGTTCTTTTGGACCCTAATCCTGCCAGTTCCACTTTACAGTGCGGAGTCCTGGGCAATAAGCAGAAAAGAAAATATAAGCCACTTTCGAAAGAAAGAATTCTTGTCGATTTTTTTTAGCCTGCGTGCGAGAAGGGCGAATGGAGGACGCAACCAATAGCTGTACCAAGATGTGCCAACTCAGCATACTCAACTGCTAGAAAACGAACTCAGGTGGACATGCGAAAATTCTACACATATATCTGGGCTCAGCTGTATTTTCCGACTACATGCTGCGTCACCATTACTTTCAAAGACCATTCTTCTGCATTTTTCAAAGCAGAGAGGAGTAGGAGAGGAACGAACTGGGCACCGTAACCATATCCATCTACACTGATGGTTCAAAAATGGATGTAGGTGGAGTGTTTTCAGAGACACTAAAGCTAAACATCATTTTTCGTCCCCCTGAGCGCAGCAGTGAGTGCCAGGCCGAGATATTGGCAGTAGCAGAGGCAGCCAAAGCGATCTCAATGCTGGCGATACCACCAGAAGATATCACCATCTTTATTGAAGTTAGGCTGCAATAAAAGCCATTTCTGCTATCGAAATAAAATCTAAGCTTGTGAAGCATTGTCGTGAAGAGCTAAAGGTTCTTGGCATATAGCATAATGTTAGGTGCTGATGGGTCCCCGGACACAGAGGCATACAGGCCAATGAAATTGCTGATGAACTGGCGAGAAAAGGATCTGCCTCCAGCATTAACCAGGCAGACCAGTCTGTCAAAAAACCACTATTATGTGATCTCGATTCTTGGGTGGAACAGAAAGCTTTGAATAATGCCAAAAACAGGTGGAATTCCTTCCCCACCTGTGAAGTTTCCAAAAGGATGTGGCCTGTGTATGACAAAGACAGAACCAATAAACTACTTTGAAGAAACAGGAAACCTGTTTCGATTCTAGTAGGGATTCTAGTTGGACACAACTTATTAAAAAGCCACAAACTGAAAATGCATTTTATAGTTAGATGATAACCTCTTTAGAGACTGCCCAGGCCTCAGCCAATTAAGAACGAGAACCATAGGAAAATATTTTTTCCATGACCTCACGGATCTATCCGAAATCCCTATCTCTAATCTTTTCAGGTTTGCAACAACACCTGGATGGCTGGAAAGGGACTAACAACGGTGGACAGTAACGGGATAATGAAGCAACCAACCACACATGTGGAACACCAACGGGCCTCACAATGGGTCTATATTGACCTGGGTCTGATGAGGAACACGCACACTGACTACCTCATCAACCCACCAACCTAACATATCTATAAAGGATCTCAATGAAGCTAGTTATGAGTACGGCATTATTGAAGAGTCGTGGGTAGTTAAGACAGATACAAATTATGTCTCCGTAACTTATTTTTCCATAAAAATCTTGGTGCTGTTAGTAACAGCTCACCACAAAAAGAAAAAAAGATGGTCGCACTCAATTTAAATTGGATGCAGTTCATCCATTCATAAATTTAAGTTTCGGCCACACTCTGTACACTATAAAATGATTTTTTTAATCATAATCTAGGTACTACACATTTAACAAAAAATTGAATTTCAACAACAAAATGATAAAAATCGAATACTGTTTGAATAAATCACAAAGTACGAGGAGCCATTTTTTTATCATGACGTACAAATAACGAGTTGCCTTTGTGTTCAAATATAAATACTCGTGCCCGTTCGAATGTAATCAACGTTATTTAAAACAACCCTTGAACAATGTGGTTATGTATTGTTTATTTGGGTGGACATTTTTAAATTTGATAACCCCCAATCAGCCAATATAAAGTTTAAATTTTTTTTTATTTTGGTTGCAACTGAAATGGTTTTTGGACCACAGATGCAAAGTCCTTTCATTGCATTCGATTTTTAGAAGCATAACTGCAAAATGTTGCTTACATTTGTGTTGAATTCTTTGCTTGTTCATGTAAATTAAAATTATTTCGGTACACGTTTGGTGTACAAAAACGATTCTCGTAAAATGTGTCAACAAACATTTAAAAGGAACACAAATTGTTAATAAATTCATGCTGATACCGCAGCCAATAAAAAACGGATGAAAATTTTCAGGATTGCTTACATTCACACAACAATCTCAATAAAAAAAAATTGTCTTCCAAAAAAGAAAAACAGCACAAAAACTATTTAAAATTGTTTCGTCCTTTTCCTTCGCTTAAATTTAATAAAAAAAAATCGTGTGTATATATGTATGGAATAAAAAAAAGTGCACTTACCGATTCTTAATGACGTTACTATACTCCTCGCAAATAACAACAAATTGAATTTCAAATCGTGATCTCGGTGCGAGTATATGTGCAAGTCTCAGCAGAAGGGCATCAATGTTAAGTGCATACGGGCTTCAATTTGCAAGTCAATTTCCTTCCAAAAGGATGTTCCCACTCGGTTCACGTTCACTGCACACAGCGAGACAAGGATGTAAACTTGTTTGCAGAAATTTATTTTCTAGTTGCTGTCACAAGTATTATTACAGGATACGCTGCATTGTTTTTGATTTTTTGCACAACTCCATTTTTATTATATTTTTTTTCTATTCTCTTCGACTTGACACAATTTATTGAAATCTTTGACAAAGTCCACAATTTATTGGCAACATAACAGATCACATATTCACACACAAGTAATGGGGGGGGGTTGCTCTAGAAGAATAAAACTCGTTCGTTGGTGTGGTGTCTCGGGGAGGAAATAATGTTAAATCAGAAATGCTAAAACTTTTGCCGAAAATATTTTACGTTAAACATTTGAAATACTTTGGCAAAACTTTTCGCAAAACTTATGAGAGAGGAGAAAGGACCAACCACACCATCTACTTAAATTTAAAAAAAAGGATCTGTCGGGGAGGAGGTAGGTAATTTCGTAATTTCATTAATATAAAAGCCCCGCACCTAACCACCCGACTGATAGCACATAATCGCTTGGTGGTATTTGCATGATGGACGAGTATATTAGGAAAGAAAGAGAGAACGCAAGGACGATGGAGAAAATTATTAATTGAAATATCCTTAACATTTGCATGTGACTTTGAATGAGATACAGAAAAATGCTCCTCACATAAATAAAGTTTATGACCAAAGGTTCGGCGGCTCTTATGTAGAAATGCCAAATGTACTTAAGTTGGTCGTTAATCATATTGAATTACCGGGGTGTGGTCGGTGTCGGTCGGACGAGCCGCGTCGGTATGTCTTCGTTTTTGAAAAGATTATTCTGCTTCTGAAACCGCACATACACAAACATTTCTAAATATATGTTATGCAAGAAAGTTATGTTTGAGGTGGCGTGACCGTGTGTCCTTTTGAATGAAGTGGGGAACTTGACAGGAATGTAGTTTTTGATTTTGAGTCAAAATTATGTCAAGCCAAGTGAAAAGATTTGTATCCTTTAGGTGGTATGGATGACAGGACGTGCTGGTTAAATGGGTCTGGGTTCGCCAACCAGGCGGAATTGATAGTCATTTAGGAAATTTGTTCGCCTTGATTTACATGAAAGTCTTGTGTGATACCTTGTTAGGCAATCCATCATGATAATCCAATCAACGTTCATGCTATTACTTTGTGGTTATGTAGAAGGGGTGGTGGGTGGGTATACGATGGCAAGTGTGCGCGTTGCGTGTTTAACTAGAAATTGTTAAAACAATCATTTTATTGACTAGATTTTCTGTTACTTAAAATCAGGTGATCATGTGCACTACTTCCAGAGTGACGGAACCTATGATTTTCTGCCGAACCATACCGCCTGCACTGAGATATTCTTTTCCTTAATTTGTTCGATTATCATCATAGAAAATGCAGTGAAAAACATTTTGATGTCGTTATGACCAATTCCTTTTGTTCAAGTGAAATGCTATGTATACGGTGGGCTTGAATGAATAAACATGTCCCTAATTTAGGTTTTCAGTTAAGACGGACATAGTGAATAACCTTCATTTGATAATCTCAAATGTTATAGTCAGGCTCCATGACGGAATGGAATAAAAAAAATGCTTATGTTGCACTAAAAAAATCAAATATCTTACAAATTTCCAAAAATGGGATAACGGTTTTATTTTTTATTTATTTTATTTGTTTACCACTAAAAACCTACTACGATCGAAGAACTTGATTACACTGATAGCTTATTCCATTCATAATGCATCGCCGTAGTGGCACAAAAACGTATGTCAATACATATTTGATAATTTTTTTTTTGTGAATTTTTTACCACTTATATATTTTAAGTAAGGTGGCAAGTTGGCATACCCAGCCCAAAATCTTAAAAAAAAGTTACGTTCTTGTGTCACAAGGGCGACGAATGGATCTTATCAAAATGCGAAAAATAGATCCTGATGTAAGCTTTCGAAGAAAAGAAAATCTGCTCTGCCGTATTTCTTGACGTGTCGAAAGCTTTTGACATGGTTTGGCATAGATGCCTTCCATACAAACTAAGACAAGTTATGCCTGAAAAATTATATAAAATCCTCGTGTCGTATCTTGAGTATAGACTCTTCCATGTGAAACTTGGAAACGAATATTCGCAGTTCAAAGAAATATTGACAGGAGTACCTACCTCAAGGAAGCGTCATTGGCCCACTCTTGTATCTCCTATTTCCACGTGATATCCCACAAACAAACGATGCAATAGTTGCCACGTTTGCTGATAAAACAGCTATACCAGCAGTTGGCACAACAATAGGGGAAACAAATATGAAATTACAAAACGCTCTTAACGATGTTAATAAACGGACAAAATCATGGCGGATTGCACTGAACGAGAGCAAATCGATTCCTGTAGATTTTTCGTATAAACGGAAAAACTATTGCCTGTAATTCTCAATACGGTTCAAGTCCCTTTTGCAAATGAAGCGAAATATCTCGGAATGGCACTCGATGCAAAATTAAAATGGAAATCACATATAGAAAACAAATACGAAAAACTTAAAAATAAATACAGAGAACTGAACAGGTTACTCGGAAAATATTCGAAGCTTAACCTTGATAACAAGCTGCTATTATATAACCAAGTGATAAAGACGGTCTGGACATACGGTATACAAGTATGGGGTTGTACCAGCGAAACGAATCTAACAATCTTAACAAAATGTTAAGGTTATTCGTCAATGCGCCCTGGAATATAAGGAATTAAGATCTACGCAAAGATCTGGGTATTCCCGCGGTTAGAGATGAATTGAAAATTTTGCACGCAAACATGAAAATCGTTTATTGGGACACGTTAACACAACGGTCCTCCAAATACTTGACGAAATAAATTTACTGCGGCGTCTTCAAGAACTCTCAAAGAAAAATTACCTGCCAAACATTCATTACCCTGATAAAAAATTTGCTAGATAAGTCGCATACTTAGTTGCAACACAAATACAAAAAGGGTGGTGGTTTAAGTGGGTCAAAGTCCCACACTACTTTGGGCACCTGCTCATCGTGTCTATTGAGATTTCCACTAGCCCACGGGGAAAAAATTGTGATTACCAGCTAGTGGGTATATTGCTCTGCTGCCCTTAGGGGAATAGCTACGACACTGTTATCAGATGGATGAACTGCTTATTCCGCTTTGAAATCGGCATTGAACATTAATTGCAGTAAAACTCCCATGTGCAATATTCCCAAATAATCTGGCATGTCTATTGCAAACTATAGTTTGGGGTCAATGCACATGGACACACAGATAATCGCTCATGGGTTTTGATCGACCACTACAATATTTCCGTGGAATAATAAGACAATTTTAGAACGCATTAAGTTTGCTAACAGGAATTCATAGGCAAATATTAACTGAAATAATGCTGTTCAGTGGTGAGTCTCATTTTTGGTTGAATGGCTACGTCAACAAACAAAATTGCCGCATTTAGAGTAAAGAGAATCCACATGAGACCCTTGAGACGCCATTACATCCACAAAAACGTTCCTAAGTGATGCTGGAGAGTCAGTTACCGTTAATGGAGACCGGTATAGAGCCATGATAAGTGACAATTTTCTTCCCTAATTGGATGTCATGAATTTGGATGAGATGTGGTTCCAACAAGACGGCACTACATGCCACACAGCGCACGTCACAATCGATTTATTGAAGTAAACATTCGATGAGCGCATAATTTCGCGGAATGGACCTGTCAATTGGCCACCAAGATCGTGTGATTCCACACCATTGGATTATTTTCTTTATCTATATATGTGAAGTCGTTCATCTACGTCAACAAACCAAAAACGTTAGGGGTATTGGAAGCCAACATTCGTCGCGTTATTGCCGACATACGGCCCCAAATGCTTGAAAAAGTGGTTGAAAATTGGACCTCTGGACTTGGCTTTATTCGAACCAGTCGCGGCGGCCACATGCCCGAAATCATATTTAAACGTTAATGGCATAAAATTATCCTACCAATAAAGCCAAATTGATGGACATTAAAACGATTTTCTTGTATTCTATTCCAATTCGAAGTTCTAATACCTTTAAAAAAAAACGCCTTTGCATTTGTTAGTGGGGCAACATAGAATTACTGGAAATTGAAAACAGAAAGGTCCCTGTGGCTATACCCTAAGGTCGAATTTCATTGTTATACGATTTCTGCCATTTAGTGACGTTTAAGGAAGAATAGCTCGAAAATTTTTAGGTTTAGCTTCACAGACGTCACTCACAAAGTTGTTGGAGCGAACACACCGTCTAGTACATTCCAACCGTTTCATAGATTAGCCGACATAGGTACTAGCTATCAAGAGAGAATTTTAGTTTGGAATTTAAGATTTGTTGAATCAAAAAATGTTGGAAAACATATATGAGTGTTAATTATTTCTTTATTAATATAAGTTCCTATTTTTTTTCTAATTATTCCATGATTAATATTTCTGCATATGTATAATTGAGCCTTAAAATGTTTGTCGCCGATTCACACCTAAACACATTTACCGATTCTAACTAATCTTTCACACATCTGTAGCTTGAAGTTAAATGTAGGGCAACTTCATGCAAGAAATGTATGTAACTTTTGACAGCAATACAATATACCAGCTACATTCTGTCCGGCCCTTTAGTCTATATATGGTTTTTGTGAAGTATAATTGAAATCGGAAAACGTATATGTATTGTGCGTGCGTGTCCACTTTTCAGAAAAACGTTTTTTTTTTGTTAAATCGTAAGGAATTTTGATAAAGTGTTTAGCAATGCATACAAACACAATGTTTTTGAGGCAGTTTTTCGTAAAAAAAAACTGTTTTCGGTACAAAAAAAACACTCGCCAAAAATAAAAAAATTATTCTAGTCTGTCGAAAATTCGTTCAAATTTTAATCGATAAAAAACATTTCTCTTGATTCATGTGAAATAGCTTCGTTATAGAAAAACGGCATTCAACACTCAAACCATGTTTTCGTAGCTACTGGTGTTGTTTAATTTTATCGGTTTTGTTGTGGAAAGTGAAAGTGAGTGTCATATTGTAAAAAAAAAAAATAGTTCCGATGCCATCAAATTGTGATCGGTTCACATATTGAAACTAATTGCGAGGTAAGATTTGAACGATATGACGATGAATTAAATAAAATGCAGACATATTTACTCCAATGGCATTAAAATTTTACATTTTTTTAAGTAAATTCGAAAAAAAAACTTTCGATAAAAATGATTTTAGAATAATACTATGAACATTTCGTCTATAGGTCATTTTAACACACGGCAGTCCTTTCCAGGAGAATTGGTATCATACAAATCGATAGATTCAATGTCTGATGCCATTGAAGCTCTATACTTTCTAACAAAGTTTTTGAACTGTACTTGCCAACTTCTACAAAATTTGAAAGTTGGATATTGCTCCCAGCTGATCAAGTGCACAAATTTTAAAATTCGTCCACTGATACAAACTTATCACAAGAACGTTATTATTGCCCAAAAAGCTTAAAATTTTTAAAAAGGGTCTGAATAATATATTTCGTTTTTATAAAGTTTAAGCCAAACCCACTTTTTATCCCTGTATCCTCACACTGAAATCGGCATTGCGGGCGATTTCAATGTACGCAATTCATCGTGGCTTCTACATTCTGGACAGTCAACACCCGAACTAAGGTATGTTGAGATCTTTGATGAGGTAAACAACTTAACCCAGCTTGTAAATGAGCCAACGCGAATTCCGGACTTTCACAGTCAAGCCGCTAACACTCTGAACTTGTTTCTGACCTCTCATCCTAACAAATACACTATCAATGTGCTATCACCTCTAAGCTTTTCAGACCACTGTATCGTTTCGGCTGACTTCTCGTACTCCAACCACGTAGTTAAAGAACAAATTCCAAAAAAGAACCGTATGGCGATACGATAAAGCCAACTGGAAAGCTCTTTACGGTTTCTTTAAGAATTTTAACTGGTCATTATGCTTCCTCGATAATGACGCGGATGCTACTGCCGATGCGATAACGAACACCATAAGGCAAACGGGTGGTATGACTCGAGCTGCAAAGAGGCTGTTAGGTTGAAAGAGTTATGTTTTCGGTTATATAAGACAAATCCTACTGAGGAAAACCGATTTAACTTCAAACTAGCCAGAAACGATTGTAATGCCCGCATCAAGCGTGTCAAATTCTCCCACGACCAAAAGCTGAGGCAAACAATTCTACTATGTCCCAATGGTAGTAAAAACTTTTGGTCATTTCTCAAAAATATTAAGAACTCGACCTCATCTTCCATCCCAACGCTCATTTACAATGACATTCCTGCTGTCACCTCTATAGACAAAGCCAATCTGCTTGCTGCCCATTTTGCAACCAGTTCCACGTTACCAGATTGTGCACAGTCTCCTTCTGTACTTGAAAACGTAGAACATTCTATGGGACCAATCCACTTCCATACTCGTACAGTCGCAAGAGTATTATTAGATCTTAACATTCACAAATCGTCTGGTCCAAATGGTATCTCCCCCATAATTCTGAAGAGGTGTTCCTCCACGCTGGCAAAACCACTGCGTAAGCTTTTCTATCTGTCCTATTCATCAGGACTCTTCCCGAGTAGATGGAATGCAGCATTTGTGCAGCATTTGTGCAGCCCGTCCCAAAAAGGCGAATCTTCTTCTCTCCAAACTACCGACCAATTGCACTTACGTCCCTTCTTTCTACGGTCATGGAAACGCTGATAAACCATCAGCTTATGAAATATCTTGAATCACGAAAACTTCTAAATCACCGACAATACGGTTTTCATTGCAACTGGTCCACTGGTGATTTGATGACATATCTCACCGAAAAGTGGAACCAATCTTTTCACCTCGGTGGCGAAAAACAGATCGTTGCACTTGATATTTCAAAGGCATTTGACAGGGTTTGGCATCAAGCCATTTTGTCGAAAATGCGTGCTTTTGGAATCGATGAAACTCTTCTTCTATGGATTAGAAACTATCTCTCGAAACGTTCAATTCAAGTTGTTTTGGACGGTTTCATGTCTGCTTCTCACCAAATAAATGCTAAATGTGGCTCCAACACTCTTTCTAATTTTTATTAATGACCTCTTGTCTGCAACTTCCAATCCAATCCATTTCTTTGCTGATGACAGCACTCTCACGTTTTCATATTCATTCTCTAATCCACGCCCTTCATCTTCGGACGTGGAACAGAAACGCCAAAATATGTTAAGCTCATTAAATTTCCATCCTGACGGCATAATTAAATGGGGTATATCGAATAGAGTGGAATTTATTGCTTCCAAAACACAATGCTGTCTTCTGTCATCTAAGCGAAACCAAATTATAGGCTCGCTTGAACATCGTAGGAATATCTCCTGCCTAACACTTTTTACCGCTTTTTTTTAACAAGAAATGCTCAATCGATAGCCAGCTGCATTCAGCCCCTTCAAACATTCAACCGTGATACTCGCCATGCTATGAATGCTAATCAATTCACCCTCAAGCCTACCTTCTGACGTACTATGAAATATAGAGTTGCATTCCTTAACCGAACAACACGAATGTGGAATGCTTTACTAATCTCAGTCTTCCCTCCCCATTACAATTTACAAAAATTTAAAACCAATGCACATCGGTATCTCCTCTTTTCTTCTCCTCAATTTCCTTAATGCCCGCGCTGTGTCAAAACACTATAAGGGTATTCATAAACCCTTTAGCGCGTGCTAATTATAAAAAAAAGAGAAAAGAAAACTAATCTTACGATGCATCCTTGCGGCACACCAATATTAATGGCGACGATTTTTGACCTATGCCCATGATTTGGCACAAATGTGGAGGTACTTGAGTAAAAATTTTCGTAATATGAACTATTAACTCTGACCTCGTCAGAAGTCTTCGATTTCTTCAAAGTCCTTCGACAGTAAAGGTAGACCCCGCCTTAAGTGACGCACACAATCTACCAGAGTGCGCAACTAGAAGCCAATGATCTGGCTAATTGGAGATGCAAGTTGGTTGATCCCCAAGCTCATTCTTCAGGTTTATGAGCCACTTATGTAAGTAGTAGTTCTATCAGTCAATCTTTATATTTCTACAGACAATGGAATAACAAAAAAAATTTGTAGATATATCATGAACGGCTTACGAAATTAGAAACGTATGCTTTTTTTCTTCATTCTTTTCTATTAAACCAGATTGAGCTACGGGAATGCGTAACCGTATACGGATACCTATATTTTTAAAAAAAAATCCAAAACCATATCTAATCATATCTTATCAAATCAAGCACTGATTCCTTACATCCTTTGGTAATTTTTCTTCTTCTATGATTTTGTACAACATTTGAGATTTTCTTTTTAAGGAAAATATTATATATCTTGAGGTAAGGCTTATTATTGTCCTACCTATGCCATACCGACTTCAAAGGATATTATTTATTATCTACTGCAAACTCCATATATTCACCATCCAATCCCATAATACCCATCCGATACAGATAAAAATTCTATCCTTCCATTTCGTTTGCGTGAACTTAGCTCTCGTGTTCTCCTTCTTGTAGCTCCATATTCTCCTCCTAGGTCAAGGAGAGAAGTTGTGTCCCACTCTGTATGTGCACTGCGATGATGATAGTAACAGAAAAAAAAATCCGCTTCATCTTTCTGTCAACCGAACTACCTCTGTCACCTGTTTGCGTTTGCACAAAAAAAATAAACGAAACTTGAAGGCAGAACGAAATTCCACCAAGGCTGTCTCCAGCGTACCCCCAGTTGCCTTGTAAGCTAGTTAAATTTGCATGTGATAATCACCGACTACTTAAGTAGGTTATACCCCTAAAGCGCAGAAAAACACTACTCTTACATACGTACGTACACAGAAAATAAAATTGTTTAAGAAGGACTCTTCAATGTCCTGTTTTCGCATTTGCATCATCCCTGCTTTAATTCCAGCAAATAACAGAATTTTCAAGGTAGACCTGCTTCAAGCCGGGGTGTACTTGTACTCCACCTGTTCGTCACCACCTCGTCCTGGGTAATGGGCGAAATGTTTTATTTGTGAATATCTGATGCTGTACATATTTAATGAGAGAGATTACCTACAGCTCTGCTAGCTGCACTATGTCTGAGGTCAAGCTTTGTTACTGCTTCTGTTGTTGTTGTGTTTTTTTATCCTCGATGTGGCCAACAACGAATGAAACAATGCGCTCGTCGTTCATTTATGTGGGGCACGAGGAATGGGGAACGGGACTGAGACAGTGGGACTCCTGCCTAACTTGAACAGAAGAACAATAGCAACACAACTGCTGAGACAGGGGGTTGACAGATGGATAGTAGTTGGTGGTTAGGATTCCGCAAGGACACAAGATAGCTACGGAAAAGCATTTTTCAATTATGTGTGTGATTTTGTTTTTTTTTGTTCCTTTAGCATTATTGTGTATGTTGCACAGCAACATATGCAACATGTGGGAAGGGAACTACTCAGATGACGACAACGGCAGCAACGGAAACTGAGGACAAACGAAATGTTGTCTTTGGGATTTGCAAATTGAAACAATAGATGTCATCCGCAGTGGTGTGTTTTTTTTTTCTCTAAGATAAGGGAAAGTAATTATAATAAAGGTAGACTATGCATGGAAATGGACTGTTGACATTTAAAGAATGTCCTTACGACAAGGACAGTTGTGGAGGTAAGTAGCGATGCCCTGAGAAAGAACTTAGATTTGAAATGAAAGTTACTTGGAATCTCTTTAGATTTATTGAGATGAAAGGATCCGAGGTAAATGCATTTAAATGGATTTAGAAACAAACTTGAGATGTGACTGTTTTCATGGCATGTAGTGAATGATTTATGTACGTGTATCTGATTTATGTAGGTGGAGGTAACATTGGGATTTACAAGCTCGAAAGGGAATTTTCTGGGAACATGTATGCATTTAGTGCGTGTGTAAGGCAGTATTTATCTTATTTTCAGGATGAGTAATTAATTAACTTATCATTGTAAATAGCTGTGCGCAGAGTCTACTTGTGTTCTCAGTTCAATTAGTATAATTTGCATATGTACCTACATATTTATTATCCTGTTTTGTAAAATACTAAATATGCTACAGATTTGGCATCACTTAAGCGAAACAGATTTATTTATTTATTTATTTAAGTTTAGTACTATCTGAACTTAAGACTAGCTTCATTTATTTATTAGAAAAAGGGTTAAGGAGTAGTGGTAGAGGTAGATGAGATAAAGGAGTTTCGTAGAGGAAGTTTGCTACAATAAAAATCGAAGGAGTGATGCCCATTAGCCATGCGCAGCACTCTAGTCATTGCCTCGTTATAGATGAAGTGGTTGATGAGGTGGGCATAATGGAGTAGACCAAGTTTGCTAAAATGAAAATCAGAGGTGTGATACCCATTAGCCATGCGCAGTATTCTAGTCATTGCCTCGTTATAGGTGTAGTGGTTGATGAGGTGGGCATAATGGAGTAGACCAAGTTTGCTAAAATGAAAGTCAGAGGTGTGATACCCATTAGCCATGCGCAGTATTCTAGTCATTGCCTCGTTATAGGTGTAGTGGTTGATGAGGTGGGCATAATGGAGTAGACCAAGTTTGCTAAAATGAAAGTCAGAGGTGTGATACCCATTAGCCATGCGCAGTATTCTAGTCATCGTTATAGTCGTAATTGGTTCGGGGGAAATTGGGTCGGAAGAGGGGAACAGATCTCAGATTTAAGGAGTTACTGCGTCAGATGTGTCACTGATGAACTTACATACATTCTTAAGTAGCGCAAGAGTTGTTTCGAACCTGGGCCGCAATCAACATGCCTATTCAATAAATCCTTCCAGTTCTAGTAGGTTGAGGATGGTTTCTACTTGTGCGCACCACTTAAAGCGAAGTCTTATTTTACTACGTCCGACGCGACGTCGGAATCGGAATGGAAGACTCTACGAGAAGGAGTATATCCTTTTTGCCCGAGTGTACATAGTAAGGGGAAGATTTTTACGAATTTTTATGTTGCGAGTAGTTTTTGAAAAATGTATGCCTGCAGCCTGGAGTCTGTGGCCTGGAGCCTGTTATTGACACCAGAGCTCAAACTACTCTGTCGATCTGACTGAATTTTTGACATACATTTGAACCCAACATTATTCTAGATTGATCAACCTTTATTTAGCCAAACACCTTTGATGTCCGATACCTTTTAAACAAATAAAGACTAGGTTACTTTTGAGAAAAAAACACTAGAAAAAAACACTAGGTTCTACTCAAAGCCATACTTCTTTCAATTTCCCGAACAGCTTTTAATTGTTGACTGTTGTTACGTAACCGTCAACAGGCGATCTTTCTCCTTCTCCTTTACAATCCATTATCCACCGACTAGATATATACAACCTTAACTTTGAGACTGTCAAGAGAAACTACAACTCAAGTTCTTTTCAGTGTACTGCACTCTCGTGGCGCCATTGTTAGCCCGATGAACTGCCGCGCAGAAAATCAGGTTTCGATTCCCAGCCGTAGCAACGCCTAAATGATTTTTCACAGGCCCTCCTCTCGTGATGATCTGACATATCATCCGAGAAGTATCAATTATCAAGAAAACCTTCTCTCAAATTCACCATTCGGAGTCGGCATAAAAACGGAGGTCCCGTCTTTGTTCAAGAAGTACTCATGCACACATGAATGAATGTGAAAGACCCTGGGTCTTAAAATATCAAATGCTTTAGGGACATTCATAATTTTCCCCACAGCAGCAGAGGGTACGAAATTTTGCACATGGTAAGAGATCCTGGCCAAAAATTCTCTCATTCGATAGCATTCATTTCGTTATGTTGTAACATTGATAGGTCTTTATCGCCTAGGTCTGTAAGAAGCTCCTATTGTTCATCTAATTCAATACGATCGGTGCAGGAGTTTCCGTTTCAATCAAACATTTCCTTTTTTGAGCAGTGAAACTTCATTTGAGCAGTGAAACTTATTAAATCACGCGGTTTTCTTTGCATTCGTTTTCTGCGTGCTGTGCCAAGCAACCACTTGCACGAGACGATGTTGTAAAGGCATACACATGGGATCCTTTGTTGAAAAGCTCTCCACGAGTTTGCCGCCATTCTTGGCAAACCAACTGTAAATAATTCTCTTTATAACTAAGGCCCGATTTTTCAGCCACTGCGGAATAAATTGAATCCAGAGTTAATTCATAAAACAGTTTTTCAGTGCAGGATTACATTTGAATCCTTGTGTGGTGACATTATTTGGTAGCACTAACTATTTATCAATTTTGTTTTCAGTTATCGAAGTTATCAAAATGTATAGAATCTGCAGCAGCTCAGTTATTAGCTCTTGGATTTACTTTTCCCCAAATAAATGAAAAATGTCAAACTCAATATTTAAAACAACGTTGAGTCCCTGGGTTCTGAACCTGAATATATCGTTCATTATTTAGAGTCTAAAAATTTGATAAAAAGTCCACACCAATGGAATTGAAAATAATTGTTTGTTTGGTATTTTATCATCTGTCAAAATATCAAAAACATCGGATCATTTAATCTAAGGGTTAACTCACTAAAATCGCTGAGTTAACTCCAAGCTAATTCTGGACTCAAATTGACTGAAAAACTACTTTCTCGAGTTCATTCGAGCTTAATCCCGAAACTAGGATGATCGCGCACTGAAAAACCGAACCGTACCTTAGAATGCAAAAACTGAAGTCTTAAAAAATTGGACGATTCTGCTTCTGGACTAGAAGGGTTGACACATGTGTTATGTTAGTCTTTTTTGCACGAGTTTTTTGTCTTTTCTCGGCGGTAACATCTTTCAGCCACGCTTGTTGATTTTCTTCACAACATGGCGTATTGGATGCTCACATCGTCCACGTTGTTCTTCGACATTTAGCAGGTGGTATGGTATTAGTCGAGAGGTTAGGATACGCGTTCTACATAGAACTTAGCGTTCGTTGGCGATTGCAGTCTTTCGGGTAAATTTTTTTTGAGGAATTTAGCATTCCTTATGGCTTGGTGGATAAGGATTTATACCTTGGCTGTAACAAGACATTTTTTGACACAGAAAATATTAAATATACGTGCCAACCAAAATGTCTACCAAAATGTGGTCAATTCGATTGCCCATTTATTGATCGGGAGACCCCCATATCACCTTATGGATATCAAGGTGAGGTGGGGCGGCTATGATGACATTTCTCAGAAGTGTTATTGTGTATGCTGGCTTTGTGTTAAGAACTCCCATCACGATTTCAACATCGTACGCGTACCTGCCCAGAAGCTCATAGAAACCATACTTCAGCAAAATTATTTTTTCGACCGTAGCGTCGGAGCGTATATAAGGGTTATGTTGGCGTATTCGCCTTAGATGCGGATTGTGACAATGCTTTCACTAGAATCTTCGAAGTATAAGATCTCTTACCTAAGTCTGTCCTCATTCGAATAATAGAAGTTTCTGCTTACTGTAATACAAACCGTAGTCAAAGTCACAGTTTTCATCCTCCTTTGCTCGGCTTATCCAATCAAATTTTCTGGGTGGCAGTAATGTCTGTTTTGTAACAGCTTAGGGCTGCTGCTAGTTGTTCGGTTAAACGTTTTCTGTTAATTGTGGTTAGAGTGTTGGACTACTAACCGCATGGTCTCTTGTTAAAATCCTGAAAGTTTTCGTTCTCGTTCTTCTTCAACTTCGTTAAGAATCCAACAGTAATGCATCATTTGCACTACCAGATCTATCACCCTTATGATTCTTAGCCTCTCCCCTTGTTTAAGTTTGACAAACCTTAAATACATTTGTCATTCCTTTTTACTATCTTCCGAGTGCATTAACTATATTTCCGCTTGCTTAATCACAAATCTCCCTATTTTCGATTGAAAATTTCCAAAAAAAAAAAAAAGTGCGAATGAGGAAAAAGTGTCATAAATTACAGGAGCAAGCACGAAGAAATAACTTCGTTCACTTGCCGGATGAAATTCAATTATAATTGCTCCGTTTCCTTTTTCCATTCAGTTTTCCCGTTCTCTCGATCGCACCTTTACCAGCCGAGTCGACAGAGACTGAGTTAAAGCCTTTAAATAGCCACACAATGACTTAGCTCGAGAAGGCGTAAAATTTTGATGACGTTATGAAATCACTTTTCCCTTAGAAATATTGTTACTCTCCTTCGAGGATGAGTCGGCCATGAGATGAGCACACAGAACATAACTAAAAGACCAAAAGGGGGAACTTATAACTATTTAGCTTCAAAGTGTTTCACTTTTTTGTTATTGTTGTTGTTGCCTTTAATTTAAAGCCTTCTCGCCTACACACGTCACAATGTGGAACAACAAACAAGAACGACAAATAAAACGTCCGTACTCCACTTTTCGCCCTCTTGTCGTAAGTAAGACAAATTCGTGTGCTTTGTGTGTGAAAAAAATTCTAGAAATGGGACTATATCCCCGTACAGGATATATGTGCCTTTGATCCTTTTGTGGTAGCTAGTCTCACAGATAGAGCATATCGCCATAAGGCTGGCAGGTACTCGTTAAATTTAGTGTACTTGTCGTCTCAAAGGTAAGCGAACATTTCAGTGGATGGATGCATGTCTTCACAAAAGTATCCTTGATGAAGGAGATTGTTTCGGGGGGGTAGATGGCATACATAAATATGCGTGCACACAAAAGGATATTTCAAATTTCAAACTGAATTTGTTGGTTGATATCTATTTTGTGTCTTGCTTGTGGAGAATGTGGGAATAATGTTTGATTAGGAAAGCGGGAATTGGGGAAGGGCTAAGGTAAATAATACAAAAAAGTAGCATTGGATATGTGTTGGGTCTAAGTTCAGAATTATATAATAAGTATAAATTAGGTTAGGAACCATGAAAAATAAGAATATCTAGATCCTTAATAATATAGGAGGTACTACGCAATAACTTCACGTTTAGTTAGGTTAGCTTAGGGTCGGTGCGAGGGGTTTGCCAGAACACTAAGACCATCAATGGGTCTATTGTAGTACCTTGTGACTATTTAATGATTTCAAAAACATTCAAAGCTTCTAAATAAACCAGGAGGGCTTTTAATTCGCAAAGATTTTGAAACCAGTTAAATGCATGCAGGTATTCAAGAGATAAGGAGTATTCACAGCTCCTGCAAAAATCATTGACGTGTAGGCCAGATCTTGTTAGTGGGTTCAGTAGCTTTGTGGTTTTTGCCTTTTACTACTGTCTCGAAAGTGACAACACCTATGATTTTTTGCAGCTCCACCTTGAGAAAGTCTGAGAATAATCCAACAGTAACACTGCCATGAGAAGTTTCTCAAATTTTCCATTCGAATTTGATGAGAAAGAAAAAGTCCTCTACTTTGTGGCAAAAATAATGTTTTCGCACACACAAATGAGGAGAAACTAGATTTAAGGACGTTTATGATTTCTTCTAGGTCTTGATGCTAGCTTTCATGTTAGATAGTGCGCAGTAACGACATCTATGGCTTCGCCATCAAGTGAGATCACTTGGCAGATGGTGTTTCTGTCCTAGTCCGCACACTAAGACAGCTTTTCCACCGAAGCCCGATTTTCCAACACGGCAGCAGAAGAATCATCGTAATAGAGGCAACGATGGCATCTACGATCCCAGTTGAGATGGACAAAGTGAATAATCTACAAGAGCTGGTAGTTGCCAATGGCAGCGTTTCATTCCGGAATACTGATGACCCCGAAACTGGACATCTAAGTTGCTAGTTGAAATTTGTGTAAACTTCTTATTTTTTCGAAGCAATCAAAAGCATTGTAAAGGAAATTTGTAAATAAAGTGAAAACTTCACAGCCAGTAATACAAAGCTCGAACAGAATCCTGTCGATATGAACAAGCAAACATCGTAGGTGATACACAGTCCATGGTGATGATATGGAAGAACCACTTCTGCAGACTGTTAAACGGCGATAGCGAACAAACTTCCGCTGTTAGGCGTAACAAATAATTCAAAATTGGCGACGACAATGAAAAGTACCAACCACCCGACCTAAGGGAATTAGGGAATAGAAATATTCAAACTTATGCCCCCCGAACTTTATAAAGCCTGCGGAGATGACTTGGTAAGAAACATCCACCAACTCATAAGCAAAATTAAGTCGGATGAAAGTTTGCCTGAAGAATGGAACCTCGGCATCGTTTGCCCGATACACAAAATCGGAGACCCTTCGAACAGCGCCAACTACAGTGGCAAAAGCCTCCTCAACATCGCATACATTATCTTATCTGCAGTAATATGTGAGCGTCTTAAAGCGTTTACCAACAACCTGATTGGCCCTTATCTGTGTGGTTTTAGACCATGAAATTCCACGACTGATCAAATCTTCGTAGATCCTCAAAAAAACCGGGAATGCAAATTATGAGCCACCACCTATTCAGCCGCATATGACAGCATTCATAGAGACGAACTATACAGAGACACGTCAAATTTTGGTAGGCCGCCTAAACTCGTTCGTCTGTGCAGGATAAATATGGAGAATTCTCGTTTCTCAGGGTTGGAAATGACCTCACCAACGAAATCGATACCAAAAATTGTATTTTGACAACGCAATGCTCTGGCACCTAACTTATTTGAAAAAAATGTTTGATAGGATTGTGCGAAACTAAATGAGGGTAAGACTAAGTATATGCTGTCAATAATAAAGGACACACGACATCGGCGAATTGGACAGAAAGTCACCATTGACAGATATAGCTTTGAGGTAGAATTACACTTGCCAACAGCGTTTTCTTCGGGCTAGGATGGCAACTTAGTAGTAAAGCCCTCACTCGAACTATTAGGTTACGTTGATGGGTTGATGAGGTAGTCAGTGTGCGTCTTCCTTGGGGGTCCACGTGTGTGATTGGTTCCTTTATTATACCGTTTCCAGATGTTGTTGTAAACCTGAAAAGATTAGATAGAGGGATTTCGGATAGATCCGTGATATCAAGGAAAAAGAATTTTCCGCTGGTTCTCGTTGTTAATTGGCTGAAGCCAAGGCAGTGGCACAGAAAGTAGAGGGTATCCTCGTGTTTTTCTTCATCAACGAGAGGTCTTCATCTTTAAGATGCATTTTCAGTTTGTGACTTTTTATTAAGTTGTGTCCAGTTAGAATCCCTACTAGAATAGGGACAGATTTCCTCTTTCTTCGAAGGCTTTGTCATACTCAGGCAGCATCCTTTTGGAAGTTTCATAGGTGGGGAGGAAGTTAGACCTGTTTTTGCCAATATTCTAAGTTTTCTGTCCCACCCGAGGACAGATTTTAATTGACAGTAGAGAGGGCTTTTATTGCAGCCTGACTGTCAATAAAAATGGTCAGCATTGGGGTCGCTTTGGCTGCTTCTGCTACTGCCAATATCTCTAACTGGAAGATACTGCTGCGCTCAGTGAGACGAAAAGTGCTGTTTAGCTTTTGTGTATCTGAAAACACTCCAGCTGCAACGTTTTTGAACCATCAGTGTAGATGGATATGGTTTCGGTGCCCAGCTCGTCCCTCTCCCAATCCTCTCTGCTTGGAAAGATGCAGGAGAAGGGTCTTTGAAAGTCATGGTGAGGCAGCATGTAGTCAGACGGTACAGCTGAGCCAAGATATCTGTGTAGAATTTAGGCATGTCCTCCCGAGCTCGTTTTCCAGCAGTTGAGCTGGCTGGTTCTTAAATCACTCTTGGCTGCAGATTCTTGCATGTAAAGGTCTAGCGGTAGCAGGTTAATTATGGTTTCCAGTCCCGCGGTTGGTGTGGTTCTCATTGCGCGGCCGCACATGCTATCCTTTGTACCTTTGGCATATTTTTTTTAGTATAGGTCTTACAATGGCCGTGTACATCCAGAGGACGATCCTAAGGTGCGAACTCCCCTTTTTTCCGAATATTCGGTTAGAAAGTGGCATTTTTAATCCGTTCGCACACGTTAAGGTTCCAGTTGAGTTTTCTATCATGAATGATACCCAGATATTTTGCGCTATCGGATAGTTTGACGGTAATCCCGTCGATAACCGGTAGATTGAATATTATTATCTTTCTGGGGGTTGATGCCAGGTCCACATTGTTTCGTCCACTCGTTAAGAGTTTTCAATGCGTGCTCGAGTAGCTCACTGATAGTGGGTAGGAATTTCCTTTTAACAAGTATCGCTACATCGGCTGCGTAGCTATGACTTTTACCCAATTGCGTTGCAGCTTGAACTGCTAAGGAGATCCTATACAATACCCAGATCCTCCCAGTCCTGATCTACGGCGTTTTAAAGCATAGACTGTAACAAAAGCGAATGAAGAGATCCTTGTTCGGTTCTGGCGAACAATCTTCGGTTCAGTTAGCGTCGACGGGCTATAAAGAAGAAGTTTCAAACAATTACTATACGAGCTGTACAGCGACATATCCCTATTCAATAACTCCACATTTGATATTTAAAATGGCTAGGACATCGCATGTTGCAAATTACTTTTTTATCAATCTTTTAAGATTTACACCAAAGTGGGTGTGTTCCATTTAGTTATAAACAGAAAAAAAAATCATTTCTAAAGCTCGTGGCTGACTTAGATTTTCACAAATTCCAAATTTTCCTTATGTCAACAATTTACAGATTTAAAAAAAAAATAAAAAAAAAATATTTTCTAGTCACAGTTTTTTCTTAAACAATTTATCATTTTTGTTTGCTTTTAAATATTTCCTTCATAGATTTTAATTAAAATATTGAAACACATGAAACAATCTAAAAACCAACAAACTTTGCTCAGCCCTTCCCAAAAGTGTACCAAAAATTCATTTCCAAATTCACAGTGTAACCATATCGCAAAAGGAAACACCCTCTCACGTAATGCGGCATTAGGGTCGCCTAAAGGCGTTTATGTGTCTCTATGCCGCCATGGTGAAAAATTTCAATTAATTGGCAAAAAAATAAACGGTCAACGATATTCCTTAGGGCTTTTAAGCTATCAAATTCGTTATGTAGATCCTTAAAAAAAATAACCTACCAACAAGACATGTCCTTGAAATTTTGAAACATATGTAAGCCCGACAAACAAATGAAAAAAAAATGCTTCTGCATTCCTCACATCATCCTTTGTCCTCTCTTCCCTTCTGGTATGAAAAACGTCGTTAGTTAAATTTTAATTATCCTCTTATAAGGCTTTTGCTTTATTTTGTTTTTGTTTGTTTTTGTTTTTGCTTTTGTACTAGTCAACTTCACTTGCAATTGAAAACAAATACAACTCTGTTCTCAATATTCACATACAACAAACAAAAAGACACGTATCCGTGGGAAAAAGGAAGTGAAAGCACTCCATGCTTGAGGAACCGTAGAACCGTCCTATCACCATAATCACCACCAACCACCACGACCAACGACAATAACAGGAGAACTCTAAACGTTTAAGGGCGCTGATAGTATGCCGCCACTTGATGAGAATGACGATGCTACGTATACTATCCTCACTGGAGGTGCACTACAAGGATACTTTTTTTTTTTTTAATTCAAATCTACGTATGTATCCTTGCTCGGAGTAGGGGATTACGTAACGCATAATACGGAACAAACACACACATATATTTGTCACATTCGAATTTTCCGTTTGGCATAAAATTTCATTTTAATATTTTTTTTTACAGCTTACACTATATGTTAACACGCAGGGGATCAACTTTTACAGCATCTGTAGACCGTTATCCGTGTCGGATTAATTTGAATCGCGTTTCGGAGGAGTGATTATATTTCCTTTCACCGGGAGTGTATAATATGTGAGAAAAGCTTAAAACATTTAAACAAGGATGTCATCGTCGTGGATGGAGAATAACAACAACATAAAAATAGGTGTTTACCGTTTTGTATCAAATGTCCTTGAACTTAATTTCAATGCCTATACGTTACTGCAGTGATTATGCAGCAAAAGGACGATTTTTTTTTTGGAACGCGAGTATTTATTGTTCACAACACTTTTATGATGGGGACTTTTGTAAACAGAACGCGTGCAAATTAGAAATTCGTTTCCTGTTCGACTACCGGATCTTTATTGTGAGCATACAATAAAAGGATGTTAGGAAAAATAACACACACAATAAATTCAATTTAACACACAGAACGGCACCATTTGACATCAGCACGCGATCTGAGAAGCTAAAAACTCATCACGAGTCCCTCTGCTGCTGCTGCTATGTAACTTTCACAGGATAACAACAATCATCTAGGGATGTTCCGAGCACCATTGTTGGTGGTGGTTGTTGTTGTTGTTTTTGTCGTTCTTTGGCATAGCTATTTCGGTTTATTCTTATCAATGTGCAAGAGTGTTGGTGGGTGTATAACAGTTGGGTGGTGAGCTTTTCGATGATTAAATGATAGGACGCATGCTCATGGTTCGAGGGGATGTAGGGTAAATGGATGGAAACTGTTGAGAAGTAGCGCTTTGTGAGTGTAAATAGGGAAACCAGGACCTACCTTATTGTCATTATTGTTGTACTTTACTCAAGGAGACTTGGTGAGGCAGGAATACCGAGTATTTTTCAAGCCTTGAGATCCTACATACATCATTAGTTCACTGCTATTTTGGCAAAGAGAAATTTGTCTTTTTAAGGCCATAGGTTTAATCTGATTTAATGGAGATTCCTTTCTTTTCGTCAACTCGAGTCGATGCCAGCATACGAAGTGACCCCCATCAAGCACCCATGGCAATGAAGATCATACCGAGATCTCAGAGGACGATGGGCTTCGAAAACGCTCTGATCGAAGCAAATGTCGTCTTCAGAAGAAATTACTCGAATTTAGAAAAAGACATTGACTCAGAAGACTTATAAGGACATTTATGAAGAAGTCTAACAGACGCCAATTTTAGGACCAGCTCAAAGGGGAATCATTTTACTATGGTGTACTGAGCATAGCAAAGCGAAGACGAGTTGACATTTTCATAAGCGTTAACGCAAACTGTATCACCCTGAAACAGGGCCCATCATCATCAGCAGCCGCACAAAAATTGAGCTCCTGAAAAAAGTGGGTCCTACCAAAGAGTATAGAGCTACATAGTGTACGCATAACAGCTAAAAATTTTGTACCCGTTTCAGATGCGGGCGGTAAGTGAGAAGGGGAAATTTCGTAGATCGTATGCCTCGGCAAGGCTGTTGTTTGCTGCTGGGGTAGCAATGTTAACACTGGGGTATCAATATCAGTACCCCACATAGAAAGTAGTCGTTGTATGAGAAGCGCACTCTATGTAGTTCCATACTCATTGGTCCTACCTACATAAAATACCTTAAAGTACTCTTGGATCACAGCGATAATTCAGAGAATACCTAAAGCAGCATCGCAGTCGCGGGAGTCTCAAGGACGTTATGAAGAAATCTACTTGCTAAAGTGAATAAATCATGTAAGCAGTCCCATGTAGGCAGCGTGTATTCTTACTTACTAAAGTAGCACTACTGTCCGAAATTAACCTGGCCCTCAACCAGGATTCCGACGTCAGGCAGAGAATCGATAACTCTGTGAGCCGTAGTACTCGTGTGCATTAGCTCTACATTACCTAGCCATCTTAAGCATCTAATGGGGATTTCGCGAGATCTATGATGCTGTACAGCTAGTCTCAATAGCACGTCATCGCAAACGGGATCAAAGATTTTCGAAGAACTTTTCGCTCAAAACGAGGGAGGATTTCTTTATCCACTTTTTATGCCGTCTATGATCTAGAGCAGTAGAGCAGGATTTGGATGATGGGGGTAAAGGATCTGCTTAGTAGTTGAAGTGAGGGCTTTATTACTTAATTGTCTTCTTAGCCGAAGAAACAGCGGTTGGCAAGTGTAATTTTTTGTTTAGTTTCTGATCAGATGTTGTTGTCAGAGTAAAAAGCGAGACCGAGGTAAACAAAGTACCGCACAACCTCAACGTTATATCTGTCAATTTAACTTTCTATCCGTCAATGTTGTGTGTCCTTTCGTATTGACAGAATTTTTCCAGTTTCCTCCTCTATGCTAGCAAACACGGCTTTTGAAATCACATTGCACCGATTAATGGAAGATTGTGCCTCTGGGTTTGGGTCATGAGATTTGCACAATCTTCGTGAGAATATTGTTAAAGCAGTCACATAAAATTGCATTGCCTTGCCCTTTTTGGTTTCGAATATTTCGGTGAGATCTTTTCCGACCCTGATGGTGCCGTACGAACTCATCCTGTACAGACGGACGAGTTTGGCGGCTTACTAAAATTAGACATGGCATTTCGTACATTTTGTCTCTATAAATTATGTCGATTTATAGGTTGTGGGTAACGTTCAGTTATGGACCTTCCTGGTCTAAAACCATAGCAAGGGGCAATCAGGTTGTTTGTAAAAGGTTTCAGGCATTCACACATTACGGCAGATAGGATCCTGCAGGCGATGTCAAGGAGACTTATGCCCCTGTTGTTGGCGAAGTTCAGAAAGTCTCTATCTTACTCGTCATGCACATGCACGTGGCAAAATGGAGCGTCTCCGCATACATGAGATCTTATCAGCCGCTTTGGGGACGACCCTTGGCCACCAACTTTAACAGACTTAACCTAATGGACTTTTTTCTATGCGGGGGCACCTCTTGAGTAAAGTTTTTTTTTAATAACCCCGGGGTCTGTCAGGTAGCTAATGGAACTATCTGCAGTGAAATTCACGACATCCAGACATGCCTACTGCAGCACGTGGTACGAAACACGATGGCCCGCTTTCAACAATGTGCACAACTGCTTCAGCGGTTTGATACTTCTATGAAGGCTAGTAATAAATATATCAAGGCATAGCTAAACTCATGATTCATGTATTTCCATCAGGTCAAGTATGAGTACTTAAAGCGCTAGAAACGAAATAAACGAATTTCGAAAACAGACTAACTAACAGAGAACTTTTCATAAACACCTTCGGTATGTCTAAGGGAATGTCAAATTTAAGAAGCTTACCACGAGTGTTACGCTTGCATGATTGTTAGACTTTCGCAAGAGGCGAAGCGGCAAAAAAAACGTAGGTGGTGTCACTTTTTGGATTTGAACCAGGGACTCCGTAGTAAGTAGTACAACGCACTAACCAGTATACATCCGTCCGGACCTGTAGAGCCATTTAATTAAGTAAATATCATCACAGTTCTACCTCTAAGAAATGACCCACATTACTATCTGGTGAAAAAAATCCTTAGTTTCGAGCAAACAATTCTTTGAAAAACCTTCGATACCAAATGCTAGTAAAGATTTAACCTTTCTAGCTTTACCGTAACATAGACCTGGGGTGGTATCGGCTAAGGTGATAGTTGATAGTTGACAATCAAAATCATCGCTTTACGTCCCACGTAAGGTGATTGTCAAATTGACAATCGCTTTTTTGCGATCAATTTCATGTGACAGCTATTTAGGTGTCCCTTTCATACATTTATGTCATTTTCATAGGTAGAAGCTGAACGGAAATATTCTACACCAAATAAATTAAATACTTTAGTGCTAAAAGAAAATATTGAACAAATTAAAATAAAAAAACTTTAAGTGAATGTTAAAATTTATGAAGTGCAATGTTTACTTCATTGGAACTTTTCTACAACTCAAACACGAAAAATAACACATCTTAACAAATTGCTTTTTATTTAAACGCTAAAAAAAACTAAATAAACTTAAAATAATATTATAGTGCTTTTCTAAAGCTTAGGATATGTAGGAACCGTATAGTATTATTGCAAAATAACATAAAAAAGTAAGTAAAAAAGTAAGACTAAGGCTTAAAATAAAATTGGAGTTGTTGAGCTCCATTAGCTTGATATCATTGGCAAGCTTAGCCACCTCTAATTCCATCCGCCTCACTTCAAGCTCTTCTTTTTTTAAGGAATTGTGTGAGTCTGTTTGTCTATTTTTGGCATTACACAACTCTCTTAAGGAATCCCGGATCTCAAGTAAGGTGTTGTTGGCTTTGTTTGAATTCTCCATTTGATTGGCAAAGAACTTTTTTTGGAGTTCTATTTGCTGTTGCAGAATATCTTGCTCTTCTTTCACATTTGTTTGTCGTCTCTTTGGTGTTGAAGAGATAGGTGTATTTGTAGAGTCTTGCAAGATATTCTGCTCCGGCTCTCCATTAAGGTCCTCAAGGAGCTGCTCAATGTCATCGTCGACATTATAGGCGTTTTCATTGGTTACTGTTTCTGAGGAAATGAAAATGGTAGATATGTATTAATATGTATTTACAATTATTTTGGTACCTTTTTCAATGTTGCCAAAACTCAATGAGTTCTTTATTCCGCTTACGGATGCTTCTATGCCACAGGCCGCAACTATTGCCTCATCTGTCTCGTCTAATAACTTCAAATCAAAAGGACCGCCACCAGTTTTCTTTAGAGAATTTTTATTGTGCGTGAACTTTTTTTTTGCGCTATATTTGCGTAGCGTCCAAATCTAAATTAGGATTTTATAAATGTATAATCTAATCTTGGTGTGTATGTTCATTACTTACTCTTTTCCACTAAGCAACAGTTTTTGTTGGCGGTCCAATTGTGTTCAATGTCCTGACAAGTTTTTCCCATTGCTGTCTCTGGGCTGTCCGGGCAGTGCTTGAAAGAGCATTATAGGATCTTGCCAAATCCGGATTTTGTTGCATGTATGTGGAAAGAATCCGTATTTGCTCTTTATTTGCTTGAGACCTTACAAAACCCCAGCCGATGGCCTCAGTCGCCAGTGCTGTTATGTGTCTGTAGTTCGTTGCATTTATGTGCGAAGTACTGTGATGTCAATGTCAATGTCAAACCTTAAAAAACAAACAAATTTATTGTATTATGTTAACATTTTAGTATTCTAAGTTCACTTACATTTTTCACAATGTAAACACTCCAAATAAAAGTGTACCTATCAGCTGCTCGGAACGACAGCGTCGGCAAGGAAGTGACGTTCCAAATCCTAAGTGCTGCCAATGTCAATCATTTTTTTGTGATCGCTTTACGCAGAGCAAAGAAGAGTTGATAATCAAAAACGACAATCAACTATCACTCTAGCCGATTCCACCCCTGATCAACAAAAAACTTTGCAAAAAAAAACTCTGCATTGGCGAGGGCCTACAGAGGGTCTTCAGAGCCTTCAGCGGAGTTGAGTGCTTCACCCCAGGCTAAAGTAAGATGTTGAATATACTCAGTATATACATGTAAATAATTTATGATGACTCTTTTATAGAACTTATGTAGCCTTTTATTTAAAAAATAAATTTTTGAACTGTAAACTTATGGCTTGGATATATTCCTTTCCCGAGTAAATATTTACGCTTGATCCTTTCTACCTAAGTATCCCAGAATGTCTCCAACGGAATGCCAATGTTGTTACAAACCCAACGACATCACTTCAACTAAAAGGCATACCCCAACGTGAAACCTATTAACTCTAGGTATTTCGAGAAAAACATAGTCTGCCCATAACGTCGATGTCCTTAGGAAAAGCTTTCGAAGCCCTCGCACAAAGTTGGTGGGCCGCCAAAATTTCAATTTTAAGCGAAAACTGTTAAGATAAAAATATAACTACAACCACATTTCCTCATGCAAGGACATCCTAAAAAGCTGTAAGCATATGAGAAAAAAAACAAAAACAAAGCGGATATTTGTAATCTTAACTGTCATACATGCCACTGCATTCATCATCAGAGATTGACTGACAACTATATCAGGATCAGCTTCAACAACGTCTACCTTCATCGGTCGTCAGTTGTATGCGTTCGGTGAGATGAAAAGCGAATAAAGGGTGCGGTTGATTAGTGTGAACCCAATCATATGGTTGTGCCACAGCACAGCACAGCTTCCACTGGCCTAATCCCACTTTGTGTGCTCATTTTCCGAAGAACAAACTTTGGTGAGTTTTCTTTTCTCGTTTAGAGTTTGGAATTTTATTTTTCTGCTCGTTCGTCTTTTTGTTTTCGTTTTCGTTTTATTTTTTTTTTTAAGGTTATTTAAGGGTGCGGCTGGCCCGAATCGACGGAGAAACTGGCACAGAAGCACAGTTTTTATCGTCATTTCACCTACATTTTTACAACACCAACAATAGGAAAACAACCTAAGGAGCGTATAGAGGAACTGTGTGGAGCAGCAGACCCCTCTTACTGGATGGTCGCGTTGGCAGCAGGATGCTGCTGTGTGTTGCTCTTGCTTTTCAAACATAGTCTTGCTCAACCCTTAGCTAAAATGCAGTGTTTGTGTTGTGTGTGGTGATGATGTCGCGCTGCCTTTTGTCACTAAGAGTTTTTTTTAAAGGATTTTGGCACAAGAAAGGTTTTTTTTTATGACGACGCAAATATTAGATTTTCGTTTGGTGAATACATAAGTATCCTTCGAATGCAGATACAGTCGGGCGGTGTAGAGGAAGTCCAGTAATAAAAACAGGGATGTTGAACACAGTGCGAATTGGTTTTGCGATTTGATGCAGAGGCATTTTTTATGGGATTTATCCTTTTATAGTGTAATCGAAGTTCCTTTGTATATTTGGTGGGCTTTGTGAATGTTTGAAGAACAGGAGACAGACGATATGGTATTGTGTGGGAGAGGAGTGTTTGCGAAATAATATGTGTATGGAAATGGGGTTGAATTACTTTTGTTTGAGTATCACCTTTGAGGATGATTGATGGCGGTGTGTGATCCTGTATGTGTCAATGTGGGGGTATGGATGGGTGGTTTTGCATATTTACAAATGTGTCTGTTGAGTTGTTTGATGATTTTTGCTTAAAAAACGAGACTAGAAGGTTATCTTTATCACTTGCTTCATCAAATGTGGTACTTTGTAATTGGAACTTTAAAGTACTGAAATTGTTTTCTTGGCAAAGCATTTAATAGGGACTGGAACTAGAAGGAATGTTCATAATACGCAACCGAGCTAGACAAAAATTAGCACCTTCCTAATTTTTGTTAAGGTGTTCAAGGTCTTAAGCTTCTAAAAAAATCTGCAACTAAGACTTGCGGTGACGGTTTCATAAAAAAAAAAAACACTCACAGGAACAAGATGATTTTATTTATACCTATGAGACAAAAGGTAAGCAGTGCAGTTACATGAGACTACAATCGTTTTCATCTAGCTAAGGGTAACCAATTGACCGCCTAATAACCTTGACTGCATAATAGTACCAATTAACCGATTTGCAATGTTTTGGTAGCAACAGCTTAGGGCGTCTGAATTATGGAACCAATTGAACTTATAAAATGATGACCGCATATTGGGTACTAGCAGTTCTTTTACTAAGACAACTCTCACTTTTCCCAAACGGCAATTAAAGAACACCTAAGATGTGAAGCCAATAATAGGGTTGGTAGTCCCAGCTATGTTCAAAAAAGTAAAGAATTGAAGTAGGGTGCTAGGACTTATTATAAGGGGTGTTTTTTTAGAGGTTGGTTTTTTGAATAGAAGTAAAACTGACATTTTGTGTTCAAATCGGGCAACTCTAATGCCATTTATGTTCAGTTTGGTTTGCCATTGCATCATGAACAGGGTGACAAATGAACAACTCTTGCAATTCGTTCAAATTCATTTCGAAAATAATGGTTCAGGTGGCGAAGTTTACTGCGAGCTCCGTCCATTTTATGGTGGACATAATTGTCCACCAGAGCAATTAATTCGGTTAACCATGGATCACTTTCGCACTACGTTTACTCTATGTGATAATACGCATCCACAGAGACAACGAACAGTGCGCACCGAAGAAACAATTGCAGCTTTAGCGCCGCTTTGTTAGAATCACATCTCATCCACATACATGCCATCCAATTCGGGAACAAAGTAGTCGGTTATAATGACTCTATACCGGTCTCCATTAACGGTAACTGATTCTTCAGAATCATTTCCAGCAACATGTCACAATCGATTTAATGAATGAAAAATTTGATGAGCGCATAATTTCGTGGAATGGACCTCTCAATTGGCCACCAAGATCATGTGACTTGACACCATTGGATTATTTTCGTTGGGGATATGGGAAGTCGCTCGTCTATGCCATCAAACCAGAAACGTTAGGGGACTTCGAAGCCAACATTTGTGGCGTTATTGCCGACATACAGCCCCAAATGTTCGAAAAAGTGGTTGAACATTGTACCTCTAGACTTGGCTTTATTCGAACCAGCCACGGCGACCACATGCCCGAAATCATATTTAAACATTAATATCCTTCCAACAAAGCAAAATTGATGAACATTAAAACGATTTTCTTGTGCTTTTTTTTTAATTAAAGTTCTATACCTCTAAAAAAAAACCTTTAACTAACGTACCTACTGCAAACTGGTCATTTCTGGCATCGACGAAATACGATGGGTCAGCAAAATGGGACTACAATATCTGTGACTATACAACACCAGGTGTTAAGGTGTACATTTTACATTTTTGGAAACAGGTACCTTCATAGCTCGTTCTATTGTTTTCTGTTTCTAGGATAAAACTTGCTTTCATACTACGTTAAGTGGGTCACATTTAGTTCAACTGTATATTTGTGCAGTGTAACTACCAGTATTGTGGGTCAGTCAATTGTCACACATCTAGGGATGATTTCGCTAAGCCCTTAGAAACAAGAACAGTTAAAGCTAATACAGAAAATTCCTAATTAAACTTTCCAAATTGTTCAGAACGTGGCTTAGTGTCTTATAGAAACACACTCAAACTGCAAACTACTAGGTAAAGTTCTGAGATCAGCTTGAATATGCATAAGCGGAACTCATAGAACAACCCCCTCCGCAGCCCTAGATGCAATCCTACATCTAGTGCCCCTAGATATCTAAGGCAAACAGACCGCAGCTTGTGCAACTGTGAGACTGAAAGCCTCGTCACAATGGACACCCAATCAGGGTGATCACCCAAAGATTCTGAATCACCTTAACATTACAAAAAACACCGACCAAACCACTACCCAACTCAGTTTTGAGAATAACTTTACGACAAAAATTCCGAGTTGCCTTGAATAGGAGTCGGATTTGATCAACACAAATAACTCAATTCACATCTACACGGATGTGTAAACAGAATCTGGAGTGGGTGGAGGTGTTTTTTCCGATATGCTTAACCTATACATATCCATTCGCCATCCCGACCACTGAAGAAGCCTTGTACTGGCTTAAATGGAATGTTATATCCGCGATGCATATGAGCATCTTCAGTGACAGCCAAGAGGCAATAAAATCCCTCGAAGCAATCTCATCCAATTCGAAATCAGCCCACTAATGCCGAATGTCTTTTATCGAGATTGCGGAGCATTTTATCATTCACCTCTTTTGGGTGGCGGGCATAGGAGACATACCAGTGAATTGTAAGGCAGATGAGCTTGCCAGAAAGGGCACAACCCTCGATGTTCTACCGCCAGTAGACATGATAGGCATGCCCATCGCTACATGTAACAGATCAAGCTGGATGCGGTCAAGAAAGCAAACTGCAATATATTAAATATTCAGGCAACTCTGGCCTAACTGCCACTGTCCGATAGGCCTACACGCAAAAAGACTAGGTCTCTTCAGCAATGACTTCTTCAGAAGCTGCTAAGACGAAAACTAGGAGGAAAGTATTACTCACCTTCTATGCTCTTGTCCTGCTCGCTCTCTCAGTAAAAGGAAACTTCATCTTGGAGAGTACTCCTTCGACAATCTAGGTGAGCTGGCTAACAGCAATGTTAGAAACCTCCTTCACGACATAGTTAGCTCTGAATGGTTCAATTAGGCGAACGAATATAGGAAAGTCGACAGATCCACGTGGTACCACAACGGACCTTTATGGTCTTAGTGTGCAACTATTACAACCTAACCTAGCCTTTTCAGCAACCTGAATATCTAAATAGATGAAGTCTACTTCCATCGCCATTTGCTAGCAATAAAACCCGTTTACAATTAGAGATTACAATTATATGACATCATCAAGCTGGAAAGATGTCATTAAGTTGTACCACTACACCGTATCATGATGACATTTTGCATCCAAAAAGACTTTGACGAACTCAAGGACCTGCTTGTATTGGGTGGAAGCACGGAAAGATGTGGATCGTTATTGCATTAAATGTGATATTTGTACGTCAATGAGTGTCCTTCAAAAAATGACTCAAGGAACTCTGTAAATTTGCCTGACGCGTAGGACCACTGGGATGACTATTTGCAATGGATTATCGTTTATCTAGTTAGGAGTCAACAAAAGAAAAACCTTTCGAAATGAAGTAATCAACTTAATATGCGACTGCATCAGAATTTACTTATTGGAACACCACCCAATTCGGATCCCTAAAAATTATATGAGATTTACCCAAAAGCTAAAGGACCAATACAAAGAAATTCATTACCGAGCAAGATCTGAATGACAACATTCGGCTCAAAAAATGAAAAGTATGCATGAGGTATGACTTTATAGTAAACGTTCCTCAATTACTGGTTGGAAGCTTTGCGTGGTTTCACATCCCCAGGAGGAAGGATGCAGACCATACCGTATCATAAAAGTCATACCCGTCACGACGTCAACATTAGGATTGAGAAGACGCCACAATAATGGAATAGCGTCGTTGTTAGGGTAACCATCAATAAATACCTAGTCCTGCAATAAGTTCTGTTACACAATTTCCAGCGCTTACCGTTCAAAACTTCCTGCAGGAACGTTTTTTTTTTTCAGAACACAGGTACTGATCAGTGTCGAATACTAGTCAGTTTGGTTTCAGTTTGCAAACTATTAACATGTAGTGGGGCATTAAAGAGAATCGAATTGCAGCAATAGCATTGCATAAGGAATGAAGGAGTGCTGGCCAAATTTTCTAGTTGCTCAAACCACTCGAAATATCGAGAATACTCGTTTATCGGGCTATTGCTCGCTTTGGCGAATTCTCTGGAGTAAATGACAGGCCAAGAATTGGTCACTCACGCGTCGTCGTCCGAACGAGTGCGGTAGTAAAAGCAATGTGTGAACGAATTCGGAGAAATCCATTTAGGAAGCATCAACCATAGGCTAATTCGGGATGATCTGCATATGAAAGCCTATCGTCGGTCGACGGCTCATCTTCTAACTCCTAAGCCAAACAAAATTAGACTTGAAAAATACAAACGACATTTGCAGTGGCATGAGGACAATGGCCATGAAAATTTTCTGTTTAAGGATGATAACATTTTTGCCGAAGAAGAAGTTTTCAACAAACAAAATGATAAATTTATGCCACTTCATCTAAGTAAGCGTGAAAAGTTTTGTCAAGAGTTCAACGTGGCTATCCTCCCGCTTATGTAAAGGTTATGTGGGGGGTTTCTCACCGTGGTGTCGCATCCCTCCATTTCTGTGAAAAAGGAATAAAAACTGGTGCAAAGGCCAAGAAGATGTGCTAAAGGATACTGTGAAGGATTTGACCCAATACACTTTTCAGTAGTTACAGATAGATAGATGTTCCCATTGGACTCTGCTGCTGTGCACAAAACAGAAACCAGGCAGGAGTGGCTCAGAGTGAATATTACTGGCTTTATATCAGCAGAAGGTTGGTCATCGAGGAGTCCAGATCTGAATCTACTGGATTATGACTTGTGGTCAGAATCGGAGCACATTAATTGAAATACTCCCCCCGATCACCATGGAAACCGTACGTAGCGCTATGTCCCAATGGCCACAGCGTTTGAAGGCTTGTGATAAAGCAAAAGGCAGTCATTTCGAGTGAATTCATTTATTTTTTAATAATCAATGTTATGGTCTAATAAAAAAATAATTTTGAAAACAATATATTTACCATTTTTTTAGCATTTTATATTTGTAACGGAACTTGTGGCAGAACTGGCTACATTTCGACCGAATTTCGACCAATTTATGAAGCGGAATTTTATGGATCTGTAAACTACCCCAAAAAATCTGATTTAACGTTTGACAGAAGAGGCAATCGATGTCATGACAAGTTTTCACTCTCGATTTTGTGCAAGCCTAATAAAGTTCCTAAGAGTTAAGCTCATGTTGGTTTTGAGTAGACCAATAATTTATCAACACATCTCTTCTTTGAGTACCATAAAATCCGCGAATATCTAAGGCAAAGATACCATCCATATCGTCCAAAAATCAGGACCACCTTTCATCCAGATATGCACTCGCTACCGGTATCGAATAGTGTTATTGTGAAAACAACATTCGGTTAATGAGTAAGCGGTTACAAAGACTTAATAAAATGCTGTGAGAAGAATCTTACCAATAAGTAGTACCAACTTATTTAAGAATGAAGTCCAACAGAAAACTGAGACTTTTCGAAACATTGGATTTTTTAGCGTATCGTTGGCACAATTAACAGAGGCATTAGCCGTCACACCTCTACTGTTCAATCAGCCGCCATTTGTGAACGCCTAAAATAAATTATTATCTTCAATATGATGTATCTTGTCGCACATCTAGAACCTTTAGCTTTTCCTAAAAATAAGCAAATAACTTCAAATGGATAATAACCACCATTTATAGATTTTAAAACCACAAAGACTATCATCCTTTTAAGGCACAAACTAGTGCCATGTCATGGTACCGCCAGACTGAATATTTTCTCTTTAAAGTGAAATCCAATTTTTACATAATCCCTAAATCAGCTGTAAACACTCTCCCAAGATACATCACTTCATCGAAGCACACTCTGCCGCACTGGCACACCCAATTCCATTCCATCACAACCCAGAAACGACTTCCAACATCTCCTCAACAACTCGTGTTCGCCTAAGTTGCACATAACCTTCGACAAGCAAACAATTCATCGTGTTGACTATGCAAATCAAAATGCATAAATCCCTTATAGGGTTTCGCCTAACAGAATGTAAATTAATTTTAAGGACCGCTTGGAAGCTACTTTGGTCACATCGTGCCACAACGGATGGAGAACATTTCCAGCGATTTGCATTGACAACGAATGTCAAGTTTTGCAGTTTGGCATTGTGCACCAGCACATGTATGTCGTACCATGTTGCCAAAGGTGAACTGTTCACTAAGCATGCAATAACTATTATCTGGCTAGAAGTCATAGAAGCACAAATGGTAGGACAGCTTTTCATAAAGCGGATTTAAGATAAAAAGCTTTTAGGGTTTACTGCGGTGATTCTACGTGAAAACGAAAGAGGTTGGGGGATTAAAGGTTCGGGAAATTAACTAATTTTCTCAAAGGGTGGTTTGAAGTTTTGCTTTAATTTGGAGATTGACATCTGGGTTTTGGCAAACTCAATTGTAGGAATTTGGGTTAATATTGGAGTCAGCAACACTTTGCTCGGTGGGACACGAAATGCGAATACAAAAATATTAAACTGTGGACATAACTTTTATGAAGGAGCCCAGTATCAGCTCTACCTTCTTGCTTAGCATTTCGTCCTTCAAGTTAAGAGTTTTGAACCCAGTTGTTTCGCCAAACGAAGTAGCAACAGTTCCCTACGGTAATTCTTCGCCGGATCTCTACTCGCAAAGCCTACGTTTACTCCAAGAAGGGTGAACTCCTGAACTACCTCAAAATTGTTGCTATCAATAGTGAAGTTTTGTCCTAGGCGGTGGACAGATGTTTGTTTGTTGATAGAATTTACTTAGTCTTGTTCGAAGCAGCTACTTCCAAGCTGCACGTTGCAGCGCGTGAGACAGATGAATCAGTTTTACTGGGATTCCGAATTCGGCCATCGCCACATAGAGCTCCTGACGATGTAGGCTATCATGCGCGGCTTTAAAGTTTATGAATAGGTATTGAGTTTCGACTTGAAATTCGTTGGTCTCTTCTTGGATTTGCCTCAGTGTGAAAATTGGTCTATGGTCGATCTGCCGGGCCGGAAGCCGCACTGTTACGTGCCGGTTAGTGTGTTGCAGAACGGTTTTAGACGTTCACACAGTCCGTTGAATAGGAGCTTGTATGCGGCAGTTAGAAGGGATATGCCTCGATAGTTCTTACAAGACATAGGATCGCCTTTTTCGTAGATGGGGCATATGGAGCTGATAATCCAGTCATCGGGGGAGTTTTTCTTCCACTCATACTTGGTTGATGATTCGGTGCATGCTCCCTATAAAAACTTCACAAAAGCATTTAAAAAGCTCCGCTGTTATGCCTTGAGAGCCTGCGGCCTTGCTGTTTTTAAGCTTTTTTTATAGCTAGGCCAACTTCTTCTATAACAGGTGGTGGAACTATTATAGAAGAAGCAGCTGCCCACTAAGCAGCTGCTGAAAATGCTGCTTAAACACATATACTTTTCCCTGCGCTTCGGTGACTAGGTTTCCTTCGCTGTCTTCAAGACCCTGCGTTCCGGTTTTGTACCCATCAGCAGCAAGTTGCTTGGCTTTTTTATAAAACCTCCGGATGTTGTTACGATCAAGCGACTCTTCGATCTCCTTGTGCTGGGAACCTGCGTAAGCCCTCTTCTTTCTACGCAGAGTCTTCTCTTCATCCCTTCTCCTGGCTCGATACTCTTCTCTCGCTGTCCTTGTTTTGCGCTGCAGTGCTTTCTTGTGTGCATCTTCTGTCACCTTTTTTTCAGTATACGCATTCATCATCATACCACGGGGTCCTTCTCGGTGGTGGCTGGTACCTACCGTGGTTTCGGCTACCGCCTTGATTATGTCGCGATACTGGCACCACTGATTGTTGGAGTCTGTGGTAGGTAAGTGCACAGAGGAGAGTTTCATACTCAGGCACTCGCTAAAGGCTCTGGCTACTCCCGGTGAGCTAAGGCGTCCAACGTCGAATTTCTTCTTCTGGGCAGTTCGTAGCTTCATCTCGTTGGACAGTCGAGATCTGAATCAGAGTCGACATTTGGCCCTCGGAATTTGTGGACGTCGAGAATGTTGGATGCGTTCCTCGCATCGAATAGCACATGGTCGATTTGGTTGGCGGTTCGACCGTCTGGAGAGCGCCAGGTTTCTGTGTGGATCCTTAGCCTTGGGTACTAAGTGCTACTTATCACCGTATTACGAGCTGCTGCAAAATCGATTATACGGTAGCCGTTATCTGTTGTCGTTTCGTGGATTCTGTGCTTACCAACTAGAGCGCCACAGATGTTTTCATTTCCGACTTTAGCATTGAAATCCCAGAGTAGGCTAGATACATCCAGGAGGTCATAAAACTCCTTATTGATGGGATCTTCAGCCTCGTCGGTAGGCGCGTGTGCACATATTAGGCTTATGTTTCATTAACCGAGGCTGGTTGCGTCTCCCTCATAACTAATGGTTTCTTCCATGTTCGGGAAGTTACCCCGACGGCAAAAACCCCAACCTAGAGGAAATTATTCCTCTATGTTACAAACTTATTTTCAAAACTAATATACGCCTATGGTATAGGGTTTAAAATGGTAGGGTATACAAATTATTTTTTATAGAAAAAGACCCAAAAAGTCGGCGTGATTTAAAATGATCTATGGAGGAAGTAGACGGTAGACGGTAGACGGTAGACGGTAGACGGTAGACGGTAGACGGTAGACGGTAGACGGTAGACGGTAGACGGTAGACGGTAGACGGTAGACGGTAGACGGTAGACGGTAGACGGTAGACGGTAGACGGTAGACGGTAGACGGTAGACGGTAGACGGTAGACGGTAGACGGTAGACGGTAGACGGTAGACGGTAGACGGTAGACGGTAGACGGTAGACGGTAGACGGTAGACGGTAGACGGTAGACGGTAGACGGTAGACGGTAGACGGTAGACGGTAGACGGTAGACGGTAGACGGTAGACGGTAGACGGTAGACGGTAGACGGTAGACGGTAGACGGTAGACGGTAGACGGTAGACGGTAGACGGTAGACGGTAGACGGTAGACGGTAGACGGTAGACGGTAGACGGTAGACGGTAGACGGTAGACGGTAGACGGTAGACGGCAGACGGTAGACGGTAGACGGTAGACGGTAGATGGTAGATGTAATGACATTTCTCAGCCTTCTAGACTTTGTTGATGGCTTAGTGCATAAACACTTCTATGGCATCTCCTCCATACTTGAAAAGTTCAGCTGGTAGTCCGTCAGAACCAGCTTTTTTATTGTTCTTCATTTTTTAATACGGCTTCACTAACTTCTTCACTACTTTGGCTCTGCGTTAAATCTTCATTGACTTTAGGTGGCCTGGTTTCTTGCCCTACCACTCTCTCAATATTGTGTGTGACACTGCATGTGACCACTAGGTTTCCATTTTTTATTGCATAGAGCCTGTGTTACTACTTTGAACCTGCTTGGTGTTTTGGTTTTCTGTAGAATTAAGGGATGTTCTTCTTATCATGAGACCCTTTCTACGAAGAATTTTATTTCTCTCTTTTCTTTGACATTTGGCTTTTCTGTCAGCTAATTTTGGTATTTGCAAATATCACCATACCATGGACATCTCTTCATGATGTTTATAGACCCCGGTTCACTAAGGCGGCCAACAAGAAGTCTCTATTTTTGCACCATTTGTGTCTTCATCTCTTTGAAAAGTCGGATTGTGAATTTGTCGACGAGTCGAGGTTCGCACCTCTGACTGTGTGTACGAGGAGGTTTTTTACAGCATGCATCACAATGCTTGTAAATTTAAGTGGCGGTTCGTGGGAACCTAGTGCTTTAACTTTAATACATGCTGTCGCAAAGTCTGCAAAGGTATTATCTGATGTGCTTTCGTCGACGCTGTGCTCTCCAATTAACAAGGCCAAGATGTTTTCCTTACTGATTTTCACATTGAAGTTCGCTAATATGAGTTGTAAAATCTATCTTTGCTAAAGTCTTCACTCTTATCTGTAGGGGCGTGTGCACATAGGCTGATGTTAAACATTTCTCTGACGCGGATCAAAGCCGGGCGATCACTCATAGGCTTAAAGTCGAATAATTCTGACCCAAGTCGGCTCCCCACAACGAATCCGCATGTGCGGCCTTGGGTGGCAGCTGTAATAAATGTCGCACAGTATTACGGTCTACCCTATACCGCACGAGGGTAGATTTGTTTTGAGTATCACCCGGGATATACAGAATACATACGTTTTAAATTCATACTCGTAAGACGTTTTCCGTGGTCGTTGAGGGGATCCGTTATCCGAGGCTGTTGCCTCTCTCATAACTATAGCTATTTTTAAGTAGTATGGAAGTTACCCTGGCGGCGGAACCTTCAACCAGTTCCTATTTATCAGATACCCCTAGAACACGGGGCCATCAGTATCCATTATCTTGACTTGTTGTTCGGATATGTCAAAGCAGCGCATTAAAGTTTTTCACTTTGTCCATCCTTACTGGGAATCTGCTCGCTATAGACTTTGTGCTTAGTGTGATGGCATCCTTCCCGCCCTTATTTTCCCCCTCTCCCGCTCTTATATGCTGCCTTCAAGAATTTGCACAGGGATTAGAACCCTACCCACGGTTACTCATAGGTCGCCACGATAAATCTGACAGTCGGAGTTCATAGACATCAGCTAAAATGAAACTCAAGGTTTCATATAATGAACGACGAATATCCAATAACTTAGAAATGTTCAAAAGAAACTCCGGCGTTTAAGATGACCATGAAGAGCAAAATGGCATCAATGGTCTGCGCAGACATTAAATACTCTGGAGGAAGACCACGTCTTAAGTGGTACCAAAAATTATAAGGTTATGCAGATGACCCATTGAGAACAAAAAAACAAAAACTTTTGCTCACCAGCATAATGGTACGGGCGGTCGGTGGCAGTGTGCACACATGAAAAACGAGATCAAAACATATGGCGGGCTATGCCTGCACGATCCGCCATAGAACAGTTTTTCTTCTATGCAGTGTGTTATCTATATGACTTTATAATCCTTGGTGATACATACACAAACCCACTAACTAACTTGATATTGCCACTGAAGCCGGTTTATCAAAGACCAGTCTTTATGGAGAGGCGTGTTGACTGAACCCCGATACATTTCCTCCTGTTTCGTCACTTAAGTATGTAAATAATAAATTTCAGACAAGATATTCCAACATTTGCCTGTTTAAATGTAGAAAAGTATTTAATGGTTAATGGAAATTTTGTGATATATAAATGACGGTTCTTACATTCGCAAAATAACATACCGGAATCAAAGGTTCCATTAAATAAAGAAAACCGAAGTAAACATTCAGCACTTCGTCAAATGCATCCTGGTGTGGCTGTTTCGAGATAAGGATTTAGTCCAAAGAATAGAAAACGGTCGACTGCAGTAGCTTGGTTCTATTGAGCAAATAAAGAAATGGCTCCGTCCAAGAGAATCTTCATATACCAGCTCCCAGTTGGGAAATGGCACAGATTACATACATGCCAGAGCGTTCCAGCCTTCAGAGGCAATACCCAATGATAGTATAATTCTACAATATGTCTAGCCCTTACTGAACATAAACCCACTTTTCCTCCTTCAGTAAAATAGCAAAAGGATACACTTCGGAGAATCAAAGAAGTAATAAACCTCTTGAAATCCTACTTCACCCGTTTATCCTATTATATCTTCGCCTGAACCCTTTCCCAATATCATCCATTTCGTTTACAGTCTCCATTGACCCTTATTGCAGATTTGTTCACACACATGAGCTCCTTTATTGATACTCTTGTGTGTGCTCTTCTCTTCTTTCCTGCAACTGACTCCTTACTAAACTTTTATTAAATTAAATTTGTGATTTGCTTTCAGTGTGTGCTTAGAGGACTCCCCGACCAAAACTCTTCTCATAAGGACAATAGTATACTGTTACAATGACCTCAGCTAGTTGGAGTATAATGTTGAGTGCAAAAAAAAACTTTAAGAAAGCTCACCGACTTGTTTCTTCGTCATTTTTGGAAGAAATTTATCACGCTCGTCTTGCACACAACAAAAGGAAGGAGTGAGTACTGAACAACCGTTTCAGTTAAATAAGTATACGTACGTACGGTTGAATAAGGTTGTTGTCATCCTTTCAGTCGCGCTTTTGAAGTTTTTTTTTTATTATTATTTTTTATACTATTAGCTCTCAAAGGATATGACAAAAAAAGTAGCAAGCAAAAATGTTATTTATTTAGGAGCGTGCTGTAGAAAGGATATCTCTCTATATTAGGTACGTGCAGGAGATAAACGATTCTGCAATTGTTTTCTTTTAGCTTAAGTCTTTTCGACTTGAATCGTTGTTGTTGTGTGGGTGTATACATTTTTTTTTAGTTAGCTTTTCGTAGTTTGGCATCTTTATCATTGTATAGTCCTGCTTACTATTTGTCTTACCCTTAGTCACTATTGTGTGTGTCTTTTATTTCTATTATACTGCGTAGGGAAAAAAGACCATGTTGGGATGGCAGAGTCACGATTGCGGAATGTCTTCGGCTGAGAACGCTTTAAAACTACAAAGTGAGTCTATGGTGGAATCCTTTGTTGAGTGATGTGTGCAGACAATCATTTCACATCATTTACGTGTGTTTGCTTTTCCTCGTCATAGATGACAGAAAGGATTTTTTTGTTATTTTGTTGTTGTTTTGTTAAATGACTCCTTAGTGCTCTGTGCGACATTCATTGCAATGCAGCATGCAGGATAAATCGAGTGTGAGGTGAACATTTATTTTTTCTGACACGATATTTGCGCTGGTATGCACAAATGATATGTTGTGCGTTATGGTTCAAAAATCTCCTTACAGAATTTATTAATGGAAGGAGTTGCTGCAGAGGTTAAAAGTGAAATTTAAATATGGAGTTTTTTTTTATTTATTTCCAGTAATTCCTGCCTTTAGTTGCAAACTTTAAGTTTACTTAAAGGATTTTAGTCCTCTACTGCGCCGACTACCTGGCTTTGCATTAAAAATTATGTGGGCCTGTCGATTTGAAATCTTTCTTAACAGCTGTCGCTATTAAGTTTATTACTGAACATTTGAAAAAAATTGTTTTATCCATGCTTCAGCGTCGTATAGTAGGACTGGGATGATCAGGATCTTACATAAGACCTTCTTCGAGTATATATTCATTGAGTGAGTGTATAATCCTTTTATCTCCTTTTTTTGTGTAGCTTAGCAGGAGGGTCACGCTTTTCGGAATCCTAGTACAGCTTAAGTTTATGTATTTCTTTCATGACTTTTCAACAACAATTCCCAGTCGCCGATTTGATTGAAACAAATAACTCAATCTACACGGTTGGGTCGAAAACAGAATCAGGAGTGGGTGGAGGTGTTTTCCCCGTGATGCTTAACCTGAGCATGCTCTTTCAACTTTTTCAAGCATTGTAGCGTTTTCCAGGCAGATATCATGGCAATCAAAGAAGCCTTGCGATGCATATTAGGATCTTCAGTGACAACAAAGCGGCAATAAAATCATTGTAAGCAATCTCGTTCAATTCGAAATCAGCCCACGAATGCCGACCGTCTCTTAACGAAATGGCGGAGCATTTTACCATTCACTTCTTTTGGATGCCAGGCCACAGAGACATAACACAGAATTGTAAGGCAGATGAGCTAGCCAGACAGGGCACAAGCCTCGATATTCTACCGCCAGTAGATACAATAGGTATTCCCATCGCTACATGTAATTTACAGATCAAACTGGATGCGATCAAGAAAGAAACCGCAGATGGATAAACGACGTAACGTGTCAAATATCCAGGCAACTTAACTTTAACCAGAACAGTTCCATCTGCTTGACAATGCTGAACAGATCTGATGTTTGATCTGTACTTACAGGACACTGTTCCATAGGCCTACACGCAAGAAGACTAGGCCTCTTGAGCAATCACTTCTCAGAAACGGCTCAGACGAAGAAAAGGAGGAAAGTATTACTCACCTTCTATGCTCTTGTCCTGCTCTCCCAGTAAGAAGGAAATTTCATCTGGGAGAGTATTCCTTCGACAATCTAGGCTAACATCAACGTCAGAAACCTCCTTAGCTACATAGTTAGCTCTAAATAAATAAAAATAAATTTATGGCGCAACAGGCTTGTTAGTACCCAGGGACTAGCTTTTTTTCTCACAACCATTCATGTTTGCGTGTGTACTGCTTAGCACGATGGCCGGACCTCCTGTTTTATGTCGAATCCGAACGGCTAGGTTGAGATAAGCTTTTCATGACAATTGATACTACTCGGATGATTTGTCCGATCATCACGAAAGGAGGGCCAATGAAAAATCATTTAGGTGTTGCTACGGCTAGGAATCGAACCCAGATCTTCTGCGCGGCAGTTCATCGCACTAACCATCGTGCCACTGAGCCCGTCACATAGTTAGCTCTGAATGGTTCAATTTGCGAACGAATATAGGAAGGGCGATAGATTCACGTGGTACCACAACGAACCTTTATGGTCTAAGTGTTCACGCGCATCGCGTGTAGCCACTGCCACCTAACCTAACTTAGGTCGGGTGGATGGTAGTTCTTGTTGTAGTCGGTAACAATAAAGGGTTTTTTCTATCTGAGAGCAGGAGACTGCTTGCTTTCCAAGTTTACGCGAAAATTCTGCTTACTCACATTTGATCCTGGTCCCCCATAATCAGATTTCGACTTGTTTGTGGTCTTCTAAGCTAAGCTGGTGAGTTGATAAAAAGGCGGTCGTAGGTAGCGGTTGTTATTGCACCTTGGTCCGTTCTCACTTGCCCCTTGGTCTACATAATTCAACTGAAACTTTATTAGCATATTTCGGCTTTTTCTGTAGCATTTCTCTGAAAGACTGAATGAGTCGGAGTGAGCCGTTTATTGATATTATTGAGAGACTCCTAGAAGAGTTTCTTTATAGGAACGTGGAAAATTTAAGCCTTATTGGCTCTTAACGAGTAGGTAGTCTTAGACTTTTTTTTTCAATTATGGTAGCTGTTTACAAAATCTTATCCGAATATTCCATTATTTTGCTCACCATATCACTGACCTAAGCAAATATAAAAGATTTTTAATACCTTTTTGCATGACCCCTCCAGCGCCATGTTTTCTAATTTCATTGGTAGTGACTCATTGGGCCCACTAGTTGTTCGCATGCAGACTTCCTGTTAGGTTAGGCAAGGTAAGGTAATATTATTCACGTTCTATTCAGGAAAGGCTCCATACATGATGTCATAAAATTCATCTTTGGCAGATTTTCAAAATCAGGGAATATTCGGATAAGATTTTGTATACAGCGTCCATAATTGAAAAAAAGTCTAAAATTACCTACTCGTTAAGAGCTAATAATGCTTACATTTTCCACGTTCCTATAAAGAAACTCTTCTAGGAGTCTCTCAATAATATCAATAAACGGCTCACTCCGTAGTCCCCGGCTTAAAGTCGATTACTAAGCCGGCTCCCCACAACAAATCCGCATCCTTATAGCATTGGGTAATAATAACTGTTGCATGTGTTTGGTTTTTTCCCGGCTTAGCCTATACCGCGTGAGGACAGATTAGTTTTGAATAGCACCCGGGGTGAACAGCGTACGTCCATTCCAAATGTATACTCGTAAGTCGCTGTTCGTGGTCATTGACGGGATCCGTTATTCGAGGCTGTTGGTACTCTCATAACTGTTACCTGTTACCCTGGCGGCAGAACCCTTAACCAATTCCATTTTATTAGACACCCCTAATAATTTGTAATCCATTTTTGCATGAGCCTTCCATAGCCGTTTTCTGATTTGATTGATGGTAATGGGCCCGCTTGTTGTTAGCGTGCCAACTTCCTGTTAGGTTAGGCTAGGTTAGGTTAACGTAAACTATTCCGAGCTAATATGAATGGATTAGTGAAAAATTCGTTAAGACCTACGGAGTATATAAGCCACTGGTTTTTTTTATGTTACCACAGATAGTGCGCCAGGATACTCTCTTTCCATTTTTATATCTCCTGTCAGAAGATTTAAAGGTGCCCCAAGTCTAGTGCCTCTTTGGAGCTCTCGTCTCGTTTTACAGTTGCCTAACATTTTTATTAACAATGCCGAGGTTATAATTCCACCAGGAAGGCTTGGCATTACCACAAGGCGATTTGATTGTACATGTTGATGATCTTCCATCGCTTAAGGCGGGCTAGTGAGATGGTTCCACTATGCCACAATGGTATTAAGTTCTGTTTTGTTACTCGGTTGTTTTAAGGTGCCGACGACATTAAATGATGAAAGCAGATTTGGGACGCTGCTTTCGCAATTATGTTCCTTAGCTTGCCCTGAGTTAGGTGGGCCTTGAAGATATCACAAAACTAAGCATTCTCATCTGAAACCCGATACAAATTCGAAAAAGGTCAGAAGAGGATTTTAGCAAATTTATTCTGCATGAAATGTACCTGGATAGCTTTCTTCCATAAGATGGTAAACTACCAAATATTCTTGAAAAAAAAAAATGGCATCGACTCACGCAGATATTCACTTTGCCCGATATTACCCCAGATTTAGGACTATCATCTACAAATACAAAGGTATCTCAATTAAGGAGACCATTACCTCTTCCCTCACACTTCTACTAATACATTTTAGTGGTGCTGGTTGGTTGAATTACTATATATTCCGAGTGTATAACTGCAAAGGACCTTAAAGGCGTTAGATTCCGATTCATCTTCGATTCCGATTATTCTCGCCATGAGAAGTGAGAAATGCTTACCTAAATGCAGTCCTTATGAGTCGATGTTTTCCTCTACTGCACATAACATTTTGCTGGAAATGGAAGACTCTGCGATCAGAATTGTTGGTATCCATTCGCCCTACTTTTCTAAGGCATCTTAAAAGTCGAATGCGGAGCTCTGTAGATCTTAATATTCATGACCCACAAACGCAAACAGAACTAAAGGCTTTAAAAGCTTTCCTTGTAAAATTGGATTGTTATGAAAGGATCATAATGTCATTTCATTTGTCTAAATATTCAGACGACAGAAAACGGCTACACGCATATACCTAGAAAGTGTCGATAAGAAATACGGTCTTAGCATAATTCGATAGGTGACTTTCTGGAGACCGTGTATACGATGAACAACCAATATTCTGCGCATGGAACTCGAAGCTTTATGATCTAAAAATCACGGTTTTACCATATTTCATGAAGAAAACTACTTAAATGGCATGGTTTCTGACAGATTGATGCTATTCGCCCAAAAAGATGAACTCCAGGACATCTTGGTATCCCAAACTTCTTAATGAAAAACCTACAAATAGAAGCAGTCTACATTTTCACTACGTTGTTTAAAAATGCACTGAATAATGCACATTTTCCGGTACACTGGGAAAAGCCGGTGGTACAACGTATCCCTAAAAAGAACAAGGACAAAACAAATCCTGCTCTCTAACAAACTACCACCTCTCATCAAATCCACTGTTCAGAACTTCAAAAAACTTTTCGTGAGGTACCGATTAATTGCTGACATACCCTCTTTTCGGTTAAGAGCTTCACTCAAACAGTTCGCCCCTTCCTAATTACTCATTGTCATCGTAAGGAGTACTTTCAAAATTAAAAGCTCACCTCAATGCCATCCCCACTTCGTCCACATGCATTTCAAGGCATACACATAAAATCTATCAATTGCCGAAAGACTTAACAACCTCAATAAAAATCAACTTCCTAATCTCCACGTTTGGTGCACAAATAATGGACGAACGAAAATATCTACAAAAAGGACTCATCCAAGTGGCCACTGAAACCACAAGGAATAACTCAATATTTTTGTTTGGTTGTTCACAACTCAGGACTCAATTGAAAGGACCAACTTTGATTTGTTCTTTTGCAATTCGCCACATGGTCATACAGCCCATGTGCATGGATACTCCCAGAAGCGTTTTGGTTGTTGTTCTACTTCGTTTTTTTTTTATCCTGTTCGTCCTTTTTTGTACGTTGAATTGGAAACTAGGTAACAACATGCAATGAATTTCAATGAGTGCCGAATGCAACTTTAAGTTGTATGCGATTCTGTGAAATGCAATATCTATCTGAAGATAGGTATATGTGGATGTCTGAGGCAGACATGTTAAAATCGTTTAAATCCATCTTCCGATTTTTTTTCTTTGGGAAATAGATAAATCTCTACAATTGATGGTTGAAATTGAGGTTACACTGGGATGATTTCGGCTATAGGACTGTTTTTTGTACTTATACGACATTTGTTTGAATGGCGCCAATGCGGGGATCGTTGTGGGATATCTCGTTTTTGCGTTTTTGCCTTAAGTGTCAATTTTAGGAGCGTTTGCAATCGGAAATTATTTGCACAATCATGACTATTTCGGAACTTGAAAATGTGGTCAAAATTTGGTAAATCGAACAGTTTGTGAGATATGAACAAGTATGGGTTCCGGATGGACCCATAATTGATTTTTTAATTTCCTTGTACACGTGTCGATGGTGATTTTGGTATTTTTTTAAAATTTATTTGTTTGTGAAATGGTTGAGTGTTGTAGAACGAGGGTGAACTCTGATAAAACTTAAATTGCCAACGCCCACTCGTAGTATCTTGACTACAATTCAATTGTGCTTACCGTAACTCCAAGTGGTAACCATCGTATTCTCTAATCCAACAGGATTTGACCTGCTTAACTTAATAGTTGGAGTGCAACACTATTAAAAGCCTGCTGTCTTCAAGGGAACACATGACCCTGTGCCTTTGAGCTAACTACAGGAGTGATACAGCGGAACAACTAACAGAAGTCTTAAGCTACAACAAATTAGATATTACTGCCATCCAGGAAATACATTGGGATAGGGCGACCAAAAATGGGATGGAAAACTGTGGCATCTACTACTAACCGTAGTATAGTGAGCAGAAACAGCGACTATTTGGATGTGTTTTTGTTATAAGAGCCAGATTTAGGCATGAAGTCTTATGTTTTCGAGACATGCATTGTTACGATCCGCATTTCGGCCACATTCGTCAACATTAGCTTTATATGCGCTAACACTTCGACGCAGGAAAGAGACTATAAAACTTATAAGCGACTACCTAAGTACGATGTAAACATCGTGCTGGGAAATTTTCTCAGTATTGTCGCAAAACACAGCCTGCGCTTTCGCTCTGGAACGAAATATTACTTATCTCCTCCCCCAGATACCCATAAGGGGACATGGCTGTTTCCAGATAAACGAACGGTTAATCAAATTGATCACATCGGGATTGACAAGAGACACGCGTCCAGTATTTTGGATGTCCAAACATTTCGAGGGGCTAATAACGGCTCGGATCACTAACTTGTTGCAGCCAAGGTAAGAATGCGGATATCCACCACGTCACAATGAATCTGAAATATACAAAAAAAACAACCAAAAGCATATCCTACAAGATCCTGTATTAACCATGCTATGTGCATGCCTAAAACCGTTTTTCAACAACCCGATGGCTCTTATCAGTGTGGGTTAAGCCAGGAAATTCCAACATTGATGAAAAAACCCAATTATCCACCACTCCACAATGAATCTGAAATATACCGAAAAAAAATAGTAGCATAACATATCCTACAAGATCCTATATTAACCGTGCTGTATGAACGCCTGAAACCGTTTACCAACAACCCGAAGGCACTTACCAGTGTGGGCTTCGGCCAGGAAAGTCCACAATTGATGAAAAAACCCAATTAGTCCAAATTGACACCCACAAGCTGTGCATCGATTTTAAAGAGCCGCATGCGACAGTATTTGTAGAAACGAACTATACAGAGGACGGGCTCATTGGAGCGATAAACTGGCGCGCAGAAGGTCTGGGTTCGATTCTAAGCCAAAGCAACACCTAAATGATTTTTCACTGGCCCTCCTCTCGTGATGATCTGACAAATAATCCGAGCAGTATCAACTGTCAAGAAAGTTTTATCTAAAAATTCACCGTTCGGAGTCGGCCTAAAACAGGAGGTCCCGCCATCGTGCTAGAAGTACACACGCACAAATTAATGGTTGTGAGGAAGCTTGGCGCTGGGTACAAGCGCCAAAAATTTGTATGTTTTTAACTATACAGAGATATGTCTATAGTTTTGGCATACCGCCCAAACTCCTTCGGCTGTGCAGGATGACGATAGAGAATTCTCTCTGCTCCATCAGGGTCGAAAATGACCTCACCGAAACATTCGATACCAGAAAAGGATTTAGGCAAGGCGACGCACTGTCATGTTGAGAGGATTGTGCAAAACCCCGAGCCAAGACTATTGGCAATTTCTAGTCTAGAACTATTCGAGCTGTACTGTGACAAAGAACTGGTCAAAATCTTCGTATTGGAAGTTTGGCCTTTACATGTACTCCTGGATGCAGAGTCTTCGGTTCCCAGAAAGACGTCGGACGCAGTTGAGGAAGACTGCGCGCGCTACATAAGTAGAAACTGACCTCAACCCAGTTGAAGTCCGCAATTGGAGGCAGTTAACTAAGGACCGGCTAATTGGAGAAGCATGTTTGTCAAAGCCTAGGTTCATTCCGAACTGGAACAATACTTAAGAAGAAGAAGTATCCTAAGACTAGGTGCATCATCTAACCTTGTAAACTTTAGTTAGTTGGATAAATATGTTGGTACAAGTGGCTCTTTACTACGATTTTTTTTTTTGTCAAAAACTAATGCAACATGCCATTTGTTGTGTCAGTGAACTCTAGATCTCGACAAGTATTCATAAAGTGACAAATCTGCAAGTCCAACCCAAGAAATAAACTTTTACTGAAATCATAGATCACAGAACTTGAATAGTTCCCACATTCAGTCTATCCCTTCGCATTACCCCAACTGTTCTTTTTTCCACGTTCTCACATTCGCAAAATAAATAGTCCCTCCGCATACATAAAAGCCTAAAGTAAGTTATTCCACTCATAAGAACAAATTGCCGACTAAAATGTCCCATGAATTTCAAATGGAATTGTTCCGGCTTCCTATCCGAGTACGCGCCGCCCTATCCAGTCGTTGCTCTTTTTCCGGGCAAAATTCCAGTGTACGCGAACATTTTTCCTCGGAAAGGATTGTTCTTCCACTCCCTGGCCGGAGATAAAGGCGAATGTGTGAGCGCAATTATGTGCCTCTGTGTGTGCGGTTGGTTACATACTCGTACACATCTCTTTAATCATATAAATGGGGTGGCATGCGCGTGATTCTGCACCACAAAAGTACGACAAACGACAACTACAACGCACCCACCAGCAATACCAACCCCCTCACGTGTACCCACCGCTTTTGTGTGCCATTACGATGATCCCGCTCTTGAGAGAATCCATCATATGAGATATGAGTCGAGAGTCCTCCGCAGTGCATATGGGGAGCGAATTTAGGACATGCTGGGACTACGAAGCGAAATTGTTTGTACAATCAGACACGACAGAAATGCGAGGTAAATTACTCTTTCTCAAGTGTTTGGTTGCAGCAGGGAAATGCAATGAGTGCACCGTCTCCCAGGAGTAATGGGAATTGTTAATTTTCCAATGCTCGTCATCTTCTTTAATCTAATTTCTCTTTATTCGAGTCTATTCTGGTTACACCAGTGTCGACGATGAAGACGGCCGTCATGATTATCACAGCCCCACTTTCGCCAGGATACTGAATTCGGATCTGGGTCTGGGTCTTTCTTTCACTGCTGCAGCTTTCGTTGCTTTTGATAAAGAAAAGCAATTAAAAATTTTAAAATTGCTTTCAAAATACTTCATGCATCGTCATTTGTACCCGCACTGCTCCCTTTCTGCCGGTACAACTGGAGATCCTTTAATTGTCAGAAGTTCTGTTAAGGCTCTCGTATCTTGCTGCCCTGGCATAGGAATGAACTTTCTACGATATAGAGCGAGATGGATAATGCCTTAGATTTATTTTCAGCGTTCCCTTGTTCTCACCTAATGCAGTGTTAGCTGCCTTCTATATTTCATCTTACTCGCAATGGTAACCTAGTTGAGCATCCAGCTACTGTAAAAGGGTTTTTTTTTTGTTCTGTATTTCAAGTCGACCGATGGTGGCCCTACTTATAAATGCGTTACACATTCCACCGAACAGAGGAATGAAAGTTGCAAAATGTGAACGTTATACCCCCGTTTTTTTGCGGTCTTGCGGAGAAAAAGTTGTTTTCTCTTTACCAAGAAGGAAAAAAAAGGAAAAAGGAAATTCCAATATGTAGCTGGAGTAGGGAACATAAATATACCACAAACCCTTCTGTAGAATATAATTCTCAAAATGGCCTTCGGGATGAAGGGTGGGATACAGAACTCTTGTTGGTCCCTTTTAAGCGTTAGATATTCCGCTTTTTCTTTGATTTCCTTTCGATTTTGTTTTTTTACGAGCATGTATCTCTTGAGGAATGGATGTCGAAATTACCCGCATAAATAGTCTACGTTTACACCTTGTACCTACTGAACTTTTTTGATTATGTAGATTGAATGTTGCTATGAAAACGGTGGAAAGGATACGAAATAGGGAACTTTAACAATTTAAGATATAAATATTCATTTTAGAATTCAGTCAATGCCACGCCCTTTGTGACCTCCTTCTTGGGGATAGTCTTAAGTGGAGTTAGGTACCAAAGGGTTTTTCAATAAGAGCGCTAAAAAGTTTTTTTTAAATAAAACTAAAACGGTTTTGGATATCAATGAAATTCTTTGTTCCTGTAAAAGTACGTTCGATGCCATTATGTATGGAACTCGATTTCTTTTGCATGGCCACCACGGGAACGCTTGCAGAAGTCCATACGCTGAACCCAATTTTCGACGGTTTTCAAGCATAAATCGGCTGATACTGCTGCAATTTCACGTTCGATATTCGTGCGAAGTATATCAATCGTCGCTGGCTTGTTGGCATAGACCATAGACTTGACATAGCCTTACAGGAAATAGTCTAAAGGCGTCAAGTCGCACGACCGAGGCGGCCAAGCTACTGGACCATTTCGTGAGATAACACGTCCTCCAAACTTGGTTTCCTGTTGGAACCACATGTTCTCCAAGTCCATTTCATCCAATTGGGGCCAAAAATATTCGATTATCGTTGAACGGTAGCGATTCCCATTCACAGTAACGTGCCGGTCTTGATCATCACGGAAGAAGTACGGCCCAATGACGCCGCCGGCCAAGAAACCACACCAAACCGTAATATTTTTGGGATGCAATGATGACTCATGGAGTACGTATGGATTGCTAGCCAGAAATGAGCCTCATCGCTGAAGATGATTTTTTGATGAAAATCCGAATCATTTTCAAGTTGTTGCTCAGCCCAATTCACGAACATACGAAGCTTCTGGTGGTCAAGCGGCTTCAGTTCTTGCGTCAATTTAATCTTGTAAGGATGCAGGCCAAGATCTTTTCGCAAAATTTGCCACAACGATGGCACAGAGATGCCCAACGCTTGAGAACGACGTGTGAGAGACACATTTGGGCTTTCTTCAACTGAAGCCTCAGCGGCAGCAATATTCTCGACACTACGGGCACTTATTTGTCTCACTGGCACGGGAACATTTTGTACTATGCTTGTGGATTCAAATTTTTCCATTAGACGTTCAATTGTTGATCTGCTAGGACGATTATGACGACCATAAATTGGACGTAGCGCTCTTAACGTTTAGGCCACTGACTCCGAATTTCGGTTGTAAATTTTAATAATTTCGACTCGTTGTTGGATCGTATATCTTTCCATCATGAAATGGCAAACCTTACTGAAGAGAAATGTTAAAAGAGCGGCAAGAAATATGGCGTCGTTTGCTGTCCCTATCGCTCAACTTTTGTAGCGTTCCTGATATAACCTAACGGCTGCACATTGCAAAAAAATGTCTAGGCGCATCTAGGGCTGTGTAGGGTTAGGTTTCTATAGCTGCGGTAATGCATATGCTTTGAACTTTCCCCAGAAGATTCGGTTGGAGGCTGTTCTAGAACCGATTACTAGACTAACACATCATAAAAGAGTATGGGACTAACGACGGACACAGTTAAGCCAAACAAGGATACGTGATTGCACGCCCCTTTTGCCTTTTTACATGTTACGGGTGTTTTTAGAGGTTGGTTTTTCGAATAGAGATAAAACTGACATTTTGTGTTCAGTTTGGTTTGCCATTCATCATGAACAGGTTGACAAATGAGCAACGCTTGCAAATCGGGCAAATTTATTTCGAAAGTAGTGGTTCAGTTCGCGAAGTTTACTGCGAACAATTAATTCGGTTAACCATGGATCGTTTTCGCACTACGTTTACTCTGTGTGATAATACGCATCCGCAGAGACGTCGAACAGTGCGCACCGAAGAAACAATTGCCGCTGTAGAACAAAGTGTTGAAACGCGAATGAATCGATTCGACACCGTGCACAGCAATTAGAGCTTTGTCGATCAAATTTATGGAAGATTTTGCACAAAGATCTTGGATTACGACCTTACAAGATCCAGCTTGTGCAAGAATTAAAGCCGCGAGACTATACAAAGCGTCGTGATTTTGGTGTATGGGGCGAAAATGAGATTGATTTCGATGCTGATTTTCATCGCCAAATTTTGTTCAGTGATGAGGCTCATTTTTGGTTGAATGGGTACGTCAACAAGCAACATTTCCGCAAAATTTGAAGTGAAAGATCACATGAGACCCTTTAGATGCCATTATATCCATAAAAACGGACTGTTTGGTGTGCTCTTTGGGCTGGTGGAGTCATTGGGCCATACTTCTTCCTAAATGATGCTGCAGAGTCAGTTACCGTTAATGGAGACCGGTATAGAGCCATGATAACCGATTATTTTGTTCCCGAATTGGATGGCATGAATGTGGATGAGATGTGGTTCCAACAAGATGGTGCTACATACCACACATCGCACGTCACAATCGATTTATTGAAGGAAATATTCGATGAGCGCATAATTTCGCGGAATGGACCTGTCAATTGGCCACCTAGGTGATTTGACACCATTTGATTATATTCTTTGGGTATATGTGAAGTCGCTCGTCTACGCTAACAAACCAGAAACGTTAGGGGACTTGGAAGCCAACATTCGTGGCGTAATTGCCGACATACAGCCCCTAATGCTTGAGAAAATTCTTTTTTTAAGGGTTCGCGACTAGTATTGCGTCCCACAATAGTTCTTTAATGGTATCCCCCTTGCCAAAAAAAGCAATCTCGGTAGGCAATCACCGTCCAGCCTTTCCTTTGTAGATTTACTAGTCCCTGAATGACCACTATATTTCAAGGAAGAGAAGACAGGACTCCCACTTGCGGCTTGCCATAGCTTACCTAGCTAAGTGCGGATGAGACACCAAAATTTGGGTTAACTATAGTTTCAGTCAGTTGCTGATATGTTAGCACTCCCAACGAACAATCGACTTTCAAAGTGCCTTATGGACTGCTTCCGCTTTGATATTGTAAAAGGTTCCATCTAAATCACGAATGGTATGCTCTTTTGCTAGTAATGCGTTTTATATCATTTTTTTGCACCATCAGATCTGTGTCGTAACGAGCTTAACACAATCATCATCTACGAGCATATGATGCCTAGGAGTGAGTGAAGGGCTGTCTTAACCTTCTTTCCTTCGCAGTATGCATTTTTCGAGTTGCAGATCGCAGCCGTTTCAGTACTAGTACAGACTAAAATCCTTCAGTTTTAAATGTGAACTTTCTTCTGTTTTGCTGATGAAAACAACTTCTACTTACTTCGGCCTATGTCTTTGGGATGTATACTAAGGGCCGACATCTTGTCAGGGTGGTTAGTAGCCGTGGTAGCAGGATAAGTTGTAATGGAGCTCCACAGATATGTATAGTACCATCTTGTCCAGGAATTTGAATGGTGTGTAGGTTGTGTAATATAATACAAATGACTACATATTGGCCCTAAGCAATTCAAGCGTCTCTCTGCGCTCGCAATCAGGTTCCTTAGGTTGTTCGGAGGAATTGGTCCCACATAGTCGTGAGCCAAGTATGTCGAGACCCGCCAATAGTTGCTGTCTTTTGAAGTAGAAAGGCGACGGAAGCCGCTTTGAAATGTAATAGTTCCATCATTGTTGGCGTCAGAAGCGGACGCTAGAAGGTCCTCTTCTGTTAGCTCTTCGGTAGCACTCTCCAAATCTAGGTCTGCTGACTTATTGTTAATGCTAAAAAAGGTAGCGTTGTAAGGTTCTGGGTATTTATCCATGAGAGATGGAGTTTTCGCCATACCGACAGGTAGAGACGCCACGGTAATTAATTGGAAGGCCCATCTTACATGAACTCGAAGCCGTAGGGTAGAAAAGGTCAACTCTCGCCATTCTTACTGATACCACTAGTGTGACCGGTTTCGACGATCAGCCTGCTACGGTTGGCTTACTTTTCGGCTTCGTGTCGTCTGCCATTCCGGTTAAACTACTAACATCGCGCTAAGAAGTTTCGACAGAGTTACAGGGTCACCCACTTGGGTAGCCGGTCTTACCTTATGGTTCTGGTTTTGTTGAAAGCCATCTCCGTCTTCGTCGGCTTAGGGTCGCCCAGTTAGAGACGACACAGTAAACTATGTTGTAAACTATGACCGCCAACTTGGTTGATCTGGTGCAGTGCTAGGGTGGCAATGAGATTTGTCGCACCTGTAAACGTTCAGCAGAATGGAGCTAAGCCTATCGCTTGTGACTCCAGCTAAAGGTGCCAGAGGTTCCTCGGTTAATAATTTTGCAAAAGTTTCATCGTTGTCAATTCATCAATTATTGGTTGGAAGAAGCGGATTGCTGGAGGCATGTTTTACCTCAACTTTCCTTCATTTTTCCGATGTGATGCATCCATCTGGGTCACAGTTGTCAATTACCATGAATTCCAGCATCTGGCTGAAGGGAGGCTCATCTTACATGAACTCGAAGCCTTAGGGTAGGTTAGGTTAGAATCGTCAACTCTCGCCATCCTATTTGATACCACTTGTGCGGCCGGTTTCGACAGTCAGCTTTCTGCAGTTGGGTTACGTTTCGGCTTAGTGTCGCCCGCCACTCCGGTTAAACTACCTGCAACATCGCTGGGTATTCCCGATGGAGTTACAGGGTCGCCTACTTCGGTGGGCCGGTCTTACCATATGGTTGCTGGTTTTGTTGGAAGCTACTGTTACGCGAATATCCGATGGGAGCAGGACCTACGATTTTCCGGTGCGGTGATGATTATCCGTTTTATAGCACGTTTTGCGTTTCGCATACTATTACCGCTGAGCCCCGATGGTAGAGAAATTGAATCTGCGTCCCCACGCACGTGTCTCACGGTCGTATTGAGACAGATTTCATTGGTAGTGTCTGCGGATTCTTTGGTAGCGTTCGAGTCGTCCAGACCTAATTCCATTGCTGGGGTCGTTGCTACCATTGCTACAACGGATTGCTCCCTCGGGTTGCCAGCCGGCAATACCTTGTACCCAGCGACGGTGCTGGGGTGGGCGCCGGCGAACAGTGGCTTCCCATTGGTGACACTAGAGGTACCCAAACTTATTTCCATTGCAGAGGCCGTCACTTCTGCCATCTTATCCGCAAGTGATAGCTCCCTCATGTTGCCAGATGACATTAGTTTGACGTTCAGGTGTAGAACTCATCTCCCTCAAATCCACTGGAGTATTGGAGAGGGGAGGGTTGTGGGACATGGGGCTCGGGGCACGTTAAGGCAACAAATCGCTCGGCGCAAATCGAAGCCTTACGGTAGATTGATTCACAAGGGTTAACTGTTACAGAGTCAACTAGATCCGAGCTCGAAATCTTACATAATAAGGGTAAGGTGTACCATAGGTACCATATTATCTACCTGTACCAGGTTTTCCAACATTCCAGGGTTTTGGTTTGGCCATTGGCTTTCCCATTTTCACTGATACAGATGCACATTCAGTATCCTTCGGAGTGGATTCCGTTCCGCAGTTGCTTGGCTCAAACCATGTTTTCATGTTTTGTTTAGCTACGGCTATGCTAAACATGGGATGATGAAAGGTAATTTTTTTTGAGAGGGCGGTCTTCGCATTTTATTCTTTTGGTTATTTTTTTGGACAAACGAGTGGATAAAGTTGGTACACCTACATACATAGAGATCCGCATTGTGCAGGCAAGTTATTATTGGTATTGCCTGGTATTCTGATACTTGTAAAGGACTTATCATGTAGAGTAGGGCCTTTAACCTAGTCGACTGTCAACACGGGTCGTTTAACACCTAAATACAGCGTTTTAGTTATTTTTTGGTTCATGGGTGGTATTTTTAATCTCCTGCCCTGCGAGTATGCAAACCGTAAGGGTTACAAAGACGACCGATGGGAGACCAACTAACTAAACACCGCAGGGAGCTCCTAAACTGCAAAATAGAATTGCCCAACCAATAGACAGTTCATTCCACATAGGCATGCATTTAGGCGGGAAATTGCATACAAAGATTTGCAGGTGTTGGACACTTTCGTGGCTTATGTCCAGCTTTCTCACAAGCCGGGAAAGCCAACCTAGTTAAACAATTCAACATGAATGGCTGATCTAAAACGGACTTTAAAGAAGTAAATGGACCTTGTCCCTCCTAATGGTACCACAATATCCCTATCCGTGGTCTTAGTCCACCATTTTATTAAGGATCACTCCAAACAAACAAATCCCCTTGCAATGGTTAAATCAATTTTTGATAGCTCCAAACTCAACTAAAATCTTCTCTCAATCCATTAACTTGTCAAACGCCAATTATATATCGCACAAATGTTGAAAACGTTGGCACAACTACCTCCCTGCCCGCCCGTTACATGAATGCGGCTCGCTTTATTGAACAAACAATAAATATTGCATCTGAGTTTGTTTTTTGAAGTGGATTCTCAATTTTGAAATTGATGATTTGGGGCAAAACTAGCCAACTTTAGCACAACCACTCCACTACCTCCAGCCCGCCCTCAGAGCACAGAACGCAGCGTAACTTTGTCGACTTCCTTGCTAGGAAATTGAGTTTGTTCATGATGTACAATTTGTATGACTATTGTCTTGCTCTGGCCTGGTTGCACGAGTTAAAGTTGTCTGTAACTCTGTACTCGTGTGTATCCTTTCGGCATCCTCTTGTATCATTTGCCTTTTGCCAGTCGAAAATGAAATGAAAATCTGACAGCTTGCTTGGAAAATTAATAATGGTCCTCGATTCGTAGAAACTCATTTACTTTGTTCCTAAAGTTGTGCAAAAAGTTAACTCAAGTTGGCTGTTCGATGCATTGTTCATGTGTCTCTACCCAGGGCAAAGGATGGCTTTACAAAAGACTCGTTCAACAACCCACTGGGCGCTGCGCGCCGCCAGAGAAACTTGCCGTATGTTTGTGCGGATATGAAATTAATGATGAAAGGACGACTTGCAATTGAAACCTCTCGCCTCCTGCTTTCCATTGGAGGAGTTTTGCTGTGAAAGTTGTCTTATTCAATTGATTATGGAAACGAAGGAGCTTTGATTAATCGCGCCGTGGGTCCTCGCATTTAGCACACCATATGTGCTCCTGTGAACCTGTGAATACTCATTGAATACATTATCCAAACCGATGAAGATGAATATGCCGCTGGCAAAGACAAAGGCAAGAAGCCCTACAAACGACACGAGTCTCTGTGTGCAGATTGGAGGATGGCAACATGGATAGTAATGTCGTAACATTGTCCTAGAACTCAAACCATGTCGAATGCGATTGTCAAACAGAAACGAAAGAAAGGAGAAAATGAGAGTGTAACCCAAATTACAGCATCTGTACATGTCGGAGGGGAGCTCAGAGGATTTTCTTGTGCACATCCTTGCTGCTGCCACTGAGACCGATCTTAATTTGGCGTGCCCTCGAAAGTTCAAGAAAATTGTGTTAGCATAGAGAAATGATGGCAAAAATAGGGGCAAGCAACATACACGCTTGTGTTCCGTGTGGATTGGTCGTATCGCTCTGCGAACTGTAGAAAGAAGTTCATGGAAAAAGTTGAGCGAAGATTATGCCCTTCTTCCCTCTGTTTCGACAAGTAGTGCAGTTTCGGATGGTGAGGCGAGGACTTTTTCTTCTTGTTGAGATAGCGGCGGAAGGAGGTGGGTTCTTTGAATTTGTTGAATATTTTTATCCTCTATCCGGTTGAGTGGGCGAGGGGTGCAGAGAGGTTGAAACGAATTTTAGGAATTCTTGAAACTGAAATCTAATACATGTCCCTTTAGTTGTAAATCGTTTAACTGGAACATTCCGAATGAATGGGAAAATATTCTTTTTCGTTGGTGAGCTGCCAAGTGTGAGCTTTTGATTTTATTCAGATTCGCTGTTATTTTTTGTTATGTTGTCATCCACTAGCTGTAGGGTTTTTTATGGGTTCTTGTACTGTGACACTAGTTTTGGGGAAAAAAGTTGTAAATTTGTAAAAAAAAAAAATGCATACGGATGGGGGATTCTTGTACAAATATGTGATGTCTTCCTGTTTCTGCTTGATTGATTTTTGTTTTTTTTTGCTGGATATCCGGCGTTAGAGTGGAGTCTGTGTAGAAAGTATTGACAGATGACTCAAACCAAGACTACATTTCATTCGTAGGCAATTAAAAAATTATATTCCCGATTTTGAATGCCTACCGGATAGGGACGATTCACGACTGATATATGTCCTCGGATATGACAATCTAGTACAGTGGATTCGCCAACATCGGGGTACTACGTGATAATCATTTTAATATCTGGGTATAAAGTGCTCTTCCAACAGACCGTTAGGAACAACTGCATGGTCTAACATGCTTTGCATACCCAAATAATGTGGTCCTTCGCATATTTAGGCAGCATCCTGCCGAATTAGTCGAAAAAGCAGTTTAGTTAAATCAGATGCAGATGAGAATTGGCGAGGAAATTATATTTGCATACGAAGGACAGATATGCTGTATGACGATATTATTTTGAAAGCTTTACATATTTGAAATGTGATGTTTTGGAAATGCAGAGAATTGTCAGACCATTATGTGAGAGTTGTAGATAGTGTGCGCAATGGGTAAATAGAAAATCGCATTATTGTAGAATCCTTGTAGTATAAGTGTATCATGCCGTATCAATAATTGTTAAATGTTCACAAATTCAAATATTTCCGTTACTTATTATGTGAGCTACTTAATGCAGAGTAATGCTGACCGCAAATGTATCAACAGACAAAGACAACATTTCATTAAAATCGAATGAGGTTGAAATTTGATTTTTAAACAAATTAAGGAAACCATTTCCAAATCAAGATTTTTAAATTCCGATTGTTTTCTTCTACTAAGACTTATGTGTATGAAAATATATAGTTCTTGGCTCTAATCGCGTGAGAAGAACTATCGGACTGCGTCATTTTTAAAAATGTCGACCTTGAGGTTTTGATTGTTTCTAACATTACTATGTAGGATAACCAAAACGGGTTCGTATTGACGGATATATTGACGGATTTGGTTATAATTCGAGGCAATTTTTATTTTATTTTAACCTTAGCCACTTTATTAACGGTTGATGGTTGGGTGTTGTCTGTTTTAGAACGTGGGCTGACTTTGATTGGCTTTAGCTTCGCAGTGCCCGGTGGTTGGAACTCTGACTACACATCGAATGTGTTTATTTTTCGCCTAAAGTGGTAACCGTCGGGTACTGGTCTCATCCAACAGGATTTGACTTGCTTAACGATAATTGCGAGTGTTGATAACAACACCATAAACAGTCAGGTCGGAATGGCACAGAATGAACAACCGGCATGCTGTCCCAGGCGAACCTAGATGAACTGATTCGACGTTTTCAGACAAAAGGTTATTTAGGTGTTTCAAGGGTAAGCCAGGTCCAATGAACAGAGATTGTGGCGGATGAACCGAAAGGCCAACGGCAGCGCTCAATCCAGTAGTGGATACTGACGGCCCCGTGTCCTAGGTGTATCTAATAAATTGGAACTGGCGCTCTAGGTTGGGAGCCGTGCTTTGGGTTAACTACTCACCCATGGAAAAAAACATTCTTTTGAATCAAGCCTCGAAAAGGACTGGTTTTGTTCTTGAAGACCCAGAAAAACGAACATTAAACAGTAGAGGTGCAAGCGAACTCCTAGCTGAAGCAATAAGCTGCTGCAAAGCAGACATTACCGCCATCCAGGCAATACGATGGACAAAGCACAATAGGACAAGCCATAAGAGGATGCAAATTTGTGGCATATCCTGTGGACCGTGTTATAGTGAGCAGAAAAAGCAACTATAAGGATGCAGGTAAGTTATAAGTGTCAGACTTATTCATGAAGTATTCTGTTTCCAAGATATTAACGAACGCACTGTAACAATCCGCGTCAAAGCCAAATATGTGCTCACGCCCCGACGGAGGAAAAATATGATATATATAAGGATTGTTTCTACGAGCTCCTGTACAAAACCTATGAGTGAATACCGATATTTTAATGGGAGCTTTTAAAGCAAAGCTAGGAAAAGAAGACATCTTTAGCAGTATTGTCGGAGAACATAGCCTACACGACAACACGTCTGGTAAAGGAATTAAGCTAGTTGACCACTACCCTGTTGCATCCAAGGTAAGAATGCGGATATCCACCACGCCAGAACAATCTAGAAATATTGTGAAAAAATTTAATGTCGAAACACTGCAATCGCAAGAGACCGCCAAGACCTTCGCGCAACACGTATCACTTAACCTCTCGATTCACACCACAACACCAGCATAGAACACGGAAGATCAATGGCAACGATGCCAATAGGCCATTAGATCAGCCGCAGATTAGGAATGCTCACAGATGCTCGCAGCCAAAAACGAGGCCTACAATGCTAAGCTTTCTGAAGACGAGAGCTCTACAGGCAAAGAAGGAGGGGAGAACACCGCCTTTTTGGAAGGAAGAAGAAAGGACAAGAAAAGCACACGATCGAGGATATAGAAATGTGGCACTCCATGAACGATGTTTGCAAGTTTTACCAAAGTGTAAAACGTCAAATCCAAGGATACCTGCAAGGCTCGAACAGAATCCTGTCGAGATGAACAGGGAAATATCGTAGGGGAGAACACCGGCTTTTTAGAAGGAAGAAGAAAGAACAAGAAAAGCGCACGATTGAGGATATAGAAATGTTGCACTCCATGAACGATGTTTGCAAGTTTTACCAAAGTGTAAAACGTCAAAGCCAAGGATACCTACAAGGCTCGAACAGAATCCTTTCGAGATGAACAGGGAAATATCGTTATTGACACAAAGTCTAAGCTGAGGATATGGAAGAATCACTTTCGCAGACTGTTAAATTGAGACGACCAACAACATTCCGCTGTCAGGCAGAACGAACAATTCAATAAGGCAACGACAGCGAAAACTGTCAACCACCAGACCTGAGTGACGTAAGGATAGCAATAACTAAACTCAAGCATTATTAAGCTGCCGGAAATGACGTTCTTCCCGTTGAGCTTTATAAGGCCGGCGGAGATGGCTTGGTAAGTACAATCCACCAACTCAAAGCCAAATCTGGACGGATCAAAGTATGCCTGAAGAATGGAACATCAGAATCGTTTTCCCGATTCACAAAAAAGGAGACCCTGTGAACTCCGCCAACTAGAGAGGCATGATTCTCCTCAACATCGCCTACAAGATCCTATCTGCTGTAATATGTAAACGCATGAAAATATTTACCAACAGTGTGTTTTTAGGCCAAGAAAGTCCACAAACTATTAATATTTAACACTTCGGCAGATCCTGGAAAAAATACATGCATAACTCCCGAGCCAACACCAAAGGCAAAATCTTTCAAAAATCGGTGCAACTAACAGCGACGGTATTGACAATATTGGTCGCACTCAACGTGATGTCATAGCCACGTTGGCTAATATAGAGAACGAGGTGGCAAAAATGGGCTTAGCAGTAAATGAAAGTAAGACTAAGTATATGCTGTCAAGACGAAAGGACACATAACATCGACGAATTGGACAGAACGTCACCATTGACAGATATAACTTTGAGGTAGTACGGAACTTTGTCTACCTCGGCTCTGCTATTAGCTCTGAAATTAAACGAGGAATTTCTCTTGCCAACCGCTGTTTCTTCGGGCTAAGAAGGCAATTCATTAGTAAAGCCCGAAGTACTAAGGAGATCCAATATAAGCACCTGATCATCCCAGGTCTGCTTAACGGCGCTGAAGCAAGAACTATGATCTGTACAACAACTTGTACATAATCAAAAAACACCTCATTGCACGTTTAAGATGCCTAGGACATATAGAACGAATGGACGCCAATACTCCAGCTCGCAGAGTCCTCGATTCCCAGGCTTCAGACGCTGTAGAGGAAGACCACGCTTTAAGTGGCGCACACAAGTTCATTTCGGACTGAAGTAAGTAAGTAAGTGACGACTTATTAGCGTTTCCATGACCTAAGAAAGAAGGGACGAAATGGAATTGCTATGTAACTGGAGGGAACATGTTCAATTAACTCTGGTGAGTCCTGATGACTAGGATATATTGCATCGAATGTTGTGTCCTATGCATTAGTTTGTTTCAATTATTGCAATATAAAATTTCAAAACTTTTAAAATTTATCAAAAATTCATATGACAAAACAGAAAAAAATATATGATGCTTATTTGTCCAGAATATTGTGTTAAATTATCCAAAAGTCAGTAGAAACTAAAAAAAGCTCACTGATGAAGGGCCCAACGATTATTTTATGGGAAATAATAAACTTAACATTTAAAATTCACGTGAATTCACAGTGGAATACCTGTCACACCTCTGCAATCCCCTGCTGGATGTCACTGTTAGATTTAGGGTGAGTGCGAGATTGGGTGTACCTATGCAAAATTACATATAAAGAAACTCTGCTTAAAGCCAACTTCGCCTTCACCACGAATATAACTGAGACGTCCCAGCAGTAAGTAAGTAGTCCTAGCAGGGGAGTTACCCTAAAAGGGTATTTAGGCTTTACTTTTATTATCCGGTATGCGTGTCAACATGCCTTCCTCAACATACATTCCTTCAGGTGTTGTGTTGTTCCTCGATTGTACCGTGAATTCGAAAAGCTTTTCGGAATATTTCTCCGACATTTTGTAAAGCATCCCGTCGAATTGCGTTGAAGTACATTCAGGTGCATTTTCGTGCAATTTTTGACAGCTAAGTGCAATTCTCTTTCCGATTTCCTCCGACACAAATCCTTCGCGGAAATTATTTACGAATTGATTTTTGGTCCGATGTCACATACCTCAAATAGAATGTTAACCTCCAACCAAGTATGCGTTGCTGAAAATTGTCCGCTACGACGGATACCTCGATAGGGCAGACAATTTGTCGATAATATTATTTAACACTCACATATTTTCACATAATTCTAGTGGGTTGCTGTTATTTGTGAAACGTCTCCCTTCGATATTAGGATTGGATCCTCCTTCATCCTTACGTTCCGACTCAAAGAATATCATTTTCTATATCAACTTAAAACTTTACGAATTTAAAATCAGAAAGTACACATTTGACAGTTCACATTATAGTTCACAATGACAATTTTAAGTACAAATCACATTCAAACTCGTTGTAAGTGAAATGATGCCAAGAAACATTTGTTTCGAGTAGCATGTCGATCGAAAATGCTCGATTGTATCATGTTACGTGCTGTTATACCAGATTGCTGAACTCACATAGAATTGTGTACATTGAATCCGCTTGGAATGACGATTTCAGTGTAAGGATGAAGGAATACAATTCTGGAGATGGAATTTTACACCGCATCAAATTCATTAAAACTTGAATTGCCGTCAAGGTGTGAGCTTCTATAAAGTAAGATTCGTCTCCTCAGTTTCCTGGGGTGGCAGCACGTAACTTAATACAATCGAGGATTGTTCATCGTCAGCCAACTCGTTACAAAGAAATTTCGGTAGCACGTAACTTGTAACGAGTTTCATTGTGACTTGTACTTAAAAAAAACATTGTGAATTATGAAGTGAAATGTCAAATGCATTGGTCAGAGGTGTATTGTTTAATTAAAAGTTGTAATAAATATGATTTTCTTCGATTCAAGTGATGAGGATGAGGATGTTTATAGTGCTAAAATCAAAAGAAGATCGTTGAAAGATAATAGCAATCCATTAGAGTTGAATGAAAATGAGTAAGTATTAAGAAAAAACAGAATTACATCAACAACATTGAAAAACTATTTTTTGTTTAGTTTTGTGCAACAGTTTAGAGTGAATAAAGAATGTTTCCTTATGATACTCAACTCGTTAAAACTTGAAGCTGAAAGCAGAAGTACATTAGTTCCACCCATTCTACAACTATGTGCAACATTGAGTCTTCTAGGCAGTGGGAGTTACCAAATCAATGTCGGAACAAATGTTTTACTAGGCATGGCACAGACAACAGACCTCCGCCCGTGCCCTTTAAATGTCGTTTGTTGTTTCTTAATTTGGTTTTTACTTTATACTTCAGATCGCTCCACGTCTAAAAACAAATAATTTGATATGTGTACACATAACTTTTTTTTACAATAAATACCTTTTTCCAATCTTTCACATCTTTTTGAGGAGGACCATCTGTATTGAGAGAGTTGGAAAGCCTTTCCCAAATAAAACCACTGTTTTTCCTTCCTTGTGCCGATTTTAAAATCCCCCTGGCAAGATCGTGGTGACCACACATAAAATTTGTTAAAATTTCAATTTGTTTTTTATTAATTGACATGTTTTGCTTATTTTCCATTTTCGCTGCAAAAAAAAATACACTGCCGACGACAACTATTTGCTATCGAGTATGATGCTTTGTTTCAATCGTCATTTTCGAGTTTGTGTGCTGCCAACTCGGACGATACAATCGAGGGTAGTCGATTGTGACAGATTAGGTGCTGCCAGAGCTCGATTGTGTCGACTGAACTCGATTGTATCAAGTTACGTGCTCCCACCCCTGCTAATAGAGTTTAAAGAAGTGAAAGAAAATATCTTCAGAATCCGCAAGTGCAACACCCCTTTATTTCGATTACTGCGATATCGCCAATTATCGATTGGCTACAAGTAAGATTCGTCTCCTCAGTTTCTTGCTTAAGGAGTACAGCTGGTTATTTTGTGTGTATTAAGTATCCTCAGCTAAAAAATTGCAAAACATGTCTTCAGGATCCACAAGTGCAACACCCCTTTATTTCGGTCACTGCGATATCCCCAATTATCGATTCATTCCCTCGTCGTTCAAAAAAAATATTAAAATATTTACATTTAATGGTAAAAATGCGAGTTTAATTTAAAATCATCCATGGTATACACTTATGAAAAATAGTTTACACTCTATAATATGTATATATAAAGAAAATTTTAATTTAAATATTATATATTAAATTGCATTGTCTTTTCCATTGAAGAATAAACATTTTCATGCATTTTATTTCGCTCTTATTTTATTTAAATAAAAATGTAATATTAAAATAAATTTTTATTCCTTTATTTGTTGTTTTAAGAAATTTCTCTCTAATAATTTTCTTATAGTAATTTATTCAGTTTTTAACTTAAATAAAATCCTTGGCATTTTAAGCGATGGTCCTTGTAATTGCTTTGCTTTTCTAATTGTGTATGTCAATCATATTCTTATATCGTCTCTTCACCTCATAGTGTACCAAGGATTTGGTTGTGTTTTAACCGCCACTGTTAGGTTGTTCTTTCGGAGTTTTCTTGTTCGTCTATTTCACTGCCATCTGCCGCTGCCTGAATTATTAGGAAGCTATCAAATACCCGAACCATAAGTGAGCAGATTTCATACACCTACCTTTTTATTCGGACAGTCGGCAAATAAGTGGTCTTCGCTTTTGCACAAGTGACACCGCTTGGGTTGTGGTCCTAGCTGGCATTTCGACGCGATGTGATTGGCAAATTCGCCACAATTATAGCAGCGTACTCGACGGAATCGTTTCTTTGGCCTTGGTCGAAATGTACTCCCATTGCAATCGGCACCTTCACGACCTGACACTCTCGTCGCCTCTAGACCACGTTCGGTGAGCTGGCATTCGAATTCCACGTCTTCTTGCTCCCCCAGGGAACGAAAACCAGTCATCTGGATTACGCTCTATAAAAATGCGAAGGAATAAAATAAAAATATCCTTGATTTTTGTAAAAATTGCTTTACTGCCTACCTGATGTACAAATACTTCCTGTCCGCCGTCGTTGGGCGTAATGAAACCCCATCCCTTTGCCACATTGAACCATTTGCATTTGCCATAGCGTACTCCTTGGGTTTCCGATATGCTGATGTCTGTTTAGAATAAAAAGAGTTTATACAATACGCATGCATGAGTTGATATTATAGTTGTCCTGGAAATGTATACAAAAGAAAAATCAAAAAAATCCCTGCACCCTAAGATAAAGCAAGGGGGATGTTGATGAGGACGAGAACAGAAAGAAAAAGACGAAGAAGGGATCACTTCACTATGTAAGCAATGTCAGGCTTGGGACCTTTTGACCTGAAAATTGAAAATCCATTAAGGCGAACGAAAACCTGATTGTTGGCATTGTCGAAGAATATGGGTTTCCGAAAGGCTTTTAATGTTGGAACTCAACTCGAAATGATCTGGCTACTTAGTGTTTGCATAATGAATTGGAATGTAATTTTGAATTAATTATTATGATTTTTTTTACAATGAAAATAAGGGTGGTTTCAAGGAATTGGTTATTGACTCACACTCAGAATAGTGCTCTTGATATAAATTGATAGGGTTAAAGGTGACAGAAGAATTAGGGGACGGTTTGTTTCTTATAATGTTTGGTGATGTTGTTTTTTCAAGAGGAGGTCGATAGGTGCAAGTTTTTGAGCACGCATTATCTTCAGTAAAGGATTTGCCGCCAATAAAGTAGTGCTTGGGAGGTCCGCTTTTTTCTGTCTTCATTTACACGCCTTATAAGAGTTACCATCATAGCGACATCCAAAATATTATTTCAAGACAATCAAATGAAATACAGAAGAGTTAGGAAAGTGTTCCAAACCAGAAGAAATTGAGGAGGAAGTCCTGCATAGACAAAAGTTAAAAGACGCAATTTCACAGAATCAGCTTAAATAAGTTCTCCGACAAGTCATTTTATAGAAATACTAAATGCCAGCTGGAATAAAAGTTTGAACTCAGACTTTACAAAATAGTTGGTCAACGATTCGCAGAGAACTGTGTTGTTTCGAAAAGCAATCAACGGCTGGTAATAACATCTTTATGTGAGTCGAAATTAGCCACGAAGGTATTTTTGAATAAGGAGAGCATGCTCGCTGGTCGGACAGAGGTTGTTCTTGCCCACTCACTCTACTTCCTTGCTCTACAAACAATTGTCTCCTGCAATATTTTCTATCAATAGGACCAAAGCAAGAACGTTACTCTATTTAGACTTCGGACGGACCCAGAGGATAGGGAAGGGAAATAGAAGGAAAAGAAAGTAAAAATCGATTACTACCATATGTCACAACTACTGGAAAGAGTCAGAAATTTAACGCGATGCTTATATTAGTAACCTCAGATAAACTTAAGCTGTAATAGTATTAAAAATAAACCCTTAACATTAATTTTCTCTAACTTAGACCTAACCTAAAAAGCATTCCCGATTACCGAGAGTCCGAAAATAAGCCCGATGTTGACGGCAAAGTTTGGCTTGCCCACCGCAAGTGTTAAATAAAACTTTAAATGGCTATCCTCCCACTGCCAAGAAATGAAAAAACTGGAAAAACCCAAGAATCGATACCCACCACCTATTCATCGAATTCAAAGCGGAATACGAAAGCATTTATAGAGAGGAACTGTACAGAGGCATGTCTAGATGTGGTATGCCGCCTAAACTATCACGTTTGTGTATGATGACGATGAAAAATTCTCGGTGCTCCATCAGGGTCGGAAACGCCCTCACCGACGCATTCGATATCAAAAAAGGATTTAGGCAAGGCAATGCGCTGTCATATGATTTCTTCAATTTGATTCTTGGGGTTTTTTTTACAAAACTTCCAACCCAACACCAGAGGCACAATTTTCCAAAAATCGGTGCAACTACTAGCATACCCCGGCGATTTTGACATCCTTGGTAAGACACAACGTGATGTCATAGCCGCGTTTGCTAGTATAAAGTAAACGAGGGTAAGACTAAGTGTATGCTGTCAACACAACATCGTCGATGTGTCTACCTCGGCATTACGAAGAATTACTCCTGCCAACCTCTGCTTCTCCGGGTTAAGAGGGCAATTTAGAAGTAAAGCCCTCACTTTAAATACTAAGGAGATCCTTTATAAAACCCTGGTCATCCCTGTCCTGCTCTACGGCGCTGAAGCATGGATAATATCAAAAGCGAATGAAGAAGTCCTTGTGGCTTCGAGAGGAAAATTCTTCGAAAAATCTTCTGTCCCGTTTAGGTTGACGGACTAGAGAGGAATATTCAATCAAGAACTGTATAAAAAGCATTTGTAAGCTCTACCCTATGCATATGCAGGAGGAAAACGTTGTTTTTTGTCGAACCATAACAGATTTTGATAAAATGTCTAAAAAATATGTTGTAGCAATGTCACTTTCAATAAATCGTTGCCATAACGCCCAACTTTTTAATGATATTCATTTTAAAATGGGATGGGAGTGGATGGGAAAGGGCACTAAACCTTGTAGCCTTCCCATACCTTTTTTAATAAAAAAAATCTTTTCAATATCATAAAGCGTTAAATTTGAATTTAAAAAATATAAAGTAAACCAGATCAACTGTTGACTTGCTCTCTAATTTCATTGGCAGATACCCGTCTCAATTTAATCCACACCAAAACGTGTTAATACGAAACCACTTAACACCTCCACGTTCCAACACCCAGAAACATTCTGACTCACCATCACCATACTCAAACGAAATTCTGGAATTCTCTTACACAAAAAGGCCGAAGCAGAATGATAGAACATTCTAACACAATAAAAAAAAACAGCCCATACCAGCGGAAAGATAAAAATGAAGAAAAAGCGAATTTCAAGTGATAACGGTAGTTGACACACATCAAAGATATCTTTAGAATATCCGAAAACGAAAGGATAGACGACAGTCCCCTAAATGAAAGAGTTGTACACACAACCAAACCCACCCCCCAAAAGACAACAACGCGTACAATATACAAGACGATAGCTAACCATGATAAAGTGATGTGCATGCATGTGTTGTGTACTCTTCACAGATACCCCAAACTATTCCTACAAATCCTACAAATCATTGTAAACTCCAATTGCCATTCATAAAAATAATCCCTTCTTGTGTGAGTACAGATAGCGTTGTTGTGCAGGGCTGGGGCGACTAGTAAAAGACGTCTAACATGTGTCATCACTCTTCAGTGCTCCAGAGGTTCCAATAGGTCACCAGATGAAGAAGAAGGGAACTTTTGTTTTGCTTTTTCCTGGGAATTTTTTTCCATAATAGTTAATTGGGATTCTATTTTTTTTTTCTTCCAAAATACCATTCTTTCACATAGCGAATGGGTTCATGGATTTTGTTTTTAAATATTCAATACGATGGTATGCTAATATTGTTTGCGATCAATCATGTAATGGGAAAATGGTAAAAAAATATCTGAAACTGTCTTAATTACTTAACACTTGAGTTGGTTGTGACAAAAGGAAAGTATACCACAGTCTTGTAAGTCCTTTATCTATATTTTGAGAATTTCATTCCGTTACTTTTTAAAAAATCCGGTTTCATACAGATTATGGTTGCTTACATGACCACTTTTGTAATGTTACAGAAAATATTGCTTCTAGAGGGAGACGATTAACTGGGGGTTGGTTGTTTGCATGAAAAACTTTCTCACAAGATTTAAGGGATAAAGAACCAGTAAATTGAAAAGTAATATGTGCCAAGAAGAGTTCGTAACTATATTTCAGTCGCTAATGTAGAGTGATTGCAATATTCTGATCATATTTGGCATTTTCTTCTAAAAATATCTTCATCGTCCTGAAAACATTTTTCAACAAATCTTACGTTAAAGGATGCTTTCTTGTGCAAGGATCAAGGGATGTTCTTGATGCCTGATCTCTCATAACGTAGTTCATGACGGTGTATAACTTAAGAAATTTCTGTTTCTATGTCACATATTCCTATGTCACATATTGTCTGTATCGCACTTTACAACTAATGCTTCTTGCGGAACGAAATTGTTTCCCATCAAGTTGAATACAAAGTAAACCATTTGAAACTTTTTATAAATCATAATTTTTTGAGATAGGACTCAACCACAAGTAAAGGGAACTCCCTGAGCTGTCGGTTCGGCACTTCAATTAGGTTTGGGTCGTGATTTTTGTATGCAACCATCCCAAAGAATCTCTAAATTATTAACAGCCTTGAGATGGAAAACTGTATGTTCACAATCTAGACATTCAGATGTTGAAAACATCGTATTATTTACTCGACATTCCTTTAAAATATGTCAACACAAACGTAACAGATTGTTATACCAAATGTCATAAGGACATATAACGGTTAAATCTTGAGGGCCGATGTTGAATGTGAACCACACCTAAGCTTAAAGAGTGGTTCTGCATTTAATTTGACATTTCTCAATTTCAGACTAACTCAATTCAAACCATGGAAAGGCACATAATCGAGCAACGCGTTGAAGTTATTCAGGCTTATTATGAAAATGGGCGTTCAAATCAAAGTGCATAGCGTGCACTTCGTGATTTTTTCGGTCAATTTAATCGTAAAAATGTGCGTACAATCGGAAAAGTCGGGCAAACATTTGAGCAAACCGGTTCTGTAGGAGATGTGAAAACACCAGTGCATGCTCGTACAGCTCGTACTACAGAAAATATTGCTGATGTTTGCGATAGTGTGGCTGAAGATCCGTCCACCTCAAATCGTCTTCGTGCCCCACAATTACACCCCTCACGCTCGTCGTTGATGAACATTATGCATAAAGTCTTACATTTACACGCTTACAAGGTGCATTTGACTCAAAAACTAAAGCCTTTTGACCATTTCAGGCGTCGTCAATGGTCAGAATGGGGGCAAGAAATGGCAACAGTGGATGATCAATTTCGAAGAAAATCATCTTCAGTGATGGGGCACATTTTCAACTCAGTGGATTAGTCAATAAGCAGAATTGCCGCATTTGGACGAATGATAATCCAAGAGTGAATGTCGAAAAACCAATGCACCCACAAAGAGTTACTGTTCGGTGCGGTTTATGGGCTGGCGGCATTATCGGGCCGTATTTTTTCCAAAATGAAGTTACTGTGAATGGTGTTCGCTATCGTGAGATGATAACGAACTTTTTATGGCCCGAATTGAAAGATATGGATGTGGACGGTAAGTGGTTTCAACAGGACGGTGCCACTTGCCACACAGCTACCGAAACAATGACTCTTTTGCGCGATAAATTCAATGGCCGTGTTATCTCACGTGGTGGCGATGTCAATTGGCCGCCAAGATCATGTGATTTGACACCGTTGGACTTTTTTCTTTGGGGTTATTTGAAAGAGAAGGTGTACGTCGATAAGCCAGCCACAATTCAACAGCTAAATGATGAGATAACTCGGCACATAAATGGCATAGAACCTCAATTATGCCTCAGCGTCATCAAAAAATTGGACCATCGGATGGAGGTGTGCCGCCGAGGTCGCGGAGGCCATTTGGCCGATATTTTGTTGCATACAAAATTGAACCATACCAATATTATCATTATAAAAAAATGATAATAATTTCCTAAATAGTTTGTGTTTTATTCAAAATCCATATCAGCCCTTAATGTTAATCCACCAGTTGATACATAGAGTGTAACACAGGGAAATAACTTCGATATAACTAGAGTATATGGAGCGACTCAGAATCCGTAGGTGAGTCGATTTAGTTATATCTATCCGTCCGTATGTCACTAATTTGGGACCTTAAGTTTGTAAATTTGGTACAAGTATACTTGGTGGTTAAATGGTTGGCAATGCGATTATATGAAACCGTGAGTTTTCACTATTTTAACTAATTCCTACCAACTTAGACTCTCAGCCTCCACGTGGCGATCACTGAAAAGTTCTCAACCCCTGTGTAAGTTCTTGGCGACAGCAAATGAGAGCGGGAGGAAAAAGTGCATTTGTACTTATTTCCAGGCGGCAGCGGAAGAATTCCCAAGATGGAGTCGACGGTATCGTCTACAGTCCCAGTGGGTGGACTCGGTGTAGTGGTATTGTGTAAATCCATGTAAATTTTATTCAAATCAAATAAAAAGGTCGGTTGTTACTCCGAAAGTATACACCATCTTGAAAGTTCCGCAATTTTAACGAACACAAGTAACAGTGACTCCCCGAAGTTAGTTTGGACACCATCCATGGAGTAAGTCTGCGCTACATCCAAAATGCGAATATACGTATGTGGATTTGTTATAAGTGTCAGACTTAGTAAAGAAGTCCTATGTTTTCAAGACATTAGCGAATGCATTATAAGAATTTCCAGCAAGGCTGAATTCACCAACATAAGCCATGCACACGATATAGTGAAGGCTGCTTCTAAGAGCTCCTTTACGAATCTTATGAGCAACTACCGAAGAACAATGTTGAAATAAGTGCTGATAGATTTCAACGCAAAGTTAGGAAGAGAAGACATATTTATCAGTATTGTCGGTAAACATAGCCTATACGACAACATATCTTCTGCCAATTGACTTAGGCTCTTTGACTAGAAGGCAAGAAGGAGAAAAGAACTCCGGCTTTCAGAAAAAATGGCAAGAAAAGGACACGGTCAAGGATAAAAAAATTCGTAAATTTTAGCAAAGTCTAAAACGTTAAACAGAATCCTATCGAGATTCTAAGTCAAATCTGAGAATATGAAAGAACCATTTCTGAAGATTCTTAAACGGCGCTGTCAGGCAGAACAATACGACAGCGAAAACTACCAACCACCCGAACTAAGTAAAGTAAGGATAGTAATATTCAACATCAAGCAAGGCTGCCGGAAATGACGGGATTCATGTCAAGCTTTATAAATCGGGTGTAAATGATTTAGTAAGTTACTTTCCAAACTCATAAGAAAAATTTGGTCGGGTAAAAGTGTGCCCGAAGAATGGAACCTTAATGTGTGAACGCCTGACAACGTTTACCAACAACCTGATTGACCCTTATCAATGTGGTTTTAGGCCAGGAAAGTCCACAACCGATCGAATTTTTACACTTCGGCAGATCCTGGAAACAACCCAAGAAGTCCAAATCGATGACCACCACCTATTCATCGATTTCAAAGCGGAATACGACTGCTTTTACTGAGAAAAACTATACGGAGCCATACCTGGTATTGGTATACCGTTCAAACTAGTCCTTCTGTGTAGAATGAAGATGGAGAATTCTCGCCGTTCCAACAGTCCTGCTCTACGATCGACGCTTAAGCAAAGTGAATGAACAAATATTTGGTCGTTTTGCGAGAAAAAAAAATCTTCAATCGCGTTTGCGTTGACAAGCGACATAGCTTTTGTCAAAGCACTAGAACGTTTGAGATGGCTAGGACATGCAGAGTCTTTGATTCCCAGCCAGACGTAGGATGCAGTAGAGAAAGACATCGCATTGAGTAGCGCGCACAATTAAAAACACATCTCAATCAACTTCAAATGTGTCCAACTGGAGGCAGTTAGCTAACAATCGGGATAATCGAAGAGACATATCAGTTGAGGTCAAGGTTCATTCCTGACTGTAGCGCTTTTTAATGAAATAATTCCCAAAAATAAAAAAAAATTTGGTGTGATAGTTCCTAGCAAAAAAAAACATCTCAACTGGAGACAGTTAAATAATCGGAGAGGCATGTTGGTTGAGGACTAGGTTCATTAAGGACTGTAGCCAATACTCAATGAAATAACCCCCAAAAGTAAAAAAAAAACTTCGGAGTCATAGTTCCTAGCAATAAAAAGAACAGATCTCCACCAACTTGTAGTACGTAACTGGAGTCAGTACCGGGATAATCGGAGAGGCATGTATGTAGGTTGAGGCCCAGGTTCATTCCGACTGTAGCACTGCTTTATGAAATAACTGCAAAAAATAAAAAAAAACTTTGGCGTCACAATTCCTAGCAAAAAAAAAACTTTTTATGTATAGAAATATTCTTTTTATTTTAATTTTAATCCAAAGGAGTAACAGCATAGAGCCCTGCCTCGTTGACATTTACCCGCTTACAGAAAATAATGGTGGTCTCTCAAAATAAAGGATTACAAGATTTATGAAATAAGCTTTTATGTTGTCATAATCAAATTCTTTGCGTTATGGGCTCGTTATACATTTTATATCTATTTTTAACAAAAGCGACCTAATGCTCAGTGCCCAGCAATAGGTGGGAGGTCAATAACCTAGACTAGATCCCTAAGGGACACCACATAGGTTTTTATATATTCGCACTGTTGTTCGTTTATGTGAAGAACTTGCAATCGGTAAATAAGAAGCTATCAGATTGACTACACCTTCTGAAAATTTAAAAAGCTTGGGTTATGGAGACAATCAAGGCATTAGATCGCTTTGGAACATTCTAGCAGATCAAAGAAGTTCACCTTATATTTATCGATCGCTTCTCGCTTATTCTCCGTGGTATTAATCCATGCATTAGTACAACTAGTTATAGTCATTTCAAAAACTGGATTGATATAATTAAAAGTTTAAACTAATTTCTCTTTGTAATATTCTTTTGAAATAAATAGTTGTAGAAATAGTTGTATTGATATGGGCTTGAACTTATCCGCCTTAAAACCATTAGGCAGAAATGTATCCATTTTCCAATGCTTCGGATATTCTCTGGAAGTTAAAATTGGATTGAAAACAAAAGTTTTCTAAGCAATTTCAATTGGGAGAGCTATTTTGATGAAGCAGGGATTTATCATATTTTATCCAAGAATTCTCTCATCGGTACAGGCAACTATTCTAAACCCGAAGCCAGAAGCTGATGTTTAAGTTGACAGTGTTTGCCTGGTTGTAGTGCTGGTGTTGGTAAATTTTATGTTAAGCACTCGTGTCATTGGACCTGACTTTTTGTATCTCAGTCACTTAACTAAAAATGTAATTGAAGTGTGTCTGATTATTGTAAGGGAGAAACCAAAAAAAATGATTTCAAAGAAATCCAAGATGCTGAAAACCCTCATGAACAGAAACCCTCATGAACCGAAACCCTTCCAAAATTTTAAGATGGGAAAAACGTAAAATATCGGATTACAAAGTGCATTGACCGGGTAACTACAATCTAATTAGAACCTAATATGTGGATTCCCACTACCACAAAAAAAGCCGTCTCTCTATCTGTTGTTTTTTGAACAAAGACTCAGAAAGACTTTCCTAATAAGTCATATCCTTTTGAATTCATAGTACAGTGGTATTTATGAGTTTTGCCATTTTATTACCAACCCCGACCGCACCAATTGGTTTTGCATTGAGGGTGGACATTAGACCCACACCCTAAGCAATGAGCATATTCCACATTTTCAATTCAAGGGTGGTTTCTTCTAAAAAAATCCATTGTCCAATAAAAAAGTGTTCAAATGATATCTGATTGGCTAATACCTTTCGCTTAACCGAATTATTCTTATTTAATCATCGGGATCTTAACATTTTCCAACGACTTACCTTTCCTGTTGCAGTTCCTGAACAACGCATCGACTTCATCCACATTCTCTCGGTAACTTTTGTCACTGTGTTGTGATCCACCACCAGGTACTTGTTTGTCACCTGTATTGCTTGAGCTCGGCGACGACATATTCAACAACTTTTCTTAAAAAAAATTTCTCACTTTTCTATTTTCCGTTTTTTTTTCTTTAAAACATTTGTCAACAGCACATTATCCTTTTGTGTTGTTTTCTACTTTTTCCTCCTTTCTCTTGCCTGCACTTTGTTTCACTTTCAATATTCAACCGACCGATGTTAAAAACGCACTTTATCTATTTTTTTTTTTGGAAATTATGTCCTTTCTTGTTATTGTGTTACAACTTCGGTAGTACTGTACTGTATTGGAACACTGAAACACACACACTGTTCGTTGTTCGAAATGATCGGGGCCTAGGAACCCATTCAACACAAAATATACCTAGGCCCACAACCACAACTCTCCGGATGTGAGAGTGTGATTTTCAAAAGGTCCTAGCACTACTAGTGCAACCACAATCATATACGCACGTGTACGAGTCTCGCTAGAGTTATTGAAACACCACCACAAACGCATTCTCTCTCTCTCTCTCGCCGCGTTCTCTTCTAAATTCTAATTCCGTTTTCTAGTATTTTTCTAGGCATTTTTCGTAGATAATAAACATGGACAGGCGAAAGCAGAGAAATTACGAAAACAAAACAAACCTTGATCGGGTCTCTTTCGCACTTGCGAGGATTGGTATTTTGTAACCGGTGATGTAAGGCAGAGTTGATGTTTTTTTTCGTCGTCTTCTTTCTATCCCTTATCTAATGAACCCTTTCTTCTACTGGCTTGTCATTCATGTTCATTCTCTAATGCGTAACACGTCGTTTCGTCGACAAAGTGAGACTATGCCATGACCCGATTTAAGACGAAGCAGACAATCACAGAAAGGAAGGAAAATGCGTAGTATGGAGTGGTTTCGACAACAATTTCTTTGGAATTCGGTTTTTGGACGCTGTTTACTTATTCTTTGGGTTCTTTCTTGCTGCCGGCTATTTGCTGGTGCGGTAGAGCAGTACAGCTGGATGCAGCAGGTTTGAGATTTCGGAGTGCAGTTGACAGTTTTCTATCATCTTGAAGCACAAGTATGTGGTGGATGTTTTGAAATGAAATGTTTGATACTTTAGTCGCTGGTGGTTGTGTTTTCATTGGAATCAGGAAATTCCTTTTCTCGTGGGAAAATTTGAATTTGGCGTCGTACGATATCTCCCAGCCACTTAGCATGGAGCAGACATATTTTTGAAATAAACAAATGTAAGATTTATGGCGTACTCAGCGGGACGGGTATTATGACAGAATTTTAAAATCAATATTTCCTGATAACGTTATGAGCGACAATTGCAGTTTTGTTTTAAATGGGCGGCCAATCAATGAAATCGAAACTGAAAAGGATGCTCGTGAAAAGAGGTGTCGATTGTTATCAGGAATTTAATTTCAGGATGGCATGTAACCAGAGTGAACTATACGTACTCAATATGATTGATTTTTCGATTATTTTTTGCATTCATCATGTGAAGGGAAATGTTGTGTTCTCAGATTTAAGGGTGCTTGTGAGTTATATATAGGGAGTTCCTTCGTGGATCTAGCGCTTAAAGGATAGATTTGAATGTGCGGAATGCACTATCGAGTACGATAGTGACCACCTCAGATTTCCTGTCGTATTTCAAACGAGCAAAATCAGCTAGAAGAGTTCGGCCAAGTGCGTTGTTTCGACAATTGTAGGACGAACTGGCAGAGCTTCGTCAGAATAAGTTTCAACAAAATATATATACCGACAAACGGAAACCTAAATAACGACGAAATTAACCGACATTTAATTCAAATCAATGAATGAGGTTAGTAGATCGAACTATCCCTAGGGCAGCTTTATACTACGACTACTTACTTACTTACTTAAGTGGCGCTACAGTCTGAAATGAACCTGGGCCTCAACCAACATGCCTCTCCAATTATCCCGGTCCTTAGCTAACTGCGCACTCCAAGTTGGGAGGTTAGTTTCTACTTGTGCGCGCCGCCTAAGGCGAAGTCTTCCTCCAGTGCGTCCGACGTCTGGCTGGGAATCGGATACTCTGCGAGCAGGAGTATTGGTGTCTATTCGTTCTACATCTCCTAGTCATCTTAAACGTCCAATTCTGAGTTTTTTGACCAGGGGAATGTCGCTGTACAGCTCGTTTAGTTCTTGGTTGAATCTCCGTCTCCATAGCCCGTAAACGCAAACGGAACCAACGATTTTTCGAAGAATTTTCCTCTCGAATAGACCAAGGATTTCTTGAAGCCACTTTTGAGATAGTCCATGCTTCAGCGCCGTCGAGCCGGACTGAGATGGTCAGGGTCTTGTATAGGATCTTCTTAGTAGTGCAATTGAGGGCTTTATAACTGAATTGCAATCTTAGTCCGAAGAAAACGCGGTTGGCAAGAGTAATTCTTCGTTTATTGACGAGATGTTGTTGTCAGAGTAAATAGCGGAGCCGAGATAGACAAAGTCCCGTACTATCTCAAAGTTATATCTGCCAATGGAGACGTTCTGTCCAATTCGTCGATGTTGTGTTTCTTTTCGTGTTGACGGCTTATACGGCGGTATAGTCTTACCACATTTACTGCTAAACCCATTTTTTCTGCTTCCTTCTCTATACTAGCAACCGTGGCTACGACATCACGTTGAGTCCTACCAATGATGTTGCACGGACTTTTGGAAAATTGTACCTCTGGTGTTGGGTCGGGAGTTTTGCACAATCCTTTCAAGAATCAAATTGAAGAAGTCACATGACAGCGCATGCCTAAATCCTTTTCTTTTATCGAATATGTCAGTGAGGTCATTTCCGACCCTGATGGAGCGGCGAGAATTCTAAATCTTCATCCTACAAAACCAAAAATAAGGCATGGCTCTGTATAGTTCGTCTCTATAAATGCTATCGTATGCGGCTTTGAAATCGATGAATAGGTGGTGTGTATCGATTTGGACTTCTTGATTTTTTTCCAGGATCTGAGGAAGTATAAAAATTTGATCGGTTGTGGACTTTCCGGGCCTAAAACTACACTGATAAGGGCCGAGCAGATTTGTAAACGGTTTCTGGCGCTCACATATTACGGCAGGTAGAATTTTTTGTGGATCGGGCAAACGATGCTGACTTTCTTCCGATCCGATTTGGCTTATGAGTTGGTGGATTTTACTTACCAAGGCTTTATTAAGCTCGGTGGGAAGGTCGTCTTTTCTTGCTCTTTCATCTTATTTCTGAAAAGCTGGTGTTCTTCGCTTCGTCTCTGCCTATAGAGTTCAATGGCAGCTCTCGTCTTCACCTGCAGCTTAGCCTTGTAGGCACCGTTCCTGGCTGCGAGCACCTATTGGCAATCCTCATCAAACTTGCTGGTGGGCGGGGAAAACTTAGCACATCAGATTTGAGCGCAGTATCTATAATATGCAGAAGCTTAATTAATGCTTGTCTAGCTACACCTTTTATAAATTCTACGGATATCAAATTATAATACCGCATGGATGGTTTTTATAAAATTGGAGCAAGTACGATCACTTACCTCGGTTGGTGATTTTGCAAATGAACCAAAAGGTGCCATACCTTGGGTTGAAGGAAGCTCAGCAGGAAGTGATATTGGTGACCTGCGAAGCCTCATTAAAGACTATATTCTGGTACTATGAGAGAAAATAGCCTCTGAGACTTGAATGGTCTACAATTTGCATAACTCAGCCTGTTTAGGGGGTAGGCCTACTTAGTGGGAGTACCGAGTAGGGTTGTTACCAAAACAAAATGGGACGATATGTTACTCCAAGAAGTTATGCCCTTCAGAGTATAAGAGGTAATAGATGGGCCTCCTTAACAAGTATCGCGGTTATGCCTATCGTTATCAATGATTATACCGGGGTGCGTCCATACAATGGGATTTTAACCAACACTGTTCGATGGTTATGATATTATGGGCCCACTGCTCTAATGGCTGAGTATTCATGTAATACTTTGTGTATTTTATGAGTATCCATCACTGTCTTTACGGTACGTAAGTCTCATGAAAACACCTGATTTCTGCTGAAAAATTCGCACTGTTGAAGGTATTTTCTCAAAACAAGTTCTTTTGTCCAAGAGGGTGAGAGACGCTCTAATTTTCCGAAACTGAATGATCTCGGGCTTATACCCTGTAAGCTTGTTTCTCGGTGATCGTTCTGAAAATCCCAAATATTTGAATGTCGCTAAAGACTTAAGCGGTAACTTCCGATTGTAGTTGCCCAACGTTAAACGTTATCCTAGTAGGTGGTTGATTGCCTTAGCTTCGGTGCTAATATCCAGCGAAGCTGTTTAGTTTTCACCAAATTTTGTAAATTTGTTCATGAATCCGATAGAAGTTTTTCTGGATAAAATTGTCTTCCTTCTCTGCAGTGGTACGTGCGGTTTAATTGATAGAATTTAGCCGTGGGGCACCTCATTTACATTCTTTCGGTGACTTCGCCAATGCCCAATACTGTTTAAAGCGAGCATTTTTCAAAAACTTTTTGTTATAAAATACAGGAACAATTTTTCCTTTACGTATTCGTAAATTTGTAAAATCAATTCTAACTAATGATTGAAAAAAGTGTTCCTGTATTTTATTATAAAAAAAACATAACATCTACATGTAAGCAAATGTACTTTTCAAAATTTCGTATTTCTAAATTCTGCGACCGTCCAGCAATCATCGACAAAACACCGAGTCCTGCCAATCACAATGACCACTTCCTAAACTTTGTGTGTTTGTAGTGCTTGCACATTGCATTTCGTGCAAATTGCCACTTGATTTGGTTTACATAATAGACATGTCAATCAAATGTCCAAAAATTGGACAACAATCATCGGCTATTTGACAGGCACAATTAGGGGCACATGCAAATTTTTGTTTTTTGTCGCTTTTGTTGCACTATTTATATTTTTTGTACGGTCCTCGAGGATTATCTCACAGTTGCATCAGATGGAATCCCAATCAACCCCCTCGAGTGCTAATAGGACTGCAGCGGAATATAAACGCATCAATGCATAAAAAGTGAGAGTATGTATACATGGTTTTCTATTATCGATAGAGGTCATCGCAGCTGGTCAACACATGCGGCGCGTAGACACTACACAAACAAAAATTGGCACGAGCTCCCTCAACCAGCGATATATCTTTTTGAGGATTACTTTCATCAGCCAACGAATATTCTTATTCATGAGCGTTATAAAAAAAACAATCCTGGTGCAATTATACTGGCTCGCTGATTGCACGTTCATATCCGACAACATCCGGCTTTGGTCGATTTTTTTTCAATGAAAATCGAAAGGGAATCTGACGCCCATCCGTACGCAACGCATATTCTAACCAAAAGGACATGAAATCTTTACACACATCAAACACGGGGTGACCTTCCTGATCTTTCAGATTCAACGATTTTCTTGGTAGAAAGTGTGAGGCGCAGTTGTTTGATTTGGTCACACGCTGGTGTATGGCATGTGCTCATTACGTCATGAGGGATATAATTGTTTGATTGATGGGTCAAAGTATCTCAAAACTTTCTTAACTCTATCATGTTTTGGTAAACACCAAATATTGACACCGATTAAAGATTCTTTGTTCCGTTGCGTGTTTTGGATCGATTTGTTTTGTTAGAGACCTTTTTGTAGGTTTATGATTGAGAATTATTTTTCTGCACTTATTATTGCATCAATATAGAAGCTACAGAAGCTATGTAGCTACTTGTGGTAGCGGTGGGAAAAGCTGTTTATGCTTCTGACAAAATTATATCTTAAGGTGTGCAATGGCGAAACTAGATTTTCCAAAAAGACCTCCTGCAGTAGATAATACAAAATTGAATAATATATCCATATCCCAATAACATAATATATAAAGAATGATGCTCTCTTCGATGCATTAAATTTTCAGCTAGAATATATCCCAAAACGTTGGTTTTGTAAGAAGTTTTTGAACAAAATGTTAAAACATATATTTTCCGTCTATATAAAGTTTTTTTTTTTTAAAATACAATGAAAAATTTCAAGAATAATGTTATGAACAGTTCATACTAAGGCCCCGACAACTTTTTGTACAAATCTTGTACAGCCTGTCATATTGCATAGACAAAAGTAGTTTTTTGTCGAACCATAAAATATTTAGATCAACTGTCTGAACAAGGTCTGGTGTGAAAATGTCATTTTCTATAATTCGTCCCCATTCAGTTTTTAGCTGCGAGGACATTTTGATAATATTTATTATAAGGATGGGACGCAAAAGGGTATCAAACGATTCGCACAGCGTGCTTCTCACATTTTACGGTAGCCAGAATCGTCGCTGTCTGAGAGTGTGCATTGGGATGCAAGGCAGTCGATTTCGCGTCGATCACAAGAAATCGGCCTTTTGAAGGCCAAAACTTATTTTACGTCGTGACATGATCCTGCACCCTTACAAAATCCAAATCACCATGGAGCTGACCATTGACCACGACATTTGAATACGCTGAATTGGCTCTGGAGCAATTAGACGCAAAAAAAAATCTTCAGTGATGGGGCCTATTTCGGGATGAATGGCTACGTGAAGATACGAAAGTGCCGAATTTGGAACGAACCCAATCCACATTCAAATGCATCCCAAAAAAATCCCTGTTTGCTGTGGATCTTGTGTTGGCGGTGTCATCGGTCGAGATTTGAGAATGACGTTAGCCTGTCGCTGTCAACAACAAGCGCTCTAGGTCGATGATAAACAACTTCTTTTGGCTTGAGTTGGATGATATGGACACCAACAATATATGGTGTACAGGTGCTACGTTCCACATAGGTAATGCCACATTGAAAGTTTAGCGAGAGCGATTCGAAGGTATGGTCATCTTACGTAGATGTGATTTGAGCTATCCACCGAGATCGTACGATTCGACCACGTTCAATTTTTTCTTGTGGGGTTTTCTGAAGTTGCATGGGAAATGCGAATTAGCCATCCCATCGGTCAAATTCAGCCTGATTTATGCGCCAGTCATGGAAAATTAGACATTTCGAGTGCCTGACACACAGCGCTTCTCGCGGCGGACATTTGAACGATGTTATGTTCTATACATTATGACATCAATAGGCCTTTCAAACGAATAAAAAAATCTTGATGATATCTCACACACACGTTGTTTTAATGATAGGAAGCGCTTAATGAAAGACCCTTTACTTAAGCCTTGCTTATATACAATAATGGCAAGCACTCTTTGCAATATGCATTTGGTTTTCGAGTACCCGACCAGCCATCATGGAGCGCCGCATGTATCTGGACAAACCCCTTTTTAGACCATGTAACTAAATCTAATTTTTTTAAAAACTAAAGTATGGACTAAAAGTCCGCAAACTCCTGATGGACTATAGTTATTTATCGACCAAAACTCAGCGCGCTGCTTTTCAACACCAGTTTCATCATGATTTTATCGCCGTGATAAAGCGGAGGTGCTCCAGAGCACTGCGCGAATAAACTGTTTGCCCCGCGCGCCGTTCTTTCTTGAACTATTCAACATAGGATGAAGGGTCATTGGACTTTTACCCTTGAATAAAGCTTTCTCCTTATCAGGGGGATAAGCTCCTCTAGTTCTGACAAGATAAGCATCTACATTCTTTGTTAAAATATAGAAACTTGTCAAGCCAGATTTCAAGATATCTTACTTCACTTCTGACCGTCAACGGCTTTCCATGCTGTCCAATGATATATAAATGTTTCCATTTTTTCCTGGTATCGTTAGAAGCCCTCTTTAAAAATGCCTACCGCGAAGTTTCAATTAAACCATAATAAGACTGATTTTATTGTTGATCACTTAGAATGTAAGAAAATGAAACGCGCTATAGCTGAACAACCAGCTGAAGCCCTAAAATGGTACAACCAGGCATTACTGACATACAGGAAATTCGATGGGATGGGCCTGGCAAAAAGATGGTGACAACCTTTAATAAACGGTGCGAGTTATAGTAATCAGAATCAAATTGAGAAAATTAGCATCACTGCAACTTAAGGCTTATTATGGCATTTATGACATCGTTCCCTATCTTTGACATCCATTAGGGTCATGACAGATGGCACACTTCCTGTATCATAGCATCATAACAACACGGCCCAAAATATTACGTTAAAAATCTACAATCGGAATAGACTGGCCACACATATGTTGAATGTGTTTCCCTCCATTACTCTATTAATACCATACCGCCAATGGCAACGCTGCAGACGAACGGAAGAGCTGCTTAATAATCTTTAGTAACAGCTTTATCCGCAGCACTTGTCTTTACAAACAAGCTCCTTATTCCATCATATCCTTATGATAGATGTGCTCAAAAAGTGGGCGTTTCTGAAAATTGAATGAATCTTGTTCAGACGGCTTATCTAAACGACGATTGTCTATGGATATGCTTTGATATGGGCTTCACAAATATTTTTTTTTTGTTAAATAACGCCCCTAAAAAGTGGGCGTATGTTAAAATGTTATATAGACAAAATATTCATAGTATTATATTCAAATTTTGTGATGGCAAAATATTGTATATGAACGAAATATAGATAATGCGATTGTCTTAATATGGTATTAATTTTTTTTTTCAAAATTCCTATCGGTTTGGCCAAAAACAACGTTATACTGAAAAGGGTGCTTGGCAGTTGGCCCAGTTTAAGAATGCTTACAGTTTTTCTGCTTTTTCGGGCAGAGAATCTTTATACCAAATTTTAACATTCTAGCTCAAGATTTAAGGTCTAAAAACCGGCGACCTACAGACGGATGGACAGACAGACATGGCTTAATCAACTCAACTAGCGATCCTGAGTATCAAAGTATCAAAGTATGAGTATCAAAACTATCTAATATACCCCTAGTGGAAGGCGAAAAATAAAAAAAAAACCAAAAGCGCCGGGTACAAGATATAGAGTACATGGTGCCATTTCAGGATGTTGTTCGTAAGTTTTACCAACATTTTAGGCGGCATAACTAGGGACAAAAGGCAACATTTCCTGTTTTCTGCATTACTTAAATGCCTTAAAGTGGTCCAGTGCCAGAGCGTTTGACAAATAAGCATGGGTACCCTTATTTAAATCCCGAAAGTGACAACACTTCCTTTTTGTTAAAGTCAGCAGACAAACATCCAAGAGAAATACTGTCATGAGAAATGTTATCAAATTTCTCATTTGGATTCGGTGTTAACATGTTGCTACAAAGAAGAGGACCGCATCTCTCCTTTGTTGCAACAATAATAACTTCTGATCGCCTTCTACAGTAAAGTTTTTTTTTTAATTGCAGCAGATGTCCCGGAAGAAAACCAAGTTGTCCAAAACGATACGAATTACATATTCATCAATTAAAAAGCCACGCTCGATAAAGTTTATATGGAGGAATATAAGTTCTTATAATTGCAGTTCCTCATAAAGTTTATTTTGTAAGTTTTAACATCAATAACAAAAATTAATGTTACCGTTATTTCTATAATTTGGCCAAACCATGAAATTCATCAAATTCTCGCAAGACCACCGGTATCCTCACAGAATAATTAATAAAAAAAAACTCCTTCGATTTTCATTCGTCACCTTCCTCCCTTCAATTGATTGGTAATTCATCTGATTGGTTGACGCATTCTCCATTTCGCTTAAAAAATGCATAAAAAACTTCCCTAAAACATGATTAAAAAACACCACCCCTCATCGATATTTTAACGGTGTAGACTTATCGACGAGTCAGAGAAATGCATTTCAAAACTGTAACACAAAGGAAAACAAAAATAAACAATTCAAAATCAACCCCTGTGCATAATGCGTGCCGCGTGCAATCCTCTTTTGTATAGCTACCCCACCCTAGTGCATATTTGCAATAACCAAACCACACCACACCACATTATTTTATTTTATTCATCCTTTGCCATATTACTCCTAGTCTACAACAGTCTACAGACAAAATTCTCGAATTTCACAATCTGGACAAGGGAAAGTTGATATTAAAAAAAAATGCACGCGTTTGCTAGTGCACCCCTACTTTTGGTTGAGATGTGTGGGGTGCATTCGTGATGCGTGAAAGTGAAAACTGAAACAACCCTCGTTATGCCTACGATTCTTTCACCTATAATGATTGATTTGAGCGTAAGTTAGTACGGCCGGCATCTATATATACAAAGTAATGTGAAAGTATATATATATATTCAAGTATATAGCAGCAGTGGAATATTGATTACGGATAGATCTAATGCAGACCTTTGTGTGAAATCAACAAGACGACCCACTAGTCCGTCATTAAGTGCTTTACCTCTTTGAGTTTATAAAAAAAATGTGTTATTTGAGGTTAAGGAAATAGATCTCCTTAACCCCAAAATCAATATAAATAGAAATAGAAGAGATTCGATATCTTTATGTTTGAAAAATCAAATCCCTTATATGAATCAGGTGACTTTGCTTGATGGCGGTCATCCGGGTAATCCAATCTCTAAAGTCTCGGCAATAAAGCTTGTGATTAGTCGCAAACGTCGTTGTGCTCAATTTTCGCTGGCTTAGCGCCACTTGTATGAGTGCGATTATTCAACTGCACAGCCCTTCTCAGTGTCCACTACTGATCAAATCATCATACTCCGCCGATCCTTGATAATTTGCAAAAACCCAAAAAGTTAAAATCGATATTGATGGGAAAGGTTTGAAGCTTTTTGATTTTTTTTTTCAAATTATTGAGGATCGGCGGAGTACCGATTTAAAAGCCGCACTTATAGAAAAGAACAATACGAAACCATGTTAAGATTTGGTATGCCGCCCAAATACATGTTATTTATAAGTTAGATTTAATCATTTTTGTCTAGTTTTAAGTTAATATTTTAAGTCAATAACAAATGAATTTAAAAAATAAAAGTAAGCCCAAAATCGCCCATCTGTACAGGGTGAAGATGAAGAACTCGCGCTACTCTATCAAGGCAACAGCCCACTGAATCATTTGATACCGAAAAGAGAATCAAGACAAGGATTTGGATTGTCATATGAATTCTTTAAGATCATTCTTGAGAGGCTTGTACTGAACTCCAGACCTAACACACAAATCGGCGTAGCTCCTACCATACTCCGACGATATTGACATCATAGTTAGCAGTTTCCCTGTCATGTATAGAAAAGGAAGCGGAAAAATTGGCTTACCAGGTTACTCATTATACGTAAAATCCTCGATTCCTAGCCAGACGTTAGACGTACTTAAAAAAGACGACAGAAGCAGTAGACAATATCAAAACTATAGCGAATTTTTAAAATTAAAAGCAATATCTGTCCTAGCTTTTTAAGATAAAGGATTTATGATAAGAAGCTTCTATTTTAGCCTTATATACTAAGTCTACAATATAATTAAAATAAAAATTTACAATCTTTTGTTTACATACATAAATTAGATAAGTATTACAATTATGATTTACAATTATTTTTTTTGCAATGTTCCGTTAATTTTATATTTAATATTTTCTAGTCATTGTTTCGGTTGACATAAGCCTCCCCCGTTGTTGTCCATAGATTCCTATTTTTTACATCGATGTACCAGTTGCGATTGAATTTAAGCAGTTCATCATTCCATATTTTTCTTGGTCGTCCTACTGGTATTCACTTCGTTGTTATTTTCGTCCATCTTTGGTCCTGTATTCGTGATATGTGTCCCGCCCAGCTCCATTTTTATTGTTTTATTTTTGTGATTACGTCTGTTATATTTGTGCGTCTCTTTACTTCATCAATTTGTCTAATAATTAGTAAGTGTCTTTCAATTTTCGTCTGGCAAATTCGTATATTCGTATTCGACGTTAGAAGCAGTTAAAAAAGACGACAGGAGCAGTAGAAAATATCGATTTTTAAAATTAAAAGCAATATGTGTCCTAGCTTTTTTAGTTAAAGGAGAAATAATAATAACAATAGTTATGAGTGTAGAAGTGTTGGGAATTTGTCTGTTCCAAAATTGAGAACAACAAGAGTACGGAAAACTATCTATTGCTTGGGATTTCATAAATTCAATAGTCTACCTACAGACAACTATAAAATATTTCTTACTATGTATAATTAAATTTAAAAAAATGTAAATGATTATAACGGGTGATTTTTTAGCTGGTTTGGTTTTGGCAACACTGGTTTTGACAGCTGACGTGTGTTTAGTACCTTGTGTCACTGTCAAACAGCTTCAGTTTGGTTTGCAATTTAACCATGGATCGTCTTACAAATGAACAACGCTTGCAAATTATTGAATTTTACTATCAAAATTCGTGCTCGGTACGAAATGTTCATCGCGCGCTGCTTCCATTTTATGATCGGCATTCTCGACCTTCTGAGCAGTCTATTCGGAAGATTGTGACCAAATTTCGCACCAAATTTACTTTGTTGGACATTAAACCACCAACACGTTTACGTACTGTGCGTAGTGAAGAAAATATTGCGGCCGTATCAGCTAGTGTGACAGAAGACCGCGAAATGTCGATTCGGCGCCGTTCCCAGCAGTTAGGCCTTTGTTACAGCACTACGTGGAAAATTTTGCGGAAGGATTTGGGCGTAAAGCCTTTTAAGATACAGCTGGTGCAAGAACTAAAGCCAGCCGACCTACCACAACGCCGAATTTTTGGTGAATGGGCTCTTGGAAAGCTGGCCGAGGATCCGCTTTTTTATCGAAAAATTGTGTTCAGCGATGAGGCTCATTTTTGGTTGAATGGGTACGTAAATAAGCAAAATTGCCGCATTTGGAGTGAAGGTCAGCCAGAAGCATTGCAACAGCTACCAATGCATCCCGAAAAAGCCACTGTTTGGTGCGGTTTATGGGCCGGCGGCATTATTGGGCCATATTTCTTCAAAGATGATGCGAATCGCAGCGTTACTGTCAATGGTGAACGCTACCGAGCGATGATAACAAGCTGTCAAAATTGTCAAATTGTCTTAGAACTAGACTTATATCTAAAATTAATTTGTCAGCTCAACAATAGTGGCCCGACGTATATCTTATGGCTAGTTATACATTGTTTATTGCAATATTAGTGTTTACTGAATCTAATACATGATAATAATTTAAAAGAGAAAATTGACGGTATTAAGGGTAAAACCAGATATTTTTATAGAGGGCTATCCTCTATAGTGTCCGCTGGTTTTTTTTTTTCATAGAATGGTTGATCTTCGTTATGTATTATTGCTTCAAATTCTGGGGCGTTGATTGATCTCACATAAAGGTATCGGTGACTGGGTTCCAAAGGCTGTTGTAGAAGCTCTTGAATATCCTGATTGGGGAGGTCGCTGAGATTCTCCAATATTTTACGAGACAGCATCATCATGAATTGTTCGATGGGCAGGCATCTCGCTTCATCGTTGAGCCTCTTCGTCCTGATATATTTCAGTGTTGTAGGGTTTCGATGAAGTTCGGTGCAAGAGCGTAAAATCTTCCTCTCGAATACTCCAATCCTTTCCATGACAGTGGGCGAAATGGTGAACCAAATGGGAAAGGCGTAGGTAATGACAGGCCTTATCAGCTGCTTATAAATAAGCAACTTTGTCCTTTGGCTGGGTCCACTTCTCATCCTTAATAGAGGGTGCACCAAATGGAGTGCAAAGCTGGCGTGGTCATAAATTTAAACTTCTCGTTGAAGTTTATTATCAGATATTTCGTGTTTGGAGATGGAGAAACTGTTAAGCCATCCGGGAGGGTGATCTTGATGTTCCTGCTTCTTCGTACTAAAGTTGATTTTCTTCTTCCTCCAAGAACAGTCATTGGAGTTCTTAAACAGATGAGCTCCGTCTTGTTGCTGTTGATTTTCAGTCCCCACTTCAGATAGTAATCCCAGAGTTTCTTTATATGTTCAACATATGGGAATCAGCGGAAGCGAAACCTTTTATACCCAAAAAAAACCTTATGAGGAGAATCAGCGAAAACTTTTATACCAAAAAAAAAAACTTCATGAGGATGACATATACACAATGATATTGTCACAGTATCTGTGCCTTAAAGGTAAAGGGTGATCCATTTCGAGGTTCCCTACTTTTTTAAAGAAAAAAACACAGAAAATACAAATTTAATGGAGAATGTTTATTATCATTTGAAAGAACATTCTTTGGCATTTATTTTTTGAAGATTATGTCTATCAAATGTTGGCCGTTGCTACGTCGCAGATGGTCCATCCGTTGAGTCCAATTTTCAATCACTCGTTCGAGCATTTCGACTGGTAACTGGCGAATGACACGCGTGATGTTTTCCTCCAAGAATCGAAGCGGGTTTGTCGGCATAAGCTTTTGACTTTACATATCCCCACAGGAAAAAACATCTTATGTCAATTAGGTACACTTTAAAACAGAGCAATTTTAAATGGTGCTCTGAACAAATTTAGCGATCGGAAACAGAAAAATCTTTCGGAAAATATAGTAACTTCACAACTCTATATTTTTCCGAAAGAAATTTCTGTTTCCGTTTTTTGTTTAAAAAAAAAAACAAATTTTTGGCGCAACAGGCTCGATAGTACCCAGGGCCGAGCTTTCTCACAACTATTTATGTGTGCGTGTGTACTTCTGTTAGGATGGCGGGACCTCCTGCTTTATGCCGACTCCGAACGGCGAATAATTGATAGATTTTCTTGACAATTGATACTACTCGGATGACATGTCAGATCATCACGAGAGGAGGGCCAGTGAAAAATAATTTTTGGTGTTGCTACGACTGCGAATCGAACCCAGACCTTCTGCGCGGCAGTTCATTGCACCAACCATCGCGCCACTGAGCCCGTCTTCTGCTTCTGATGATTCACAAAAAAAAACATTTTTCTATTGCATATGGTATGGGGTAAAGTATACAAATAATTTTATTTTTTTAGGAAAACGCACTTAAAAAGGGAATGTGGGTTAAAATAGCCTATAGTCGTACCTACTAATATAAAGTAAAAAGTGTTTTCAAAGTATTTTCATCCAAAGATTTTTTCAAATGCCCTTAAAATATTACCGAAAATAGTTTTTTTTTCTTATAACGCCCTTAAAAATGAGAAGTTACAAAAGCATTATAAGGGGTAAGTTCCGAAACACGTCAGATGCGATTTAGATGCAAATTCAGAAGTTCCAAAAGTTAAACAAAAAAAAAGTACAAAGTCGCAAGGATTCTAAACGCATCCTAAGCGTTATAAATAATTTTTTCGATTCGTTTGACTTACAAACAAAAAATGTTGTCTCCAGAAAAGTATGCAAAAATAATTATTTCTTTAATGATTACTCGTTAATCGTTTAATTTATTATTTTTGTTGTGATTTTCAATGAAAAAAAAACGTGGAAGCACGATTACAAGATTCTGATTTTTGCGCTGCAGATTGCGATATGAAGCGTATGTTTTATAATATTATTTTTTGCAATGTAGCCCGTTTCATTCTGAAATGACTATAAGACTATAATTATATTAGTCTTTAAAAAATGCACAGATTTATGAATCTTACTCCGGAATAGCTAAGATTTTAATATGAAGAAGACTGTTACCTGCTCGTCTGCTTCTGCTAATTTTTAACAATTTCCTTATCGTTAATAAACTTAATTAGCTGTTGGATTCGGCTGGTTCATCTAAACACTCGACCCGTCGATTTTAAATTCGTTTTTACTCATTTTGATTTTAGGAAATGGTTGCTCTGTATTAAATGAGAAACGTCAAACTTGTGCAAAACGGACATGAAGAACGCTCATATATACCAGATTTTACTATCCTAATTTAAAATTGAAGGCCTAAAAATCGGTGATTTTCTTAAAAACATTCCAAACAGTTGCCTATCCTTTAGTAAGATATACCATAGTTGGATTATATCTCATTTGCCAATTGTCATTAGAATGTTTCATTAAAAAGAATAATACTACAACTCTTTTCTCATAATAATGGCAACGCTTGAGGATACCCGACTAACTGAAGTCACGAACCATATTAGGACATCAACCATCAACAGAATTCGCCTGAGAAACTTATCAGAGACAAGTTAAATAGTGGCGACATCTATGAACTCATATTTTTAGTAGTTTTGGGTGTCGTATATGGTTAATAAATTTTGTAGTTCATTTAAACGTCGCTAGGTAATCCTAAATGGTGTCTAACCAGAACCACATAACAAGAACTTGATCTGTGCGAAATTAGGCGTTTTACAATTACAGACCTTACAAAGGCCTCCGAAAAATAAATAAGTAAAACATGTGAATCCTTACTTGAAAACTGAAACATGCGATTAGTTAGGTTTAACTAGTATTAAGTAGTTTAAGTTAGTTTTAGTCTAGATTAAGTTTTTATATAAAACAAAAAAAAATGGTTACTGTTTAAAGTTTTAATTTTTTCTTTGAAAAATCAATTAAATGTCTTTATATTAATAATAAGAAACAAATGACAAATTTAGGCTGAAAAGCAAAAGAAAAATGTTAGTTATAAGCTTACAGCGCCCGCTATGGGCCGATAAGTTAGATTAAGTAGATATGTTATTGATAAGTTAGATTTAAGCATTTTTGTCTAGTATTAAGTTAATATTTTAAGTAAATAAAAAATGAATTAAAAAGTAAACTGAAACATGCTGAGAATAAAAGCTGTTAGATTCACCTGCACACTCTTTCTTCTTTAAACGAACAGTTGAACGTTTTTGCCGGAAGGATTCTTCATTATTAATATGTTGCGAAGTAAGGAAATTTTTGTTTGCAACTCTGCTACAAAATTATTGTTCGGTCTGTGTACAAGAAAAAAAAAATTAGTTTCCTGCCAATGTGAGTGACTCGTGAGGTATGACGACCAGTAGCCTAGCTCAAGGGAATTTAGTCGCTATTGACCTGTTTTGGGAGCTCACGTCAAGCTAACATTTTATTTGAACATATCTCAACAAGTTTGAAGAGACCGGTAAAACACAACAAAAAACCAAAATCCGGTCAGATTATATATCTGTTTAGTAATAATAATATTAATTATTTTTAATATTGATAGTTTTTTTTTAATTTAATATCACTTAGTTTAACAATACTACGACCAATAGAAAAGGTACATTGCACGTGTATGCTTAACGTGAACACCTAAAATTTACGGCCCACCGTGAGATGAGGTGGGTCTACCAACCGTTTCTGCGACTTTAAGATAACCGCAACCACCATGATACTCCCACAAGGGGTTCTTCCTCTCTAACAGGCTGAGTTAGTCAGAACGACATGAGAAAAATTGAAACGGCTCAGGGGCTCCTGTTACCCGTGGTACCAGAATATAGCTTCCGGTGGAGCTTCGCAACTGTGAAGTCACTTCCATATAGGCTACTTATAGCCCGAGACCTGGCAACCAATATATAATTTCTGAGTCCAGACACCAGCTGAAGCCGGGGGTCAGTGAATTGACTGAAGAAAACAGTCTGAAAAAGAGAAAAAGATAAGGAAAAGCTGAAACGAAAGAATAACCTGAAAAGAGAGAAAGAAAGAAAATAAATCTGAAAAGAAAACAGAGGGGACAAGAATAAACAGTAGCGGGAAATAAAATAAAGGAGACACATAACTAAAACTACCTAACCTACTAGCTAGCATCTGGCATAGTCGGAAGACTCCGCTAGAAAAGACTGCAATGTTTTCGGTTATTTGCCATAGAGGGAAAACTCATTCGTTCAATTTCCTTTTCCTACGAAGTGGATCCATGGCCGAGAATTTGAGGCACAGAAAGCTGCTCGGTTGTTTAATTTTTTTCAAGTCTAAACCATCATTGGATAGATTCGGCTAAAATTGGAACAAGGTTTTGTCACGAACCAAATTCACTTTACAGAGAATATAGGAAATATAAAACCTCTAGATTGCTGATTATGTACAAACTTCTTTGTAAAGTCTTGCCAGGTCGAAGCTTTGGGCGTTGTGGCCTTTCATTAACAAATTTCTCCTTTTCCCAGGCGGCAGCTGAAGTATTCAAACATGGAGTCAACGGTGACGGATACGTTCCCCTTAAAACTCAAGCTTTTTTACAGGCTGATATCAACCTATTCCTCCTTGTGTACCAACCCCTTTATAAACTCTTGCAGATTGGAGTTCAGCGCGATGTGGTCTTTCACCAAGGAACTTCACGTTTTACCAGATGGAAGCTCAAGAATTCCAACATGTGATCAAAGGTGACAACTACATTCCCGGTTAGGTTGGACAATGTTTTTAACCTTCCTGAGCTGCTTCGAAACATCGGGTTTTTCAACAGGGACGCTGCAAAAGTTGAGCGACAGGGACAGCAAACGACGCCATATATCTTGCCGCTCTTTTGACATTTCTCTTCAGTAAGATTTGCCATTTCATGATGGAAGGATAGACGATCCAACAACGAGTCGAAATTATTAAAATTTACAACCGAAGTTCGGAGTCAGTGGCCTCAACGTTAAGAGCGCTATGTCAAATTTATGGTCGTCATAATCGTCCTAACAGATCAACAATTGAGCGTCTAGTGGAAACATTTGAGCCCACAGGCACAGCACAAAATGTTCCAGTGCCAGTGAGACAAAGAAGTGCCCGTAGTGTCGAGAATATTGCTGCCGCTGAGGCTTCAGTTGAAGAAAGCCCAAATGTGTCTCTCACACGTCGTTCTCAAGCGTTGGGCATCTCTGTGCCGTCGTTGTGGCAAATTTTGCGAAAAGATCTGGCCTGCATCCTTACAATATTAAATTGACGCAAGAACTGAAGCCGCTTGACAACCACAAGCGTCGTATGAACGTGAATTGGGCTGAGAAACAACTTGAAAATAATTCGGATTTTCATCGAAAAATCATCTTCAGCGATGAGGCTCATTTCTGGCTGAATGGCTTCGTCAATAAACAAAATATGCGGTATTGGTCAGGCAGCAATCCACACGTACTCCATGAGTCATCATTGCATCCCGAAAAAATTACGGTTTGGTGTGGTTTATGGGCCGGCGGCATCATTGGGCCGCACTTCTTCCGTGATGGTCACGACCGGCACGTTACTGTGAATGGGAATCGCTACCGTTCAATGATAACCGAATATTTTTGGCCCCAATTGGATGATATGGACTTGGAGGACATGTGGTTCCAACAGGACGGCGCCACAAGCCACACAGAGAATGCCGCAATCAATTTATTGGAAACCAAGTTTGGAGAACGTGTTATCTCACGAAATGGTCCAGTCGCTTGGCCGCCTCGGTCGTGCGTTTTGACGCCTTTAGACTATTTCCTGTGGGGCTACGTCAAGTCAATGGTCTACTGCAACAATCCAGCGACGATTGATGAACTTCGTACGAATATCGAACGTGAAATTGCAGCAGTATCGGCCGATTTATGCTTGAAAACCGTCGAAAATTGGGTTCAGCGTCTTGACTGCAAGCGTGCCCGTGGTGGCCATGCAAAAGAAGTCAAGTTCCATACATAATGGCATCGAACGTACTTTCACAGGAATAAAGAATTTCATTCATTCACTTTTGTAGCGCTCTTATTGAAAAACCCTTTATTTCGACAGCAGGTCATCTTGGAACTGGAAATATTTATCAAACAGAGATGATGGTGGATGAGCCAAAAGTTCGACTGGTGCGCTCAATCCGGAGTATAAACTTACAGCCCCACGTCTTTGCCGTGTATAACTACAAAATTCAAACTCTTCCTTTTAGTTAGAGGTTGTGCTTTGCAAATGCTGATTTTTGTCTAGAACCATTCAAAATGACAGTAGAAAACGTTCGTATATGCACGTAGAATGTTAAATCGATTAGCAAACATATGAAGACAATTAGCGTAGTTACTGGTTTCCAAGAAATACGATGAAATAAATAAAATCATCAAAATAATATCTGCCAAATGAGCAAAAACGAAGAAATTATTGTGAAAGGTGTTATGAACACTAATACTCGTGATGTGCAATCTAATTACACAAAAGATTATTTTGAGTTATTAGCATCATTATGAATCATAAATACTAGCCACGAATATACACGAATCGATCGAAAAAATTGGACTAAAACTACCACTAATAACATTTTAGTCAACAGAGCAGATGGCCAAATAAGTTTTGATGTAATAGAAAGTGGTATAACTGATTATTACCCAATTTCGCAATATACTGGTGATGCAAAAACCTATTTAATAACGCCGACAATCTAAAGTTGACGTGTAAGTCTACCAATTCCTCCATGAAGAAATTGAGAGGAAGTTCTGATTGATGATCATGCAGGAAACTTGTACCATAAACTAACTTCCAAGCTGCTACATATTTATAAGATGGCAACTCCCACGAAAATATCTGCACGACCGACTGTTCTGTGAAAAAATCAGGAACTCATTGAGTGAAAGAAAAAAGGTTGAATATGGAGTCCCCCAGGGATCAAAACTTGCTCGAATCCTTTTCATCCTCTTTGCATGTCTTGAAGAAAAAAACTCCTTATGCTTTTGCTGACGATACAGCGATTATGGTGTGCATAGATCCGTGGAATTGGCGACATCAATAATGCAGGACGAACTATACGAACAGCTATAAAATGGTAACACGACAATTGCTTGCTTATCAACGCAAAGAAAATAAATATCTTGCCTATACGAAATCCAAGCTTCATAGCAACTCATATCCCAATAACATTTAAAAATGATGATTGTGTAAACACCACTAGTGAGTTCATCGAACTTCTACATAGCTACAAATATTTAGGAGTTGTAATTGACTGCAATTTCCTCTGGGACAAGTACATCGATAAACTGCGGATGGATTTGAAGAAGGCTATATCACCTGGGACAAGTACGTCGATAAATTGCGGATGGATATCAAGAAGGCTATGCAACAACCCCAGTTTTGAAGCAGGTGTACAATTTTTTTTTTTTTTTTATAATTTACACATACTCAAGGGGTTTATATGTTACCATAGTACGAGCGTTAGAGAAGGGGAAGAAAGAGAGGATAGGACAGATTTTGGATGGAGTGGAGACTTAAACTCCATGGGTGGTGTCCGAACTAGCTTCGGGGAGTCACTTTTTCTTGTGTTCGTTAAATTTGAAGAAATTCAAGATGGTGTGCATACTTTTTTAGGTATTACACCGACCTTTTATTTCTTTTAAATAAAAGTAAAATGGATTTTGGTTGGGATTGAACGCGCAACCTTCCACTCAACAGACGAACACATTACCACTACACCGCGGCCACCTACTTCAAATAATACAGAATGCGGCTTTAAAGCAAATAAACTGCAGAAATCCAGATCAAGGCGATCAAAAAATTTAAAGGTGCTTAACGTAAAGCAGCTATTCATATGGCTGCATTTTGGAATTCTCGGATGACAACCACTTTATCAGCCCACTCATTCACAACAAGAATACAGGACGATGCGCCCAAGTAGACAACTTCGAGAACTTTCAAGCATAAGAAATTACAAAACAAAACAAAACAAAATTGTTAACCCTTAACCAAAAAAATAGAAATAGTCAACCAAAAAAATAGAATTAAAAGCACAAAGTTTATTACATACCTAAATACTTACTTACTTACTTAAGTGGCTCTACAGTCCAGAATGAACCTGCGCCTCTACCAACATGCCTCTCTAATTAGCCCGGTCCTTAGCCAACTGCCTCCAGTTGCGCACTCCAAGTTGGTTGAGGTCGGTTTCTTCTTGTGCGCGCCACTTAAGGCGAGGTCTTCCTCCACTGCGTCCTACGTCTAGGTGGAAATCGAAGACTCTGCGAGCCGGAGTATCGGTGCCCATTCATTCTACATGTCCTAGCCATCTTAAACGTCCAATGCGGAGTTTTTGACCAGGGGCATGTCGCTATATAGCTCGTATAGTTCTTGGTTGTATCTTCGTCTCCATAGCACCTCAACGCAAACGGGACCAAAGATTTTCAAAGAAATTTCTTCTTAAATCGACCAAGGATTTCTTCATCCGCTTTTGAGACGGTCCATGCTTCAGCGCCGTAGAGTAGGACTGGGATGATAAGGGGTCCGAGTGAGGACTTTAGAACTGAATCGCCTTTTTAGCCCGAAGAAACAGCGATTGGCAAGAACAATTCTTCGTTTAATTTCTGAAGAGGTGTTGTTATCAGAGTTAATAGCGGAGCCGAGATAGACAAAGTCCCGTACTAACTCAAAGATATATCTTTCAATGGTGACGTTTATTACATACCAAACTTTAATCTAAAAAAGACTTAGCTCAAAAGTTGTTACTTAAAATTTTAGAATTTTCGTTACACAATCTTCTGCAGAAAAGCCTTCGGCTTCGCAGAAACTTTTATAAATTGAAACGTTGAGATGATTTTTGTTTTACTCCACCAATGAAGTGCCAAAAGAAAACTTACATATCAGAAGTTAATATTTTTTCACCCTTAAAAAGTTTTCGATAAACGACTTTGAACACTTAAATCTCAAAACAGCGAAAGCGTCACTTACCCCCTTCTTCATCTCAACGCTTCAATTGTAATCAGATATAAAATGTGATTTATGAGGGAAAAGGATATATATAGCACCGTTTCTGAGAAGTTAAATAATGCGCTGAAGATGACCAAAGAATATACCAAAAAGTCAAAAAATTATCAAATCAGAAAATGATCAGAAAAACATAACAAAAATGTAAATGCCGTCATTGTCTAAAAATGGTATTTTGTTCCAAACGCATACATTACATCTCCTCGCTTATCATGAATCCTTCCAAGGCAGATTTTAAGCTCCTTGGTGGAGTCATTTTGCCTATGCATTGATATCCACATTTCGTATTCACGCTGAAAGTCATTTGCCAAATAGCGTGTAAGAAAATTGGCAGTCGAATAATCCTTTTTTGGCATACAGCCCTTGTCCCGTTTAAAAAAATAAAAGCAACCACCTTTTGTAAGAGTAATAAATTATGTATTTTTTCCCCATTGAATATTTGTTTGTTTTTGTTAATAATACATAAATGCGAAATTAACAGAATTCTTGTTCATTACACTCACACATTAATAATTTTTTTGTTGCATTTCAATTCTTAGGTTACATTTTTTTTTTAATTGTTGCTGTTATAAAACGTATGAAACACATTTAGTTTTACAACGTGTATTTTCGTTCGCATTTTTTTTTATTCAAGATTAAATAAAGTAATATAAAAAATAAATTCCATTTATTTTTAAAATGTATTTTTACTTTGTTTTTTTTTAAGTTATCACTGTTTAAGGTTAGAAAGAGGGATAAAGATGAGAGAATTATATAAGATAAGAATTGAAAATTTAAACAAAAAAAAATCCTAAACATAAAAACGAAACTCAAATTGAGTTTGAAAAAAATTCGCACCGTAAGTTCCAGAGTAATAAAATGTTTTTTTTATATATATATATATAATAGCTTACATTTAAAAAGTTTGATTTTTTTCTTTAGTACAGGTAATTAAATTCATTTTGTATTATTTTATGGTTTGCAATTTAATCATACAATACAATTAAATTCATAGAAATTTTTTTGAAATTTATTTGGATTTACTTCTAATAGTAGGGTTTGGGTTGGTTTCGAAGTAATACATAAATTGTGTTTTATTTAATTAATTATATGTTCATGTATGGGAATTTGTATTTTTTTTTGTTTTTTTTTTATAACTTACAGTCTAAAAAGCAGTCATTTATTTCTCCTTAATAGTTATTAGTTTTTCAATTTACATGTGTATGAATATGAATATATCTTATTTAGGATAAACATTTAAATTAATTTCTTTTATTAATATGTATTATATTAAGTGTTTTTTTTTTATTAATATTAGATAATTTAACAGGGTTATTTATTTTTATAAATAAAGGATGACCATAGAAATGAAATTAAACATGGATACCCTGTGTTCTGGGAAAGAAATATTTATGAACTGAGTTGAGATCAATTTAAAAATAATATTCGCTATAGAAATTGAAAAAAAAAATGGGTACGGACAAACAAACTTCGAAAATGTTATTTTTAACCGAGAATCAGAAAAGTGTTTGATGTTTCCAAAAAATAATCAAATGCGGCTATTGCTCCTATTCCGGTATTGGCTAAAATTAGGATAGGTAATCAGATAATAATACAAAAAAGGGGTTCAACTTAGAAACAGCTATTAGCTATGATAAAAAGTTTTTTGCAGGGTTACCCTTGATCAATTTTGTTTACTAGCATAAATATACTGATTTTTGGGTTTTATGAGACTATCACAATTTTTTAACGTTCTTTTATACGGCCAAAGAAATATCGGATGACGTAAAATTGTAACAATAAAGAACTTCAATTGACAATTTCCTTCAGGAAACATTGACGTGCCTAATGTCATCATGTATCAGTAAACTTATGACAAAAGTGATGACCATCCATAGTCCTATATCATATAAGAGGATTGAAATCTGATCTAGTTATATTTGTATTAAGACCCATGAAGAAAAAGATTTCCCTCCCTTCCACTAAATTGATGTACAGAGCGTTTTTTTCTATGTCTCTATGCCTGAAATAGATAGAAGCTGGCATTTAAATCTGAAGGATTTAAGACCAATCAGACCATATTCTATTCTATTAACAAATACTGGAAATATCAACAGACTTCGCCTTGAAGAAAATGGAAAACTGGAGCTTTTATAATGACCGACTTCTCAAGATGGTACGCTATACTATCAGGCTTAAAATATAGAATTCTCTTTAAATACTAAAAGATGGGTCTAGGGTTAGATTTTAAGGGATTTGTGATGAGCTTCTTAATCTTTGTATCCATCCTTAAGAATTTTCAACATGAAAGCCAGTTCCAAATGGTACCCTAGTTTCTTTTGAAGGCATCCGTTGCGAAACAAAATAAATGAAGGTTACACTTGCGTTCGCTGGATTCAGCCACAATTCTTCATCGGACAACTTTGGAAGAAATTCAACCTATCAAAAGTTTGCTGTCTTAACGCATTATGCCACTGCGTGATAAATTTTGTCGGAACATATGTTTAAAATGATAATTGGAACGGAAAACTCGGTAAAGAATTTTCCAATTTCGATAGGCCTGATCATTTTCTCCCCAAATAAGCATTTTCTTCTACCTTCCTAGTTTACATGAAAGCTAAAGTACAGTAAGTTGTTCGCGATGAATGACTCCAGGTATCTGTAGAACCCCTAGATGTTAAAAGGGATGCAGAATTTTGGTAGGGAATTGTTTGAACAATCTGTCAATCCTAAAAGTCTAGGTATACTAAAAAGATATCAAGTCATCTCCATGTTTAATGGGACCATCTTGGGCTTAAGTTTTCTACCGTAACCTAGTCGAAAGAAAGAATCCGTATTCTACATACCATTTCAGCTTAAATGCAACTTTACAAGATACATAAAATTTAGAGCTAACCGTTTATAGACGACAGCGCATGATCTACGATTGGCTCTCGAAATTTCACTCAAATTTATCAAAATAAAATAATCTTTAGCGACGAATACTATTTTTTGATGCATTGAGATGAAACAAGACCAAAATATAAATTATCGCCGCAATAACCTGGTTAGTATCGAGAGCCTTTTTCTAAAACCATTCTTGTGTGCGTGTGTATTTACTGCCGTGACATAAGGCCAAGTGTCATAAGACCGAATTCTAACATTTGGCATTATGACACTTCGACAAGGCGACAAATGAGGAAAGTAATATAAAGCCAAATGGAGCTCAAATCAAATTGTGTATACACGTTTCAGGGAAGCAAATAAAATATGCAATCGGAAGTGTCATAAAACCAAATTGGCCTTTTGACGCTTCATCAAAGAATTTTGTCTTTTGTCAAAGGACTTCTGGCACGATGGCGAGACCTCCTGTTTTTTGCCGAATATGAACGGATGAGTTGCGATAAGCCTTTGTTGACAACTGATACTACTCGGATGTAGGGTAAGTGAAAAGACATTTTAGATGTTGCTACGGCTGGAAAAAGTATTCAAAATTTGTCCACAAAAAATTAACACTATTATGGATTTTAGTCTGACTGATTCAGCAGTCCGTTCTTCGTCCACAACGAAACCGTCAACAAAGGAGGTCAATGATGAGCAACTTCTTATCACCAAACAGTATGTTATGGATACGTGCATTAAGTGGTGATGACGCTACGTGATATATACCACTTATCACGTTGAAAAATCAGCATGACCGAATTAAAAGGGTGGTTATCTCGATCGGCGGTGATTTGAGCTAGCCACAATGTATGACCTCAAAGATTATATACCGAAAACCATAAACTTAATTCAGCCATAGTTATGCCAGAAAGCATTAGGAAATTGGACATCTTTAGTAAGTGACACAAGAGATTATAAAGTCATAGAGATGACGCACTGCATACAAGAAAAATTGTTCTGTGGCGGGTCGTACTGGCACGGCCACCATATATTTGGATTTCGTTTCTGATGTGTCCACGTGCACATCGCCCGCCCGTACCATTAAGATGGTGAACAAGAGTTTCTGTTTTTGTTCTCAATGCGTCATCTGTATGGCTTTATAATCTTTTGTGACACTAATCTAAGTTACGATGGGCGACGATATTTTCAATAGTCAGTATCGAAAAGTTATTTTAAATTTAAATAAAAACGGTGGATATCACAAAAATACTTCTAGGGTCCTAATCGAAAGAATAAATGCGTACTGAAAACGATGGAACCCAACAACAACGAAGCATTGAAAAGAATGTCACAATCATCAGTTATAGCCCTTAGTTAGTAAGAGACATTTTACATCTTTCGACTTAAATAATAATTATAAAGATGAAGGCATTAACGGTTTTATTAAACAGTCACCAACAATCCACCTATGCAGAACAAAAATTTCATTATCCGGCGATAAAATATTTGTTTTGTCTATCGTGTGTGATTTTTAGTACATATGGAATTTATATTTGCACTAGAAACATCGTTTTTTGAAACACCATATGTTTGGAAACACCAAATTATAACACACGAATTAAAATACATTTATGCATCAAGAATGAAATCAGAGTTGTTTAGAGATGATGAGACTTAAAGAGAAATGTGTGAACATATCTTGGTGTCACTCTAGACTACAGTTAACATTGAAGTTCCCACATAACAGAAATAAAGAAACAATTTAAATTTAATGGCTAATGCTTTGAATCACCTCAGCTACCATTATCCAGAAGACGTTTTTGGGCAGTGTTACTTTGAACCAGCTGAACCACATATTAGATGAGGAATTCTCGCTTGGGAGTAGACTTCCCTAATATACTGTCTTGAAAATATACACAGTAAACCACAAAAGATTGTATGCCAATATGAATTAGAAAAACATTTCAATCTAGAATTCATCGACGACGATATAAAATTGCTAAATACACAAAACAGCACAAATTGAAGTAATATTGAACTATTACAACGACGATGCATACACACTTCAAACTCAACAACAAGCATACTACATTAGGAAATAGCTATCGAAAATGGTTGTTGAAAATGTCAAAAAATCTTTAAAAAAATGACAGTCATATCGATACCACATCCGGTAAGCAAACGCTTCAAAATGGTTAGGAAATCAATGTTTTATGATATAATTTGATGTGAAAATATATTTATTTTTGTGGATAAAATAAAAAAAAATCGCAAAATTCGAACAGGGAACATTTATAGACTACTTCTAAATATAGTTAGTTACAATCTCAATGGAAGAACTTGAAAACCTCTCACAATTGAGCTAGATTTTGTGATCATGGTATTATCCAGAACAACAAAAAATGTTTTCGATTCTCATACATACTCTCAAAGTATGAGAAATTTCGAAAATGTATTTTAAAAAAATACTTATACACACTAAATGAAAAAATAATTAAAATCAATTATTTATAGTGAAAATGTTGCTAAAAAAATCCGAAATGCAAAAAAAAAAGAAGCAACAGTGGAATAAAGTCTTGGCTTCATAAAGCCTAAAACACACGTGCAGAATTCTCCATGCAGAAAGAATAGAACACACTGGGAGTGAACACACGTAAAATCTGCAAGCGTTACAGTTCTGTAAGTTGTCCTTTTTCTAAATATACTGAAAATTTTAAGGTCACCACAACACTAAGGAAAGTAAAAAACAATTCTATGATATTTCGTATAAATGGATTATGACGTTTATTCCGCAAAAGAAAAAAAACAAAATTTAAGACAAAACAAAACAGAAGTACCACAAATGAAAGAGAGAATTTTTCCTCAACTCAACCTAAAGTTTTATTTTGCTGCGAAATTTCTAACGAAAGCCTCTATTACCACCCAAGAGACTATTTTCGACTAACAAAAAGTCATATCTAACGTAATATGTGAACGCCTGAAACCGTCGGAAAAAAGAACAACAAGCTCAAATCGATACCCGAAATTCCTATTCGTCGATCTTAAATCCGATAGCATTTATATAGACAAACTATACAGAGTCATGTCTAATTTAGGTATACCGATAAAACTCGATCGTCTGTGCAGAATGACTGTGGAGAATCCTTGCTGCTCCATCAGGGTCGGTACCGGCGTCAGAAACACATTCGATACCAACACAGGGTTTATTCAAGGCGACGCATGACTACATAACTTCCGAGCCAACACCAGAGGCACAATCATCCATAAATCGCTGCAACAGACGATATTAACATCATTGGTTGGACTCAACCTGAGATCATAGCCACGGTTGCTGGTATAGAGAAGGAAGCGGCAAAAATGGGATTAGTAGTAAATGAGGGTAAGACTAAGTATATGCGTTCAAAACACAAGGACACACAACATCGACGAATTGGACAGAACGTCCGCATTGACAGATATATCTTTGAGGTAGTAAGTAAGGGACTTAGTCTACCTAGGCTCCGCTATTAACTCTGCCAACAACATCTCGTCAGAAATGAAACGAAGAACTACTTTTGCCAATCGCTGTTTCTTCGGGCTAAGAAGGCAATTCAGTAGTAAAGCTCACACTAGTAGCTCGAAAAGATCCTATAGATCCCAGTCCTCCTCTATAGAGCTGAAGCATGGACCGTATCAAAAGTGGATTAAGAAATCCTTGGTTGATATGAGATTTCAGTAGTAAAATTCTTTTCTGTTTCCGTGCTATAGAGATGAAAATTCAACCAAGAACTATACGAGGTGTACAGCGACATGCCCCTTGTCACAAAACTTCGCATTGGACGTTTAAGATGGCTAGGACATTTTTTTCGAATGGACCCAATACTCCGGCTCGCAGAGTTTTCGATTCTCAGCCAAACGTCGGGTGAAATAGAGGAAGACATCGCCTTAAGTGGGGCACAAGTAGAAACCGAACTTAACCAACCAGGTAGTTAGCTAAGGACCGGGCTCATTGGAGAGACATGTTGGTGAAGGCCCAGGTTCCTTCCCGACTGTAGGCGCCACATAAGTAAGAAACTAACGAAAAAATCAGCAAGAATTGCTACAAACTTCCTACTGCGGCCTTATTTTGATTTAGTCAGATATTTAGTAATAAAAAACAATAAAAAAAAACGACTATGGAACACGAGAAACGAAACAGATTTAAAATTTTTTTTAAACGGAAACCATCTTTATTTCTTTATTTTTTCTCAGTGTAACGTGTCAGTTGTTGTGATTTTTTATTAATGTTTTCAATTTTCGGATATTTTCGGATATATTCTTAAATAATGACAAAGCTATAAAAGAAAAATAAATTGCATATCCCTAGAATTGAATAGAACTCTTCACCGAATTCGAAATTAAAGCAGAGGGAAGTTGTTGAATGTGTTGGTACAAAACGGTGTTAATCTAAGTTAAGATCTAGATCTCTCTTAAGTGATCTAACTAGAGATAGAGCGTACAAGAGTACGCTTTTCCTAATCATCAAAATCAACGAAACAGATGCAGGTAATCAAGAACAAAAACGAAAGCCAAAAGTCAGTCGTTAAAAAAACGATTATCGTTAAAAAGAAACGTTTATCGTTAAGTCTTAAACGATTTTCGTTTAACGCATAAACTAGTTGTGGGTGCACCACTAGGTCGTTCGCAACTTTCGTTTCACAGCGAGTTAATTTGACTTTTTTTATATGGCCTAAATGCAAAAATCCGTTATATGGATTTTCTCGAAAAAACTTATATGCTTATAGTTAGTATATATGTTTAATCAAATAATACTTTAATAAAAAAATGTTAGAGCCGTATTCAAGAAATTGAGGTTATGTATAATTTTTATATGGGAGGTACCGGTAATAACATGGCTAAAAGCAAAAAAAAAGGCCTAGAATTATTACCAAAAAAACGTTGTATGCGAAGATTGAAGAAAATCGGTGAAGTCGTTTAGACTGGAGATACCATTACGGATAGACGGACAGACGAACCGACGGACGAAATTCCAAAAAACACTTTTTTGCGTTCCGTTATCATCGTAATTTTAGAATCAATCAAAATCTCGAGGACGAAAATTTTCACGAAAACAATATTTTTCTCTTTGTAATCCAAAGTTAAAAACGAAGTAATGTCAACTGCAATCGTTTTATAAAACACAACCCTGGTTGGTACAGTTAGGGCTGAGTTCCAAGCTCAGACACCACAACATTGGTGCCATCACATAACTTGATACAATCAACGATTGTTGATCGACCTGCAACTCGAAACAAATGTTTCTTGACAGCACGTAACTTGCAACGAGTTTGATTGTTATTTGTACTTAAAAATGCCATTGTGAACTGTAATGTATAGTATTTTTGAATTTTAAATTCGTAAATCATTTTCCAAATTCAAATAGGAAATGGTATTCTTTGAGTCGGAAAGTGAGGATGAAGAAGGAACTTATGCTAAAGTTCGAAGGAGGTGTTTCAGAGATAAAACCAACCCGCTAGAACTATGTGAAAATGTGTAAGTGTTCAACTAAGAACATCGTTGACAAATTGTAAAATTAATTTTTGAAGTGAAACTTCTTTTGGGACGGTGTTTACTTTATTGTGAAACAGACGGCTGTTCGATTGTGTGTATTGAACGGATGGACTTATAACTCAAGCAACACTTACGTTGGTGTAAAAAAGGGTTGGTTTCGTGTTGGTTGGAGAAAGGTCGTTGGAGTACCGGTATGCATCAAAAAAGTGTGTTATCTATCAATAGGTAAATTTGGATAAATGGGATTGTGTCTGAGGAAATTCAAATTATGAAACTCATCGGTGAGTCCAGGAAAGAATCAAGCGTTGTAAGGAATCAAGCGAAAGTTGCTAGATATATGTATGCGACATTTGGTAACATGTAGGGTAGGTGTTGAATGTTGAAATGACATCTGATCGACTGCCTTTCTTTTAGTGTCTTCAGTATACTCTGCCATTTAATCATGGAAAGTGCTCTGTGAAAATGTACACCGTTTGTTACTACCATATTATGGTCGCCATAATCGACCTGGTGAATTAACAATTCGAGCTGTTATCACCAAATTTACTTTGTTGAACATTTAACTATTAACTCGCGTGCGTACAGTGCGCAACGAAGAGAATATTGCAGTCGTAGCATCCAATGTTAATGAAGATCGTGAATTGTCAAAAACGTCGCAGTTCTCAGCAATTGGGCATGTGTAACTCAAACACATGGAAAATTTTACGTGTCGATTAGGGTTTGAAAGCCTATAAAATTCAACTTGTGCAGAAATTGAAGCCGAATGACCTACCACAAAGTTTAATTTTTGGTGAATGGGCCTTAGAACAGCTCCATGAAAATCCGCTGTTTTATCGAAAAACTCTGTTCAGCAATGAGGCTCATTTCTGGCTCAACGGATACGTAAATAAGAAAAAATGTCGCATCTGGAGTGATGAATCGCCACATGCCATACAAAAATTACCGATGCATCCCGAAATAACGACAGTTTGGTGTGGTTTATGGGCTGGTGTCATCATCGGTCAATTTTTCTTCAAAGACGACAGTGGAAGACACGTGGCGAACGATATCGAACCATGATACGCGACTTTTTTTGCCTCAGTTGGCTGAGTTGGATTTGGTTTACATGTGGTTTCATCAAGACGGTGACATATGCCACAAAGCTCGTAAAACAATAGAAATTTTGAGGAATGAATTTGGTGAGCGGCTTATCTTTCGAAATGGCCCTGTGAGTTGGCCACCAGGATCATGGAATTTAACTCCTCTTGATTATTTCTTGTAGGTTTATGTAAAATTGTTAGTCTATGTGGACAAGCCGAACACGATTGAAGCTTTACAGGCTAACAAAACACGTGAATTTCATGAAATACAGGCTGAAATGCTAGAAAAAGTAAAGCAAAATTGGACCTTCCGAATGTACCATTTGAAACGGAGCTGCAGACAACATTTACATGAAGTTATCTTCAAAACATAAACGGAAAAGGCCTATTTATCGATTACAATAAACATTTTGAATGTTTGATGCAAATTCGAGTGTTTTATTCGGTTTTAAAAAAAAACTACGTTTACAAAATCACTCGTTATTTGCATATAACTCTCACACAAACCCAAGAGCTTACGAATTTTCAAAAACCCAGATTGATATTGTCAACATGTCAGTTCAACTTATGTCAAATGAGACGAATACACTATGGAGGTGGTAAACAGAGAGAAATTAAGCATAATACAGTTTCTCTTCTACCACGTGTGATATAACACTCAATTTTTTTTCTTTGCTTTGTGCAGCAGTTTAGTGACCCAAATAATGTTTCTCGATGATACTAAACTCATTTAGTTTTCCAATCCAAGCACATGAGGCTGGTGAGCCTCATGTGCTTGTTATGGCACATGAGGCTCACCAGTTTTACAGCTTTGTGCAGCACTGAGTCTCCTAGCCAGTGGCAACACGAAAGTAATGTCGGTATGAATGTATTGCTTAGTATTGTACAGACAAACATTTTAAAGTTCTTTCGGCGTACATTTAGACTTTTAGAAAATGAATTTTGATCTACATGGATACAATTTTATCCCTCCAAATTCCAAAAAAGGAAGGAATATTATAATAGGAAGGCTCAAAAAAAAAAAACAATCAGCTACCTGAAATAGTAGCCGGATGGTACTCTATTTCAACCAAAAAGCATTTCAAAGCTTAAATGCAATATAGTGGTAATAAATATTTTTAATAATGTTACTGAAATGCACATTCAATTTATCTAGACTTGCAATAACCTTAACGGAGTATTAGCAATCAACAGTTCACATGCTGGTATTGGTCAAAATTTCAATTTGTTTTCTGTCGATGGACATAATTTGTTTAGGTTCCATATTTTTTCGATTAAAATTGCTGCAGACGGTAACTATTTTCTATCCAGTGATTGTTTCAAACATCATGTTCAACATTGTTTGCAGCAAAAACTGACAGTACAATCGAGAATAGTCGATTGAACCAAAATATGTGCTGCCAACCGTCGAATGTTTCGACAGCACTCGATTGTATCAAGTTACGTGCTGGCACCTAGGCTCAATAAACTTTCGTGTGTCATCGTCTTTTTGTAGCAAAACCTCTATCCATCTCGAAACCAAAAATGAAATCAAACCAATCAAAAGCAACCAAAATGCCAAAGGTAAAATAAAAAAAATAGCAAATTAATTAAATAGAATTTTTATTTTCGTCTTCATGTCTTCCCATTTTTTTGTTTGTTTTCTTTTCTGTGTGTTTTTTTTTTAAATGTTGTCTAAACTTAAAACATAATTTTCACTAAAACTTAAAATGTAATTCTGTTGTAGGCCATCTAAACAAAAACATAAATGTAAACTTAAAATAAATTAAAATTAAAAAAGATTAAAATAAATATACAAAACGTAATATAGTTTAATGTTAATTATATAATAATGAAATTTTTAATTTTGTTCTTGCAATATATAGTACTATACATGTATTCTGTTTTCTTATATTCACATATATATAATGATATTGCATATAATTTTCCAACTTTGTTTTGTTATATAGAATTGTTTTTATATAAATATTGATAATTAGGTATGTACGTAACTAATCAGCCTCATAAATAAGCTTAAAATTTAATTATTGTTAAATTTTGTTTTATTTCAAATTCTCCATATGTTTTTCTTATGTAAAAAAATACAATTTTTTCTGTTTTTTTTTTAAATATATTATTTCGTATAGTTTTAGTTTTTTTTAATATTTTACTTTATTTACAAAAAAAGAGAATTTTGAATGATTTGTTGGATTGGGAGTAATTTTGTTTTAATACAACAAAGAAATTTATCGGTGGGACTAATTCTTTTTTTTTTTGGAAAATAAATTAAGGAAGAAATAAAAATAGGAAAACAAGGATAAATAATTGATTTTGTTTTAATCCACAACCGATGTTGACAGAAATTGGTAAAAACAAATTGGAATTAAGGAGAATTTATATTCAGTTCTATGAATGATTGCGGTTTATATTTATTTTATATATATGTATCTTGTTTTGTATATTAATAGTAATGGTCGTTTAAGTTTTCCTTATTAAAAATGTACAATAATAAAATTCTTAATATAATTTAATTTTTTTTTCTGTTTTAGACTTAAATTCTAATATTCTTGTTTTAAATGTAGAAAAATTGTTTATTACCTGCTTTATTTGGCCACTGTACGTTAACAATAAATTTTTGTTGTTGTTGATGTTGTATATGATTATTTTTAATTTGTTTTGGTATTGATTATTGAAAATGTTTTTTTTTTATGGATATTGCTGTATCAATTCTCATGCATGATTATGATTTTGTTAAAAAAAAGGAATAAGGACTCATTGCTGTTTTGTTGTTTTGGGTAAATATGTTTACATATGGATAAAATTTAATGTTTACTAATACATCGTACAAATAGAAACAGGTCAAAAGCACCGATCTTCAGCTAAGTTTTTTTTTGTTTTTTATACTAAATGTAAGCCTAATATATATACTTTTTTTTATTTACAATGCAATATATTTTTGTTTGTTTTATTAAAATTTAAATTAATAAATATAGCTTTAGAGATATCATTTAATAGGAATATTACAAGTCAATATAAGTTCTTTTTTTTTAAATGTTTACATTTGGATTGAATATGGAAAACGATTTTTAACAAAAACAAATTATTTACAAGGGAGTAAGCATTTTTTTTTAAATAAGCTTTTAATTTATTGAACAGGGTATGAACAAAATAAGGCAACTTTTTTCATCTTAATAATTTAATTTGGGGGCTTATCTTTTTTTTTAAGGTACATTTTGCTAAAATGTTGATAGATAGATATAATACTTTTTATATTAAATGTGAACACAAATTCTGAGAAAAGGGACACCAATGACTTTTATGTAAAGACTTGTTTTTATTTTTAACACATAAAGGTTGCCAATTTGAGATCGAAAATTTTGATTTTTTGTAAGAACAAGGAATCAATATGATATTCATATTTATTTTTAATTTTGTTTGTGCTAAACTTTCACTCAATTAATCTCATTAGAAACTCAATGGTTTTCTTCATACGCGCATACGCATTCGACTCTATTATCTATTAATTTATGTGTGTGTGTTCTAGATCTATGTATGTACAACCTAATCTCTAGCTTAAGGGGTAGTTTTCTTTTTAATTGGTTAGTCAAACCCTCTTCAGAAACACTGCGTATAGTCATTCAAAATGCTGCGCAGCATGTTACTGGGGAGTGTTTTACGTGCACTCGATGATCATCGGTTGGTTGGACTCGATCACTGTCGGTCGGGATTCCTGCGATTGGGAGTGGGGATGTGAGTGCTGGTGTGGGTGATTTGTCACCACGTATTGGTCACTGGGATTCGTTGTTGCGGCGGTTTGTACGACATGTGTCATTATTGTTGGACCCTTTTGCATGGATGCCTTGATGGCTTGGTGTTGTTGATGTTGTTGTTGTTGTTGTTGTTGGTGGTGGTGTAGGTGCAAGTGATGCTGGTGATGTTGATTAGCATGAGAGTGCTGTTGCAACTGTGAAGTCGTTGTCAGCAACATTGTCGCAGAGGGATGTTGTTGCTGGGGTAGAGGTTGCTGGTGAGCGACCATTACTACTTGTTGCTGTTGCTGGAGGGTAAGATGTTGCTGCGGATGTTGCTGGGGATGTTGTTGGTGATGAGAGTTCTGCTGGCTTTGTTGGGGGGCAGGCGCTGCGATTTGGTGATGCATCTGGTGATGGTTGTTGGATGGTGATTGTGCGTGAATCGTGATCAGTCGTGGCGGTGAATGATGCCCAATATGCCGAAGGTGGGGATGCGTGTGAGCATGGATTTGTTGCTGAAGTTCGTAGGCCTCACGAGAGTCGGGCTCAGGATGGTCTTTATCGCTGGGGCCTATTAAAAAGGAATTGCTAATTATATTAAAATGTTACAGTCAAGTCTGAAAAAAGTTCCTTACCTAAACACTCTGATGTAGCTGCTGCCGCCATAGCTAGTTCCTCTTCCAAGTTGTTTGGCTTGCAACTGGTCGTCTTCCAATGCGTTCTTAGACCCGATGCACTAATATACTTTTTATCACATCCCTGGCAGACATACGGCCTGTCGTTTGTATGTAAACGCTTGTGAAGTTTTAAATGCACAAACTGAGTGAATTTCTGTGGACACAAATCACAGGCATAGGGCTTCTGTCCACTGTGCAGTCTTAAGTGTGTCTTCAAGTTTGACGTTGAAGAAAAGCGTTTTTTGCAGATGTCACATTGATGTGGCTTCTCGCCGGTATGCACCAGATGGTGCTTTTGTAAGTGTGCCAGCTGGGTGAAAGATTTTGTGCAGACATTGCACTTGAACGGTCTCTCGCCCGAATGCGTTCGCAGATGCACCTTCAGGTTAGACAGCTGACCGAAAGTTTTGCAACAGACATTGCACTCGTAATGCATCTTGCCGTCCTTCTTCTTGAGTGGGTATGGCAGGGATCGGTAGCCCCGAGACCCAAGCGAGTTCGGACTCAATGGACTTCCGCTGCGGGGACACGAATTGCCATCTGGACTTAGGCTACTGGGTGGCGATATACGGAGGGGTGACAGTCTTTGAAGTGGTGCAAGTGGCTGCATCAAGGGATGATTAAGCATCTGCGTGCTGTTCTGCAAAAGGTGGAGATTTGGTGTAGAACCCCCGTTCGAGTTCCGATCGAATGGGCTGTTGCTATGTGGCGGCGAATAGGTCGATGTGGGCGCATGTGATATAACATTGGTTCCGTTGGACGAGTACGGTGAGTACGCGCTGTATGGTGGTGTTTGATGGCCATCTTGGTACGTTTGAGTTGTCGAATAAACAATATTCTGTGGCTGCGGACTTTCGATCTTAAGACTGCTTCTCGACGATGACATCACGATGTCCGAATCGTGCATATGCTGCGGTGGTTGTGCCAGATTTGAGCTAGAGTCTGGACTGACGGCGTTGCCATAGCGATGGGACTTTTTGTACGAGTACGCCATCTCAGTCGGCGATGTAGGTGGTGGCGTGGCATTTGGCTGGCGGCGTGACGACTGGTCAATGCTACTGCTCGAGGCTGTTCGGTTGCCCGTCAATATGTTCTCCAGGATACTCGAACTAGGTGGGGTGAATCGCATATACGCTTGCGGTGGCGGAGATGATGTCTCCGCTTCGTAGTACGGTTTGTTGAGAGGAACAATTGTGTGCGGCTCTTGACTGCCTTCCAGTACGATCACTGTACTTGTTGCGGCCGTGGAGGTGGTTGTCGTCGCCGATACCCTCTTCACAAGCTCTTCATCCATGGGTACGTCGCTTGCCAAAGTGGTCATGACCATTTCATCTTCTGGCGATGTTGTGGTCACCCCTGTGATAGCGCAGTCCTTATCGACTTCAGTCTTAATGCATTTGCTATTTTTGAACTCATACTTGAGGGGCAACTTCACCTTGAACTTGCGGTACTCGTTCTTATCACAATCGTTGAGTTTTTGTGTGATTACAGTCTCTTTGGGTTCGATGGCTTTCTTCGAGCAGTCCAACACGTAGTTATGCTCACTCTCCTCGCTGTCACTGGAGTCCTCTGGCGGTGTTAGCCCATCCTCGTGGTATTCATTGCTATGGTAGCCCTCATCTGATCGCACCGATCGCACAGATCCATCGTTTGGTGTCAATTGGTGTTCGTATTGCGCGTCGCCTTTGTGCGAGATTGGTGATTGGACATCTTTATCCTTACCACTGCCGCAGTCACTCACCGAGGGTGAACGATCGCGTACGATCACCTGAATACGGTTCTGATCCGGTTCAGGCTTTAAATGCAGGACACTCTGATGGCTGTTGGTATGTCGCAGATGCGGTTGTTGCTGGTGCTGGTGATGTTGATGATGAATGTGATGGTGCTGCAGATGATGTGAGCTCGTCGCTGTCGACGTGATTGGTGGCGACGGACTCGGTGTTAGGGAGTTTCGACGCGGCGGAATATGCAAGCCCATTACGTAGGTGATGTGGTTATAGGCGACCTCGGGTGGAATTTCTGGTGCTTGCATGCATGCGTAGTTCTTTTTTATCGCTGAAGTCGACTCCTCGGCTTCCTCTTCCTTACTCTGGCATATGCTATAGGTGGTTCGTTCCGGATCGACATCGTAGCCCAACCGTTTGGCAAAGTCTTTGCAATACCATACCATCAGCTCCTCGTTGGGCAATATATCGCGGGTGGTATAGAAGTAGATGTTTTCCAGATGCTGACATGCCACCAAGTTCATGACGGAAAGGCTGTATGCCGATGCAACATATCGCATCCAGTTCGATTGCGATCGATCTGAACCGTCCAGATAGTAGAAATCATCATCCTTAAAGATCTGCAAATAACAATAAGGGACTGTGAGTATTTAAGACAGAAATGCAGAGCACAGCAAAGCAGTGGAGATTTTGTGTGGTTTTTTGTTTACAGAAGCAAAGAAAACAGTTATACCTTGATATTTCCATAGGTAACATGACATTGACCCTGCACCTGGAGTATTTACATGAAATGGAAGATTGGATGAGGTTTTTGTTAGTTGGTTTCGAAAAAAGTAATGCACACCAATTTCATTTTTTTTTATTTTTAATCAGTTGAGGGAAGATGAATAGAGGATAGACTTGCAAAGAACCAGCAAAGTGTAAACTTAAAAAAAATAAAAATTGTATAAGCTTACCCGCCAAAAATATCTTGCAGCGTTCTTATCGTTGGGATAGTTTGGAGTTGGAACGCCATCAAATGGCCCGAATCTTGTACCACGAGGTATAACACCGGTGCTCCACACTCCTTCAGTCTGAAAAAGAATAACAACAACACAAATGATATGTCTGACCTTGTCAAAGCGGTCTGTGTTTAGCTTACCTTAACATTTGGCGTTGATAACACCATCGATGGCTTTAATGTTAAACTCCTTGGCAGAGTCTTGTCCGCCCTATTTGGTACACCGCGTTCACATTGTACATCGGGCACGATATACACTGCCAGCCGCTCAAAATCTTCCTCCTTCATCCGTGTCACATCGTAGTCCTGTGAGCCATCTGGTGAAGGGCTTCGGCTAATACTGGGCGGGCAGATAGTTGTTGATTGCGCTGTAGTGTCCATGGTGTGTGTGTGTGTTTTATTTTTTTTTATTTAATATTTATATCTATTTGTTAGTTGGTTTAGATTTTTCCTTGCTTTTTGTTTGTCGCTGGTCGGATTGTGGTCTGTCTCCTAAACTGCAACCATTGCAGGACTATACTTATTTTGCAAAATATTCTGAAAAAAAAACGGAAAGAAATGTTGAAAAGATAAGCAAAATACGGTTCGATAGATATTATGCAATGTGGATGTCTAGAGAGCACTACGCAAGTTCGGCGTTAAAAGTCAAAGGCGAAGGTAACATACAAAAAAAAAAACGAAATGAAATGTTCACCCCCCCCCCCCCCCCATTTTGAATTTGTTTGCAAATTCACCGCACACTGTTGACACACATAATTGCATTAAGCCAAGGTTGCACCACCGCCGACGTTTTCGTCGTCCTAGTCGCCGCACCGCTTCTTCATCTACCCAGTATTTGGATAAGAATTCACTTTTACTTTAGGCTATTAATACACAATTATACAACCAGCTGAAGCCCGCTCTTCCACCGCTAAGACCGAATCTAAGCTTTGTTGCACCTGAACTACACCGAACTACCCTTGGTTCACAACCATTTTTCATAAATTTTAATATTTAAAATTTTTTTCCTCAACTTGCATACGTATAGACTTTGTATATGTATTTTTCTGTTTGTTGCTTGTTTTTTGTGTAATTTAGCTTGATTGTCTCATACAAACTTCCAAAGAGAGAGAAAAAACATTTTCCAGCTTTGGATATTGCCTACATGTAGTGTGCATACCAATACTACACACTATGGTGGGTGAGAATGTATGCATTTCAATGGCGTCGCACTGTAGTTCAAGACTACAACTTCAACGACGTCGACTCGGTCAGACGCCCTCAATGGGGGTCTCGTTCATGGATTCGGTTTTGAATCCATAAGCTTAAATCCCTTGCCACATACATACACCGTTCTCGGCGCGCGCTCAAAAATTCACAAAAGAGTCGCATCAATTGTTGTTGTTGTCCTAACCCCAAACCTTCGGCATTTCAAGCCTTATGTACCACCGGAAAATCACTTTTTTCTCTATATACTCGCTGACATTTAAGAAAATTAAATAAAAAAACTGTGTTCCATCACTTTTTCACAAAGTTTTCGAATATATTTTTTACCTTAAATTTAGTAGAAATTTTTTTACTTTTCATATTGAAAGGTTATCACAAAAATTTATTCACATTTGCTAAGAAAATTTTTAAAATTTTTTTTCGAAAATTCTTTTTTCTACCGAAAATACTTTTTAGAATAAAAATTTTCCAAAAAACACAAAATAATATTTGAAAGGGAATTTTCTCCTTTTTATGCGCCGACCGATTCAAGAAAAAACAAAAAGCGTACTTCTAACGCTCTAGCACTCGGTCACCCTTACTGATGCATTCTGAGATGCACTGTAGTGTGATCGGCGGCGGAAAGTTTTTCAACTATGTACCGCCCAAGTTCTGAGAATATAAACGCTTCTCGGAGAGTAAACGAGAGGACGACAAAAAAAATAACAAATTCAAACTTCTCAACACTGACATCGAATTTCCACTACTGACCCAAATATACGAGAGCGCAGAAGAGGAAACAGTAGAAAATCGAAAACAGTTTCTAACATTGCATGCAATTCTCCAACACATGCTCAGAATTCATAAAATTCATTTTCACTTGCATTTGCACAAAGCTCTAGCAAGCAAAAAAAATGTAAGCACTGAAAAATGCAAACTTCCACCCTTACAGTCAGTCCTCCATCGGAGAAAAAAAGCTCTCCAGACACACACACATGGAGACTGCATAGAGTCTCTCTAGTAGACGCAATTGTAAAAATATTGTGCAAGGTAGCACACACGGAAGACTCCTTGAAGCTTTTGCACCCCCCTAAAACAAGTTGCACGTCCCCCTAACGATGGATTCGTATTCCGCCTGCTCCTCATTAAGTCGTGGTGATGCGGCGGTGGGGCTGTTTCACATGTGCAATGGCAGTGCTCACATTTAAAATTGAAATCGAAATTTTTTCCACTTTCACCCCCATTTGACTGTCGTTGTGTCGTCTATCTTCTTCAGCTCGCCAGTGTGTGAGTTCTATTTTTGTGCATTGGTGAGTTTTTTTTTAAGACGAGACATACAAGTGTACCTATTGCACTCGACACTTTGAGCAAGGGCTGCGGGTTGTGTTTAGGAAAGAGGGGTGTTTTAGTTTTTTTCTTTCCTGCCCGTAACCTCAAAATCAATCTGAAATAGCGTTGGGGACTGGCTTTATAATGCATGTGTATATATGATGTGAATAGTGCTTAGTAGGTATGCATTGTTTTGAAACTTAACAGAGGTGTATAGTCGAAGATTCTGACTGTCCTTGAGGGCAGTGATATGTGAGGGAGTCGATAGAAAACTCGCTGCAATGTAGGCCTAACTTTGTGGAAGTAAAAACCGTACTTTTGCATTTAAAATTTCAAAACGGGAATGTTTTTATGACAAGGGAAATGTCAAGACAAATTCAGACTGCATATATAAAAGAGTCCATAAATTCTCGTCCCGCACTTATGTTTGACTTGTGTTTCGAAAATAACTTCCAATATATACATGTTTATGGTTTTTGAAAAAAAAAACCTTCAATTTACAGAGTATACCTGGTGATTTAAGAAAACACAAGTGTTCAAAATATACACCATAATTCATCAAAAGCCACATTAAGCTTGACCACATTATACAATTCATTGTTGACATTCACATGACCCCTAAATGACATTACATCGCACTTAGGTTAGATGTATACTCACACTTTCTTGCAACATCCGTTCAACTTATCGATCCCAGAAGGTCCCTTTCTTTTCCAAAGCTAAGCTCAAAACCTAAGCAGCTTGCTCACGGTATATAAAAATCGTTAAAATACAAAATTTATTGAAAAATCCCAATTTGAGACAAACACTACGCACCTCCTCAAGCCCTGCAATTAATTCTCACTTTTTAAGTCCGCGCACCAACAATAAATTTACAAAACTTTCGATTTTAATGCAAATTTTCTTTGAGGAGAAATTTCTTTTCGCTAATAGTGAAAATTGCAACAAACTAATTCGTCGATGGCATTCTACCACGCTACACATCTGACACCACTCTTACTTAGTAGAATACGTTCGTTCTTCGCATTATGCCCCAATTGCTTTGCCGCCGGTGCCACAGCAAAACAAAAACATTCGCAAAAAAAAGTATCTGCATCCATATAGAATATTTTATTTATTTATGAATGTGTGTGAAGTAGGAAGTGTGACGATTCGCACATTTCACACTGTTCAAGGATATTTCGTTTCACGTTTGTGTGTGGCAACATGTTGCTAGATACACGAGTGAAATGTTGCCAACCGGTTGCAATAAGATGCAACAAGGAAATCAACTGAATTTTTTTTTGTGTGTCTCTGAGGTTTTTTTTTTTATTCTTTACCCTGGGTAGATTGTTATTACGTAAGGGGCTTATACGCAGACAAACGTAAATTGATCGAGAGTAGTTTTGATACTAGTTGGTGCATCTTCTTGAATGTATCTGGGTTTTTGTTCTTGACAAGAGCTAATACTATTTATTGTACGCATCACATGTTGCCTGCATGTATGTAGGGAACAAAATGAATACTAATTGTAGAAATAGGGTGGCAAATAGGCGGCAGAGAGCTAGAAGCATAGGGTAGTTGTAGCAATGAAATGCGGTTTATGTTGTTCAATTAAATGCAGACAAGACACAGCGCACGAATTGTATGGTGCACTTGGACTTGGCACGCATTCTGTGTGAGTTCTAAATTTAGATTTATACATTTTTTTTTGTTTTGATTGTATTTTTATGGATGATTCCTTTGGCTCGGATTCGCAATGAGATTGAGATTGAATGAATCTACCCTACCCCTGTTGTTGCACTTTATTTCCTGTGAAATGAGAGAATTTTCTCGTAATATTTGCGATTATTTTCTCAAGGCAAGTAAGTGCATGCTTAGAGAATTTTTTTTTAAATTGTGTGCAATATTTTGTTTTTAACGAAGCGGTGCGAAAAATGTGACACGTGACATTTAAGGCTTTGTTTGATATTCAAAATGATAGATGTTTCAGGTGTAAAATATAGTCATTATAAAATCGTAAATTGAGGTAATTTAAGGGCTTTAATTTGATATATTAAACGTTTGGACAAGTGGTTATTTTTTTTTCTTCTTCCAGGGTTTAAGTGCAACAAACCTTTAAATGTTTAAAGGCTGAACTATAATAAAAGATGGTTGCGGGCGACCACTTTCGTAACTGTGCGAACGCATGCAATTTATATTGTACGACCATAATAGTTCGCTTCGATTCGTACAGTTTTCGTTCAATTTTGCTCACTTGCGAAAAAACGAATTCATTCGCAATTTCTCTTTCTTTTGATCTTTCATAAAAAAATTGACATTTGACTTCAACAGCTGTGTACATTTAAAATTGTAAGTTCATAAGCAACCAACTTTTTTTTTGGCAGAACGACTTGCACTCTGGCAATCGCTTCCATTCACAAAAGTCTATTATGGGCAACTTGAGTAATTGACAGCACTGAAAAAAACTTAACGTAGAATTTTGACATTAGCTTCCGATTGCCTCCGACTATTATAGTTCAGACTTAACCCTGATCCAGCACATGTCTTAAAAGGGCTTCTGATTTTTGATGATGGTGTACTTTCATGGAACAGTTGCGATTTAAGTTCTTAGCTCAGAAAATGTTAGCTGGTGGGTTTGAATACTGAACAGAAAATATCGGCCGAAGGGTCAAAATTTGTCAAAGAAAATTCTACGAACTTAATTTTGTAAAGCCCTGTTGACAAAATTATATGAAGTTTCTTAGCGTTACCACTTGTACTACATATGTAGTACCGTACTACATATTTTCTTTATTTTTGAATGCCGTACTGCATACTACATCGTTACTCTAAAGTAATAAATTTCTTAAACCACGACTTTTACTACCATTTTTTTTTATTTCACTGCAAACTTTTAATTTATGTTTAATTTATACTCGTTTGTTTTTATAGCTAAATAAATATAATATGCAACTTGGCTTCACTTCGAAGCAAGTCCAATTGTTCACTGAATGCTTCCGTTTACGTACGACATGAAGTAGTGTCTTGTTTTGTGAATGCAAATTAAATTTTTTTTTTTTAAATGAAATAAAACAATTCAATAAAAAAAACACATGTACTACATTTTGTTTGAAAATTCTACATTTTGTTGGCTAGCGTACTACCTTTGCTCCACATCTTAGTGGAAACGCTATATCAAGCAGACAAATCTGCTTGATAGAATTCTAATTTTGCAGTCTATACAAATCAGCCTAAAACCATGATTTTAAGCTACATGTATTTATGAAGGAGCTTGACATATTATGGAACCCATGTTTGCATATATATGGACCAACCTTATCATTTTTGGGAGAAATTCTATTTAATCAAAAATACTTCGCATATCAACCAAAATGTTTCTTGAAATGTCTTGATTAAAAAAAAGTGTAATGGAGCTTGGTATATCGAAAAACAAATTTATGAAGTGGCCGAATATAGATAATTTGTAGCGCAATGGCTGCCCAATCATCTTATTTGTAATAAATTGTACGCAACCAAAAGCTGTTTATCCGTTTTGAAAGAAACAATAAAAAAAAAACTTTCTTCGTTAAAAAACAGATCTATACAGCTTATTTTTTGGGTTTGAAGGTCCTTCAATGAAATTTCGGGCGTTTTACGTTTTTGAATAGTAACGCATATTTCATCCAAAATAATTGAAGAAGTTATCATAAAACATCAAGTAATATTCAGTTTCAGTAGCAAGTTACTTTTTTTTAAATTTTAATTTTGCTACTATATGTGCATTTCAGTCGTATTTTTTCAACGAAAGGTGGAAGTCAAGCGTTACCCTACAGGAATAAAACTATTTTAGTGGCCCTTTTGTTGCTTTAATATTAATTTCAAGATTTGCAACGAGCAATTTATGCAAACACGTCAATTAAAATCAAAAACCAAATACCACCTATTTACACACTATCGAACTAATAACAACAACCCCCAATGTCAGAGCCATTCGAAAACCAGGAACTACTAAATTCTAAGCCAGCAATTACCCTTAAAGAAAAAAAAATAATTAAAATTTCATTACACTTCTAATGTACGCATGCAATAATAAATCTATCATAGCGCTAAGTATACGGAACAGAAATCGTTCATCATCTTGACCTTGGATTTATTGCGCCAAACGCAATTGCAAGTGCACGCACACCATTCCACCCAAACATACACTGATACCGCAAATCAAGTGAAAATAGTTCTAATTAAATATTTACACTATATGGGTGAAGAAATCTAATATTTACTTTTCCATTTTTGTTTACGGTTGACATCCATACTCAACACGACGTAACAGCATTTAGTAACTGATAAGGGGTTGTATAGAATGTGTTTGCATGTAATCATGTGTTTATAAGTGTATTGGATTTCCAGTAAAAGTTTTTTTTTGTTGTCACATAACAAAACTATCGCATAAAGCTTGCCCCAATACTGATAAGCAGATTGCGCAGAGGAAAAAAAACACAGATATTATTTTCTATTTGATTAGTTGTGTATATATATGGTAAAAATATTGCACAAAATATAAAAAATGAAAAAAAAATAAACCTTCAAAAATATTGTTCTCCTGAATAATTTCTATTCCTCTTCCCTGTTGATGTAAAGTTTTGTATTCGCGTTTCGTTGTTTTGTTTGCATTTGCATTTCCTATTGAAGAGGCAGCATATGTGTTGCAAGTAGCAAAGTAAACGAGCGAAAATATCTAACGTCAAATGATTGTCTGTCCTTGAACTGATAAATGTAAGTTCAACGAGATATGAATGAGTTTTGCTGTTGAATTTTTGCTCAGTTTTATATTTTATCGTTGTTTGTACAAAGACTTGGTTGAATTCGTTTTCTGATTTATATCGGTAGACATTTTTTTTATTTCATAGATACTTAGACGGATGTAATTTTATTGCCATTTTTAAATATTTGCACTTGTTTATGCAGAAAGTGTGTATCTTTTCTATGTGGCAACACTTTGAATGAATTTGATGTCAATGGATTATGCTTTATCAAACATATATGAAAAAAGTTATTGCCGATTTTTTTACTGTAACGGGTATAAAAAACGTTTTTTTTTATTATTTGTAAGGACTTACTCTCTTTCTTTTGAAAACTGTGCATATTTTGTATCTGGCAATACTTCAAACAAATAGAATGAAAATAATTTTGCTCTATCATATACGTATGGCATTCAGTGCTGCCAGTTCGTTGGTAATTTCCCTTTTTTTTGTAACCGATAAATAGGTCTTTGCCATTTACGTTTTAAAGCCAACTTCAGGTAAATGTTGTCCGCGGCTTTGTTTCAAGTGGTCTATTCTAAAGGCCTAATTTTGCGTCACTTTTTCAAGCATTTTCGCCTGTATTCCGCGAATTACGCGTGTAATATTATCCTGTAAGACTTCAATCGTCTTCAGGTTGTCCACATAGACTAACGACTTTACATAACCCCACAAGAAATAATCAAGAAGCGTTAAATCGAATGATCGTGGCGGCCAACTCACTGGGCCATTTCGAGAGATAAGCTGCTCATCAAATTCATCGTTCAACATTTCACGACCTGTATGGTATGTGGCACCGTCTTGATGGAACCACATGTCAACCAAATCTGGGGCAAAAGTCGCGTATCATGGCTCGATATCGTTCGCCATATTATGGTCATAACAAACGGTGCACATTTTCCACAGGAGCATTAATTTTGATAAAAAATTTAAATAATTTGCATTCGTTGCTCGTTTGTAAGTCTTTCCATGGCAGAGTATACTGAAAACTTTTCACTGTGACAGATGACGATTGGACGCCATAACTAACCAGTGTTGCCAACCTAGAAAACTTAACTCTTAAAAAATCACCCTTTAGTTGATGCCCGCAAAAGTGCAAGTATAACTATTTCTGTCATTACAAGGAAGTGTTTGTATAACATATTTGATATAATTATTTAGAAAGATCGACATCGATATACTTTAAGGTATAAATCGAAATTATTTCTCTATGTAACAATAATGTACCCCTCTGGGATAGGGTATATAAAAGGCAAATGAAGACTAATTTCAAAAAATAAAAAAAAAATTAACTTGAACCTTTGATGTATCGTTAGATAAGTAAATTCTTAATATATAATATGTATGCCTACATTTTTGAGAAACTAGATACATAGTTCATTTTAAGACTTTTCTTTATAAAACATTTTTTTTAAGTTTTTTATTTCTAAAGCGAATAACACTGTTTCCTGGTTCATTAATTTTCTGTTTTATTTTTGTAAATTGTGTTTTTGCATTGACCTGGGAATATCTGTGACAAAACACTGGCAGCACTGTTGTCATTACTACAATCCCATTGTTACTATAACTGACTGAATATATATTCTTTTTACAAATTGTAATGTTGATATCATTTCTGAATATTGTGTATAGTAAGCAAACAACATAAAACCTTATTAGAACAGAAACAAATTTGAAACATCGCATATAGGTACAAACATGTATAAAAACATTTTGGAAAAATTTATTTGTAAAACAGTTTTGTTTGCCTAAGTAAGACTGCATTTTAGATGATATCGACGTTTTATTTTTTTACTTGACAAACAATTCTTATTTTGTGTCTTTTTGGCTCATCTGGACAACGGTAACAAATTTTTCAAAAAATAATTTGTAAACCTATTTCGTTTGCCTAAATAAGACGGGATCTTGGATTTTATCAAGGCATTAAATGATTTGTTATGAACAATTTACAACAATTACGAATTCCTTGTTCGTAATGAACATCGAACACTTTTAAAATCCATTTGTCTGTCATGAACGCAAAGTGTTGTAAGTTCAAAATTGTATATAGCAAATATATTGGAAACAATTTAAATGTCAAGAACATGTTGAAAGTATTACATATACAAAAATATATTGGATATTGTTTTCATAAGGAACAAATTTTAATAGAATTAATTTCATCATGTTTTCAGTTTGTTATTTTAAATAAAAACACTCAAATTTATTTAACATGGATGTAGTTAAATTTTATAAAAACTAATTAAAAATAAAATTGATTTCACTTCCCCCAAATGACGCAAATCAACTTGGTGTCAGAGTTGAACAATTTGTCCTCATGAACCTCCCCGTCAGTGTAGTTTTTCTTTCATATCCCAAAACATCTTAACGATAGCCATTAATTAAATTTCCCAAAGCGTACAAGACACGTACACACATCTAGCTACAATATGTAAGTAATTGACATGAGCACATTTCAATTATTTCTATTTTTACATTTTTTGTCTACTTTTCCTAATTCAAAAACGCAATTAACGCAAAACAACTGCATTTCGTTGGGTGCACTCTATACATGTTGCGAAAAATTATTTTTAGAAAAAAAAACATTATCGCCCCCGACCGCTTGTCGAGAGATAAACGCAAGCTGAAACATTATTTGAAAATTGATTTTTATTTAAATGTTTATGCACATTGACTTGCCCTGGCCTTTCTTTTCTATTTTCCTAAATGGATGTCTAAAAATTATTTTTTTTTCGTTTCGAGGTTGTCTACAAACAATTATTGTCGTCGACAACAATGCAATGTGCAACCCCCTCACAAATTGCACTAAACGAGGAAAAAATGCAAAAAAAAAAATTGATAACAACCAGTCAAGGCCAATTCACTCACTCGTGGAGATTCGCCACATAGGTACAGGTACACACAAACACCCACACACCCGCAACTATATTGGATAAACTTTCCTTTCTGTGTGTATGGCCGCGTGCAATTTGGTGGAGCTTTGCTTTGAAATATGGATAATCTAAGGGAGTGAGGAAAACTAAAAGGAAATCCAACACCCACGTATATTTAAAACACATATGAAGTCCAAAGTCACATTTTAAGGGGAGAAGATAGTAAAAAAAAAGCTTCGACACGCGTGCAGTTAGAATCGCGCAAAACAAAAATCATGCATCTGGCTCATCAGGAAGTCCAGTGTGAGGGTTGTTCAGAATTAAGATTCTAGTTGTCAGAGCATGTGATGATGCCGTGGAGACCTGTGAAGAGGGGTGCTCGTTTCGATCGTGTCATGTAAACAAACATGAGTTAGTGGAAAGTTGTATTGAAGCAATTAAATGGAATTTTATTGAAAATGCTTGGATTTATTTAATGATATTGTATGTGCATTAGTTGAGCTCAATTTATGAAGCGAATGCGATATCGAAGATGAATTCGTAATGACTTGTTGTTGTTAGCCCTTTAGATGCAACCATGTTATATTTTAAGTTTCCGATAATTATAAGTTTTTGTGCACCTTTATATGATTATAATACAAAATTGCGTTTCCAACGTAAGTTAGTAAGAAAATCTTCAATTTGTAAGTCAAAACTATTGGAGATTTTAGGTAAAGTGGTATTAGCCAAATAAATGTTTTCAGCGAGTTGCGATGTTAACGAATGCAAGTGGAAGGGTATGCCTTCATACATACATGTTCTAGTTAGTTATGTTGTCGGTATACTCATTGTAATTTGCAATTTTTGAAAATTTCATTTTGGTTATCAAGCCGTATATACAATTTCTTCGACAAACAGGCTTACCTCCTAGTTCCACTACAAAACGATTTACTAAATAGTATCTCCGCCTTATCTTTGTGGATCTTTTTTTACTAATAAATCGCTTTCCTATCGATACATAACTTTTATGTCCAGTTCTGTCATCTTTTTTTTAAATATTTCATAGCTTAATTTTTCTATAAAAATTGCTCAGGTGGGGAGAACTAATAATGCTCCAGGACCCAGGACCAGAACCCTGAGCGACCTGAGATGTTCATTGACTCTGAACTGTTTTGTCATCTAGAAGTTCGTTGCATTTGTTGCTTGTCCTGTGTCTGTGAGCTGAAACTAAAGGGTGTTTTTTTTTAGAGGTTGGTTTTTCGAATAGAGATAAAACTGACATTTTGTGGTCAAATCAGGCAACTCTAAAATCATTTATGTTCAGTTTGGTTTGCCTTTTCATAACGAACAGGTTGATAAATGAACAAGGCTTTCAAATCGTGCAAATTTATTTCGAAAATAATGGTTTCTTCCGTTTTAATGTCGACATAATCGTCTATCAGAGCAATTAATCGGTTAACCAGGGATCGTTTTCGCACTACATTTACTCATGATGTTGTTAGATTGACGATGTGTCGTGAGCTGGAACTACATTTCTTGTCGATCGTTGAAATACAATATGTGATTTGAATTCTTCAAAAAAAAAAAAAGAAATAAAAGGAAAAATTATAATGACACCCTCATTCGAACGCCAGGAACTGCTTAATTATAAGGCAAGAATTGACCTTAGAGAAGTAGGTAGGAATGTAATAATAAATTTGTAGAAAAGTTAGAGCTTATCAGTGGCACGAAGAACTGTCACGAAGAAGGTCTAAATTCGACTCGGAACCTTAGCAAAAACATCTTAATTCATTTTCATTGGCCCTATCTTAATGATCTAAAAAATCATTCGAGAAGTATCAGTAAGTCAAAAAGGTGTCTCAACTCAGCCTTTTGAATTCTATAGAAATAGGTGAGCCTGAAGTCCTGACACACGCCCACAAGAATCATCATCAGAAAAAGCTAGGACCTAGTTCCTAACTAGAGTGTTGCGTATTTCATCAGTAGATGGATTTCCCAAGTGTGGAGCATTCTATTAGTGCACAGACATTAAGATGAAAAATATTTGAAAAATATTTGAAATGGATTCTTCTATTTAAGGGGCCAGTTATAACTATCATTGAAAACCCTCGTTGGAAATTTTCTTTTTCTTCTTGTGGCTTTTTTATAAGTTCAGTCATTGGCGAGTTCGTATCAAAACAAATCTTATGAGTTTTAGAACATGGTTTTCCAAAAAATATTTTAATTTTGAATTTTATTTTTCGCAGAAATTAACTTTTTATTTTTCACTGATCAAGATTTATTTTAGTGAAGTAATGATTGCCATTCCACCGAACTATAACGGAATTTTCCGATAATTCCTACAAGAAGTTATGGTGATGACATTTCAATTCCATCATGACATGTTGTGTTCCAATAAATTGTTCGATGATAGTTATAACTGCAGCCTAAGGGTCCAGTAATAGCTTTCATTGAAAAGCACTATACTATATACTTTAAGTTAGGGTTGTTCTTACAAGAGACTAAAGACAGATCGGAACAAACGAAAAAGTGAACACACATTATTGGATCGGTTTTGTTTCATTTGAATCACAAACATTACCTCGGAAAAATAAAACTTGATCATTGAATTAGAAATGTAAATATTCTAAAAAAAAATGAACTGAAATTTAAAATATTTTTTGTTTTCAAATTTATAAGCTGTATTGTCAAATATTTAATTTATAAAAAAGCCGCAAAAAGTATAGAAGATTCTCAAATTTTCAGTGAGTTCCAATAATAAGCCATAAAATAGTAGATGGTTTGTTTGATCATGTTTTAATGTAACCATTCATTCAGCATACAAAATGTTGACAAAAAAATCCTCCCGAAACATGAACACTTCCTCAAAAATCAACCGAAACCCATAGCCAAGATGGGTTAATCTAAGTATTCGGCAAACTAAAGCAGAAAATTCAATCCACATTAGGTAATAAAATTCTTTACATAAATCATCCATTCATTGTCAGCGAAGCGAAACATCGTTAAATGATTAAAAATATTGTTATTGTTCATTTCATGCCTGACGAATTAAAATCAGCAGTAAAAATATCGCTTTCGCTTATACCGACTATAATTTTAAGTTCTGACCTTGAAGCTATAAATTGTTTTATTTTTTCCATTTGAATGTGCAAGTCTACGGTGAGAGATGTTAAGAGCTGTTGCACACGATTGAAAAAAATATGGACAGTAGAAAAAAAAAAAAAAAATAAAATGGAAACCAACCAGCCGGTCAACAAATACTCATCTACAGGGTGGGATAAAACTCGTCATGCATATATGAGAGAACAGAATGAAAAGTGTCATATAACACCAGACTGATGCTTAATTTACATCATCATCGAGTTGGAAAAATAGTGAATTCCATCATTAAAAGGGGGTGGTTGGATAGAATTATCATGCTGCAACTCTTACCTAACCAGGGGGAGAGCTGTACACCCACTGAAATATGGTGAAACTCAATACAATCATCATCACTACAGAAGTCGACTTTATATGCTTTAACGGTCCAACATAAATCGCTCATTCCTCATTTCTATATCTATGTTCATTTATAGCCAAAGAGCGTTGATATTTTTTTGTTTTTGGTGGCTAAAATTAAATTTCACCTATTCATTGAATTTTCGTAAATCAAAGATGTGTGTGTGAGCTGCATACGTAAATATAGTGTGATGGGGATGATGACATACGCTTGAGCGGGTTCCGTTGCACTTTAACCTTGAATTGGAAGCGCATGTCTAAGAGAAGGTATCAGTGTATTGAAGTTTCACGAGTGCAGTACATAGTTGCGAATGCAAATGCAGAATGTAAGAGGGATTACCTTATAGTTGTATTGGTGTGCGGAAGTTTCCCTTTTGGAACGGACGAAGGTGAGGGTTGCAACAAAAAAAAAAACAAAAAAAAAAATATAAAAAAAATGCCCCAAAGGAGAAGAAAAGCTTTAAACGTGTGTCTCCCATCAACCCCCTTCACCTTAGTGGTTGCATTGTTTTAATAAAAACACACACACATATACACAAACGAAATATTGGGGTTGGGTAGCGGGTGAGATTTTCTCTTTCTGCGACGCACTAATGCGCTTTCATCATTACTTTCGCTTCTGATGACTGATACAACCCGCCTGTAGTGGGTGGAAAGACTAAGTATTTTTAGAAGTCTTAAGTAGTGAGAGAGCAGATTTGCAGGTTGTTTTACAGCGCTCGATGGGGGTTATTTGGGGTCAGTTGCAGTCAAATTGATGTGAGAAGCTTAAGGGTTTAATATTCGATTTAGATTTTTTTTGTGTTTAATGAGCTTTTGTGTATGACAGCGAGCTTTTAATGGGAATTGGGCATTTGTCACGTAGAGGTGTTGAATATTTGCTAATTTTTTTTTTTTTTAATTATGCTGCGCCTATTTTTCATTGGTAAGGAAATGCCTACCGAACGTTTAGATTTTGCAAAAGCTTAGGGAAGTTTGTTTACATCGTATTATGTTGAAAATATCGTTACGGTAAAACTGTGATACAACTCAAGATCGCGTTCCAAATCTAAAAAAAATTGACGTCGATTGCTAGATGGTAGCATGTAACGCATTTCAATAAATTTTCTTGTCTACAGAATTGAAAATAAAGTAAAGATTTATTTTTTAACCAAAAATTACAATCTTTGTACAAGCAGATACCGAACTTTTTTACACTGAAATTACAAGAGGATCAAATATGGTGATATGCTAATTTTTTGCAATTAAATTGATAGAAACTAAATTTATTCCTGAGTAAAAATTAAAAAAAACTTATTACCCTAGGTCATTAAACAGCTCTATGAATAGCTTCAAATTTAATTAAATGCATAACCTCCATCAGCCCTTTCCAACTACATTTTCAATGCAAACACATAACAAGCGCAAATTCATAAATTTATTATCATCAAATTACGGACAGAGAAATGGTAAACAAATCATAAATTCACAATAAATTGCATTTGTTGATAGTGTGCATTTATTACCAAACAAATGAAAACCCCAAACTAGGGGAAAATGAATAAAATTGCGCAGTGAAAGTCATTCGCTTTGTTAAAGTTTTACTTTTAAATTATCACTATCAAGCTCTGATGGGTAGATAGGTACTCATGTGCTCGTATGAATGTTGTAAGGGTTAATTGCCCTTATTGATAGAAGTATTTGTTTTGTTAGTAAGTGCAATGATATAATTCAAGGTTAATTGGTTATCAAATGAAACAACAATATAAAAAAAAAATGATTTACAATTGCAAGTGTTTGCAGAGCATGTTGAGAGGTAAAGCTTTTTAGTTATAAGAGAGATAATGGATGTACGACGTGATGTTTGTTTTTGGAAAAAAAGCTCAATTGTTTGTTAAAGCGTTTTGGAACAAATGGTTCATTGTACTAGTAGAGAGGTATGTTTGTGTTTAGGGTGTTTTTATTATATCTTTTTTCAAACTATATTATCATCTCAAACTTAAAAAATTGCAAATGATTTTTAACAATATCTACAAAAATTATCTAATGCAACGTAATATGTATTAGCAAATGCAGCAACCACTGACAATTTCAGTGGGTAAAAAGTCAGTATATGGAACAGTGACAAGAAAGTTTACTTTCAGGAAGAACCGGCTAAAAAATAAATTAGGCATCTACTAAACATTATGTAACTTACAACCTCGGTTGTTCATTCAGTTTCTTATGCCAAGTTACTTTTAGTTACATTTTTGACACAAAAAATGTGTCTCACAATTTAAGGCTTATCTCGAACGACACATTAAATATTTTCATACATACTCGTTTTTCAGACTTTACCATGAAGTGTGGCATACAGAAATAGTTTTTGTGGTGCCACATTTAGGATTTAAATTAGGACTCCCGCACTTAATTTTTGGGCAGCACTTCTAAAGACTATTTGGCACCACTGGCATCAATTCATCAGAGGCGAAAAGTCGGTGCCATGAAATAACTCCAAGGGAAATAAAGCCGAATTCCAAAATTTGTTGTTATTTCACTTTGTAAAAGCGAAATAACCTCGGATTTTGGCGTTATTTCGTAATGATAAAGAGAAATAACGTCCAACATTTCTTGTGAAACAAAGCCGCATTCACAACATTGCTTGTGAAACAAAGCCGCATTCACAAAGAGAGGAAATCATAGCTTGCACACATCCGTGTTTGGGGAATGAACAATTTTAATACGGGTGCAACCCCCCTTGTTTGGCTCAGTGTTGCGGTAACATGCCCCTCCCACCTATTTTTTAACTTTGCATATACCCAAACTAACACTCGGATGTATTCAAAGTATGAACCCCCTGCTTGGGCTCATTGTTTGTTATGGAATGGGTGCAATATTGGGTGTATGCAAAGTGAAATAAGCTCGAATCGGTTTTTTTCACTTTACGAAAGCAAATAGCAAAATAAGATTGAAAATGGAAATTCGGCATTATTTCAATTTCTTTAAGTGAAATAATGCTGAATTTTGTAATTCGGCGTTATTTCTTTGGGCTTTATTTCACGGCAGCAAAAAATCTGGCATTAACATCCCATGCAAGGCCCCAAGCCTAGCTTCCCTCCTCCTTTGTGTGTGCGAAGTTATTATTTTTACCACAAAGACGAGGACCTCATATTTAACTCCGAGTCCGAAAGAAAATTTTAAAAAGATTGTCATAACACTTTAACACGTTTGTCTGACTTTCGCAAGAGAAGGTTCGGATTTCAACCAGGGACCCGCGTTTAATAGCCCAACGCACTAACCACTAGACAAATGCACCTACGCACGGTTAGATTCGGATAATTTGTGATTTCCCTTGCCTGATATTTTAAAGAAAAAAGGACCGACATTATTAGCAATATTATCTGTCAAGCAACAATTTTCATTCTAATGATGTTGTCCTTCCATGAAATTTCAAAAATAATCGACTTTTAGGAAAAAGAGTGAGAAGATGAATTAATTTTAAGGAAATTGTACAAAAGTCTCCTTTTTGATTTTCCTTGCCTGATATTTTCAGGTAAGTGGGCCAACATTTTTAGCAACATTATCTGTCAAACAACAATTTTCATTCTAAAGATGTTGTCCTTCCATAAAATGTCAAATATGTCCTTCCATGAAATGTCAAAAACAATCAACTTTTAGAAAAAAGATTGAGGAGATGATTTAATTTTGAGAAAGTTGTACAAAAGTCTACGGCCCCTCAATTGAGGGAATCACGTGGAAGGGATTTTTAAGTGCAACTGAACTATTCGTTCAACTTCTGGTTGCACATTGGACAGTTAAATAAATGGCTTTGTGGTGGTGCAGATTATATGTCAAATATTCTATCTAGTCCACATGACAATAGTTTGACAAAAACATGAACAAAACAAACACAGATGATTTTCAGAAATTTCGATGAAGCCGAAGTAAAGGCCATTAATGGCTGGGATGATCTTTACTTCATTTTTTTATGAAAATATTGAATATTGCTCCAGACGTCAGCCATTTGCAATAATCTCGAAGAAAGTAATTTAATATGAAACACTATATATGAAACCCTATATAATTACAAGCTTTCCTTGAAGGAGTTAATAGGCATACTTTCTTCCAAATTTTATAGTTGAAATAGGCTTTAAGGAAAATGGTTTTGACGTCAGTAGATCTTTTTCAATATTTCAGAAGGAATTTCGTTTTGCAAGATTACTATCCTTCCCACCATATTATGCCGTATTATTCCAAGTTCACAGTACTAAACAGATATAACACCCTACTGAAGAAATTATATCTGAAACTAGCACTTAAGGTCCCGACTATTCACTGAAAACAATTAAATTTTGTAAGGTCGTTGAACTTTTTGTTTCAATTTTTCGAGGAGATTATATTGATGAATTGAGGCTCATTTTTAGACATCGGCCATTTTGAACGAACTTTTACTTAACCTTCACATGTAAAATAGTCAGCGTAGTCAAATCAGTTTCAGAGAAAAGTAGTTTCAGCAACACAATTCACAACCACCCTCGAATTGATTGGATTTTGATTCAAGAGATCCTTCAAACGCGTGTATACTCCCAACCCGTATCTACGTGCACAACACTTTAGGTGAAACCACGATTAATGGGGAAATATGTCCCAAAATCTTAAATTCGCATCCCCACAGACCACACTACCAACTCACTTAGGTTAGGTCAGTACAAACTCTCCCTCTCCACTGGAAGACCAAATAGATACACACCCTCACACCGCTGCAGTTCAATTCATTCATTCAATTTGCAATTCATTCATTATACCACATGACAAAAAGCTAAAGATGGATAAAAAAAAACGCCCGATTATGCAATCCAATAATTTACATAATTATTTGCATAGCATAAATCACAAGAATCCAATTTGAAGCTATGAGTCGCGTCTACACCATCCCTCTTGTGAAATCCAGACACAATGAGAGAACATAATTTTTTTTGGGGTAGGCCATGATTATTATGATGTTGTTGGCCTAATGAAACAACAACAAGCGTCCACGACGACGACGACGATGATGATGACTACTACTACTACGACGGAGCCTCGGCCATTGAACTTTTAGTTTGGCTGGATAACTGACTGGCTGACTGATTGTCTGCCACTAATACCAACGCAAAAAAGCGGTGCTAACAAACCCTTTTTCACTCTACCCGATATCCTGTTTTATGTGTTTGCGTGTAGCCTACACCAGCTGAGTTTTGTTGGTACTATGCCTACTGCTGTACGCCTCGCAGACAGGGCTTGACTCCAAGAATACCCTTTATAGTTGTTGCTGTTTTTTTTTTTTTGCTACTCTCTAACGTCGTCGTCGTTATAGAAGTCGCGGCGCGGGTCGTTCACAGAAGGGCAAAGCCCTTTTGCAGAACAAGAGAAATTTCACTTTTCATTTTTTGTACACTCGCCTTGCCACACACAACCACCCACCTACCACCACCCACCCATCCTGCAAGAATCACAAGCCCCAGTTTATGTGTATGTGTGTTGATCATATCCACACAAAGGGTGGTTCACTCTCGAATGTATTGGTGTTTGTCGAGGTTAATGAACTCTGCGCCAGCAAGGATGTGTACAGATTATTATATGAACGCATAATAGGTATGTAGACATTTTTTTTTATTAAATTGAATTTTTACTTTTCATCACTAACCATATTTTTTGGATTTATTTCAGGTAGACACTCCTCCTGTTGTTTTGGGAACTTGGTAAAAATTCACTTCAAACGCGATTTGAAAAAATTCACTGTTGCAAAAATGTTGCGAAAGTACGATAGATACTTTATTAGCTTTTTTCTTAATAACTGCATATTTTTGTTTATTTGTATAGTTGTGTTTTTAACTTAAGCGTTTTTTTTTGTTTGTTTAATCAGTCTTTTCGTTATCGAAATTACACAGAGCAATGTAAAAAAAAATATTTAAACTTATTGAAGAGAAAAAAATATTTTTAGAAAATTTACAAAAGCTACAGCAAAATAGGAAGCACAGTCGTCGCCATGACCTGCCTTACACGATACCATCCCGGGATAGGACTAAAACCAATAAAGCAGCAGAAAAGGACAGGGCACAAGGAATTGCTCGTTATGCTCGGTCTCGGTGTTGTTACTGCACATCGCATACATAGAACACATACCCTGCGAATGGGATGGTGTATGTGTATGATGGCGAAAATTGCATGCCAAAAAAGCTCTCTTGGGTCTGTGTGCTGCAAGGATTTTTACAGTATTGTTGGTTGAACAATTCGTGTGAGTTTTATAATTTTTTATGTTTTGTTGTTAATCCTTGTACAATGTACAGAGGAGAATTGGAAAATTACATTCATATGTAGTGAGTGAATCCCGCATACGTTGTCGGTCGACGTTCGTCGTTGGTGTCTACGATGACGACGAGGTCAACAACCGGATAGGGAAGAATTATAGCAACAAACAGTAGAATACTGTGGAATCAAAAAAAAAAATGCAATCGAAAGCGCCATCGCAAATTTTGTTCCCTTTTGCACACGAACACACATACATATGTGTCGATGGTGTGGTTCCCCCATTATGGTGTTGTTGTGTTTGGCCGCAAAAGTTGTTTTTTAGTCAAGCCCATATAGGAGGGCGTCACGCTGGTTAGCTCGACAAGAGCGATTCCCTGAGTTACCCTCGCGCCCACAATGACGACGACGATGATGTTGACAATGAATATATGAGTACAATGTGGGGTGGGCAAGGACGATGCTTGCTCCTTTTTTCTCAATTTATTTCATCCCTTCCACACTCACCATGACCACAGACAAGAGAAAACGAAATGTGCAAAAGTTTGCCATAGCCACCCAGCCGTCCTACGGAAACGCGACGAAATTTATTACATCTACAGCCATGCGAAGGGTTGCACCACCCACCGCAAGCATAGCAGTAAAAGTTTTTGTTTTTGTGTGTGCTTCATAGAGCGAGGGATGCGAGACGTTATGGTACGCCTGGTGCACGTAAATCACTTTAATTGAAGAGACGGGGTGGCATAGGCTCCAGAGAGCTTTCGCATATTGCAGCGTACAACTTGTTGGTGGGAAAGCGAATGAACGTCCTTGGGTGTGAATGACCCTTGCTGCTGGTGGTACTTATGCGATGCGATGGTTTCGGTGCTTGTGTATGCACTTGGGGTAGTCCGGAGACGTTTGCGTTTGGGGGTGCGTTGCACTTTTGTAAACCGGTAGACGGGAAAAAATGTTTTTTTCTACATTAATGATTGAGGTTGGGGGTGGTGAAAATATGTCTATTCATATGGAGTGGATGGTTAGTTTTTTTTTTTGTTTTTTGGGTGTAAGACTTTTCTAGACATTTACTCTCGCTTGTAGGTGTTGTATAGACGACGAAATTGTCGGTAGGTATTGATTTTATTTCACGAATGGTTGTTGGAGAGGACTAATTAATTTGGGAAGGATTTGTTTTACCATAGGAGTGATTTTAGCAATTTTATAGTTGACATGATTTTTTTGTAGAGTTTTCTAAGGTGTGTCCACATTGCAGTGGTTTTGGTGTAGGATAGGTATATGCAGATCATGCGATGACGTGAGTTTTATGACCTGAAGTGGATTTCGAAGTTGGGACGATTCCTCATTATTATTCTGAAATTGAGTTCGAAGTTTGATAAGACATCAGTAAAGGATCAGGCTTCTACCTTCAAAATGCTTGTTAGATACGAGCTTTTTTTGGGAGTTAGCCAATCGTTGTTAATAAGAAAATATCGTTATCTGCTTATTGGATTGTTTGGTTAAAATGTAATCAGATTTAAGTTAAGCATCAGTCTTTTACCTTCAAACAGCTTGTATCTACTCGAGTTAATTTTTCTTGGATTAAGCCAATCATAGTTATTAAACAATGTTTGTGGATGTTGGATTGCTTGATTAAAACAGAGCCTATAAACTTGCAATCCTGAAATCTTCCACCTTATAATCTTTTGTGAGAAAGAAGTAGGTAGTCTTTATTATTTATATTTACTGCCTTATTTATATTTATTGAGTCTTTATACATTGCCATTTTTTTTATATTTTCAACCTGATCTTTAAAGGGCTTATATCTATCGCTGTTCATTTGTTTGTGAAGGTTCTCGTTGTATGGATGTTTAAAAATGCAGTTTGCAACCTTCAATTATCCTAAGCCTGATGTCATCTAATGTGTTTGCAATTTATAACAACTTTTTAAAACATCTAATCAAAAATGTAAAATTCCTATTGAAAAATACTCAAATTGTAGAGGCAAAAGTCTGCATTACCAACCCTATCATGATTTGGCTTACACATCCCCTTTAACATTGCCCAACATTTGCATTCAAATGTCATGCTTTCGCCTTCGACACACCTTACAGAAATATCCATGACTTAGTCATAACTTCAGCCTGCATACAGGAAGAGCCAACCAACACAAGACAATCATTCCAACGGTAACAATAATATACAACTACAAAAAAACTTGTCACGTACGACTAATAAATGAATTTTCCGTTATACCATCAAGCTGAAAATAAAATATTTTCCATCACAAAACTCAAGACAGCAACCGCGCACATTACGAATGCAAAGCACGTTCTCAACACATTTCCAGCCATCAGTTGCATTTCGCTTCGAGTTTCGAGAAATGCACACGAAAATTGTTTCAGTGTAAGCTTTACCCGTGGCTATCTACAACTAGAACTACAAGATACACGATAGAGCTTTTCTATCGCCAACGAAAAAATCGCAACATCAGTGTCAAACGTGTATTCACTCATCCATGGCGACCAAAAACCTTTAACCGCCAACTAGACAGAAAGATAGAAAGATACTCACGGTATGGTCGTCGGTGGTGTCGCATGGAGCATGCGAAACACAAAAGCAACCCTGACATTCGAACGAGATGGTGTGTCGGATGTGTTTTTGTGTAGCGATACATTATTGTGTCGCGGTGTTGTGCTTTGTTTCACCGTGTGCTTTGATGGCAGCAATGTTAACCTGGCGAACAAAATGTTGCGAGCGTTGCATTCAACACTTGTTGTGAGAAATATGGGTGTGTTTTTGTTTGTGTATTGTGAATCGCACTTTTGTGTTAGCGCTTGAGTAGGTCGGTCATTCACATTTTTTTTTTGAGGGGTTAGGACAGTTGCACCGCAAAGAACAAGGTATCCAACCATATCGTTTGCCTCTCATATATTTTTGTACCGTTGCTGTTAAGATACACACACAAATAAGAAATGCAAAAGATAACAAACCTCACAACTCTTAGAGAACAACAAACAACAATCGAAGAACCCGTGTGTGCGGTGCAACGTTATGCAAATAAATTTATTACCCACATGTGTTCGATTACAGTTCTCCTTTTCTTTGTCCCATGTCGGCGAAACAAGTGTGCAAAGAACTTGAAGAGGGGGAAAAATAGTACAAGGGGACCGCGTCAGCCGATGACACAATATTGGTTCAGCCATCGTCAATGTCGTTTGGGCATTGCCATTGTCGGGAGATATATGCCTTTGATTGTAGGAGCGACCCAGCAAATCAAAGACATCGATGAATAGATGAATGTGCAGGTACCTACGGTTTGGTGGAATCAAATTACATGTTCACCTAACGGAGGTTGATTAGATAATGACATGTGAAGGCCTGATTTTGTAAGAACCTTTGCATAGTGGTATTTAATGATAACAAAATACCAAACACTAAATAAACAATTTTGTTGTACAGCTAAAGGCAACAACAATTCGTCAATTTATTCACCTGCATCAATCTACTTCTCCGCCAGCGTAACTCATCGAATTGTATTCAAGCGCACATGGCAAGTTCAGTGCTACAGTTCAAGGTTAACCACCCAACTGAAGATCATTGCACAAAGGCCATTGCTGATGGTACCTGCCACTGTCCAGAACCATGTATCTACATGACCACCATTTCAAAACATGTCAACCCCAGCCCATCTATATACAAATGGAGTTATGTAACACAAAAAGTTTGTTAAAGACATTAAAACCCTTCTTCATTTAGATACCAAGTGATGGATGGATTGTCATATGTATGAGATACAAGTCCCTTAACCCCATAAAAACTCGATCGTGTAACTCGAAGAACCAATGGAAAGAGGAATCTTCCCGAACAGAGAATACGAAAACAAGAGTGAAACAGACAGTTCTATAATCCACACACACAAGACAGAACGTAGGCCCCCCGAATGGTGAAACAATCGAGGAGTGAGAGCGCTCGCGCGCACGCGCATATTCTACAGTTGAACGCCCTTTTCACGGCAAGTGATTCCTCGTACCTCGTATATACTATGGGCTATTGGTGATCTTGTTCTTCCCGAGAGCAAAAGCCTTTTTGAGAACTGGTTTCCCTTTATTCCAGCTTTATAACTTAAGACAAACACCAGCAGCTCCTCATCTCTCTCATCTCTCTAACAACCATCAAAGTATGCTTTGGTTAACTGCTGCTGTTGTCTTTCGAGACAGCGGAGTCGGGATTGTCGATGTAACGTGTACTTGATTCAGTTGGGGAAGAGAGATATTCAAACGAAAATGAAACCATTTCACGGGAAAGGCTAATGCACTTTGAGGCGAAGGTATACACTTGGGCTGGGCTGGGCCCATACAGGATTGTCGTTCATAAGGAAAGCCACTCGAGAGCCAGACACGTTCATTGAACCACAAGTTGAATCTGGAAACCCACCTGGGCGCAAGTGCTGGCTGATGGTATGTGTGTTTGGATTTTCTAGTCCAGCAAGCTCTTTAAGTGGTCAATGAATTCTATACCTTGGTACCATCCTTGCAGAACACACACACACACTTATGTACACCTTTGCTCTGCTAGAGAGATGAAGAAGAGTGCAAGTGAATTCTATACATGTACTGGGTATGGTTATGACGGCAATGGTACAATTAAGTAGTTCTTCGGTTGAGCGATTTTATTTCTTCTAATGGCCAGGACTCTATCTAGATTTTAATTCGTTTGCCGGTTCAAAGGCAGAAATGACCAGAGTCCCATTATATGAACACGTACGAAATACACAATAAAAAAGCGAAGAATTAAACTCCAATACTAGAGTAAATTAGAGAATAGAAGACAAATGATAATGGCAGTGAAGCCCACTCGTTGTAGTCTTCGTCGCCGTAGTTTGCCGTCGTTGTTGTTGTTGGAGTTCTTGTCGTTTGGTGGTGGGGTAAAGTTCTTTGGCATTTGTCTTCGGATACATTGACCTTTGCGAGGAGTGAATCTAAGAGTAGCAAAGAATAGAGGCGACTTTGATAGAGCTACACGATTATGATGATGTGCTATTAAGTCGCATATACATTCAAGCTCAGAGGTGCCACAGATGGTGATGATTCCTCTTCTTCTTCGTGTTGTTGATGCTGGTACTGCTGCTGTTGCTGCTGGTGATACAATGAGAGAGGAATTTTTCGCGAGATTCTATTCTTCTTTGGGTTCTTGACCGAGACATGTGTCGCTGTAGTGGTGTGCGAATAAAGGCATATGAGATAATTTTCATTTTCATTTCAAGGTGTTTTCTGCGCGCACCAAATTAGCCACCAACTGCGAAGATATTGTTGTTGTATGGTTAATAGTCATTTATTGCCACCATGGGTAATGGTCAACAACCTCGTGTCATTATTGTATCTAGCTCGCGCGTGTTTTTCTCTCAAGGGAGGTACGATTTAATGTAGTTGGGCAGTTTATTTACGTTGATTATAGAGGTTTTGATGGGCAGAAGTAGTTGAGTGAAAGGTTTTTTGAACTTTGGCGGTCGCTGAAGTTGATAAGAAAGTGTAGGGTATCAAATATTGCATGGTAAATATATAGGAACTTGAAAAGCTGATGCGCAATGTTATTGACATTAAGGACAATTGTTAATGAACACAATGCCGATAACTGTTTTAAGACGCATAAAACTTATAAAGCCCATTGTTTTCCATTAGGAATCTGTTGTGGTATCGAAACTATATCAATCAAGAAGATAATGTTTAAGGCGACTAGAAACAGTCGAGAAAATAATAATTAAGGCGACTAGAAACATTGGTGATTTATTCTTTCCTTTTTTGTTGCATGTTAAATTAATCTCTGTTGTGCATACTTAGCAAACTTGAAATGGCTAAGCAAATAAGTATATCAAATATACGGTTCTTTGAGGTCACTGTCCTAACTTTATTTTTTTTTACTGATGATTGTACGACATATCTAGCTCGCCCCTTAATTTGCGTTATCGATGTCATACCTTTTATTTCTGACAATAATCCCCAGTACCATGTCAATCAATCCAAAAATTTCCAAAAGTTCGTATACATGCTCTTTAACATTGTATATACGATTTTTGTACACAATTGGTTGGTAAAAGCATGATTTAACACATAATAACTCACCGTAATACAGCAGTTCGTACATCAACTCTTTCATATTTAAAACGCAAGTTAAAAAAATCAATTTTTTTCCATCAGAACATCCGTTAAGCTCTAAATTAACAACTACTTCATCATTAAAAAGATCCTAATATAATATAATCTTAAACAAGTACCTGATGTCACAGCACAATACCGTCGGCAAAGTGAAACAACCCCATGAACACACAACCTGTCCATTCATTAACTCCTTATAACTTCCCTACCACTTATTATTTTCAATAAACCCATTAGCCTTGGCATTCAAATGATTTGCCAAAAGCAAACAAATTGAATTGTTTTGTGCTTGTGAAAATTCAGACATTACCCAACAATCTAATATCCCATTTAGATTCCCCCGCCTGTTGATTACCAACGTTTCATTAACTCAAAAACCGATATTACGTAATTGCGATAATTATGACAATAATTATACTAAAAAAAAGAACACTAAACAACAACAATAGCACAAAAAATAATTATCTCATTACGTAAGGTGCTTGCGACAGCAAAAACCTTGGTAAACATTTCTCACGTTTAACTCGACGCCAGACAGAGAAATGTGTGTTTTCTTTTATGACAACAACTATTCCCCTAAAATCAAACGCCAATCAAAAACTCACAGAACAACCGGTTCTAATGCTTTCTAATACATTTATCTAAAAAAAAAAACATCCTCGCATAATATTTGAATGATTAAATGTCATTGACATTTAGCATTTCAAATTGAAATCGAAATTTTATAAATTTCTAAATGAAATTCATAAAAACAAACAATAAATAGCTTTGCAACGCTATCAAACTACGTAGAACGTAAAATATTTGTAATTATATTCAGCCTTGATATTGAAATTGAAATGCGCGAATATCAAAGTGACTGGCACCCCGAGAAACACGAATAAAATTAACACCGAGAAGAGGAGGAGATACAATTGTGCAGTGAGTCAGGCGTTAGAGACAAGTCAACAAAAGTCAAAGTCAAGGACTTTTTGTGCGCGGTAAGCTTTGGGAGAATAAAATTAATTATAAACTTCTTCGATAGAAGCAGGTGGCAGTATGTGAAATTATAAAAAAAATAAGTTGTGCACTGCCATATTGATAGTTGACTAATTTGCATTTTGGAAAATCTCTCTCAAATGCAATTGATTCGAGTTCTAGTTGTCAGATCGCATGCCACAGGTGTTGTGATGTAATATAGCGAGTATAAAATACTGCGCACTGGATCTTATGCAAGTGGGGGTTGGAGCTAACAGGCATATGGTACCGCGTAGGTGTATGTGTTCCACTGCCATGGAAGTTATTCATATGAATGCATGCGATACATAAGGAAATTCTATATTACCCTTACTTGTCATGCATTTCGGAGAGGAAACACAATGCAGTGACGACTAACGTATGAATAAATAATGACCAGTTGTTGTATTTTTATTTAAGCGTATCCCCATCGACATTGACAAATTTTCCAATATACTACTTGCTCACTGTGGCGAGCCCCAGTTTGCACATCAACTCTTTCATATAAAATGTTCCCTCAACCGCTTTTTATCGAAACTTACCATGCGTGGACATGATTTATGCTAGTGATCCTTATTGTAATCCTTTTTCAGTTAATCCAGTCATATTTTGTGGGTGGTTTTGCAGAGTTAATCCTTTTCTGGTACTCCGTGTTGGAAATGCTTATTTTTTTCTCATTTTCTTGCAAACACTTTAGAACTCTTTCAATACTAAAACTTCTAATTCATATTCTTATTCCTTTTGAAAAAAAAGATTCACACGTTTTTGTTCACTTTTATTCTGCCGATACAGGTGGGTGGTGGGTAAGTTATCCAAATTCACAAACGTAATCAAATAAAAATAAAAAAAATAACGCACGTACAAACTAATCCGTGTTAAAAGTCTAAATCCAGTCTCAAAAGAAAAACATTTTTTTTGTTTAAATCCGATTTGTAAGGAGTTTTCGCGATGAAATGTACAAACTACATCAACAAGATCGGTTCGCAAAAAAAATTTTTATATTCCATTAAATGTTGTATAAGAAGCGAAAATGGTTAGAATTTTTATTCCGTCTATGTCGTGTTATTGCTTACGGAAAACTGAATCACGGATGATTCTCAATTCCCAGTCCAGACTCGTCGCTGTCGAGCGTATCATCAGTGAGCAGAAGAGTCGAAAGAATACCTTGTGTGTATGTGCGTATTTAACACGCATACCATAACAAAAGGTAGATAGAACCAGAAATAAGAGATTTTTTTTTCCTTCTTCAACACAACACATTGGAGTGAGAAGAGAAATATATGCACACAGGTGAGTGAGTTGAACACACACTAGCGCAGAAGAAAAGGTTCTTATTCTAATGAAAGACGGAAGCGAACAAAAAGAGAGCATCTACCTGTTCGACGTTTACCTGTTGAATAGATTGGTGGTAGATCGTACTCAAAGAGAATGCTGTCGATTCTCTTGCTGAAAATGATGCGATAAATGCTAAGACAAATGGTACTCGTATCTACCGTTTTTTTTCTGCAACTTGAAGACGATTTATTGCAAATTAGAACTCTTTCTTCGTGACTGTAGTGTGGTAAGAGAAATGATAACGGTAGTTTTGCAAAATATACATTTTTTTCTCTCATTCACTTATACCCGCAGAACTGCTGATACCAACACACAATGGTATAGAGGAAAAAAAAGCTTTGGATTAAAACAGAAACAAAGTGTGTATAGCTTGCAGTTAGTGTTGTTCCTCCGCACAATGAATAATCACAAAGAATGGTCATCGCATGGCTTCATGATTCTTACAACTGTTAAAGAACACCATCAACAAACTAAAAAAAAATAAACATGAAGAGAGATATATGAAATACATTATTCGGAGGGTCAATGACATTCTCGAAACAGAAGAGTTGGTTGAATTTTCATTGCCCTGGTGGTACTGCTGCGGCGCTCACAACTAAATGGATGGGTTCAATGGCATTTTGGTTGATTCTTGTATCTGCTTTTCCGAAAAGAATACAATTTTTGGACTCTGGCAGTTTGTTGACTTGTTGCTTTTGGTTGTTCGGCTGGTTAGAGCCCAAACAATGAGCGGAACATAAATTTAGAAATAGAAATGAAAGAATGAGTTTGAATAGAGCCGTGGTTGGCGCAACTTATATATGGCATGCATTAATTGATTTGAAAATATTCTGAATTGCAGCGAGTGGTGTTTCACTAAATAATTGGGATACGACCGTTTTTCATTGAAAATGACAGTAGTGTGTGTGGTCGGTTGATGGAATAGTCATGATCTTTATTTATATTAGGCTGCAATGCAAAATAACTGATTGTGGAATGATTGGGACAGGTAGCATAATTTGACATTGAATTAGGTGAAATGTGGTATTACAATTCAACGATGTTAAATATATGCTCTTGAATATGGTATCCAATTATCCTGTTAGAGGTTTAAGCCGATAGAGATTAATTTACTTACTAATCTACTTAAGTGGCTTTACAGTTAGAGGCGAACCTGTGCCTTAATTAATATACCTCTCAAAAAAGCTAGTCTGTAGGTAAATGCCTCCAATTACATACTTGAGGATCCACTTATGTGTAGCACTTAAGGGGTTGTTTAATGCATGTACAACTATTAATCTTGATTAGCTCTATATGTCATACCCAAAAATTAACTTGCAATACCTTTGTTTATTTTTACCAAGTCAGTGTCACTGTGGGTGCAGTGGTTATTGCATTGATCCCTGGTTCAAATCCTAAAAGTGACAAAAACTAATCTTCACTGCTTCACCTCTTGTGAAAGTCTGATCAACATCAGGAGTAAAACTGTCAAGGGAAGATTCTCAAATTTGCCATTCGAATTCACTGCCAATGTCACTGTGGGTGCAGTGGCTTAGTGGTTATTGCGTTGGTCCCTGGTTCAAACCCTAAAAGTGTCCAAAACTAATTTTCACTGCATCACCTCTTGTAAAAGTCTGATCACCATCAGGAGTAACACTGTCATGGGATGATTCTCAAATTTAAATGCCGGGTAGTTCGTAATCTAATTGGTTATCCTTGTCTCAATAGTCCGTTAATGCAACATTACCAAAGTTTTCGAAAGTCCAAGAATTCCTTATCTGCTTTTTATATTTTATGAGATACGTACTGCAACGCCGTAGAGCAGAATAAGATGATAAGGATCTTATAAAGAATCTCCTTACCAATTCCAATCCGTGATTTTAAAATTTCTTATAAGGACACGTCTATTAGCAAGAATCATTTTATTCTCTCGAGATGTTGTTTTTAGATGTTACAGCGGAATGGTAGACAAATTCCCGTACTACCTCAAAGTAATACCTATCAATGGTGGCGTTCTGTCCAGTTTGTCGATGTGGTGTCACCTTTCGAGTTGACATCATATACTTAGTCTTACCCTCTTTTACGGCTTAACCTATTTTTGTCACCACCTTCTCTATACCAGCAAACGTTGCTATGACATCACGTGGTGTCTGTCGTTCTAATGATGTCAATATCGTCGGCGTATGCTAGTAGTTGCACCGATTTTTGGAAAATTGTGTCTCTGGTTTTGTCCCGGGAGTTTTGCACAATCCTCTCAAGAATCAAATTGAAGAAGTCACATGACAGCTCATCGCCTTGCCTAAATCCTTTTTGGTATCGAATGTGTCAGTAAGGTCGTTTCCGACCCTGATGGAGCAGTGAGAGTTCTTTATCATCATCCTACACAAACGGACGGGTTTGTGCGGTATACCAAAACTAGACACGACTCTGAATTGTTCGTTTCTGTCGTAAGAGTCATTGAAATCGATGAATAGGTGGTGGGTATCGATTTGGACTTTTAAGGTTTTTTTTTTCGAGGATCTGCTGAAGTGTGAAAATAATTTGATCGATTGTTGACTTTTTTGGCCTGAAACCACTTTTATAAGGTTCGATCGGGTTTTTGGAAAACGGTTTCAGGCGTACACATATTAAGGCGGATAGGATCTTGTAGGCGATGTTGAAAAGACGTAGTTCAGATATCCTTTTTTGTGGAGCGGGCAAACGATACTGATGTTCCATTCTTCAGGCATAATTTCATCCAACCATATTTGGCTTATGAGTTGGTGGATGATACTTAACAAGATATCTCCACCAGCTTTATAAAGCTCTGCGGGAAGGCCGTCATTTTCGGCAGCCTATTAAGCTTGAGTTGTGATGTTGCTATCCTCAGATCATTCAGGTCGAATGGTTTGCAGTTATCTCTACCAATGCTAATATTGAGTGGTTCGTTCTGCTTGACAGCATTATCAACTACGATATTACCTTATTCATTTCGACAAGATTCTGTCCAAGCCCTTTATCCATGGCTTTAACATTTTACACTTTGGTAAGACTTGGAAACATCGTTCCTGGAGTGGCACCTCTCTATATCCTCGATTTTGCGCTTTTCTTACTCTTTTTTCTTCTATCTGAAAAGCTGGCGTTCTTCCCTTGTTCTCTGCCTATAGCGCTCAATGGCAGCTCTCGTCTTCACCTGCAGCTTTGCCCTGTAGGCCTAGGTCTTGGCTGCGAGCATCTTTCGGTATTCCTCATAAAACCAGGCGTTTCTTGCTGGTGGGCGCGAGAAACCTAGCATATCAGTTGCGGCTGATCTAATGGGCTGTTGTCATCGTTGCCATTGTTCTTCGACATTTGATGCTGGGATATGCGTTGCACGAAGGTCTTGGCGGTCTCTTGCGATTGCATTCTTTCGACATTACATTTTTTCACAGTGTTTCTGGATTTTTGTGGCGTGGTGGATATCTGCATTTTTAACTTGGCTGCAACAAGGTAGTGGTCCGTGTCGATGTTGGCTCTTCGGAATGTTGTAGTAGCTTAGTGCTTCCGCTAGTGGTTCGCTTGCACGTCTTCTGTGTAGTGTTTTCACACTATAGGTGCAGATACGAACGTCGTTTTTCTTTTTTCGTTTAGCAGGTTCGTCAAGAACAAATTCAGTCCTTTCGAGGCCATTGGTTGCTTCGTAACAATGTTTTTTTTCATGGGTGGGTAGTGCCTGTTTCAATTAACTAGATACCCCTAGGACACGGGGTCATCAATATCCACTACTGAACTGAGCGCTGCCGTTGGCTTTCGGTTCATCCGCCACCATCTCTGTTCAAGATGCCTGACTTATCCTTGAAAACAATTCGTCCGAATACGTCGAGACAGTTCGTCTTGGACAACATGCCGGGTATTCATTCCTTGCCATTCCGACCTGGCTGTTAATAGTGTACTGTTTTTCGTCTTGTTATCAAAACTTTCACTAATCGTTCAGCACGGTTACCACTTGGAGGTAAAAATAAACACACCCGATGTGTACTCAGAGTTACACCCACTTAGCTTTGCCAATATTAAAGACAAACAGAGTCTACCCCCGGTGTTTTTGGTGCATTATGAATATTCAAACGGCAGATGCCAACAACATGCGGTCTTACCATTTGGTCCTATATTTTTTATCTCTTTTCAATTTTTATCTATTTTCCAAATGAATTTTCACCTCAAAAATGGCTTTTGATGCATACAAAAACTTTAATTAAATCCATTTTTCACAACAATTAAATATTTTAATTTTATTTTAAGCTTAAATAATAATTTATTTGTACGTCAACGATCTTTGAATTAAATGTTTATTTATATTTTTTTATATGCAAGGTGGGCCAACAGAGATCACCCTTTTGGAAGATGCTCTTACTTTTGCAAATGGCCGCCAATGCCAAATCTGTTTTCTCATTTGTGGACTAGAAAGATGTAGAATACAAGTGAACAACCCATGGAGCGATATTCTCCCCAAGAACGCTGCATAATCGAAGTGGACGGTTTTTCGACCAAAATAATAATGAGCGATGAGGCTCATTTACATTACAGCGTTTACGTGAATAAGCAAAACTATCGCTTCTGGGGCGCCTAAAATCCACGAGTAATGCACGAGGAGCCGTTACACCCGCTCAAAGTTACTGCATGGTGCGCTGTTCATGCTGGAGGAGTTATCGGGCCATTTTTGTTCGAGAACGCCGATGGTCAAACAACAACAGTGGACGGTGCGCGTTATAGGGCCATGTTAACCGGGTTTTTTTTTGCCGAAATTGCACGATTTACGACTGGAAGGCATGTGTTTCCAACAGGACGGAGCAACGGCACACACTGAGCGAGCCACAACCGATATTCTGCAGGCCAAACAACATCAGATGACTTCTTTTGGCCCACCTTGTATATGGCCTTGTTTCCTTAACAAAGAAAAAAATAATGGTAGGTTATTTGTATAAATAAATAATATAAACACTTTATAATGTTTGGAGATCGTCTGAACATAAACTTGAGATACCACCACAAGGCTACAGTTTTCCAAGAGCAGTCTTAGATTCACGTGTGTATTCCACCTTTGTTCGAAGTATTTCTTCCAAACTCCCGAAACCACATTTTTGTAATAGATATATACAAGCATAATATATTTTGATTACAAATAACATATGTGCTTGCTTTGCTCCACACTTAGCATTTCCTAATTTAATAAAAAAAAAAGTGCCTTACTGGTTTAAAGCTACCTTACCTCTACATGGTCAGCACCAGATTAAGAAACACGTGCAGCACCATTATCGGCCATGTTTTCCCCATCCAACGAAAACATATTAATTTCGTGTTCTCTAGCCCCTGTAACACAACCAAGACGTATAAACAAACAAAATCACGGATTCCACTATCCACATCGTGACCTGTTAATTTTCCAACCAAAAAACCGATTTTATGCCATGATATGTACTCGAGAACATACCTTAAGCTTCGTGGCGATATACGCACGACTTGCAGTGCGTCTGAGTGTATTAATCGCATAAAATAATTTCGTTCTTACATTAATTTCTTATTTTACCTTGTTTTGTTCAACGGTAAATTTAATTTATTCGGATTATAGCCGACACAAGACTTCATCATATGTCACGTAAATGAAGCCGTCGCCAACGCAAAGGGCGTAGTAGTCGTAGAAAAGTGCAATTACCTCCTTAATATGCGTTACGCACTATCCAATCCCGATGCGTTCGCTCATGAATGAAATTGTATTTTTGTTCAGTTATGTCTGCTGTGTGTATGCAGCACTCTTGAGGCCTACAACCAGCCATAGCGGCAGCAGAGTCTAACAACAACAGCAAAGCAAAAGTCATACTTAAGCAAATATGAACGACATTCCGCGGACGGACCGGAACGGAAGCCACGGATGTGACGTCGCAATGGCGGTCATTCACAATATAGGTGAGTTGAATGGCCAAATAAATCGGAAGGCGAAATAACTTTCCAACGATTGACATAAATGGCTGTTTGACTGACGTCTGCAAAGAATTGGAGAAATACGCACGGTAAAAGAAATGAAAACCGCTCTTAAACGGTGGCAATCACTGGCAGAATTGACACTTCTCGCTGTCAGTGCAAACAATGCGAAGTGAGGCTTTAGGCGATGTACCTCTCGGAACCTGAAGATAGGTATCTTTATTTTTTTTACTAAAAGTTAATTCATTTGTTTGTCCAAGTTTTTATCAGCCCTCGTTATGGACGAACTCTTTTGATTTGGGGTATTTGACAAACGACTTAAAAAGATTCCTAGAAGCTTGTCAACCGGTTTCCAGCAATTATGTTTGTGGATTCTATTTTTGAGTGTCAAATGGGTGTATGATGTTGTTTGTTTGGAAACTTTCTTTGGGGTGTTTCCACAGCTTGGTGATTCATTGCCTACTGACAACTGGTGATTGCAGAACTATGAGAAGAAATGATCGTACAAGCGTTGAGTAGACGGATGAGCTATAGATTAGCATTTTTAATGCCTTGAGATATACACTTCTCGTTTTTGGTTGACTTCCTATGAATCTAATAAACGTTTTGGGTCTAAGAAGCAACAATCTTCGAATTTTGTTGTGGGGGTTGTCTGTTTCTGTAAAGGACGTTATGGGGTGCGCAATATGAGTAAGGAATCTGCATCTGTGTGCTTGTAGAAAATGACAAAGTTATTCTGTGAGTATCTAATTCCTTAATTTAACTAAGTAAACATTTTTCGTTTTGCAAATTGTAAGCATCTAAATGGAGCGGAAGTTACCTATATATATTTTCTTGTAAACTTTTTTCATGTTAAGCGAACCTATAACGCTCCAGGAGCGCCCTGAAAGATGTTTATTGACTCTGCTCTTGAGTTGCAAGTTCGGCTCATTGTATTCTTGTAATAAATAAAACGTTGGTATTGTAGTGTTTGTACCATTGTTAGATGGAAAGTGTGCCTGTGAGATGAAACTGCGTGTCTGATTGATTAACTGTCGTCGGAAAGTCTTAGGTTCGATTACAAGACCAAAATCTTATTTTCTTGCCTTCGTTTCGCGAAGTTCTGATAAATCATCAAAGTATTAACAAATATCATAACTGTTGATAAACTGTAGATTCTAGCATAGTGCAAGTAGTACATACGCTTGAATAGTACTTGGAAAAAGCCTGGTAACGTGCTACCTAACGAACCTGTTGCTCCAAAAATTGTATCCTAAAGGGTATCTCATATGAATTCAGCACCATATTTTTAGTTTGTCGTACATCGTTGTTGTTAGACAGAGCTGAACATTTTATTTTTGAACTTTATTTAAAAAAACTTTTCAACAAAACAAATCAACAATTCACAAAAAAAAAATGGGAAGGCAGTGCGAATTGTTGAATAAGTTAAAAAGGGGGAGGGGTTAAGAACGGAGTAAGGATGAAACATAGAATATGAAATAGTCACCACATCTTGTTCAGACAGTTTACCTGACATCGACAAAAATCAACGTAAAGTTTTTCTCCTATATATGCTATAGGGTAGAGTATACAAATACGCCTCCAATAAGTGGGAGTAGGTTAAAATGATCTAAGGACGAAATGTTCATATTTTAATTATTTTTAATTTTGCATCGAACGTTTTTTTTCAAATTTCTTAAAAATTTTAACAGAGACCTATCTTACATAAAACGTCCAAAAAAAGTGAGCATGACAAAAAAAAATGTCGGATAGACGAAATACTTATTGGAATTGCTTAAATATCTTGCTCAGAAACTTTTTTTTAATTTTTTACCGGTTGACCAGAAAGAACGTTTTGCTTAAAATTTTTAACTAAACCAGTGTTTTTACATTTAACGCCTCCCAAAAGTGGGTGTGGGAAAAAAAATGTCGCATGTACGAAATACAGATATTCGGATTGTCTAAATATCTTGTTCTGATTTTTTTTTTAAAACTCCTAAGCGTTTGACAAAAAAGAACGTTTTTCTTAAAAGTGGGCGTGGACGTGGATCGCATGTACCAAATTTCTTTATCTTAGCTAAACATTTTAAGGCCTAAAAATTATTGAACTACAGACAGACATGGCTAAATTGACTCAGCTAGTGATTCTGCGTCGATCAATATACTTTGAGATGCATCTAGCTAATTTTTTTCTCTAGTTGTTACAAACTATGTATCAAAACGATAGGATTTGGATTAAACACTTACCCGCATATTCATAAGGCCTTAACATCTCAACGGTTGTATTGTTATACAGTCACACAAATTCTTATTCATAAAATATTTCCTCACCCATAGAAGCCATACAGGGTGTGTCAAATAAATTACCACAAAGAGGAAAATCTATTACAATTAGATGTTTCACAGCTCGGCAGAGTTACCAATGAATTATTTTTATGGTTGCGACATCTATGATGACAACTTTGATTTCAACACTTTAATAACATTTTGTTGACTTATGTTGACTCAATAACATCGTTTACATTGTTGAATCTGTAGGGATTACCATTTAAAAAAACTTTTGCTAGATAAGTCGCATGTTTAGTTGCAATACCAATATTAAAAGGGTGGAGGTTTTAGTGAGTAAAAATCACATACTACTTTGGACACGTGCTCATCGTTTCTATGAAGATTTCCAAAAGCCCAGGAAAAAAAATTTCATAAATTAATCCGTGAAACACAACTGGTAAAATACAAAAAAAAAAGGAAAAAATTGTTTCAACTAACAATTGGAAGCCTAAGTATATCCAGAAATAAAAAAAAACGCAACTGTACAGGCCAGGCACTGTTCAACCATCAGACGCGTTTAGGATAAGCAGCCTCAATTCAACGTTGTATATGTTTTATGAATAAGGTTTTTGCGTTCTGAGCGATTTTAAGGAGTGCATGACTTTATACACAGCAAATAATGATTTTATGAATAATAATGATAAATAAAAATACTAAACAAAGTTTCGGTTTCGGTTGCTTGGTCGGTTTGGCCCTAAAATCTGAGATGAATATCTGAAATCCCATATGCTATAAGCTAAAAATTAGGTAATCAATACTTTTTCAATGCTTTAAATTCTCATATTGATGGAATTGAATTCCGTATCGGGCAAAATGGTGAACATTTGTCTAATGCCCTATTTCACACTTAATTTTCGTAAAATGTTTTACAAATATAAACAAAACTGAAATACATGATTAATAAATGATTAAAATGCAACTCTGTTTGGAGTTGCCCACCCTTTTGTTCAATTCCGTCAGTCAGTTGTTCTAAGTACTAAGTCAGTTTTATTTTAGAAAGATTCTCTGATGTTTAATGTTTTATGTATTACGTCCGGTTTGAGTTTATTATTTTAATTGAATATTTCATCATAAAAGAAATCTTTAATGTGAAGCAACATTTTTCTGTAAAGAAAAGCAGAATAGTCAAATCGAGATTAAAATCATGGCTATAAGTTCTATTATTTCGTCTTCTGGAAATTTCATATTTCCTTCTTAATTAGATAAATTTTGATTTCCTCTGAAGTTATTTCTGTTCACCTGAATATGTTCTAATCCAGCTTTAAAGGTTAACACGTGAGGTCTTATCTGCAAAAATAAAAAAAACGGAATGTAGACTGGTGTCATGTATTAATATATGTAATTATGCCGCTCATGAAAAGAGTCATAGTTCCATATTTGAAAATAATGGTCTTATGTCACTTTCAAGCTATCGGATTTTTCAACAGGGACGCTACAAAAGTTGAGCGACAGGGACAGCAAACGACGCCATATTTCTTGCCGCCCTTTTGACATTTCTCTTCAGTAAGGTTTGCCATTTCATGATGGAAAGATATACGATCCAACAACGAGTCGAAATTGTTAAAATTTACAATCGAAATTCGGAGTCAGTGGCCTCAACGTTAAGAGCGCTACGTCCAATTTATGGTCGTCATAATCGTCCTAGCAGATCAACAATTGAGCGTCTAGTCGAAAAATTTGAATCCACAGGCACAGTATAAAATGTTCCCGTGCTAATGAGACAAAGAAGTCCCCGTAGTGTCGAGAATATTGCTGCCGCTGAGGCTTCAGTTGAAGAAAGCCCAAATGTGTCTCTCACACGTCGTTCTCAAGCGTTGGGCATCTCTGTGACGTCGTTGTGGCGAATTTTGCGAAAAGATCTTGGCCAACATCCTTACAAGATTAAATTGACGCAAGAACTGAAGCCGCTTGACCACCAGAAGCGTCGTATGTTCGTGTATTGGGCTGAGCAACAACTTGAAAATGATTCGGATTTTCATCGAAAAATCATCTTCAGCGATGAGGCTCATTTCTGGCTGAATGGCTTCGTCAATAAACAAAATATGCGGTATTGGTCAGGCAGCAATCCACAAGTACTCCATCAGTCATCATTGTATCCCGAAAAAATTACGGTTTGGTATGGTTTATGGACCGGCGGCGTCATTGGGCCGTACTTCTTCCGTTATGATCAAGGAAAGTGGTTCCAACAGGACGGTGCGACAAGCCACACAGCGAATGCCACAATCAATTTATTGGAAACCAAGTTTGGAGAACATTTTATCTCACGAAATGGCCCAGTCGCTTGGCCGCCTCGGTCGTGCGATTTGACAACGTTAGACTATTTCCTGTGGAGCTACATCAAGTCTATGGTCTATGCTAACGAGCCAGCGACGATTGATGAACTTCGTACGAATATCGAACGTGAAATTGCATCAGTATCGGCCGATTTAGGCTTGAAAACCGTCGAAAATTGGGTTCAGCATCTGGACTTCTGCAAGCGTGCCCGCGGTGGCCATGCAAAAGAAATCGAGTTCGATACATAATGACATCAAGCGTACTTTAGAATTTCATTGATATCCAAAACCGTTTTTGTTTTATTTAAAAAAAAAATTGTAGCGCTCTTATTGAAAAACCCTTTATCTAGCAAAAAAAGCCAGGAGATGAATCCAATAAAATGTAAAAAGTAAAAGGTCATGTTCAATTTATAGGTTTTCCATACCTGTCAGGTATCTGTCAAAGATTTGTGGAAATATTTGCTTCAAGTTGGAGTTGTCAAACACCCTTATTGCGAAGATCAACTACCAGCTAATAATTAGAATTTATCAATCAATTTTATCAAATGGTGTTGTGACAGTCAACTGGCAATATTATTGATTCATGGTGATATGTTTTTTAAATAATCTATTACGAATGAAAAAAACCAATATTGTGAAAAACAATTTTCATCCAAATTCTTCTCCGCAATCAATTTTTCTTTCAATCGTAAATTTGCAGTAGACAAGTGGGTTCTGATTTTCGAAACAACAAAATTGTAAGTTTCAAAGGATTTAAGTGATGAAATTTTTAATTCATCGCCTTAGTGACACAAAGACGTATTTCAATTTTTGATAATTTTAGTTTTTCTGCGATTTTTGTGATTTTTTACAAATTTTTAATTTTTTTGATTTCCATGAATACTTTTGTAAAGTGCTGACTTCTATTCTACTTCACTTAGAGGTACAATTTTTTGTCAAAATATATAAATTATATATTTTAAGTAACGTGGCATATCCAGCCCAAAATCTTTTAAAAATATGTAGTTACGTTCTTGTGTCACTAAGGCGACGAATTATTATTTCCAAAGGGTTCAAAGATATTAAATAAGCCATGCAGTTGGTTATGCATGACCTAGATTGAAGTCATTGCCCAAAATCTGCTGGTAGCTACATTGTTTCTAAGGTCGTGGAAACGCTGGTAAAACTTCAGTTTATGATAAAACTGATAGTAGTTTTAACCGTAGCGAACTCTAAGTCTCGTTTACACGTCGTAGGAATATCTCCTGCCTAACACTTCTTTACCGCTATAACAGGAAATTCTCAAACGAAATAGCCATCTGCACTCCGCCTCTTCAAATATTCAACCGTAATACTCGCCATGCCACGAATGATTATCAATTTACCCAAAAGCCTATCTTCAGTCGTACTGTGATATATAGAGTTTCATTCCTAAATAGAACAACACGAATGTGGAATACTTAACCAAATTCAGTTGCTCCTATTACAATTTACAGAAAATTTTAACCAATGAATGCACATCGCTATCTTCCCTTTATTTCTCCAAAATTTTCTCAAAGCACCCGATGTGCTCAGACACTATAACATTTTTTTTTCATAACATTTAAACATCAACTATGTATCCAGGGCAATGAAAATTACTTATTATACTGTACTGTGGATGCCGCTTATATTCCGGGGTGGACCACGGCCTCAACCAACAAGCCAATCTAGCCAGCTCGGTCCCTAGCAAGCTGCCTTCAGTTTTACACACCAAGTTGGTTAATGTCACTCTCTAATTGTTTGCGCCACCTGAGGTGGACTCATAGACTCAACGGGCTTGGGCGCTAGTGTCCATATGCTCCACGTGTCCCAGCCATCTAAGTCACTGAATTCAAAGATTTTGGACTAAGTCGACGTCGCTGGAAGGCCCATAGAGTTCGTCGTTGAATCTTTTCATCCACACTCCATCGATACAAACTGAATGATAATCAATGTGCATGCTTCTGCGCCATATAGCAGGACTAGGTTGATGAGGGTCTTTTATAAAGTCTTCTTGGTTTTTTGTCTTCTTAGTTCAAAGATAATCTGACAAGTTATTAGAGTCAAAAAAAGCTTATTTCAACTTCGCCGTTCGGAGTCGGGATAAAACAGGAGGTCCATCCATCGTGCAAAGAAGTACACATAGTCCAAAGAAACAGAGAATGGCGAAAGCAATTCTTCGCTTGATCTCATGACTGACTCTCGTGACTGACTCCGAAATTATAAATGCCCATGGTGAGGTTTTGGCCAAGTCGCCGATGTTGAGAATCCTTCAAGATGGCAGAATATATTTCATTTCACCCTCAGTTACAGCCAAACCCATCTTTACCGCCTCCGATTCAATAAATGCAAACGCACCACTGGCAGCTCGCTGCGTTCTTCAGACAGAACAGACTTTTGAAAAGCCGTACCTCTGGTGTTGGCGTTTGAGTTCCATACAATAGCTTTAAGTATGAAGTCAAATAATGCACACGATAGCGCGTCACCTTGTCTAATACCTTTTCCGACATCAAATCGTTCGGTTGTATTCTTACCAGTTTTTTCGAAGAAGCGAGATCTCTCCAAAATCATCCTGCATAACCGGACGAGTTTTGTAGGAATGCCGAAACATAAAATGGTTTTATACAGCTCGTCTCTATATACTCGATCATAGGTGACTTTAAAATCGATGAAAAGACGGTGGGTATCGATTTAAAACTCCTGCGTTTTCTTCAAGATCTGTCGAGTATGAAGATCTGGTCGATGGTTGATTTTCCTGGCCAAAAACCACACTGACAATGGCTAATCAGGATGTTGACAAACGGTTTTTAACTATCACACAGTATGGTTTACTGGATTTTATACGCGATGTTTAGGAGACTGATTCCTCTGTAGTTGGCGCAGTTCAGAGTATTACCTTTCTTGTGGATATGGCGAGCATACTTTAATCCGACCAAATTTTACCGGGGGGTTTGGTGAATGCTCCTTACCATGCCATCTTCTGCTGTTTTAAAAAGCTCGCCTCGCAGGCCATCTGCTCCGGCAGTCTTGTTGGATTTAAGTTCAGATATCGCTATTTTACTTCGGGTCGATCAGGTGGACGGAAGTTTTGATTGTCATCGTCAAGGTTGAATGGCTTATTGTAACTGCCAGCGGAGTATTGGCTGTTACCGTCGTTTTAAAGTCTGCAAAAAAGCACTTTCCAAATATTCAGCACCGACTGTGAATCTTCTACCATATAAAATTGCGGATCATACCAACCCTGATCAATGGTTGTGAGATATGTTCTCTTTTTGACTAAGTGAACAAAATAAGAATAAATGGTCGCGCTTAATGCCATCATACGTTATGTTTTTGGACTATGTGGACATGATAGAGTATATGGTCGCACGACCTTATGTCACACCAGCCTTTAGGGTCTTTTATCGGCAGTTTGAGCTTCTTGATCAACAAGAACTTAAGAATCATAGGATACGGCCAAGATTTATGCTGATTGGGTGGCGCTATTGAATCTGGTGCATCTTCATCACCCAAATTTATACTCCTGGTAAGACTTTTCCTAACCCGAAACATTCGACCTCATATAGATATTAGAATTCCATAAAAATCTTTTCAACATGTCGCAGAAGGGCTTGGAGTCACCTTCCGCCATTTCTCTACGGTTATCGACCCGTTCATCAATTTCAAAAAGCCATGTACCAAAACCATTCCAATATATTTTATTATATCTCCAAAATTAAAGTCATCACCATCTGAACATATGACATTATTTGAAACCGTGCCATAAGAGAGAACCTAACCATCCTCCATAACGAAATTGACCCAGTGCAGAGCATGTTGCTTGTAATTCAAATTTCTGTAACGATCCTACACACACACTTACCTGCCGATGTAAATTAGCACAAGGCAAATAAGCTCAGATAAGGGTCAGCGATACTGTCCATCTGCCCCAGTGCAATCCATAAAATATTATTAGCCATCAGCGAGTCCCAATAACACAGAAAAAATGGCACACAACCCACCTCGCACATTCGTTCTAATTGAAATTCTGCACGAGTCTTTGTTTATGTTCTAGGAATGCAGTTCTTTTTTTTTTGGTCTAACATTTGTGAAGCTATTTTTTGATGGCATAGTTGAGAGAAACTTAAATAACAGAAGAAATACATTTTCGTTGGCAAAAAAAAATGTTGTTCCCGAGTTCGACCTAAAAATTGTTACCACAAACCAAAGTCAAGACATTCGACTGGTCGGTGTCATGGCTGCAGCAACCGTGATGATGGCATTAATCATAGAAATACGTAATCATAGTAATTTCTACCCCCGAGTGGCAGATCGGCAACAGAATTTACTTCGGCGATGAAAATTGATTTTTCCCAATTGAAAATGAGAAGATTGCGATTTTACGAATCTCGAATCGGAGAGACCGAGCTCGTATCGTGGTCGTGGGCCTCTGCGAAAAGCACACTCACAGTGCTCTCTGGGCTGGCCAACTAACATGTATCTGTTGTTATTTGCTGGCTTGTGTTGATGTGTGTCTTGGAATCGACTTTTTTTTTTCTTTTTTTTTGCAACCGTGTTGTTGTTGGACTCTTTGGCACTGCTTTGGCTTTGGCTTTGGCTTTGGCTTTGGCTTTGGCTTTGGCTTTGACTTCGACTCTGACTGTGGCTCTGTGTGGTTATTACACTCTCCGCCGGCACTAGGTAACTAGTTCAATATCCGCGAGTAACCTTTCGGTCGGTTGGTTTGTTCGTTCGTTGGCTGACTGCCTTGTTTGCTTGGCTGCCAGTCAGCCGGCAGCTTCGCGATCAGTCCTCAACATGCAAGTATACCTATAGAGCAGTTTTTTCCTGAATTATCTTAACGACGGCGGACGGTGTCTTGTATAGATCTTCCGCATACCTTTACCAATGGTGTTATTGGAGGAGGTGGGTAGTAGACAACATTGTCGTTGAATGGGCTTTCTTGATATTTGTTGCAAATTTGATGGATAGTAGTACAAAGGTATCAAATTCACGTCAAAAGACGAATTAGTCGAGATGGCATAATTTCGCACAGTTGGGGGGTAATCACTTGGAATGAAATCGCTGTTGCGGCTTAGGATGCTGTATTTTAGGTTGCAAGGAGGACAGGTCTGCGTAACATAGATGTGGGTAGGTGTATTTCATGTAGGTGGCTCGTAAATAGATTTGACATAATTTGCTGTCAATGAATTGTGGACACATTTTGATGAAACTGTACTGTGAGAGTGATCTGAAAACCAACAAATGGGTTTGCCACCCACATACATACATGAGTTTCTCTGTACTGTTCCAATTTATTTCTAAAGAGATGTCAATAGGTAGGTTGTTAAAACTTTTTTTTTTGTTCTGTAAGATGGCAGGTTTCGCCATTCTGCAAGATGTACCAATCCACAATTAAATGGTTTAATACAAAAAACCAACCTGTTCCTTACGAGTCTTTTAAGCTTTGGAGGACGCTCTTGGTATTTTCCATTTTTTTGGAATTATTAACATTAAAAATTATGAAGGTTAAGATCTTTGTACTGCATACTACGAAAAAAGCAACTACTGGGCTAAGAAGAACACTTCGATCTTTGCATTTTTGATATCTAGGAGAACTTGTGACTCATATAACATTTGAAAACTATCACGTTAGAGTGCATGGCGTACCATATATTAACACGCCTTTTCACACCGGTTACTCATAACATTAAAAGAAAACATATGAGAAGGCTACAGTCCACTGTGTGGATCGCTTAATACCCTATCCCATCCCACCTTTAAAATGAATATCCCCAAAATGTGGGCTTTATGGTAATAAAATATAGAAAATTAAATTTTGTCACAACATATTGTTCAGACAGTTTATCAAAATCTTGAATGGTTAGACAAAAAAACACGTTTTCCACCTGCATATGGTATGGCGTAGGTTATACAAATCGATTTTGTAGAAAAACGCCTCCAAAAAGTGGGCGTGGGTTAAATTGCTATATAGATAAAATGTTGATATTATCAAAACCAATGATTTCGCATCAAAAGTTTTTTACTTTACTTAAATTTTACCGAAAATATAAGGATTGTCTAATGTTCACAAACTTTTTCAAAATTCCCTACCGTTTTGGCAAAAAGAACGTCTTTCTTAAAAGTGGGCGTGGCAGTGGGGGTTTTTAACAGTTGGTACACTTGTTCTGCTTCGTCAGATAGAGAGTCTATATACCAAATTTCAAAAATTCAAGCTCAAAATTTAAGGCCCAACAATCGGTGATACACAGACGGACGGACGGACAGACAGACATGGCTATATCGACTCAGCTAGCGATTCTGAGTCGTATATCTAACGAAATTATTTCTCTATGCTATAAACTTAATGTCAAAACTAATTAACCACTATGGGATAGGGTATACAAAAATTATTTAATACAATTACTTCAATCAGCCAATCAATCGGAATGCAATAAGTTCAATGTATCACCATCCTACATGGAAAGGATACGGCTGTTTGAGAGGCGTTGTCTCCGATCCTGCTTAGGATTGTACCGAACGCCGGACTCCGAGTACATAAAATATTATCGCAACGAGGTTCTATACAATGGGGCTCAGTTGAATAGAATTGACAATTTCCTAATTAAGGTGACTCGAAGGCACGCTTCAAGGGCGATGAGTAGCGACAACAGCCTGATATTCGGGGCTTATTACCCCAATGAATTGTACATGGAGAGTGCGCTCATGTCCGGCTTTATTCCACCAGAGGCATTCATTTATATCGATTCGTTAGGGTTAATACAAGACAGGAACGGTATCCCGGTTTTATACCATCGCTACCGTGACGCGCGGGACAAGCGGCTAGTCCGCGATGGGTACGTCGACAATGCTCCGGAGCTCCTCCGCTTTAGCACGGCGGTATCGGATCGCGATAGGACCGACGCTGAAAAGCAGCGCACAGAGTTTTGGTGGCTAAACGAGGAAAGTATTTCTGCAGTTCCTCAGGTCTTTGCGGACTTTTAGTCCACTCCTTAGTACTTAAGTAAATTAAATTTAGGTACAAGGTCTGGGGCTGGGCTTATGCACCATATTTTATTTAATATGGTTGCATAAATGCTTGCTGGACCCAATGACGCAATCGGGATGGCAAACCCTCGGGGCATATGCAACGAGTGCTTGCCACCCCGATTATAACTAAGTTAGGTTCAAGTAGTTAAGTAGTCTTAAGTAGTGTTAGTTAGGTTTAACTAGTATTAAGTAGTTTAAGTTAGTTTTAGTCTAGATTAAGTTTTTATATAAAACAAAAAAAAAATGGTTACTGTTCAAAGTTTTAATTTTTTCTTTGAAAAATCAATTAAATGTCTTTATATTAACAATAAGAAACAAATGACAAATTTAGGCTGAAAAGCAAAAGAAAAATGTTAGTTATAAGCTTACAGCGCCCGCTATGGGCCGATAAGTTAGACTAAGTAGATATGTTATTGATAAGTTAGATTTAAGCATTTTTGTCTAGTATTAAGTTAATATTTTAAGTAAATAAAAAATGAATTAAAAAGTAAAAGTAAAAGTCGGAATGCAATAAGAACATAAGAACTTTTCTCATCAATTTTACAAATTGAGCTGAGTGACTAAGAAAAGGGACATTTTTTCTTTAAAAATTTAAATTTATGATAAAAACACATGATAAGTTTGAGCCCAGAGGCAAAAGAAAAAATGTTAGATTTTAAGGGCCGATAAGTTAAATTAAGCACAAAAGTTAAAGATAAATTAGATTTAACAATTTTTGTGTAGTATTAAGTTAATATTCTAAGAAAATAAAAAAAGGGTAAAGATTTAAAATATCCTCCAGAACTAACCACAAAGTTTCAAAATATAATATATACACGTGTTTTCCAACAACATCCTCCAGAGCTAAATCACTGCTCAGAGCTTGAAAAGAATGGTGGACAGATGTATATGCTGGTGGACAAATGATGCTTTGCTATGAAAAGTAACCACGAAACAGACCATCTTGAATTACAGTACTTGAACGAAAAGATTATTTTGGAAGTTAGAGGAAATCGCCCCCTGAATGCAAGAAATGGATAGCTCGATTTTTTTTGCAATTTCGAGAAATCTAAGTTTTGTGATAATTTGATTCGATGTTAATATTTTGCAATAATCAGCAAACTCATTTTCCTTATCTGCTGCAGTAGACAAACAAAACATCGAATTAAAACTCGAATTAAAACACTAGGTATCTTAGGTGTCTGCTTGCTAGAAGTAGACAGCTGAACTTACCTTGCACTGTTCAGAGAAGGCCAACTATAGATTTTTTATGTGGTGTAGCCATCTATGAAACTGTAATTTGGTGATTTTTTTTAAAGATGACGATTTTTCTTTTGAGTTTTTAAATTTTTTTTGTGTAACGGTTTGTTTTATTTATTTCAGTTTTTCATTTGAATCGTGTTCGTTCATGATTTTTAATAATTTTGATTTGTCAGTGAGAATGCAAGCAAAAAAGCTTTTGCAACTTGCAAAAAAAAAGTTAAGAAAATTGTTATATTCTTAATTGTTTATTAGTAGAGGAGTATAGGATTATTGTATTGTTTTACAGATGTCAATATTTCAAATGTGTTAGGTAGTAAACTGAAATGGAAGCCGCATGACAATGCAGGTATGCAGGGCTGTGACTCCGAACAGCTATTGTCATTTTTGAAGGTTTCTAGTGATTTAGAACGGGAACCACGTCTCGATGACATTTACACCATTTTTTTTTTTTTTATTAATTTTTACTTTTCTCATTATTTAAACTAACTTACATGCTAGACACAAATTAATGGAAAAACTATCCTACTTATCTACTGTACTGAACTAACTTAATGGCCCTATGCGGGGGCCTTAAATTACACGATAACTTAATACTAACTTTTTTAAAACCAGGAAAAGTTTTTTTTTTTAACTGGATATTTTTTTTTAAACCAGGAAACGTTTTTTTTTTTAACTGGATATCGCATTTTTTTTTATTTTATTTAAAACTTACATACTAATTAGAACTACTTAAGAAATAATTAAAACTACGTAAAAATAACTTTAAAACTAGAACAGCCACACCGCTTTTTGATTTGTTGTTAATATTTTTTTTGTATTTTTTTTGGTGCCACCCTAACTGTTGTACCTTACCTAACCTAACCTAGACTTTGAAACCTTAAACTATGTATGTCAGCCATACAATTTGTAAGTCAAAAATCTTTATCTATCTTAGCCACCACTATCTATCTCCTGTTGCAACCTACTATGACAGTCCCAATCGGACACACTCCTGCTGAACCGCAGGCGCTCTCCTCCGTCCTGAGCGACGACGTCTCGATCGTATACGAGCCGCCTATACACAGTTCGTCGGAAGACGCGGTAGATTAGCGGAACCGCCGATCTAACCTATATCAGCCCTCGACTATAAATATAGGAAAGAAAGAAAACGCGCATTCTCCAAATATTCATCATTGGGGTAGAAGGCCCCAAAGATGAGACTATTGTTCGAAGCCATCGCTCTTGCAGAGTGAAACCGAATGAGTTTCACCAGAAGATTGTCTATTCTGCTTATGATGGCCCTAGTTGGAATAGTGTTTGGTGTAGTCAGATACTGGTGTTCTGTGAAGTCCAAGACAGCTCCTCAAACACTGCCTCTTTAACACCCGTATCTTTTCCATTTGAGATGACGTAACGTTGAACCACACCGGGCACCTATAGGCAATCATCGGCATGATGAGGGCCATGTAGAAAATTACCATCACTCTGCTGTCAAGACGTCTTGTCTTGTCAGGGCAAACTCTCCCCTAGCTCACGCCAGAGCAGCATCCAAATGTCTTCCGAAATATAAATATTGATCTAACCAGATGCCAAGGTACTTGACTGCTCGCCGGTGGCTGTCCTACGCTTACTAGCTTGCGGCAGTTCCTTTTCGCATCCCTAGACAACGGTGTCCTAAACAGGATAGTTTCCGATTTATGAAAGTTGATTTTCAACTCACCATCTCATATCACGGTTTTTATATGGATACTCAATCCGAAAAGCAAGTAAAGACGAATGATCGTCAAACAATGTGGTATTCAAGAACAAAATAGCTATCTACACCGATTTATCTCTCAAAAGGAAATAGGAGTGGGAGCTGGAGTCTACTCCGATAGAATCGGTATACATCCAATCGATTGGCGAACTCGTGCAGTGATCCTGCACAGATCCTCGCCATACTCGAAGCTGCTGAATTGGTTAGGGTATTTGACATATCACAAGATAATATATCCATCTGACATAATAAAATCACGACCCTGCAGTACAAAGCTTAAGAACAAGAAGCTTGAAGTCCAAATTATATGGGTTCCACGGGGTGCAAGTCTAGTTTTTTTAATCTCATATTTCAGGTGCAGATACGAAGATCGTTATCCTTTTTTCGTTTTGCATTGGCGCCACTAATAAAATAAAGTTTGTTGCTTGGCAACAAGATGTTTTTTATATAAGTGGGTAAGTAATCCCAAACATAACCTCCAACCTGTTGTGCCAAGGCCATATACTTTTCCAAGGATGAGAACAAAATCCGATGATTAACATGTGACGGTAAAATAGGCCAAATTAATGTAGAGGAAGTCCAAGTTGCAACCATATCATGGATAAGTAATGTTTATGGCTATTGTCCTTAACTGAACATCACAGTATAGCGAAGGAAGCGGAAAAAATTGGTTTAGTAGTAAGTGAGGGCAATACTACGATAATATCGACGAATTGGACAGAACGTCACCATTGACAGATACAACTTTGAGGTAGTACGTGACCTTGTCTATCTCTGCTCCGCTATTAACTCTGACAACAACATGTCGTCAAAAATTAAGCGAAGAATTGCCAACCGCTGACTCTTCGGGCTAAGAAGGCAATTCAGTAATGAAGCACTCACTCGAACTACTAAGAAGATCCTATATAAGACCCTGATCATCCCAGTCCAGCTCTACGGCTCTGAAGCATGCACCGTCCCAAAAGCGGAGAAAGAAATCCTCGGTGGATTCGAGAGGAAAATTCTTCGAAAAATCTTCGGTCCCGTTTGCGTTGACGGGCTATGGAGACGAAGGTTCAACCAAGAACTATAAGAGCGACATTCCCCTAGTCAAAAAACCCTGCATTGGACGTTTTAGATGGCTAGGACATGTAGAACAAATGGACACCAATACTCCTGAGTGCAGAAACATCGATTCCCAATCCAGACGTCGGACGCAGCGTGATTTTTTTTTCAATAGACCGGTAATTTTCTTGACTTGCCTAGAACTTCACCGCGCTAATTCACTGAATATCAACTAGTTTTACCAACTCCCATGTCATTATAACATATCCCAATCAAACTTCTATTGAAAACAAAAGCACCACACAAAGGTCTCCAATCTGCTTTACAAAGGTCACCAACCTATGCGTTCCAAACAATAGCGAGACCAACTAAAATTACCAAAAATTGTTTGCTCTCCAATGTCTTGCATCTACCGGACACAAAAACAAAATATTAGAATTTTCATCTCCCATCACCAACAGCAGTTTATGTCAGGGCCTTGCGCCAGACTCCGAATCCAATCAGCCAACGAACTTGCCTAACGGACTATCTACCCACATTTATAGTGGTAAGTCAGTCTTTCACTCAATTCTTTATCTGATTTATTATGACACAGTAAATCTGCGAAATCTTCGCAAAAATAACGGTCACTTTGGTATAACCATCCATTAGTTCTGGATCAGATCAACGAACTCTGGAACTAGCCTCTGATTCAATTCGATTGGCAGGTTATCGAGCGAGGCTTTTAATTTCTCGATCGCATTAGTTGAATCAATTTATTTCTCTTGTCAGCACCGTTTTTGGTGGTAAAGATGAATAGATACAAGTGGAAGTGATGGCTATGGCCGAGAGCAGCCCACACTCATTAGCAGACAACGACTAACACAAAGACGAAGACGACGATGACGATGACGATGACAATACATCAACTTGATGAAGGTGAAATTTATTAACAATTTTTTTTTGTTCCTCTTTCTATTTCTTCTAGTTCTCGTTTTTCTGTTTTATGTTGTGTGCCATGATCGTCTTCGTTTTCCCGGTTTGATTTTTTTTTTCGTTTTTCATTTTCTAGATTCTGGTCTCTGGTGTTGTATTTCTCTTCCCCATTGGCTGCTTCGGTTTCTTTGACGGTATGGTGTTGGTTTGCTCTTAAAGAGTGGTTATAGTAGTGGTCTCGTCTTTTTCTCCATCCACTTCTTCATCGTTTGTTATTTGATTCCAAAATTAGGTTAGGAGCGTTGAACTCTGGTGCGAACGGGAAAGCGACGATGTGTTGGTAGTAAAAAAATGGGTAGACAAACTATTCCGACATTTATCTCGCTAATTGCAATCGTGGACTGAGATATCGATATTCACTTTCTGTGGTTTAGGATCCACAATTAGATGAATGGTTGGACAAATCATGGAAAATACTCCCTCAAAGGACTGTTGTTTGAAAGGAAAGGTCGAAAGGACTTTCAACTGAAAGGGAACTGTAGAAATGGTTTAGCGGTCAACGGCTTAACATACATTTCCCTGAATTGATCATCTCTTCTGTGATCTCTTCGTCGACGGTTAAACTCTTACAAATACTTACGTATACTAATAGCGCTTAACAGGTTGTAAACTATTGATGGTATTGGTGTTGTAACACACATACAGTCGCACTGCACTGGTGGTGTAATCAAATCGAACCGAAGCAACCAACCGCACATTCTCTTCCGGCATTCATCTGGGTTGCTACGGCATTCATCATCAATGGCTGTGCAATCGACTGTCAACGGACCGGCACGGCACTCTGGATGTCTGCACTTGGACTTGGTGTGACTCTGGCCAAGAACTTGAAACAATGCTGCAACTCGATGCTTCAGCACGTAGTTGAGCAGTGATGCTGAACTCTCTGAGTGTCAAAGTAAGTTGTGTGGGTTTGTTGTATGAATGCTCGGAGGGTATGCAATTTGGTTTTAATGGATAGGTGTTCTCTGTATAAAGCTTTGACTCATGGAGTTGAATAATTGTTCAGTAATTTAATCGGCTATTAAGGCAGGAAGGTCCAAATTGGTTTGGTTTTCCTATTCTCTGCTTCTATGGTAATTGTTTTACGATTGCCAAAACTATATACGAATCGACATTGTTTTGAATAATACTCAGCAAGTTTCCTTGTGTCCAAAATGTCAGCCTAATATTCAAACGATGGTATTAAGAGCATTATGCAGACTTGTTAAAAATGTGTATCTAGTCTATAATCTGTGGTCTGCAAAAATAAATACAAAAGTTTGGCCGAACAGGCTGGTTAGTACCCAGGGCCGAGCTTTCTCACAACCATTCATGTGTGCGGGTGTATTTCTTGCACGATGGCGGGACCTCCTATTTTATGACGACTCTGCACAGCGAATTAGAGATAAGATTTTCTTGACAATTGGTACTACTCGGATGATTTGTCAGACCATAACGAGAGGAGGGCCATCGTTTAGGTTTTGCTAGGAACCGAACCCAGACCTTCTGCGCGGCAGTTTATCGCACTTACCATCGTGCCACTGAGCCCGTCAATCTGTGGTCTGCAGAGACTGAAAATTGTAGTCTATGCTATTATGGTGTTGTACAACAAGTTAATACTGAGTGGGGTTAACAAAAACGCCCATTGTTTAAACTTAGACTTTATTTTCCATTGGAAACTTTCGGTTACTGGCTTCATACCACATGGTATGATTTTTAAAATTTTAAAGTGCGAGTGTTGAACAAAGGAAGAAAAACAGGAGCACTATAAATAAAGCGTGGCATATCAAGTCTACTAAATATATTTATGTCGATAGACATTCCTTTAAAAAGATGGGCCTGGACCTTCAGGGTTGAGCTAACTTCTTTTTCATATAAAAAATGATTATAACCCTCCGAAAGGACTTATTATATTATTGGGAACCATCCTTATCGGTAAAAAGAAAAAAAAAAAGGTGCTATCCGTTGTATGTGAAATTTTAAAACACTTAACAAGAGGAGTACAGATGAACGACTAGCGAAGGTCCTTCAAAACTATACAAACCCTTTGAATATTATGGAAGTATGCCTGAAAAATGAGACCTTATTGCTTGAACAATGGCATCTTATCATAAATGTAACAAAAATGCTTTCAACCTTCGACCTTGAAGTATAAACTGCATAAAATCAAATCAAATTTTGTACGAAAAATTCTTCAGGAAACCTTGTTATGTAAACGAAGGTACATGTGTATTCCTTTTGGATTCGTTTCACATGATGGGGTTAATTTGATAGCCATGTTGGTTAGGATTGAAAGCCAAGTTTTCTGCTTCCAAGAGGCCTCCTTGTTAGAGCATAAGCCCTTTCGCTGTAGCCAGACAATTATCTATAATAGATTTTCCAAACTGTAAGATGATGGCCAAATTTTTCAGTTTTTTCTGGTATTGCTTAAAGCGTCTAGCAATAAGGCACTGAGTAGGATTTTTTTGTTATATGAAATTTAATTTTAAGTTTCTAATCATCGGAATATCGTATATTAAAGACTTCGACTGTCGGACCTGATAATATCTGGCAGTTTTGAGCCGTTTTTAATTTTGAAGACTTTATTTAGAGTTATGTTGCTATATTTTCCAACGAAATTCTTTCCCGTAAGCATTTCATAAAACATAAACACAATTGGTTTACACATACCAAGACTCGAAATGCCATTTAATTAATGACATAAATGTTGTTGGACAAAAGTAGTAATAGCCGAGCCATATAAGCTCGACAGAGATGATTTGGTGAAGTACCATACAGCCAATCCATTAGGAGAATTAGACGGATCCTAAAAAAAATCAAGAATTCCACATTAACTCGTTTACCAACTACCTGATCGGCCCCTTTCAGTTTGGTTTTAGGCCAGAAAAATCCAAAACTCATCAAATCTTCACACTTAGGCCGATCCAATAAAAATCGAAAATTCCACCTGAACCCGTCTACCAAATACCTGATCGGCCACTTTCAATGTGGTTTTAGCCCAGGAAAGTCCTAAACTCACAAAATCTTCACACTTAGGCAGATCCAAGAAGAAACCAAAATCTCATCAGGTCCGGAAACAGCCTCACTGAAATATTGGATACTAAAAACGGATTTATGCAAGCCGATGTACCGCCATCTGACTTCTTTAACGTAATTCTTGAGAGATTTGTGTAAAACTCCCGAGCCAACAACAGAGGCGAAATCTTCCATAAATCTGTGCTACTACCAGCTTACGCCGCCGATATTGACATCATTGGTTGGACTTATCGTGATGTATCAGCCATGTTTGCTAGTTTAGAGAAGGAAGTGGCAAAAATGATCTCATCGCTTCTATAAACAAAAAAAAAATAACAGAAACAAATTGGAAACTGTAAACTTTAAGACATACATACAACATACCCATTTAAGAGACCTGGCTCCATTATGATATACAAAACCCACTCACTACCTATTGTGCGGAATGGGTGTAGCTACATCACCAACACTTAGATCCACCTTAACATCCTGAATATGAAACAAATCGCTACAACAACCGATATTCCGTTAACAGGAAATGCACATCATACTCACTCAATATCCATTCTACCTCTGTGTAGACAAAGACCCGTCATTTTTTCTCAGATTCAACATACTAAAAAACAGACTCCCTCTCCCGCATATGCACTTTTTCCTGCCATTAACAGTAAACCGACGTAATTTCAAATAAATTACCACTTACAAGCCATCCCTGCGCACAATCTGCCGATTGCACACACCTGACAACAATGGTGAGAAACTCACGAAATGTAGCACGGATGTCTTTTTTTCTAACAAAAATATCACGCCCATGCCTCATCATCCGCACCATCATCATCGCGAACGAAACAGTTATCAGGGTGCATAAGAGCGCGATATATCTTAATGCACCGCAATCATTAGATCCCAATCTCTGATATAGGATACGTACGCATGTACACACCTTTTATGATTACATCGCTCGAGGGAGATCCGCGAAAGGAATCTCCCTTTCTCGAAATGTTCCTTTCTCCATCGATTTTATTATGCGAGTAGTCGTAACACGATCCTTAAATACAACTATCAAATGATCAAATTATGAGATTGGGTGCGCAAAATACAGCGCGCAGAAAGGATAATTTTAAGATGAAGTTACACAATGCAGATGCTGGCGTAGGCATCGATCTCTTTCGCACCAGCAGCCCAAGGATATGGGTCAGTGAGACACTACTTAGCTGATTCCTTTGTTACAAAAAGTGTTACGCAATAGGGATAGTGCCGTTAGTTGGAAAATTATTACAGATGTGTTCTACGGACACATAAATCAGCCATAAAAAAATAGATTGCATTACGTAAGAAAAGTGAAAAACTAAAGAAATAAATAGAAAGCGAAGCATCCTTGATGCCATACAACAGTTGGTACCGTCCGTTATCCTTAATTAGAAACTCTATGCGCACACAATGGTGTTTTCTGTTTTTTCGCTAAAAGTGCTGTAAATCATAAAATTTTTGACAAATAAACGGTAAAAATTTCGACCAAGATTACAAACATCCAAAAAGACTCACAAAAAGATAATCCGCAAAAGTCCTTGACTTTCGTCCTCGCCCAGGTGAGATTTGTTACCTGTATTTGCGGTTATTTTTGACATTTGATTTTTTTTTTGTCATCTCGTGTTTTTTTAGGGTCATTCATCATTTGAATTTTGCGTAGTGCGTGCCTGTGTACTGGTTTCGGAGAATTGAATACAGTTTTGCAAAAAAAAGAGAAATTTCAGAAAAGGACATAAATTCGCAAGGATGGGTGTATGCATGATAAATGATGTTTACCTAGATGGAATGTTGTGTTTTGCCAGTTTGTGGGAGTTGTCGGGGCTAGTGGAATTTTTCTTTCACGATAAATAAATCTTTTGTGGCGGAGAGAAATTTGAATAAAATAAAAAGACCCTTGCGGTTTATTTAATCCGTCCCTGGGGAATAGGCAAATAGGGAGTTCCTATATGTCAATTTGTGTAATTGAAATTTAATGGTTGTTTTGAGAATCGCCTGTCTGCCAGGTGGATATGCTATACATGTGCACTAAGATTGATGGATAGTGTAAATGGAACGTGCTTGGAAATTTGTGACAAAGATGTTTCAATAGAGTTTTTGTATTTTAAAATGTCTTTTCAGACCAAAAGCATAAATAACATTAGATGCCTTTATAGGAATAATATTTCAATGAAAAGGTTGCTTCTACTTGCGTAGATATATCCATTAACACAGAGGTTGTGGATTCCTTGGACATGAATGTATTATGAGTGAACCAAAATAATGTAATCCAACCTGTTTATTTATATCTGTAGTGGAACAGTAGAGAGTTGCATTGGCTATCCTCAAGTCGATCGAGTTTGGCACAATGCATACTATCAGGATAACGAGTAGCCGAAATTTTCAGCCGTAAGGGATATTCTTTCAACCGTCACAAATAACACCACTAAAAGCCTTAAAATTCAACAAGTGAACAAATTGATTCAATTAATGAGGACAACATCAAACCATTAAAAAGCAGAGAAATTAACTTCTTGTTGAACTTTACTTATAATAAAACGCAGGTCACGCTTACGCAGGTCAAAATGGTTAAACCAAGAATCAATCTTCGGGGCGTCACGATTCGTTCACCATAAAAAACGACGATAGTTGCCAAACCAGGGACTACTAAGCATATATCCTTTTTAGAGGCAACAGATATTTTACATCACAGGAGGTAATTCTCTATGCTATGATTACTCTTCTTGTACTATCCTGAAATGAAAATAATACTCATTAGATGATATAGCTAAGGATTGCGTCTATGAGCTCCTCAACCAAACCCATGAACGACTACCGAAGTGCGATGTTAAAATCGTGCTGGGAGATTACCGGAAAACATAGACTTCACGACAACACGTCTATTAACGGACTTAGGCTAATTGACTTCGCTACGGAACGGAATGCCACTATAGCCAGCACACGGTTTCCTCACCTCAGTCAACCAACCAAATTAATCATATTGCGAGATACGCATCCAGTATTTTGGATGTCCGAATATTCCGAGGAGATAACATCGACTCGAATCACTACCTTGTTGCATCCAAGGTAAGAATGCGGTTTCCACTACTCCAAAACAATCCAGAAATACTTTGAAAAAATTTAGTGTCGAAAGATTGCAATCGCAAGAGACCACCAAGAACTTCGCGCATCGCGTATCCCTTAACCTCTCGATTAACGACATACCACCTGCATAGAAAGTCGAAGAACAATGGCAGCGATGCCAACAAGCCATTAGATCAGCCGCAACTGATGAGCTAGGTTTCTCGAGCCCACCAGCAAGAAACAGCTGGTTTGATGAGGAATGCCGACAGATACTCGCAGCTAAGAACGAGGCCTACAAAGCTAAGCTGCAGGTGAAGACGAGAGCTGACATTAAACTCTATAGGCAGAGAAGAAGGGAAGAACACCGGCTATTCAGAAAGAAGAACAAGGAGCAAGAAAAGCGCCCAATCGAGGATATAGAGAGGTGCCACTCCAGGAACGATGTTCGCAAGTTTTACCAAAGTGTAAAACGTCAAAGCCAAGGATACAAGGCTCGAACAGAATCCTGTCGAGATGAACAAGGAAATATCGTGGTTGAGACACAGTCGATGCTGAGGATATGGAAGAACCACTTCTGCAGACCGTTCGAGAGCTGACGTTAAACTATAGGCTATAGGCAGAGAAGAAGGGAAGAACACCGGCTTTTCAGAAAGAAGAACAAGGAGCAAGAAAAGCTACACTCCAGGAACGATGTTCGCAAGTTTTACCAAAGTGTGAAACGTCAAAGCCAAGGATACAAGGCTCGAACAGAATCCTATCGAGATGAACAAGAAAATATCGTAGTTGAGACACAGTCTATGCTGAGGATATGGAAGAACCACTTCTGCAGACTGTTAAACGGCGATGACGAACAACATTCCGCTGTCAGGCAGAACGAACCATTCAATATTGGCAATGACAGCGAAAGCTGCCAACCACCCGACCTGATTGAAGTGAGGATAGCAATATCTAAACTGAAACTTAATAAGGCTGCCGGAAATGACGGCCTTCCCGCCGAGCTTTATAAAGCAGGCGGAGATGACTTGGTAAGTAACATCCACCAACTCATTAGCCGAATCTAGTCGGAAGAAAGTATGCCTGAAGAATGGAACCTCAGCATCGTTTGCCCGATCCACAAAAAAGGAGATCCTCTAAACTGCGCCAACTGCAGAGGCATAAGACTTCTCAACATCGCCTACAAGATCCTATCAACGGTAATATTATGTGAACGCCTGAAACCGTTTACCAGCAACCTTATCAGTGTGGTTTTAGGCCAGGAAAGTCCACAACCGATCAAATTTTCACACTTCGGCAGATCCTGGAAAAAAACCCAAGAAGTCCAAATCGATACCCACCACATATTCATCGATTTCAAAGCCGCATACTACAGCATTTATAGAGACGAACTATACAGAGGCATGTCTAGTTTTGTGTATACCACCCAAACTCGTCCGTTTATGTAGGATGAAGATGGAGAATTCTCGCTGCTCCATCAGGGTCGGAAACGACCTCACCGATACATTCGATACCAAAGAAGGATTTAGGCAAGGCGATGCGCTATCATGTGACTTCTTCAATTTGATTCCTGAGAGGATTGTGCAAAACTCACGATCCAACACCAGAGGCACAATTTTCCAAAAATCGGTATAACTACCAACATACGCCGACGATATTGACATCATTGGTCGGACCCAACGTGATGTCATAGCCACGTTTGCCAGTAAAGGGCAAGACGAAGTATATGCTGTCAACACGAAAGGACACACAACATCGACGAATTGGATAGAACGTCACCATTGACAGATATAACTTTGAGGTAGTACGGGACTATGTCTAGCTCGGTTCCGCTATTGACGCTGACAACATCTCGTCAGAAATTAAGCAAAGAATTACTCTTGCCCACCGCATTTTCTTCGGGCTAAGAAGTCAATTAATTCGTAAAGCCCTCACTGGAAATACTTAGGAGATCCTATATAAGACCCTGATCATCCCAGCCCTCCTCTACGGCGCTGAAGCATAGACCATCTCAAAGCCGTGTGAAGAAATCCTTGGTCAATTTTAGAGGAAAAGTCTTCGGTCCCGTTTGCGTTAATGGGCTATGGAGACGAAGATGCAATCAAGAACTATACGAGCTGTACAGCGACATGATCCTGGTCAAAAAAACTCCGCATTGGACGTTTAAGATGGCTATGACAATACGCCGGCTCGCATACATGTAGAAACTGACCTCAACCAACTTAGAGTGCGCAACTGGAGACAGTTAGCTAAGGACCGGGCTAATTGGAGAAGCATGCTAGTTGAGGCCCAGGTTCATTCCGGACTATAGCACCACTTAAGTAAGTAAGTACACAGAGACTTCTTCTTGTCCATAGAGAGGTCCATGTGAGTTTTCATCCAGAGATAGTCTCGGGTATTTGACTTCTTCTGAAAACTTTATGGTTTTACTAAGCCTAGTGCGGTGGTAAATATAAAATTGTTAACACATACCGGACCCAATAAAACCACCAGCTGGTAGTACGATATTTGGATCCATGTTCACCACAACTGGTAATCTCTCTTTCTCGTTTGTGGCTGGAATGCATTTGACGGTTTTTTTATTCTCTCCCCTCCGTGTTCTGTTATAGTTCCTGTTGTTAGATCTGCTGTCTTTCAGTTGTCACTTTTACAGTAGCAACAGTGATCGTACCTGCCAGATAAGGTACAACTGACAAGTCGATAGCTTGAAGAGAAAAAAGAAGTAAATAGACTCATCACCAATAGTTGGGACAATTTTGGAATATGAAACAACTATTCAATTCAAATTTGAGAGATGATACACGAAAATACTTATTTGACTCTGCTATTTTACCTGTAATGACGTATGGGTTACAAACTATCACTTTGACCTCAAATTTTCTCAAAAAATTACGGATATGCCAAACCAAGATTGGGAGAAGATTGCTCAACCTGAGAATTGTTCAGAGACTTAGGAACACAGAAAAAAAGCGACGAACCGGTATAATAGACGTCGTTGAACGAGCAAAAACACTTAAATGGACTTGGTCGGGACATATCTCTAGAATACAGGACAAAAGATGGACAAAAAATATAACTAAATGGGCACTACCAGAAAGCAGAAGATCAGTCGGGCGACATAAGAAAAGATGGAATCATGATTTACTCAACCATGGAAGAAATTGGTACAACGACGCAAAAGGCAGGAAGGATTTGAAGAGGCTTTCGCCAGATCATAAAATTTTGAACACATTTTCTTTTATTGATTATTTATTCATGCTTTCAATTATTTTTATTTCTTAACACATAGATTCAAATTCTTACGTTAAGATATATAAGATTTTTTTAAATAATTGTAATTTGTAAAAACTTTTCTTTACGGCTAATAAAGTTTGTAATAATAATAATAATAATAAAAATAATATAAAGGTTCAATTATAAATTGGTTATCTTCAGTGGATATTTATCTGGAATATAATATCGATGCTCGAGATATCATCACTAAAATCATCTTCATCTGAATCTATTTGGAAGGAGTCCATGAAGTTTCTGATCACCTAGTCTGACATTTAAAACACATAAAATGTTTATTTCGTATTATTATGATGTTTCTTTATTTCAATAAAATTTGATATGTAGAAGTACGTTTTATTAAATTTTTATTTAAACACCAAACGATGAAAGTAATGACAGTAATTTGTCTTCACTCACCGGCTAGTGACACAAAATGCATTTTTGTTACCAAACGCATCAGCATGGAACTTTCAGACGGCTAATATTTTAAAATTACGTATTTCCAAATGCTGTATGTAGTTATTTATTGAGTTTGGAATGTTTCATGATTTAAATCTAATAAAGTTTATGTAATACGTGCTACTGGTCAGCCATACTTTTTAGAGGGTTTTATTAAGCATAAGCCTTGTAAAACTTCGTTGAAGACTGGTTAAATATATTTATTCAAATCTCCCTCTGACATACCAATTCAAATGATTAGCTCACCATCAAAAAGAAGACACGTTCTTCGCAATCCACATTACCATTAAATTACAAAAGACCTACATTTCCTTATACTTCCTCTGAAAACCAGTTTCACTTCGGTACCTTCTCTCACTTTTAATTTTCATTTGCTTCGCCATACGGCAAAGTATCTTTCCACAAACGCCTTTGTGGATAAAAACACATTAATTTCGCCTACAAAATAATTTCAATTTTTATTTCTTCATTTCCTAGTAATTACCCAACTGCTCTCATCTTTAAGATGAACAACTTCTCGAAAAAAAAAAGTGTTTACTACTTTGTCAGCGAATACGTTTCCTGTTGCCGCTACCCTTTCACACCATTACGTGATCCTTTTAACGGTACAGCCATATGCCATGATTCGCAATGAGAAATCCAAACTCTCATCTCCCCTCAAAAACGCCTCTGTACCATCTCTAATCCTTTTTCCCATACTCGACTTACGCCTTTTCCCGTTTTGTATACACGCACACGAACGTGTGATAGCAAAATAAGGAAGCGATCAATCCGTCGAAATTCCCAAAAAAAAAAAAGTTATAGAAAAGGATAAAAACTCCTTTCACCTGACTTCAATACCTGCTGTGGTACCTGTGAACTAATGGTTCTATAACGTGCAATAGAGGGTCAAAGATGATGAACATCAATCAGACAAAGATCGGGCGAGGTGAGGGAAGATGAAGTAACGTTAGGATTTATTTTATAGATGAAAGGATCACAGTAAAATTTGTTTTTCTTTATTTTTTTCTCATGGATGCTTATAAATCCTTTGATAGCAGCGGAAGGGGTTCCTCCGTTTGCCGTATGTTATGTAATTTGAATGTGTTCTGTGTGATTATGTAAAAAGGAAGAGAGAGCAAAAAAAGGGAAGATCTAACGGTTGCACGACAGATTTTCATAATAACTTAATTTCATTCAAGGATTTTTTTTTCTTTTTTGGGGAAAAGAGTCTTGTAATACATTGATTGAGATCACAGATGTTGAGGCAACGATGTTTTGTGAAAGGAAAGCATATGTGCGGATATGAGTAGAAAGGATTCAAAACGGGAGTTTGAAAGATTTAAATGAGAGAATGCATCTTATTAACGGAAATTATGACACAGGGTCGTTTATCCCAACCTTTGTTTGACTTAGCAGATGGGGGAGAATATGCAAGACAGAACATGGAACATATTCAATCTTACAGTTAACTAGAAATGTGCATATATTTGGAAATCCGGTCATTGTTGGAAGGGATATCATTGTTTTTTTTTGTGAATTATATGCTTGTTAGAAATAAATGAACGGTTAACATAATGCTTTTACATACATCTGTTATGACAGAATGAATATTTTTTTATGCAAGATTTTAGTTAAACTCCACAACCTTATCTAAATTTAGTCAGAGGCCTGTGCACACTTATGTCATACTTATAAAAATTAGCATATTGCGGATTCATCTCAGAAATAAACCTCAAATTGTATTATTATACCTTAACCCAGCGAGTACTTCCTCGAAATACTCCACGTCAACGCCTTAAAATACCTCGCAATCTTCCACTGACGGTGTTTGCCAAAAATACCTTTTTAAAATCAGATCAAGCCCATCCCCCAGAAGAGTGCAACAGGTCAATCACCTTCCGAGCACTGAATAACAAATCACTTTCAGTTTCCCACCATTCTATGCCAGGCACACGTCATCCGATCAATCTGATCCGCCTTCATACTATAACCAACCGTTGACAATACATCTGATCATTCACTACGTTTCACTGATGCATTTCGGCACAAAAACTAGCAAAAAAAAATTTGGTCCCCTTTCCCTCTCAGACACCACCATCCCAATGATCACCTGTGCGCCAATACACAATCACGTCGTTATTGCCGCATCGCATCAACACTGACCAGCGCGGCGGCAGATATAGCGGCCATCGACCGCAAAGTTGATTGACCCTCTCTAGAGTATCTACAACAAAATTAAAAGTGGTCACTCACCATCACCAGCGAAATTGTATAACTGTAAAACTGCTTTTTCGGGAGTTCCAAAAAATATTATCAGTATTCCTCCGAGACTGAGTCAGAATTAACTTTCCCAAGAGAGAGAGAGAGACCATCGAAAGAGTGTGAAATTCAAAAAGTTTCAGTTTCAGTCCCCAAAAAAACACACACACACACTCATGGCAGATGAAGAGATGGCATTTCAACAAACATTTTTGACTTCAAATTTTGTTCTCTTTTTCTTTAAAGAGAGGGTCAACCTAAGCGATATTATTGATAACAAACAAAAAAAAAGACCATCAGAGTGACGTAATATGACGTAGTCTTGCTGCTCAGCCGATCTCGGAGTCTGCTCTTGAAAATACGAATTATATCTCAAAGCTTCGTCACTGAGTTAATGTGTTTTTTTGGGTCTAGTGAAATTTATTTCGTTCCGAGGTCTTTGAACCTGATTCGTGTGATGGTTCTAATGACCATACCATGCACTGGTGTGAGTCTCGTAACCGTTGGTTAGACTTTTTTGTTGCTTCTTCAATTTTTTTTAGACGAAAAACATCAACCCGAACAGATGAGTTGGGGTCAATGAATCTCTACAGCGGTATATCTGAGCTTTAGTTCAACACACAGGCATACACACAGCAAGTTGCGTGCACAAGTAATTAGCGCATAATTTGTTCAACTGGTGTGGAGAATTTTGGGGTTTTGTTGGCCTTTTCTTTATGGGAATGATTTTCGAGCCAAGCAGTGAGTTCTTGGGAGGTCTGGAAACAGTTCAACTATAATGAGAAACAAGAGTTTTTGTAATTTTCGAAGAATTAAAGTAAATTTACGCATTATGTTCTCATATTTGAGAGATACAAATGTGTTGTGGGCATTTAGGTAATTTTTTTGGTTTTAGGCAAAAATAAATCAACTCGAACCAACAATGATTTTACAAACTTTTAAAAAAAACTTTAAAAGAAATTGGTGTCGAAAGTCGATTGCCTTGATATATAATATAAAAGAGTTGATTTGCGAACTGTGGAGAGATAATGCCAGTTTGTAACCCACTCTTTTAAATGAAGACCGACAATTAGCTCTATTTTAATGCCACGGGTATTTTGGTACTGGTAAAATATTTTTTAGTCAACATATGCCACTTATTTATGGCAATATTTCATATAAAAGAGTTCAGTTGCGAACTGTGGAATAATAATGCCAGTTTGTAACCCAACTCTTTTAAATGAAGTCCGACAGTTAGCCCTATTTTGTGTGATAAACTGTGTTTTTAGTCAACATAGGCCACTTATTTATGGCAATATTTCATATAAAAGAGTCCAGTTGCGAACTGTGGAATAATAATGCCAGTTTGTAACCCAACTCTTTTAAATGAAGTCCGACAATTAGCCCTATTTTGTGTGATAAACTGTTTTTTTAGTCAACATAGGCCACTTATTTATAGCAATTATTTCTTTGATTTTAAATTTCAAACAAAATAGTTGAGTTGCGAACTGTACAGAAAAAAAAACATTTGGTGGAGAATTTTGAAGTCCGGACATATAGGCCAGAAGCATGAATTCATGGAAGAAATTACAAATAAAAACATTGGGGTATTAAAAACAAATAGCTGGGTTAAACTTTTAAATATTTAAGCTGACGAAATACGTTATCATTTTGATACTCTGTGCATGTTGACCAAGTCACTCGTTTAAGCTTGTGCAGTGAGAGAAGTGACTTCAGCAGCTGCACCTATTTGCGCTTTATAAAAATTGGTTAAGGTCACGAAAAATATAACTTTTTTGTAGGCTCAGTTTCAAGTGATGTTTTTATTACCAGGAGAACATTTTTTGCTTTTATGTGGCAATCAGGCAACAACTCAATCTTCAAAGTTGAAGGAACTTAAAATATGACCAAAGGTGTAAAGAAAAGAGGACATGATTATGATTTCTAATTAGTCTTGGTTGTATTCTGCAATAAGTTTCAAGAATTATTTTGTAACTGATAAAAATGCCGTCGTCCTAGAAAAAGTTTGGATGATGGTTCGAAAAGGACCAAACGCAAAAACACTGAGGAATTGAGACAGAATCACTCATCCAAAGAAATAATTTATGCTGCCAGGTAAAGTGGAAGCATCTAAAGTTGTGATGGTAGTGACCAGAAATTCACAAAAAAAAATTGTTGGGAGAAAAGCTCTATCGATTTATTGCAATTGAATTGCAAAAACAGCTAATCAGTCGACGCTAATAATGATGACAAGTTTCAACAGTAGGCTAATGGGACTGCCCGACCAATGCCACCCCCAATCCACAAAATTATTATTCATGTCCATCCATTAAAGAGCATGCTTTACTGCCAATAGGTTAGTGAAGACCGTATGCAATGCGAAACAAATAATTCAAAAGATCTTGTAAGATATTGCGTGTCAAAAACAACGAAGATATTTCGAGCTCTCTCTTGATTTATCTATACCCAATAATAACAGGTTTGTGAAAACTGACCCAAAAACGGTCAAATAATATTGATAGGCGTGTTTTCGATTTCTTGAAGGCATCTGTCTTTCAGACACTTCCGGCACATCAACGAATATACGCAGATACTTTTTTCTTGAATTCACTATATTTAGCTTTAAAACTTTAAATTTATGCTTTTAGTTAGTTTTCCAATAGTTAAATTCCTTTAAATAAAAAAACTTTTTTATTAACATTAGAAGGAAGCGAACATATACTCCATACAACCAATAGAGATATCTTAATGTATTGTTGCATACTTTGCTGTGGAGGACTTATGAAGCTCCTCTAATTATATAGATAGAAGTGTTCGTCTAGAAGCAACAAAAGCAGGATTAATAAAGGACTGAGACTTAAGCAATCGCTGAAGTCGAGGTGGCTGAGAATCGAACACTCTGCAAGACAAAATAATGGACACCAATGTCTTAGTCATCTTAGACTTCCAATGCAGAGTTTTTTTTTTGACTCTATAGGTCCATGGTTAAATTTCTTCTCCGTAACCCATGAATGCAGATGAAACCAAAGATATTTCGAAAACATTTTTCGCTCGAAACGACCAAAGAATTTGTTTGTGGTTTCTTCTCTACTCTAGCATCGCGTTGAGTCCGACCAATGCTGTCAATATCGTCGGCGTTTGGTTATACTTGCACCGATTTATGTAAGATTTTCCCCGGTGTTAGCACGGGAATTTCGCACAATCCTCTCAAGAATGATTTTATGCGACTTGACAGTGCATCCCCTAAATTATCTCTTAATATCGAATGTTTTGAAGAGGTCGTTGCCCACCTCATCCTTTACAGATACACAGATATAGATGCTGTCGTATGTGGCCTAGAAATCGATGAATAGGTGGTAGGTATCGCTTTGAACTTATTGAGTTCTTTCTATGATCTTAAGAAGTGTGGAGATTTGATCAGTTGTTGACTTCTCTGGCCTAAAACCATGCTGATAAAGGCCGATCAGGTTGTTGGTAAATTTTTCCGCATTCACATATTACGGTAGATAGGATGTTGTATGTTGAAGGGACGTATACCTCTGTTGTTGGCGCAGTTCCGAAGGTCTTCATTTAAATCTAAGGCACTAGATTGTGGCTCCGTAGTTGTTGGTGAAACTGTATTCGATATTCGAGTGAAACTAGAGATTTCTCTTTGGCATTGTGTTCCAGACCATTTTTTTCGCACACGAATCTTGTTTAGGCGGTGCCAAAGTTATTTTTTGATGTACCTGAACTGATGTGGGCGTTGAACTTAATTCCGCGGTCTCAATTCCAAAAACAATTACAACTTAACTTATTTAACTATCTTAGTTCTTCCAATTGTCTGACTAATATCCAAGAGTGCAAGGTTGTCATGAGAAGCTTCTCAAAGTTGGTTAACATCGGCTTTAAATCTTTGTTCACCATTTGACTATTTTGTAGCACACTGTTAAATGTAAAAGAACGTTCCCCCTTACTTTTTACGATGCTTTACCGCCCGATTTATAGCAAAACAGAAAGAAGACCCTTTGTGATAAGCCACATCTGATAAAATTTCGCACATATAACCCGAAATTTATAACAATAAATCAGTAAATGGTAGCTAATTCATCACCACTTCCAACGAATCGTCAACATGTGGCTTCGGAAGTGCATTATTATTTGTACCACTTCGACTTCGTTTTATCCTCCCATTTGGACTGACGAATTTTCGAAGGTGCCTGAGATAAACGCTATTTGGACGGTCTTCATTTTATATGTAGTCGATTTAACACTAGTGCGATGTAGATCAATTCATTATTCTAATCTCGTGATAAGCTCAGTGGCGCGATGAACTGGTGCGCCGAAGGTATGAGTTTGATTCCCAGTCACTCCCATTCCCAGCAACTCCAGTGGTCAAATGATTGTTCAATCAAAGTCTGTTTTATAATATAAAATTCATAACCGCCATTTATTGATAGCAGATCCGATTTAATCTGTTATTTCAAACAAATGCCTTGTTATCCATAGGTGACAGTTAGCAGTCTTCCAACCGAAGATAATCACCTGACAGACAACTATATAAATATTTTCATAAAACAGTGACTGAAAAAACAATAAATGACTCCTCCAACTTTGTATGCCAAAATTACCATTTCAGTGACCAATGTCTGGGATTTCCGTTTTTTGTAATGACAATCAAGAGTTACCTATAACCTTGTGAATAAAGGACTAAAATAACACAAGACTAAATCCAAGCACCTGAACCGCTTACATTCCTTATTCCCAAAAGAAAAACAAACATATTTTCAATACTATGGATCTATGAAAGCCAAAACAAAGAAAACAATTCCCTTCCAACTACTTCATCAGTTGTGTTCCTTGAAGATGCATAAAAATCAAGAAGCAGAATGAATTTCCTTTGAACTTTCCATTGTTGCACCGAAAGGGATAAGGAAAAATGATGAATGCTGCCCACATGCAAATTGGCACCATCAATGGCAGAGACAGTCATAAAATTATCCTTGCTGCCACTCTCACTTTAACCCTTTCCAGGATGTTCCCGGTGCTACCTGTAGTTTAGTCATAATTGCAATCCTTTCCTGCGATTACCATGCCATAAAATTCAAACTCTTTCATTTGTGCTAGTTTTGCTACCTAATTTTATTGCCGATTGTAAAACTTAGAGGACAGACCTTGTGCGTGATTGAAAGGTGAGTGTTCCAATTTTGGTCAACAAATAGAAAGGAGTATTTATTTTTGTACACAAAGGGAAAATGCTATAATTTGTCGTTTATACCTGTTGCGAGGAAGAAGAGGTTTTTGTAGGTTTGACAATTATAGGCGATGAAACACACTTTTATTGGATGTCATTTATAGTGTCAAATGACGCATACTAAAGGAAGTGCTCTTTAAACGAAAGAGTTGTCTATCAAACTGGTGTGAAATATCAACAATTCGAAATTTTTGTGTAAGGTATTTTGCAACCACGTTTTGCAACTTGCATATGTTTATGAAGCGTAGATAAAAAATTCAACTCCTCATTCTTATCAAATTCGAAAAGCAAAAGTCTTCTAAAGTATCAAGAATTTTATTATCTGCAAATCTATTTCGTTCACGAATTCATACAGTTCTCAGAAGACTGTCCAAATAGATTCCCAGTATGCAACAAACTAGTGAAAGGGTTACATTTTGTCCTCACAATGTTTTACAAAACTATAAAACGATATTTACTATCGTTTTAGAAAAAGGGAAAGCGCCTTTATTGCAGCTATAAAATGTTATAACATAAGATACGAAAGGGGTTCATTAAGGTATTCCCTGTCATTGGCTTGTCACATAACCCTTTCGCTACTACAAATTGGTGTTTTACATATTTTTTCAATTCAAAAATGATGTTTTCTGTCAATTGAAAGAAATGTTGTTTTGAGTTCTAGGAATCATGGCCCAAAACATACAATTAACCATTCCTATCATCTTCATTAGGAAAAAATAAATTTGAAGAACCCTTTCAGGAAAGTAACAAGATTATGGCTGGACCTATGATATAAATTCGTTGTGGCAGAAATATAGCACATGTGGAGTTTTCTAGGTTTGGGACCCTAGGTGAGCCTGCAGGGCTCGATATTTATTTTGAATTTCTCTTATTTTTCGTTATTTTGACGGACGTTAGTATACGGATTTTATTATAACCAACATAACGAAATCCATATCCGTAAGTAAACGGTTTTTTTTAAGCAACATTACGAAATCCAGTCCGAATGACTGATGCAAAATATATGGCCTGTCGTTCAAAAATAGGAACCTTTATGGTGAATACAAACAAAATGTTTACTTACTAAAAATAAACAGGATTTTACCGCAATATAAAAGGACAAAGACGATCATGTTTTCACCATGAACGGTAGACCATTCAGCCAAACTTTAACCGCAAACATTATCCGCTACAAAACAGACTTTACTGGCACCCAGGAAGTACATGGGCATAGATTAAGTATAAGGATAATGAAAAAAATAATTGAATGGACAAAAATCTATCGAAAGAGGACCGATTGTCTGATCCACTAGAAATCCTGGATGGAAAACTTTCTAGACAAGTAGTGGTGACATTATTTTTTACATAGTACCCCTAGATATTTTTGGCAAGCCACTGGCAGATAACTTGGTCAATCAAGTCATCCAACAGTAGTGATATATACAAACTGGCCACTCAAAAATTTGAACGAACATACTAATATTCCAGAAAACACCGTTTACACCATTACCAAGTTAAGCATTGACAATTGACTGATTTTCAGGACACAATCCCACAGAAATAGTCACGTGATGAACCTGCGTAAAATTACTCGATCCATTTTTGCACAGATGACTCCAAAACAAATTACGGAGTGGGTGCTGGTATATTTTCCAGAACTAATGGCGATGAAAAAAGTATTTTTTTGGCTGAAAGCGAATAAAATATCTGCCAAGTATATTAGAATTTTCTCGGACAACTAAGCTGCCATCAAATCCATGGAATCAGTCTTAACAAATTCAAAAACAACTCTATATTGCCTTTCATCTCTTCAAAAGATGTCAGAGCAGTTTAATATTCACCTATGCTTTGTGCCTGGGCATAATGACATTTCAGTGAACTATAAAGCTGATGAATCCGCCAGACATGGGAATAGATTACCAGTCGTAGCTGAGACGGGTGCAATAGGTATTACTATCGCTACATGCAAAAGCTTACTAGCACAGCATGCTAACAGCAAACCAAATCTCATATGGAGTCTTGACAAGACATGTCAAATACCCAGACAAACGTGGCCAGAGCTGGATTTTTGAAGATCCAAGGGACTGATTTCGCTCGCTATGACATATATACATTAGCCCCACCATAGGCGTCATCGTTGGACACTGTTTGATAGGAAGGCTGGCAGAAGAATTAGGCCTTCAATCAAGCCTTTTCTGCAGGAGCTGCATGGGCCAGACGAAGAGGAAGAAGGATAATACTTCATCTTCTTTGAGCTAAGTACATCAAAAATTAGCAATTTGACAAAAACAGAGTAAAAAGTCTTGCTCGGTTCATTAACAGGTCAGAATGGTTTTCTGATGGGTAACAAGGAGACAATATCCACGTGGTATTAGAATGAACCATCAATTTTTCAAAGTGTGCTGGTGCAATCGCTAACAGCCATTTTATCCTTACCCCACTTCAGTAGCGGTCGATAGCATTATCTCAGACAGATTCCCTAAAAATGCTGAGGTACTTCAAGGATCAATTTTCTTACCCAATATATTTTGGCTGCACATTAATGATCCTATGAGAGAATTAATAATAATCGATTTTTTAGTTTTGCAAATGATAAAAATGGAATATAGTCTGACTCAAACGACACTCCTTTTACCATTATTGCTGATCACCAGCTCAATAAACGAAGACCAGCAGAAGATTACGTATGCATCTTCTAGGCATCACAATTAAGTCAGAAGTATCATGGCAAAAACATGTAACCTCTATTGCCAGCCAAGAATCTTCTCCAAGCATGTCAAAGTTCGACCAGGCCGACGATAAAGATATAAAGCTGCAAATTTTCTCACATCGAGGGCTTGTAGGAGATCTTTCTATTTATTACAGATATGAGAGCGAAAGATGTTTTGAGGAGCGTATAGAAATCATCCCTAGATTTGTTGTATTTCAACGACCGACAAGACATGCAATTTTAGCTCACTGACATAAGGGCCGCCAACAATGCATGCCTGAAGCTGTCGCTGTAGCTGATTCGGAAGTTGACATCAAGGCAACCCGTATGCGCTTACACAATGTGTAACTTCTTGAATCTGTAGCTTGAAGTTGAATGAAGGGCACGAAATGTATCTCTCTTTTGACAGCGATACAAGATACCAGCTACAGATACGCATTCTTCGCGGCTCTATACTAACGACACGAACACAGCAATATCATCATCTGCAATAGGTTTGCCTCATCTGAGAAAAGTTAAAAAAAGTTAAGTACACAAATAAATAATATTATTATGTCTGACGAAGCCGAGTATGCCATGGTGCATGGATCTGAATACACTTCAAAGTCCTTGATTGAAACGGTTCTACCTCACATAACGTCCATTGCTTGACACTTGACACTTGACAATAGGGAATCATTTCGGGAATATTCTCACCATCGCTTGAATATTTGTCAAAACCCCACTTTATGATTTATTGAAACTCGATCTGACTGTATCTTTCTGACACACAATCGAACATTACAGCCTGCACCTTTCAACTGCATTGCATTAAGACCATTAACTGATCCGATAAAATGCATTCCCTGCTGTCAGCGCATGCGCCAATCTTCCTCACGATCACATTATACGATCCTCACGAAAGAAGTAACTGTGTCACCAATTTAACGGTACGTCCTTTCATTTCTCTTTTGCCATGTATTTCGTCGTAAGTTCTGTTTGTTTTGTTTGTCAACATTGCTGCACTCTTGTTTCTGAATTACAAAACCGACCTCAGTCGAGTCAACGAACTTTCCGCCGAAAAAGTATAATAACACCGGTGAGATAATTATTTCATTCGGAAAGCAAAATTTTTCTCGACTGTTGCTTACGTTTTTTTTTTGGTTATGCAGATCTCATTAAAGGTTGATGACTTTGGGAGAACCAGCATAATAGGGGGACCAAGGGGCCGATTGCGTGCCACCAGACCATGGTAAAGAACCAACGAACCCGGCCGCATTGAGTGATGAAAAGAAAAGAATTTCTTATTGTTTTTCTTTTTTTTTCGGGAAAGCCCGGAAAAGAGAATGCACACAACCCAAGTCGAGTCGAGGTTGTTGACTCGAATGTGAAAGAGAATGTTCTCGACAATTTATTCGATAGTTGGATGAATAACTGGCTTAACGGGGAACCCTACAGCTTATTTGAAAGTATGACAAATTGAGGCGTCACCTGCGTTATCATTACTAATGGAATGAACTATCGTACGCGATCAGTATCGATTTCGTTAAGCCGAATTAAAAAGCTCAGAGGTTGATACCGCATTACAGCGCACAGCGTGTCATGGTGATGGAAAATCCTCAGCAATAACGTTGAATAGCTGACGGGAAAATCAGGCCGATGGCCGTTTACCCGTCAACAATGCAACATGGTTTGAGTGTTGTTTTGTTTTTTTTTTTCTTTTCTTGTCGTTCTGTCTGAATGTTGTTTTTTTTTCAGTTTGCGCGCGATCACTGTCTTCTTGGCGCTTTTTCACCTTTCTACTTTTTTTTCTGTTTCATTTTCTGTTACTTAAACGGCTGATGGCTTGTGATTATGGTCTAGAAGAAGGGACAAAAGTCTTAAGCTCTTTCTAAGTCATGTAAAGTTCAACGACCTGGAATATGTAAAAAGAATGTGCAAAAACAAAGAAAATAGTTAAAAGCGGAATAGTAACAGTGATACAGTTCAATTGATTGTTGTATACTGCTGTCATGCATAGCCTGCTAGTATAATAAGGCAAATGAAGAGGACTGATAGTAATGACTTCCTAGCTATCAATTTATCCCTAGTTGATGGAGGAATTGTCATTGTATATGGTATACTTGTCAGATATTTAAACAAAAGTTTGTAAAATTTTATTATTTTAATTTTTTTTAAAATAGTATCCTACCCACCAGAGGCCAGAAGTCTTATAATTTACAATTACAATTTATTTATTGAGGCTTATTTCTTAAATCAATACATTTTTGTGTAAATCATAATTTTTCTGGTAGCTATGACTAAGATAATGTCTGGCTAAAGGAATATAAAAAATTGAATTTTTGACAATTTAATCTGTTTTAAAATATTATAAATAAGTAAATAATTTTCTATGTACGCTTGCTCCCGGCGTAACTTCAGCTTTGCTTCAAAGAGCACTTAAAACTAAAATATGACTAGATACTTTTTAAGTCTATTTAAGACAAATAATTCAATATTTCCTTACATAGTATAGAAATTGTTAACAATTTCATGTGTATATACATATATTAATTCACTTTAGCTTGTAGTCTGCTTTAAGAATACCATATTATAACACAATATGGACAAAAGCAGAGTAAAAGCTGTAGTGGTTAGAAAAGAATTCTAAAAGCTATCGGAAAACGAAGAAGTTATCGCCGCAAGTTGGTGGGGGATGCTTTTTCGTAAAAGAGGATGGAAAGGTTCCGATTTTCGTTTGGTCTAAGCATGGGTAAAGATCTCGGATTGAAAAGGTTAAATGGTGAAAGGTAATAATGTTCCTCTGCACTATCGTTGATATTTGAGTCCATTAAAGATCTAACAAGTGGGTTAAGATGTTCACGTACACGCTCGAGTTTTTTCAATAGAAGTTCGGTTTGGTATATCATTAAAGGTTTGATTTTGTTTTCTTCATACAGTGTTTTATTGGAAAACTATTTTTTATCAGGTCTCCTAAATTTCCCGCAACAGAATCTTCTTCGGCTACAGTGGGTGAGATTGTGAACCAGGTGCAAAATCCATAAGTTAATATAGGTCTCACCAAAGTCTTATACATTAAAATCTTAGTGTGGAAATCTTATAATGTTGACTCAAAAACTACATTCCCATTAATTTCTTGACTTCATTGAAATGGATACGTTCAACCCACATCACCCTAACATTCTTGCATATAAAAAAGTCGTTGTATTGATGTTGCAAAAGTAGAATTATATTTTCAAAAATGAAGGCGTTTCGAAGAATCGACATACTGACCACAACCTTAACAGATCTGCCTGAGACAAGATATACTCGCATCCTCTAAGATACTGTTCACAGTTACGCAAGCCTGGAGTCTAGAGTCCGGTATTGATATTGGAGCCCAACTATTCGGTCGATTTAATTGAAATTTCGAAAATTACCAACCACCCGATTTAAGTGAATTGAGAATAGTAATATCTTAACACAAGATTAACAAGGCTAGCGGAAATGACGGCTTCCCCACCGATTTTTAAGAAGCCGGCGGGGAGGTTTTGGTAAGTAGCAACTCGTTAGCCAAATCTGATCGGATGCAAGAAGAATCATCTGATCTTCCGTAAAATGTGAACACCTGAAACCGTTCACCTACAACCTGGTCGGCCCTAATCAGTGTGTTTTTAGGCCAGAAAATTCCGAATCTGATCAAATATTCACAATTCGCCAGATCCTGGATTCCGTGAACTTCTAAAACTGTTTACCAACAAACTGATTGGCCCTTATCAGTGTGGTTTTAGGCGGGAAGAGTCCACTGCACACTTCTGTATATCTTGGATAAAACTCAAGAAGTCCAAATCGACACCCACCTTTTATTCATCGACTTCTAAGCTGCATACGACAGCATTTATAGAGACGAACAGTTTTGGTATACCTCCCAAACAAGTCCGTCTTTGAAGGATGACAATGGAGACTTGTCGTAGGAAAGGAAACGACCTCACCGAAACATTCGATACCAAAAGAGAATCTAGCCAAAACGTTGCACAATCATGTGACATCTGTGACATTAGTCTTGACAGGGTTGTACAAAATTCTCGAGCCACCACCAGAGCCACAATCTGCATAAATCGGTGCAACTACTAGCATTCGCCAACGATATTGACATCATTGGTCGGACTAAACGTCATTGCATTTTCAGTTTGTGGCTTTTAAGTAAGTTGTGTCCTGTTAGAACCCCTACTTGTATCGAAACACTTTTCCTGTTTCTTTGAAGTAGTTTATGGCTTCTGGCTTTGTCATATTCAGAACAAATCCTTTTGGATGTTTCACGGGTGGGAAGGGAGTTACACCTGTTTATGGCAATGTTCAGTCTTTTCTGTCCCATAGTGGCACATTGACAGACAGGTCTGCTTGATTAAGCTAGAAGACGACCCATTTCTCGCCAGTTCTTCAACAATTTCATTGCCCTGTATGCCTCTGTGTCCGAGAACCCAGCAGAGCCAAAAACCTTCAGCTCTTTAGATTCACAAGTTTAGATTTTATTTCGATAGCAGATGTTGCCCTTATTACAGCCTGACTGTCAATGAAGATGTTGATAAATGAGGATGAGGTTGCCTTGGCTGAATCTGCTACCGCCAATATCTCAGCCTGGAAGACACTGCTGTGCTCAGGGAGACAAAAAGTGCTTTTTAGTCTTAGTGTTTCTGAAAACACTCCAGCTCCAACGCCAACGCCCATTTTTGAACCATCAGTGTAGATGGACATGCTTTCTATGCCCAGTTCGTTCCTTTCCCACTCTTCTTCACTTGGAAAGATGCAAGAGAAAGGTCTTTGAAAGTCAAGGTGGACAGCATGTAGTCAGAAGTTACAGCTGTTTGGAATTTGAGCATGTTCTTCTCAGTTCCTTTTCTAGCTGTTGAGCTGGCTTGTACTTAGGGCACTTTTGGCTGCAGTTTCTTGCATATAAAGGTCTAGCGGTAGCAGGTGAAGAATGGTTTACAGTAGCGCTGTTGGTGTGGTTTTCACTACACTAGTAATGCCCACAAATGGTACTCCTCCAAATGTTAACATAGGTCTTACAATGGCCGTGTACATCCATAGGATAATCTTAGGGTTCGTACCCCAGTTTCTTATGACGTATGCTTGTGGTATGCTTTGATGCTGTAAGAAGTGTTAAAAAGGCAATTTAGTATTAAAGCTCTAAATCGAACTGTTAAAGATATCTAATTCGAGCCCTTATAACCCCAGTCCAGCTCTAAGGCGGTGAAGATCGTATCAAAAGCAAATGAAGAAACCCGTGTGTTCGATTGGAGCAAACAATTTTCGCTGCCATTGACGGGCTATGGAGACAAGGATTCAACCAAGAATAATACTTGCTGCACACGGACACCAATACTCCGGCCGCAAAGTCTTCGATTACCAGCAAGACGTTGGATGCGATTGTAAAAGCAATTGAAGGCAGTTAGCTAAGGACCGAGATAATTGAAGAAGCTTGTTTGTTGAGGCCATTTCAGACTGTAGCGCCACTTATGTAATCAAAATTAAAATGGACGAAGCCTATGAATAATCTTTGGCTTCGTCTGAAAGCAGTGCGGACAAATGGAAACATTTATTCTTTGAGTGTATGTCTGCTGTAGATGATGGTTTGTAGCTGATTGAGCTAGCTCACCGTCAAAATCATTAATTATCAAGCTGATTTATCATTTCCTTGCCCCAGAAAAGCATTTTAGCAGAAGATCGTCGGATTACATATCATTTAAAAAATCCGCACCGAAATGACCCCAAATGTTTTTACTCTTTAAAACTGTATGGGTAAGAGATATATGTAATGGCTTTTCTTGAAGATAAGACATATATCGGTGATATTCCAGTCAATCCCGACTTACATACACAAATTTTCGGCGCAACACGCTCGCTAGTAGCCACGGCCTAGCTTTTGTCACAGCCATTCATGTGCTCATGTGTTGCATAATGCCGGGATCTCATGTTTTATGACGACTATGGCTGGGAAATAACCCAGACCTTCTGGGCAGCAGTTCATCGCACTTGGTTTATGACCGTGACTGGGTTGATGATTTGGTACATGCACACATCTAAGGATTTACCCCAAGATTTGTTTTCTTTTCGCTAGTAAACCATAAAAACCTTCAAATTTTCAGTTAATCAGCCATAATATCAAGGGTACACATTCGGTATTCGAGTACCGCTTTAGTAATGATGCAGTATTGCATCTATACCTGTGGTAGCGCCTTAATGTGCTTGGGTGTCTCTCACTCAAATATTATTTCACACGTCGAACTCTGCATTTCGCTATGACGAGAAATGGTTAAAAACGAACACGTGTAGACTCAAAAAGTTCGATGCATATCTCGAAGCAATGAAGATATCGTCGATTTGGTTGGCGGTTCGACTATCTGGAGATAAACAGGTCGATTTGTCGATTTGAAGTCGAAGAAACATATTGCTGCAGTTATGCACGCTATTTCAAATTCAGCTTGTTATAAATTTTCATCTCGTGTTGTTTCAAGCCGACGTATCCTACATCCTACCTACATCCAGGAACCATAAAATGTATTAACATTTTGTGTGTTCCGATGGGGCTTATATTGCAAGACTTTGCTCTGATACGGATCACAGCATGGCAATCTCGTACTAGCTTTAAGACAATGACCCTCTTGTCCTGAAACTGCGTCTCACAATGAATCGATATCTGAAAATTTGGAATTTCTTTTGGCAGTTGTAATCAATGTCGCATAATTTTATTTTTTGTGTATTCCCGAGCCTATTCCTCTAATTTTTGAATTGCAGTAGTATCTGCCCTGCACTAGGACACGTTTTTGTGAAATGTATACAATGTGAGTGATTTTCGTTAAAACGTAAATGTGGTATGAAATTTACTCCTAACTGGAGAGCCAGTTTTAATTCGTTGAACCAATATTGGGTTGTTAACTTTGTTCAGTTTACCTTATGCTGTAGGCATTAAAAGTCTCGGATTATTTTTTTGTATTTGATTTTTTGGGTCGCTGTTAAGAAAAAAAACCTATAAAAATTGTACGGCTTCAAGTTATGATCATTGACACATGATTGCCTCTGTGATTGACAGAGTTCAAATGATTTCCCTTCTTGTTTGTTGATGTTTGAACTTTTTATATTAATGTTTCGCGTTTTAATTCAATCTCAACAAAAATACCATCATTGACAGCCTTGTTAAGCTTAATAGTAGATGTTGCTTTCTAGTTAAGATCATGTAGACTGTAGTTACGACTCCCGTCGATTCATTCTGTCAAACACAAACTCTGCTAATGAGTAAAGTTTCAAACCACCGATATATTAATACCGCAGCGATATATTTTCTAAACGTAGAATACTCTATGATATATCATTTGGATGTTCAATTGATCAAATAAAGTTAGATTAGAGATTTCCAGAAGAAATACCACCAGTTCGCAGTTGGACTCTTTTGTTTCAACTGGTCACTTGGTATATTGGTTTGCTGTCATGGCGAATGGTTTGTTTCCATTAGAATATTCCAAATCTCACCAGAGATAAATTATGTAACCCCTTCAAAATCAAGGCTATTCAATGTTCGCACCTAAATTCGAAATTGGCTGGGTCCTAAAATTTGGCACGATCACAAAACATTGGTTCAAGTCTGAACAAAATCAATAGCTATTTTCAGATCACAGATCGTGATCCCCAACACCGCAGCTATTCCATTCCGAAATGTATTACGCTTGCATTCATGACTTTATGACCAATAAAACTCCTGAACCGCGGGTCATTTTCAGGTTATGCCCGGTAGACTTCTCTGTCCCGCATAAATGAGCCCACAAATCTGCTTTTCCAACTGACAGTCACATAACCAAAACCCGATTCGTTTGTAGAATACAAATCGACGACACGATCCCGATCGATAGGTGGTCGTACAGCGTACCAAAGAGCACAACATCAGTGCAGAGAACAAACAAAACCACAACGGAACTGGCCAACAAGTATGACTGTTCGCTAGCGGCTGTGTATAAGTCTGACTATACATGGCGGGGAGCCGCGCGGGGTAAACTGATCGAAAGAAGGTTCTGTACGTGAGTAGCGGTAAACTTGCGGTACTTTTCGTTTTCATTGCAACTCAAGAACGTTTAGCCTAGATTCGGTGTGAGGGTTCGATGAACCATCTTCTTGTTCTTCTTTCATGTTGCCTTCGTCTTCTTACACATTACCGATGTTGTTGTTGTTGGCGTTGGATCTCCAAACTAGTTAGGGTTTCTGGTTCTGCATCCTTCAGCTGGTAGGAGTACATCTGTCTTTGATGTTTCAGAATTAGAAATGTTCTTTGGAAATGAAATACTGCCACCCACGTTCGCCCACTGAATTAGTACATACTTCCTTGGCAATATTGTCTTCCGTGTGGGTGGGTGGCGGAATATGAAAAACCCTTTTTCCTAGATACTTCCTGGCAATTTTACTCCTGCCTCCACCTTAGTTGTGGGTTTTGTTTTTTAAGCAGGGAGCATATACATTGTGCGTCTGTCTGGAGTCGCGCAATCGAAATTGAAAAGGGATTTTTCCGCCCATTTGTGTGCCGTACTATATGCTTGCTGGGTATGAGCGCGGTCAACGAACTCAGAGCCAGAGTTTTATCGACTTTGTGGCTTGAACTTGAAATTTTTCATCTTCGCTACTGTCAAGCTTTTGTGTTGTGTTCCTTAGGTTTTTATGTGCGGATTTTTGCGTTTGTTTTTTTTTCTTTTTGTTGTTCACATTCTTGTTAATTGTGTTCATTCTGTTTTTTCGCGAGAAGAGATAATTTGGTGAAAGTTGGCTTTCAGCTGAAAGAGTTCTTTTGGAGGTGTTTTCTTGTTCTTGTTCTTGAATTTATGCCTCTTTGACTGGCGCTGTTGCAGAGTTTGTGAAGTTATGTGGAGTGCTTTGACCTTTTTTATGTGGTTTGTTGTGTTTTGTTTTTTATGCAAGAACTGGTATTATAAGAAGGGACAAGAACATAAAAAGTATGGAATAATTTAATGAAATGGGAGGGAGGGTATTTAATGAGGTTGCGATTTCGGGAAATATAATTAATATGGGTTTTACCAAAAAGAGTTTTTAACAGTTTTGTCGTTGAAAACTAATATGAATCACTCATTATGCTACTAAATAGTTATGATACTAGATGTAAAAGTAATTAATATCGAATATAAAGTGTGGTTACATTTTAAGGGCCGATGTTGATTTTGAATAAACCAAATTATTTTGGAAATTACTGCCATTTCTTTTTATTATGATAATATTGGTACAAACCAACTATGTATGGAATAAAATACAACCCAAATGACCGTCTCTACCTCGGCGGCACACCTCCAACCGATGCTCCAAATTTTCGATGACGCTGAGGCATAATTGGGGTTCTATGCCGTTAATGTGCCGAACTATCTCATCCCTTAGCTCTTGAATTGTATCTGGCTTATCGAAGTACACCTTTCCTTTCAAATAACCCAAGGAAAGAAGTCCAACGTGTCAAATCACATGATCTTGGCGGCTAATTGACATCACCACCACGTGAGATAACACGGCCATTGAATTTGTCGCTCAAAAGAGCCATTGTTTCGTTACCTGTGTGGCAAGTGGCATCTTCCTGTTGAAACAACGTATCGTCCACATCCATATCTTCCAATTCGGGCCATAAAAAGTTCGTTTTCATCTCACGATAGAGAACACCATTCACAGTAACTGCCTGACCGGTCTCATTTTAGAAAAAAATACGGCCGGATGATGCCGCCAGCCCATAAACCGCACCAAACAGCTACTCTTTGTGATTGCATTGGTTTTTTGACAATCACCCTTGCATTATCATTCGCCCAAATACAGCAATTCTGCTTATTGACGAATCCACTTAAATGAAAATGTGCCTCATCACTGAAGATGATTTTCTTCAAAAATTGACCATCCACTGTTGCCATTTCTTGCCACCATTCTTACTATTGACGACGCTTGAAATGATCAACAGGCTTTAGTCATTGTAAGCATATGCATAATTTTCATCAACGACGAGTGTGAGAGGTGCAATTGTTGGGCACGACGACGAGTTTAGATGGGCGGCTCTGCAGCCACACTATCGCCAACAGCAGCAATATTTTCTGCAGTACGATCTGTACCAGCATGCACTAGTGCCCATAGCTCGTCAACGCAAACGGGACCGATGATTTTTTAAAGAATTTTCCTCTCAAATCGATAAAGGATTTCTTCATACGCTTTTGAGACGGACTGGGATGATCAGGGTCTTATATAAGATCTCCTTAGTAGTTCGAGTGAGGGCTTTACTACTGAATTGCTTTCTTAGCCCGAAGAAACAGCGGTTGGCAAGAGTTATTCTTCGTTTAATTTCTGACGAGATGTTGTTGTCAGAGTTAATAGCAGAAAAGAGATAGATAAAGTCCCGTACTACCACAAAGTTGTTTCTGTCAATGGTGACGTTCTGTCCAATTCGTCGATGTTGTGTGTCCTTTCGTGTTGACAGCATATACTTCGTCTTGCCTCCATTTACTGCTAAACCCATTTTTGCCGCTTCATTCTCTATGCTAGCAAACGTGGCTATGCCATCACGTCGGGTCCTACCAATGATGTCAATATCGTCGGCGTATGCTAGTAGCTGTACAGATTTTTGGAAATAGATATTGCTATCCTCACTTCACTCAGGTCGGGGGGTTGGCAGCTTTCGCTGTCGTTGCCAATACTGAATGGTTCGTTCTGCCTGACAGCGGAATGTTGTTCGTCATAGCCGTTTAACAGTCTGCAAATGTTGTTCTTCAATATCCTCAGCATAGACTGTGTCTCAACTACGATATTTCCTTGTTTATCACGACAGGATTCTGTTCGAGTTTTGTATCCATGGCTTTGACGTTTTACACTTTGGTAAAACTTGCGAACATCTTTCTTCCTCTTTTTTCTTCTTTCTAAAAAACCGGTGTTCTTCCCTTCTTCCCTGCCTAAAGAGCTCAACGGCAGCTCTCGTCTTTACCTGCAGCTTAGCCTTGTAGGCCTCGTTCTTGGCTGCGAGCATCTGTCGGCATTCTTCATCAAACCAGGGGTTTCTTGCTGGTGGGCGCGAGAAACCTAGCACATCAGTTTCGGCTGATCTAATGGCTTGTTGGCATCGTTGTCAGGTTTAGGGTTACGCGCTGCGCGAAGGTCTTGGAGGTCTCTTGCGGTTTTTTATTATTGTCATAATAAGCCTGAATAATTTAACGCGTTGATCGGTTGTGTATCTTTCCATGGTTGGAATTAAATTAGTCTGAAATTGAGAAATGTCAAACGAAATGCAGAAAAAACTTGACGTTTAGGTGTGGTTCACATTCAACATTGGCCTTTAAAATTTAACCACCCGCTACATATAATTATAATTAATTCTATATCATGGCTTTATAAATATTTTTAACAAGCTTCTGCTTATTCATTTAATCGCTTTTATTGCTGTCCATAGATCAAGATCATTTTAGACGGATGTATTATATCCCGTAGAGATAAATTCAATTAATACAAAACATAATTCCATGTGTATTGTATTATTCTCGAGGATACAATTGGGTGTTTGATATCAAAAGTTAAATAAAGTCAACAGATTTAATTGTTCTACAAGGCTTAGATTTCTAGCCAATATTTGTTTGGCTTACGAAAATTAGAATTAGTTCAGAATGCCCGTTAAAGGTTCATGGCTTTTGTAGATGATTTTGGATTTACTTATGGCACCGATAGGTATCTTAATTTTGTATACATGATGTCCGCCGGGAAGGTATACTATTTTGTTTGTTTATAATTTTTTATTAAATGAAAGAGAATGGATCTTGTATTGATAAATGTTTTATTCAATGTCGGCAGTTATGTATAAAATACAATATCAGATAAATGTCCGCCTCTGTTAGTATCACAAATGGGAGCGCTTTTGAGCACATTTTTCATTAAATTCTCACACATTTCACGCGGTTTTTCATTAACTACATCATGAATATTTTGTTTGAGTTGCTATAGCGTTTCTGGTTTGTTTGCATAAGCCTTGCTTTTTTTAGATATCACCACAAAAGAAGTCCCCAACAATTAAATCAGACGACCGTGGATGCCAATCAACATCACCATTTCTTAAAATACCTTGTTGTGGAAAGAGGTCTCGCTGTAATTCCATTGTAATTCTGGCTGTATGCGATGTAGCGTCATCTTGTTGATACCACATGTTAATCAATCCCAAAGCATGCAGTTGTGGTGTTAAAAAGTTTTCAATCAGATCACGATATCGCGCCCCATTCACAGTTACCGTTACGCCGTTTTCATTTTCAAAGAAGTATGGTCCAAAGATTCCTCCTGACCAAATTGCACACCAGACTGTAACTTTTAAAGTATGCAAAGGTGAATGATGAATAATTTGAAGGTTTTCCATTGCCCAGAACCGACTATTCTGTTTATTCACATGTCCATTTAAATGAAAATGTGCCTCGTCACTCATTATAATACTCATTATGATTTTTTCATGGGCTAGCTGTGACATCCTATTGGCAAATATATATCACGGCGTAAATGGTCTTGCCGAAGAAGCTCTTGTGTCAACTGAATCTTAAATATGTACAAATGCAAATCCTTGTGCAAAATTGTGGCCAAAGTTGTTCTTTGAAGACCAATCTCCAGAGCACGACGTCGAATTGAGGTTGACGGACTGTTTTGAACACTTCCTTGAGCAGCAGTAATGTTTTCAGCCGATCTTGGGGTACATTGTGGTCCATGCTTAGGCCTATCACCTAAAGACCCTCTTGCTTTGATATCATTCACTACCCTTTAAATAATGCGTTTTGTTGGCATGTTGTTTCTTCCAGAAATTTCACGTAACCTTCTCATCGTCACAGTAATCGATGTTGCAGTAATATTTTCAGTCGATCTTGCAGTACATTGTGGTCCATGCTTGTGCTTATCACCTGCAGATCCTCTTGCTTTGAAATCATTCACTACACAAAAAATAATGCGTTTTGTTGGCACGTTGTTTATACGATTAAAAGACGTTGGTTTATCGAGTATCTTTCCGCACAAATTTGCCACTTGTCTAGTTCACGACTGCCAAATATGAACTGTCAAGACTAATGTTTTCCAAAATGGTGGCAAAACAAACTATTAGTACACCTTCCCGGCGGACACCATTTATAATATGATTTGGGATCTCAGCTTGTTATGTGTCTGATTTCTCCAGCAAAAATTGTCTGGTTTGACAGGAATGTTTTGTTTTTTTTTTTTAACTTGCCTGTGCAAATGATTATTGCTGATTTGTTTTTCGGTATAGCTGAGTGTAAAAAAATTAAAATTTATTACAAACTTTTGTGTCAACAGTTTAAAATTTAATTAAAATAGAACCAAAAACCGCTTTTACCGAAAACGTCTACAAGTGGTTGTAGCAAAAAAATTATGAATTACGATTGTTCATTATATCGACTCGATTTAAGGAGATTGTTTTAGGAGTGTATTTCATTGTAAAGATATGAATAAAATAATAAAAAGAAACTTAAATAGTAGAAATCTTTTAAATATATCGGAAAATATATATATTTTTTTATTTCACATGGTAAATTCAAAAAAATAATTTGTTAAATAACAGATCATAGTTGATTAACATACATTTAATAAAAAAAATATTCACTTCATACATAAATACTAAAGCCAACAACCCAAACAAAGGTTCTCACCGCTGACCTATTTCTTCAACCTGCCACTTGAACACAATCGAACCATCCGCCATCATCACCGTCATCGTCGTTGTTGTCATTAATTGGTATTCCATTCGACTATACGACAATGTATTCGTCTGTGTGTTGCAATGGCGGCCTGGCTAGTCGACGGTCAACTCTCTTCTCCGCACAACATTCCTCTATCGTAGTTCTATTCCAATGAAGTTCACTGAACTCCACCACCATCACCTGGAAGATGTTGAACCAATTTCTGGAATGATAGTTATCAAGGCAAATAAAATCTAGAAATCAATAGGGAAAGAGATTCAGTTACATGGGCAACGAGACGTTTGAGGCAGTCTGTCACCTATATGAGACCGAGGAAATGCTTTCTTTAGTTCTTTTCCTCGTATTAAGTCGTATAATGAACCCTCCAAGTTGGTTGGTTGGATGTCTAGCGAGAGTAATTTTCGAAGTTGATCTCTATCTTCTCAATCGAGACTACTGGTTGGGAAAGGTGAATGGCCGTCTTCTGATGAAAATAAATTCATTGCAATGGGTGGGCATGGGTGTGTAAAAAATGTTGAAAATATTATTTAGTTCTTAGTTTTTGATAAATTTTATTATACATTTTGGGGGGGGCAGTTGCAACAATTATTTTATTTGACTAACCAGTGGTTGGTTGTAGGTGCACTACTGGGTCTTACCCAACTTTCTCTTTCATAGCTAGTTGGGCGTTAGATTAAGTTAGATTAGACTGATATCAATACATAATTGAAGGAATCGGTGTCTATGTGAATAATAACGATTTGCTGTTATTGGCCAAAATTCAAAATTCTGTTTAGAGATAATTGGGCCAAAACCAATTACATATCTGGAATTCATATAAACAGTAATAGTAGTTTATAAATTAATTTTCATTCAATTTAGTCAAATGTTTTGCAAGAAATTGACAATTTTCTTTATATGGCATGAAAGCAAAAATCCGTTATATGGGCTTCCTTGAAAAAAACACTGTAAGCAGTTTTGTTGGAAGTTTAATAAAAATCGTTATAGCCGTTTTCGATAAAATTGAGGTTTGTAGAATTTGTATATTACAGGTACCGGTAATAACTTGGGGAAAAGCAAAAAAAAAAGGTCTATAATTATGACCAAAAAAAGGTTGAATACGAAGTTTGAAGAAAATCGGTCAAGTCGTTTAGGCTGAATAGACCATTACGGACAGATGGAACGATTGACCGATGTACGGACGGACCGGCGAACCGACGGACGCAATACCAAAAACCACTCTTTTGAGTTCCGATTTCATCGTAATTTTAGAATCAATCAAAATCTCATGGTCGAGAATTATCACGAAATCAATATCTTTCGCTTTGCAAGATAAAGTTTTAAATATTGATGCAAAATTATTGGCTAGGAAAATATAAACATTTCGTCTTTACATCATTTCAACCTACAACCACTTTTTGGAGGCGTTTTCCTACAAAACCTATTTGTATGCATTGCTCCATAACATATTGAGGAAAAAAACGTTTTTTGTCGAACCAAACAGTATTTTGATAAACTGTCTGAACAATATATCGTGATAATGACATTTTCTATATTTCATCGCCAAAAAGTCCACATTTTGGGGATATTAATTTTAAGGATTGGATGGAATAAGGTATTAAACGATCTGGACTGTAACTTTCTTATATGTTTTAGCCCTATCCCATAGGGGTATATTTGTTTTGACATTAAGTTTGTAACATCGATAAATAATTTTGCTAGATATTCCTCAAAGTATATGGATCGACTCGGAATCGCTAGATGAGTCAATTAAGCCATGTCTGTTTGTTCGTTCATCCGTTTGTCCATCCGCCTGTACGTCACGATAATGAAATTTGGGTTTTGTAAACATTTTTTAAATATAACCACTGTCACGCTCTGTTTTTAGAAAAACATAATATGAGAAGGCTACAGTCCGCTGTGCCGATCGCTGAATACCCTATCCCATCTCATCCTTAAATTTAATATCCTCAAAATGGGGGGCTTTATGTCGATGAAATATAGAAAATGTCACTGTCACAACATATTGTTCAGACAGTTTGTCAAAATCTTTAAATGGTTCTACAAAAAACAGCGTTTTTCGCTTGGTTATGCACCTCCTAAAAAGGGGCTTGGGTTAAAGTGATGTATGGTCGTATGGACGATATGATTATAATTATCATAACCAATGATTTTGCCTCATTTTTTTTTTTGTTCTCGAATATGTATTTCAAAATTTTACTGAAAAATGTTTTATTACTGAAAACGCACGCAAAAAGTGGGTATGGGAAAAAAATTGTATGGATGAAATATAGACACTAGGATTGTCTAGATACACTTGTCTTAAGACCCTATTTTAAATTTCTTACGGTTTGGCCAAAAACTATGTTTATCTAAAAAGAGGGCGTTTCAGTGGGCGATTTTCAAAAATGTTTACACTTGATCTGCTGGGAGCAAGAGCAATTTCTCGCACAATTTAAGGCCCAAAAATTGGTGACGTACGGACGGCCAGAAGGCAGACAATGCGAAATCGACTCAGCTAAATTATTTTTCTATGTTACATACTATGTATCAAAACTAACATACCCCTATGGGTTGGGGTATAAAAAGTGGGAAACTGGTACAACAATATAAATTGTAATGTTCAGCTACATATTTTTATGAACAGATGAACTTATTAATGTTGAAAAGTCACAAGAAAGTAACTCTAATTTTCTTCGTGCGCATTCTACATCTCGCTATAACGATGGTCTAGTAAGTAAACAATGATGTCATTGTAACCTGACCGTGTAAAGAATTCGCACAACAAAATCTCTACCAATTGATTGTGCAGACAAGTTGTTAATCTACGGAAAACGCACATTTGTCACTTTCTAAATGTTATTGCGGATGAGTGCCACAGTCAACTAAACGTTAGGAGTGAGTCATTATAAAAAAAATTATCTCTTAGGTATTTCCCCTTGATTGAAAAAAAAATTGAAGTATTAGTCAGTGATTACAACAAAAGCAATATTTGAACTAACATATGTAATTTAAAAGTCTCAATATGCCTAAAAAGTTTTTATGAAATTAAAAGATAGAAAGCCCTGAAATGATGTTTTTATGTCTGCAATTGGAAATGGTATCACCGAAACGGTTTTAGTCTTAGTAACCTGTCTCCATTTTCGTTTCCTATAATTTTGTTATAGGAACTCCGATTTTTTGTACGTATTTCGGATTGCGTAGAGCTTTGGAGCTATTTTCTAGACGAGATTTTGCATAGTTCAAAGCCAACCGGGTAAGACTGGGTATCCTCTTGAAATTTATATATTAAATATGAGTATTTAAAAAAAAAATAAGTTGGGTACTAGTGTGCCTGTTGCGCCAAAAAATTGTGTTTGTAGTATGCTTTTATGTACCAGAATATCTAAATGGGTATGTTGGTGAAGGCCAACATACCTGTGTGAACGCCTTAAGAGAATAATTTTGCATTGATATGGAAGGCCGAAGGTTGGCAGAGATATTAAATTGAATTAAAATTATTCACTGTTGTTTTTAAGTACCACTTTTGTATTTACTTTCTTTGTAGAGATTAGGATATGTTTCGAGCTATACCCGATCATTTTAATTAAAATACAGATTCCACTCAAACGATTAACATAAACCCAGCATTCGGTAGATGTGAAACTATTGTAATATTTAAATGTCAAAAGTAAAATGTCAAAAAGTAAATAACTAATTTTAATGTCAAAATAAAATACTTTAATTCGCTTCATCCTTTCAATACGGATAGATCATTTTGATATTCAATACTGAAATAAAATTTATAACGATTTAATGAAAGGATTTTTATTCGTTTTAAATTCCTACATATAACAAAAAAATAAACTGATATATATAAGTTTTCTTATTTAACGTATTTATTATATTTTTTAAAGACTGTCCGAATCTGTCGAAATAGTCAACTTGGTTTAGGTATGTATACACACGATAGACTGATGTCAGCAAGAGTTGATATTTATTAATACACTTACCCGTTAATTTAAATTATAACTCGGATTAACTGGAGTTGACACATCACTAGTGACAATTTTATTTTCTATATTTCATCCTCAAAAAGTTAAAATTGCTGGAGATATTATTTTTAAAGATGACATGGGAATGCGATGGATGGATTACTTGAAACAATTACGATCATGCATATGTGACTTATACGTAATATATGCATCATGTATATAAAATAAAATACTTTTACTCAGGTATCATTTTAACATTGTTTCCAACTTATGAGTTTTTAATACTTAAGTCGACCCGACATCCGTGGTACTTTCTTAAATTCAGAAATATCATTTATGTGTCTGTCTTGTGAATGCTTAAATAAATACTTAAATTTATTTTCTACTAAATATATTAAATAAGGACACTAATCATAATTTCAGCTTATTTTTTCCTAATAAAAAAATTGGTATCTACTTAAAAAAAAACTGTGAATAAATTCGATCATACCTCTGCTACCCTAAGCCGATTTGAATAATTTGGTTTGCGTTGTGCAACTAAACACATCGAAACTCGAGTTGGCTTTATGTGTGCATGAAAATCCACCCGAGTTGAATAATTCTGTTTGCATTTAACAACTCGGGCGGATGCTGATATGCAAATGTTTGGTGCCAACCGGTAGCTACTTGTTGAATATAGTGTTTGCTTACGTTTAATCGTTCTATATGACTAAAGATTGCGCTGGCAATGGAAATGTTTAGTTGTTTGGTTCAGTTGTTTTTAACTCTATTGGGTAATTTATTTCATAACTCAAATAATGGCGGACCCCAAAAAAATCCTGTAAATTGTGGGAAGTTTTTCAAATCCCAAATGAAGATTCCAACTCGGGTTAACTGGAGTTGAGAAAATTTCGGTTTTGCATATCACTAATTGTCAAAACAAATTGTTCAGACAAAACAAGGATTTTCACCGGCATATGCTATGGGACAGGGTATAAAAATTGTTTTATTTTGAGACACCCAAAAAATGGTCGGGTTAATATGCTCTGTGGATGAATTGTTTATATTATTACTATAAAAATTTTAAAAGTTGACCGAAAAGTTTTTTTTTACAGAAAACGCCAAAAAAGTGGGCTTGGCAAAAAACATTTTATGACCGAAATATGAATACTAAAATTTTCACTTTTACACAATTCCCTACCCAGAAATCAATATTTTTATAAAAAGTGAGCTTGTTCTGATTCATCAAAAAGAGAGCGTATATACCAAAATTCAACACTATAGCTAAAAATGTATGGCCTGAAAATTGGTAACAAACAAACAGATGGACTTTCTTTTGGTTCAAAGGTAAATGATTTTGAAAAATTCTCTGAATTATACAAAATCGTAATATTATAAAATATTTTAAGAATTATTACAGCATTAGTAATTTATTTTCAAATGTTTAAACAGAGTTTCCCTTGCCAATCCGATAACTTTGGCGCCAAAAATGTATACCGATTTTTTTAGAGTAGTCAAAAACAAACATTTTTAACTTAGCGGGGATCAAAAGAGAGTGGAGCAACGAAGTTGTGTGAGCAGTATCTGCCGTCAAAGCGGGCCTCCCAGGTATGTTGACTAAAAAAACTTCTGCCAGACGAATAAATCTATTGTTCTTTCATTAACCTCAAAGGAAGGTCAAGTAAATAAAAAAAAATGTTAGTATTTTTAAATTAGTTTCAAAAACAAGAAAATTTAAAACCATTCAATTTTAAGTCATCTGGTTTTCCAAATTATTTAAATTATGGTATATGCCATAGGTATTCAAGTGATATTCCCAATTATAATGGATAAAAAAGGCTTGACTATGCTTGTATATACGAAGCATTTTTCGGATATCATGATTGATCCAAAACTTAACGGGAAACACAACATCGAACATAGCGCAAGGAAGGCGTGTGTTGTCTTTTATGCTTGTTGCGAAACCTTTGGAAAGAAGTGGGGACGTCAATCAAAGATGACCTTGTGGATGTATACAGCAGTGGTACGTCCAATTCTCACATACAATTCAATAGTATGGTAGCCCGCATTGAGTAAAGGCTACAACTTCACAAAACTAAAAGGGCTGCTAGGAACAGCCAGTAGAGGCACCACGGGAGCGCTGATGTCGGCGATAACGGATGCCTTTAGTGTCCTTTTGCATTACTTGCCTCTCGACCTACACATTAAAGGTACCGTTTTTTGCAGGTCAGTAAGACTCAAGGATTCAGGATGCTGGTATGCAAGGCCTTATATCCACAGATATATCCTGGATTCTTTACCAAACGGCGTGGTCACGTTTCCAACAGACAACATAAAACCTTCAGAAAAGAAAGTTTTCCAGTGGAAGAGAAACGAATAAATAAGAAATTTCGACACGGTCGCCTACACCGACTGATCTAAGAAGAACTGTGGTCCGGACTCTACTCGGAATCACAGAAAATATCAGTTTCATATCGCCGGGCAAAATATTGCTATTCTCATAGATAGGTAAATGGCCGTAAAAGCCTTCAACTCGGCTACCATATCCTCCAAACTGGTACTGGAATGCCGAGACGAACTTGCTCACCTTAGCGAATGCTTCAGGATCATGCTTCTCTGGGTTTCAAGACACAGTGACATTGATGGAAATGAGCGTGCAAACGAGCTGGCCAGGCAAGGCTCAGCTCTTCAGGGCTCACTTGCAGCAAGGTTCCGTATCCCGTTCCGTATCCGTAAAGGGACAAATACACTCATACTTCCTGGAAGAGGTCGACTCCAAATGAAGAAGGTTAACAAATTGCGTCATATCGAGGAAGATATGGCCCTCCTACGACAAAAACAGAACAAACGATCTACTAAATAGAACCCCCAGATATCGCAAGAATTACGATGACGGTCACTGGGCACTGGCCAATTGGAGATCATGCGGCATAACTAGGGATCTCATACAACCCATACAATGCCGCAATTGATGGAACACAAATGAGACAGAAACCCTCTCCCATTTAATCTGCAAATGTCCGGCATTAGCAAGAGCCAGATTTCGTGCATTAGACCAACCATTTTTCGACAACTTTAGCGACTCTCGGGTAAAAGCATACAAGATCTTATCCGCTTTCTAAAAAATCACAGGCTGGATCTAGAGACCGTCTGTATCACATGTCAATAAGCCATAACGCACTAACCGAAATCAAAAGGACGCTTGATTTGGCTATAACGAAGTTTGCCAGTTACTCAATCCAAGTGCTCTGGCATCCGCTGTCGCCTGATGGTTAAACCACTGGTCCGATCTTATTTTTCTTAAACATTTTGCCTGAAGCACTACTGTTCATTCGCTCGATCAACAACAACAATTTAACGAAGAATTTTTTTTTTTCGAAAGTGGCTTACATTTTTTTATTTATTTATTTATTGTTTATGTGTATATTTATTTTGGCATACAGTTGCTTATTTTCCAGGACTCGGCGTCGTGGAGTAGAACGTTAAAGTAGAGAAAGAATTTGGGCTTTCAGGTTAGGAGTTTTGGTTTCATTCGTTTTTCTAAGCCGGAATAGCATTGGTTTCCTAGTGTTAGTATCTTCGTATTTCCACAAAGTTGTCAATGCTATCGATCATGCTGCTCTTGTACCTGAAATCAATCAATAAAATATTGTCTGACACTGTCAGTTGGAACACATAAGCGACCTACCAGTTGCTCATACCCGTGTTTGTATGCGTTTTGGAAATAGTCTTAGGGTGGATAATCTTCCGATCAGACCAATAATTTACCTTATAAGGAAAAGATTGGAATCCTTGGAGTACACACTCAAAACATTTCTTCACGTCATGTTACCTCATGAATTCATTTTACGACTGTCCCATAGCTGTAGAATAATTGTTAAAATCTTCCAGAAGTCGAGGCGTCTCTCTTTAATGTAGACAACCCATCACCATCTTCAATATCGTCACTTGTTGCAGTCATCGTAGGGTGGTTGTGTATAGGTGGTCTCTACCCAACATTAAGTCTGCAAACAACTAAAAAATTAACAAATCAAAAAAAGAACAATTTTTCCAGTCTAACTATCCGTGCCTACTGCAACTTTGTATTCACTGCTTAGTGTGAATTTTCTAAGAAAAACTTTAAACGAAAAACAAGTCAATTTCGACTGCGCGCTTATGAAAAAGTAGGACTATCACACAACCATGGCATCCACTCCTTCAAGCCGCACTCTCCCATTCACGATACTCATGCGCTCAGCGCCGCAATAAGCAACAAAAACAAATTGAGTTCAACGTCAAGTGGAAAATTTAATTTTCTTTTACGCAGAAGTTGCAATTTTCTTCTACTCGAACCGCTGCACGGTGCGCCGTGCGCCAGTGTCCTCCTCATTCCCTCTTCACAGCGCCGGTGTATTCCATACACACACGCACACAAACAAGCCGTTGAAATTCTAAGAAATTCAGAAAGAAATGCATCGCAGTGCACAACTTGTTCCGCTTTCCAATGCATTTTGCAATTTCTTTTGCGATTTTGCTGCTCTCGAACTAAAGTTTACTAAAGGCAGCCACCAGCTTCGAACTTTTGGCCTGCAAAAGAATGGGAAAAAAACTTTTTTTTGTAAAGTTAACTCTTTTATATTAATGCGGTATGTTTCTGGAATATTCTGGAAGTCTCATAAACCCAAACCACGACCCACACACAATAGCACCGCTGTACGACCATCTGCAAGCCGACCTGATCGGCAGTGATCGCAACCACTTCGATGAACGACCAAAGTAATCGCCGACAACGACATCGCCAACGACAACAACAACTACCCGACGACGACGACGTCAATGATCAACGTTGCCTCCAGTTAACCTCCATTGAGGTTGAGAGCGTTGTACTGTTGCGTTTTCTATTACGAAACTCGGCCTGAATGTGGGCCAATGACCGGGCTCAAAACGCAAGCGCAAAAGTCATGGCAAACCGAGGAAACATGTTTTGTGAGCGCGCATCGAAAAGCTCTGTAACACGGCGGCGGCGCGCGTCGAATGTGTGGTGGTGGTGGTGGTGGATGTGATAGTGTTGGCGAAAAGTGGAAAGTTGCCTTGCTCGCTCTGAGCTAGTGAAATGGTGTTTTGTCGTCGTGCGTCGAGAGGAGGTGCGATCTTTTCGTGCTCACTTACCCGCTGGCAGTTTGCGAGATGATGAATTTTTGTTATTCAAGTTTTGAGATGTGTATGTGTGTACGAATGATTAAGGAAAGAGGAAATGGCAACAATGGCGCTGATGGCATAGAAATTGAAAACGCTAAAGTACGCATAGTAGTGATGTTGGGCGGTATGCTGCAAATCGGCTGTAATGGATTTGGTACTTTGCAGAATGTTGTGTATACAAGAAGGTTTCATATTCCTATGGAAAAGCTGCACATTATAAAATAAAAGATGTGTAGGTATCCAAGTGCAGGAGTTCCATTTATTACGAATTTTGTATTGAAGGCATCAATCGTCGAAAGAAAAATTTCGTAACAAAAAATTAAAAGTCGTTCATAGAATTCTAGGAGCTTCATAATTTTGAGATTAATTTTCCAGGTTTATGTGTACAGTGGTCCAGTGGTCATTGAGTTGAATTGGATCAAATCATATACACAGAGACCGTACTAATAGCGGCCTTTGTTCCATCTGAGGTATTTGTTAAGAAAGGGTTGATATTAGACTGGTGGTATTGCAACACCATTCCGCCACTATGGCGCCCTCTGATCTCTCATATATCTGACGGTGGGTATCGATTTTGACTTCATGGGTTTTTTTTCAAGGATCTGCCGAAATGTGAAAATTTGATCGGTTCTGGACTTTCCTACCATAAAACCACACTGATAAGGGCCGATCAGGTTGTTGGTAAACGGTTTTAGGCGTTGACTCATGTCGGGTGGTTGGCAGTTTTCGCTATCGTTGCCAATATTGAATGGTTCGTTCTGCCTGTTAACGGAATGTTGTTCGTCATCGCCGTTTAACAGTCTTTATTCATCTCCACATAATTCTGTTCGAGCCTTTTACTTTGGCAAGACTTGCGAACATCGTTGCTGGAGTGGCACTATATTTCTATATCCTCGATCGCGCGCTTTTGTTGCTCTTTTTTCTTCTTTCTGAAAAGCAGATGTTCTTCCATTCTTCTACGCCTAAAGAGCTTAACGGCAGCTCTCGTCTTCACCTGCTTTGTCGGCTTCGTTCTTGGCTCTGAGCATATGTCGACGTTCCTCATCAAAACAGAGGTTTCTTTTCGGTGGGCGGGAGAAACCTTAGGCTTAGGTCGGTTTCTACTTGTAGGCGAATTTTAACGTGTGGTGTTTCTCAAGTATGTCCGACGCATGTTTGGCTGGAAATCAAAGACTCTGCGATTGGGGGTGTATATTGTAGTCCATTCGTTCTATATACATGTCTTAGTGAGCCTCAACGTAAAGCTTGTACAGTTCTTGAATGAATCTTCCATAGCCTCCATAGCCCATCGACGTAAACGAGACCAACGATTATTTGATATTTTGCTCAAAACGACCGTTCGATATATGCTTTAAAATCGTAGAGAAGGACTTAAATAATCAGAGTCCTTTATGGCAGTTCTTTAGTAGTTTGTATGGGAGCTTTGCTTCCAAATTACCTTTCTGACGAGATGGTATTGTCTGAGGTAATTCATCGTAAAACCATCAGGCGATATAAAGCCCAATTCCTAAAGTCGTTTTATTTAACATTACTTTTTACTTACCTATACGGGCACTCGACCCTTTGAGAGCATCTGCCTGAGAATTAGGAGACTTCCAGTGCTCTCAATTCTGTGCACGTTGCTTCCAATTATTCATTCCAAGTGTTTACACGATTGCATAAAAGATCGCTCGAAGGTTCGGTCATCCTTGTTAGCTGGATGCTTATTATTCATGGCTCAGCGAATGTAGTCGACGTCCTTGTATTTTCTCCTCCATTCACTTTCCCCGTATTTAGGAACAGAAATTTGGATTCGGGATTCGAAAATTCTGTTGGTTGGATGCTTATTATTCATGGCTCGGCGAATGTAGTCGACATCCTTTTACTTCTTTTTACAACATCCTAACTTGGTAGAGCTCATAAAGTTCACGGTTTTATATTCTCTTTCATTCGCTTTCCCCGCATACAGCAACAACAATTAGAAATAGAATTTTGTTTCGAAATAATTTTCTATTTGCTTCGCTTTCTTAACTACTGGCGATCACTTACCACCGTAAAGGATGACTGAAAGGATCAGAGTCCGGTATAGTACACATTAGTGTTTATATGTATTCATAGTCACGTGAACAGTGTACGATGGAATCAGCGATGGAGTAAACAGCCCAGTAGTGAAATACCTAGATATATGAGCTGTTTCGACCTAGTCGACAAATCCTTTTGGAATCTCATGGGTTAGTCAAGGCCCTTGAACAGAGATGGTGGCGAAAGAGCCGAAAGACCAACGGTAGTGCTCAATGCCATAGTGTGTGTTGATGGACTTGTATCGAAAGGATATCTAAAGGGTGTTTTTTAGAAATATAGGATGTTGAAATGGAATAGAACGAAGATAATTTTTTTTAAATTGGCAATATTTTCGGGCATATCGGCGTAGACTACCGACTTCACATATCCCCACAAAACATAGTCAGGCGGCGTTAAACCGTACGATCTTTGAGGCCGATTCACAGGACGAAAACGCGAAATTATGCGCTCACCGAACGTTTCCTTCAACAAATGTAACGTTTTGGCTAGCATCGTTTTTAAAGAAGTACGGACTAGTTGTTCCGCCAACCCATATAGCACACCGAACAGTCAGTCCGTGTAGATGTAACGGTGTCTGAGCATATAATTGAGGATTATTCATCACTCCACATAAGGCGGTTTTGTTTATTGACGTATCCATTCAACCCAAAGTGTGCTTCAGAGCTAAACAAAATTCGCTTACGAAAATTAAGATCAGAGCCATGATTTTCAAAATAAATTTACACAATTTGGAAGCGTTGTTTAGACGTTAGTCTATTCGTGTTGAAATGCCAAACCAAACTAAAGATAAATCACTTGACAGCTGACATAATGGCCGCCAGTTAAAATAGTGTTGCCGACTTAAAGTTCTATAGGTCTTAAAAACACCCGTTATAATAACCTGGATCTGGGTCTTCAGGTTATGCGTTGTGCTTTGGGTTAACTACTTACTCATGTAAAAATGGTGAAGCAGCTGAGGGGATTAAGGGAAAAAAGATGAGCAGATAGTGAGTAGAAACAGCGAATTTTCTGATGTAGATTTGTTATAAACTTAAGCTTAACAAAGCTGTCGAAATTAACGGTATTTCCTCCGAGCTTTACAAAGCCAACGGAAATGATTCGGTAAGTGACATTCACCAACTCATAAACAAATGGACACCAATAATCCGGATCCCAAAATCTTCGATTCCCAGTCAAATATCGGACGTGTAATTCACCCGCCCAAGAAGATAACGACCAAGTGTGCCACTGAAGGCATTTTTTAATGATCGGGCTAATTGTAGAGAAATGTTGGTTGAAGCTTAAGTAAGTAAGTATTTCGGAAAGTAAGTAAGTATCTGCGCAACCATTTGAAGGGACCATTAAGAACAATTAAAAACAGAGACAATAATGTATCAAAAAGAAGCAAAGGAGAAACGATCTTATTCGTTGAATATCTAGCAGACGGCTTTCAACAATGGCAACAGAAATTTAACGAAGAATTACTCTTGCCAACCCCTGTTTCTTCGGGCTAAGAAGGCAATTTAGTAGTAAAGCCCTCACTCGGACTACTAAGGTGATCCTATATAAGACCCTGATCATCAAGCAAATACCGGACCGTCTCAAAATCGGATGAAGAAATCCTTGGTCGATTTGAGAGGAAAATTCTTCGAAAAATCTTCGGTCCCGTTTGCCGGGTAATATAGACGAAGATTTAACCATGAACTATACTAGCTGCAAACTCTGCATTGAAGTTTAAGATTCTAATGACATGTAGAATGAATGGACACCAATACTCCGGCTCGCAGAATCTTCGATTCCCAGCCAGACGTCGGATGCAGTAGAGGAAGACCTCACCTTAAGTGAAACCGACCTCAACCAAATTGGAGTGCGCAACTGGAGGCAGGACCGGGATAATTGAAGAGGCATGTTGGTTGAGGCCCAGGTTCATTCCGGACTTTTGCGCCACTTAAGTAAGTAAGCATGAAGTAATTAAAACAAACGATATTGCTATAGGTGCTATAATTAGAAGGATGCCCTAAATTACGCCTTCCCTCTTGAATTTAGTGGATTAAAGTACAACGCTATCTTGGAACTTGTACGCGATGTTTTTTGACGATTTTTACCTAATCATAATCATAAATCATAATCATAAATCACCAAATAATACTTGGTGCGGCAGTGACTTGTTCTTTGAGAAAAGTATTTTTTGGTTTTATTCAATATTAAAATATATCATTACAATTTGTTAGTCGGAAGTGAATTTTTCAGAATAAATTTTAAGAGTTAAGCCTCCATACCATAAACTATATTTAAGGTTATCGGGAATTATTTTTCTAATTAATTGTTCCCATTCAGCAACCAATTTAATTTTTTTTCTATTCAGCAACCAATTTACATTGCTGAATGGGATACATTTTTTGGGGAGGTTATTCCAACCACTATTTGAATAATAGAAATATTGTAAAACTTTAAAAACATTACGACTACTGTCGTTGATAGCTAAAACTCACCCACACTTACACATGGAAATATTTGTTCCATTTGTTACCATGTAAATATTCTGAATAAGTAAATATCAACATTTAGCATAAAATGTGTGCCCCTCTAAAAAAAAAAACAACAACAAAGTCCAACGCGCACTTACTCTACCTTACTTGTTTGTTTCGCCTGCATACTCCAGCTGCGGTGTATTACTTAACTTCCCCCAGCGACACAATTAACTTGAACTTCTCCCCAAATGCATTTCATTCAGTCGCATGAAGATCAAATTTCCTCCCACAATGAGTAAGTGTGAGGTTTTTTCAAAAGCCCTCCACTTAACCCCAAATACTATAAAAACACAAAAACAACCACACCAACACAACACAACTTTTTCTCAAAAGCTTGTCAGTGCAAAAAACTAGAGCGCAACTGCATAATTGGCGCTGCACTGCGAAGCAAATTGCCGTCTGTGTCGGCCAAAGTCAGGGGCCAAAGTCAAGGAGCGCGCACACACAACAAACGACGACGACGACGAATGATCATGCAATAGGCAAACGACACAAAGACCTTCACACACATAACCACGGCTACACGGTGCAGCCAGATTGCAGAATAATTTTATTTCCTGGTTTTTACACAGTTAGCGAGTGTGTTGGTTGATAAAGATAGCGTTTGGATTGGTGGTTGAATGTGCAACCAACACTGTCACACCACAATGCACTTCAACTCAGTGTATGGGTAGGGTATGCGTCTTTTTGTGCGAGAATTGAAAGAGAGCCGCATTAAGAGAGCACAAATGACGAATGGAAAGAGACCACCGATTCGATTGACCGGCGATCAGCGAGTGAGTGAAAAATATGCCGAGGTCAATGTACTCCTCTAGTGGTTTTCGTCTTCCGCAAATTTTCGCTATTGCATGCTTGCGACTGTGTGTGTGTTAAGCAAAGGTATTTGACAAAAATGCAACTCTCTCTTTTGAGGTAAACTACTGCGCTTAGCTGCACTTTGGCATGTTGGAAATGGTGTAGCGTTGGCGAGGCAAGGCGAATTGCTATTTGCTCACAACCAAAAGTTTACTTGTGTCGGTACGGTGCACGGTATAATTTTGTATTTGGATTATGAAATTCAGAACGGAGGTTGAAAAAGGTGTTTTGCATATATTTTGGCGATGACCGATGTTATAATTGGTACGGGTATAGTGCAGAAATATGTTTAGCAAAACTTTTAATTTTACTTATAATATATGAAATATAAGCCTTTAAGTTGATATATTTGTATGGTAAATAAGAATTTCTAGGACTACCTATAAATTTTTAGATTTTGATATATTTATTCCAATTTATTGTAAATTGTTTATAATAAGAGCTTCATAGAAAATGCTTTTAATTTAATTATTTTTTTTAGATTGTTAAATAATTCGGTTTTTAGTCTGTGGAACTATGGATCATGTCAAACTTCCCCATAAATGTAGAGGAAGTAATGTGTTTGTATGGTGTTTAAACTAATACACTTTAGCTAAAAAAAATTGCTGTTTTAACATTTTTATAATGTAATATGAAATACTGAAAGTTTAATTATATAAAATATTTCGACGCTTAATTTATGTTGAGAAAATGTATTGTAAAGGGTGATTTCTTAAGAGTTAAGTTTTTCAGGTTGGCAGCGCTGGTTAGTAATGGCGTCCATACGTCATATGTAATAGTGAAAAGTTTTCTGAATACTCTGCTATTTAATCATGGAAATACTTACAAACGAGCAACGAGCAATTTATTATCAAAATTCGCGCTCTGTGTAATATGTGCACCGTTTGTTAACACCGTATTATGGTCGTTATAATCGACCTGGTGAATCAACAATTCGTGCTGTTATCACCAAATTTCGCACAAAATTTACTTTGTTGGACATTAAACCATTGACTCGCATGCGTACTGTGCGTACCGAAGAGAATAATGCAGTCGTAGCGTCCAATGTTAATGAAGATCGTGAAATGTCAATTCGTTGCCGTTCTCAGCAGTTGGGCATGTGTTACTCAAACACATGGAAAATTTTACGTATCGATTTGGGTTTGAAAGCCTATAAACTTCAACTTGTGCAAGGATTGAAGCCGAATGACCTACCACAACGTCATATTATTGGTGAATGAACCTACGAACAGCTCCATGAAAATCCGCTGTTTTATCAAAATGTGTTCAGCGATGAGGCTCATTTCTGGATCAACGGATATGTAAATAAGCAAAACTCTCGCATCTGGAGTGATGAACAGCCACATGCCATACAAGAGTTATCAATGCATCCCGAAAAAACGAGAGTTTGGTTTATGGGCTGGTGTCATCAACGGTCCATTTTTCTTCAATGACGACCGTGGAAAAAACGTTACCGTCAACGGCGAACGATAACGAGCCATGATGCCCGACTTTTTTTTGCACCAGTTGGCTGAGTTAAACTTGGTTGACATGTGGTTACATCAAGACGGTGACCTATGCCACACAGCTCGTGAAACATTGGAAATGTTGAAGAATGCATTTGGTGAGCAACTTATCTCTAGAAATGGCCCTGTGAGTTGGCCGCAAAGATCATGCGATTCAACGACTCTTGATTATTTCTTTTGGGGTTATGTATAGTCGTTAGTCTATGTGGACAAGCTGAATTCGATTGAAGCCTTACAGGATAACATAACACGCGTAATTCATGGAATACAGGCAGATATGCTCGAAAAAGTGACGCGAAATTGGACGTTCTGAATGGACCATTTAAAAGAGAGCCGCGGACAACATTTAGATACATGAAGTTGTCTTGAAACCGACTTGACCGATTTTCTTCAAACTTCGTATCCAGCGTTTCTTGGGTCATAATTCTAGGACATTTGTTTTTTTGCTTTTTGCAATGTTATTACTGGTACCTGCCATATAAGAATAATACATTACCTTAATTTGCTAAAAAACGGCTCTAACGATTTCGATTAAATTACTTATATGCTATTTGGACAAATAGTTAAAAACGTCAAATTCACTCGCTGTGAAAGAGAACGTTGCGTACGACCCTGTCGTGCATCCACCGCTAGTTAAAAACGAATTCAGGGAAGAATTCACAATATCTAAGCTATGCAAAGATCATTTGAGGAGTTCTTGATCTTTGAAAAATGTTGACCATATAAACATTGAAAACGTCTTCATAATTAATATAATTAGATAAGTTCATGTAATCTTTTTGTACAAAAATGAGTGAGATATACTTTCTATTAAAAAGAACCGTTGATATTTTTTTTCTATCAAAATAACAGGTTAACAACATCAAAGTACAACAAAACCAAAACAACATCAAATTTTTAACTAAATCCTTTCAATACTTTTTCGAGAAAATGGCAATGTTTGGAGGTCGCTTTATTCGACCTTTTGATAAAGAAAAATTGGTATGAAGGTATGTTTCTTAGCACACCATGATTTAAAAAAAAATTCAATTAACTGATTAACGTTATAAACATTTAAAGGAAAAAAGTAGATATTCAGTATTTTAATACACATCCAAACAATCTAAGCATCAAATTTTAATAAAAAATTGTTTGAGCTGTTTTCGAAAATTTCTACATAGAAAAAAAAACATAAAATCTGGATTTATTGTGTAACTGTTATTGAAAAATCGGAGTATTCAGAAATATTTCGAATATTCAAATTACACTATACATTAATATTCGTTTGAATCAACGCAGTCGTTCTTTAGAAATCAATAATTTTAAACGAGCGTTATATGCATTTTTGGACAACTTATTTATTAATTTTTATCAACATCTATATACCGGGTTTTTCAATGAAAGCGCTACAAAAGTTTTTTTTTTAAATAAAACAAAAACAGTTTTGGATATCAATGAAATTCTTTATTCCTGTGAAGGTACGTTTGATGCCATTATATATGGAACTCGATTTCTTTTGCATGGCCACCACGGGCACGCTTGCAGAAGTCCAGACGATGAGCCCAATTTTCGACGGTTTTCAAGCATAAATCGGCCGATACTGCTGCAATTTCACGTTCGATATTCGTACGAAGTTCATCAATCGTCGCTGGCTTGTTGGCATAGAACATAGACTTGACGTAGCTTCACAGCAAATAGTCTAACGGCGTCAAATCGCACGACCGAGGCGACCAAGCGACTGGACCATTTCGTGAGATAACACGTTCTCAAAACTTGCTTTCCAATAAATTGATTGTGGCATTCGCTGTGTGGCTTGTGGCGCCGTCCTGTTGGAACTACATGTCCTCCAAGTCCATATCATCCAATTGGGGCCAAAAATATTCGGTTATCATTGAACGGTAGCGATTCCCATTCACAGTAACGTGCCGGTCTTGATCATCTCGGAGGAAGTACGGCCCAATGACGCCGCCGGCCCAAAAACCACACCAAACCGTACATTTTTGGGATGCAATGATGACTCATGGAGTACGTGTGGATTGCTGCCTGACCAATAGCGCATATTTTGTTTATTGACGAAGCCATTCAGCCAGAAATGAGCCTCATCGCTGAAGATGGTTTTTCGATGCAAATCCGAATCATTTTCAAGTTGTTGCTCAGCTCAATTTACGAACATACGACAGTTCTGGTGGTCAAGCGGCTTCAGTTCTTGCGTCAATTTAATATTGCAAGGATGTAGGCCAAGATCTTTTCGCAAAATTCGCCACAACGACGTCACAGAGATGCCCAACGCTTGCGAACGACGTGTTAGAGACACATTTGGGCTTTCTTCAACTGAAGCCTCAGCGGCAGCAATATTCTCGACACTATAGGTACTTGTTTGCCTCACTGGCACGAGAACATTTTGTACTGTGCCTTTGGATTCAATTTTTTCCACTAGACGCTCAGTTGTTGATCTGCTAGGGCGATTATGACGACCATAAATTGGACGTAGCGCTCTTAACGTTGAGGCCACTGACTACGAATTTCGGTTGTTAATTTTAATGATTTCGACTTGTTGTTGGATCGTCTATCTTTCCATCATGAAATGGCAAACCTTACTGAAGAGAAATGTCAAAGAGCGGCAAGAAATATGGCGTTGTTTGCTGTCCCTGTCGCTCAACTCTTGTAGCGTCCTTGTTGAAAAACCCTATAGAAGTTAGTTTTTGAGTTTGAACATCAATTCTAATAACCCTTTAGCAAGAAGAACACCCATAGACGAAATGTTAGTTAATTGGTTCGAGTTGCTTCAACTCCAGTGGCAATAACAGATTCCAGACTGCATACCTACATTCTTTAAAAATGTATTATTGGACTGAAAGATCGTCAAATCACAAGAATTTGCAAAATAATAAGCTTTGAATTTTCGCGATATCAATAGATAGAAAAGAATCGATCCTTGAGAAACACCCGCCCCTGTTTAAAAAAGAGGCTCGGTCGGAATAGAGTTTACACGAACCATCTGCTTTCTGTTATAAAGGTAGAATAACAAGCAATAGGGTATATTGTATCTGAAACCAAACTTTATACCGAACATTAATTAAAATTTTATAATTAACTAAATCACATGCTTTGCTTATGTAAAGAAACATAATATGTCGCAGTTTTTTACAGTGTTATTGACTCCCGCATAAATTAATTCTAAGAAAAATGCTATTACATCTTCAGTTGACTTTCATTTTCATATTTTTTACATTATTAAGCATTCAGTTAGTTTCTATTTTATCAAACATTTTTGGAAAAAAAATCTGAAAGAATGTTGATCGACCGGTGTTTTTTTTTGATTGTATTTAGCGCCTTTTTTAAAGAGCTTCAACGATGGAAGTTTTAAAATAATCAGGAACTATTGCGTTTTAAAACTACAATTCATTAAATATCTTAAATACAAAGTTACAACTATGAAATTACTAAATTGGCGCAACAGTCTATTTCTGAACAAACATTCCTCTCCAATTAGCCAGGTCCTTAGGTAACTGACTCCAGTTGCGAACTCCAAGTTAACTGCGGTTGGTTTCTACTTTTGCGTGCCACTTAAGGCGAGGTCTTCCTCTAATGCGTCCGACGTCTGGCTGGGTATTGAAGTCTCTGCGAACTGCGAATCATTTCCACCGGCTTTATAAAGATCGGCAGTCGGGCCATCATTTCCGGTAGCCTTGTTGACGGTAATCATCACTTCACTGTCTTTGAGATTGTTCGTCATCGCCGTTTAACAGTCTTTACCCATATCATATTTTTCCTCAATCGTATCAAAAATGAGTACACATACTTGAGAGCAAAGACGTTGCGGCCATTAATCCGATGTGCTAATTTTATACATAACAGCAACCCGTATACTCTATGAACCAATAAAAAAGTAAGCTTTCTTAAAAAAATATCGGCTTTTTCTAATTAAATTACATTTCGCGTAATCTATGGTATGCCAATTGTATGCCTAAGACAACACCGATTAGGCCGAGCAGGTTGTTGCTCAACTGATTCAGAAGTTCACTTATGTTGATGTTGACGAGACTGATGCCTCTTCAGTTCAGAATAGGGTAAGGATGCTGAGGTTCCATTCTTCAGGCATACTTTCATTGGCCCAAATTTTGGTAATGACTGATGAACAAATAAATTTTTTTGGCGTAACAGGCTCGTTAGTACTCAGGCCGAGCTTTTTCTCAAATATTCATGTGTGCGTCTGCACTGCACGTCGACTGCACCTCTACTATACCCCGCCTTTCATCATGGCTCGTCTTCTTCGCGAAAGTTTTGTTTGAAATATAGTCCGATATACTCAGATATATTAAGGTGTGTTTCCCTTACATATTCCTACAAGGTCTCTGATAAATCTGTATGTGTGACATGACACCTCACTTGATCTAGCTGGAATTGTTTGCAATATGCTAAGTTCCCCTCCATTTTATACTTCATCAAAAAATGTCAGGTGAGATAGCGAAGGAAAATCCCTGAGGGATTCGTTAGCGTTACACGCCTAGGTACCGTGGTTAAAAACCAAGCTGCAATAAAATTTCTAGTGTTCCATACCCTGAAATCTCGGATGAACATGTGATTGCCCGGTTAGGTTTCGGAAGTATTCAACTGTTCTCATGTGAACAAGAGACTGACATTTCATCGATGGAAATCGAATTCAAAGACTTTCTAGTAAAAAATGCACATCCACAGGATCAACGATGAAGAACCAACCAAGAAATCGAATCCGAGACTAATGTTGGTGAATTTGGTTTGATGCGGGGAAGAACAAAATTCGTTCGCTAATGTCGTGAACGCATTAGATTTCTTGCCTTAGTATGGCACTTATAGCAAATCTAAAAATTTGTTGTGTCGGCTCTCGTTAACATTGTCAGCAGTCGATGTCACGGTTTATCATCCTCTTTTTGCTCGATCCATCCGAATGTAGTTCTTCGATGAGAGTAATTCCAGCTTTTTAGCAGCTTAGGACTTCCGCAAGTTCTTCGGCAGCACCTCTCCTGTTTATTGCTCTCATATTCCAGGTGTAGATACAACGTTACGTCGTTGTCCTTTTTTTCGTTTGGCATGGTAATATTAATAAAGGCATTCCTACCAAGACTGTTGCCAGAGCCATGTTACTGACGTGTCTTCCAAATTATTATATTTTCACTTAAAAAAATAATAATGCGGTGAAAAAATCCCTAAATGACACTTAATCTTGCCATTGAATAATCGTGACTGTATTACACCAATACTTACATTTTAACACAACCAACTACAAGTTCATGACTTGCCGGTATCTAGGTGTGATAGGTAAGCTTCCTACTCTGCATTACAGTCACTGACGACTCGAACTCGACTTGGATTGATCAATTTCTGCGAAGCAATCACCATTAGAAAACTGCATTCGACCACATTCGAGTGTGCGATTAGTATTTTTGCAAAAGTGATCGATCGGGAAGAGAGTTAAGAGTCGCTAGGTATACAAAACAGGCTCACAAGCCACGAAGAAGCCGCCAGAAGCTATACACCAGAGAAGAAGACCACGACGACGTCGAAGAAGTAACAAAAGCAGAAAAACTTCCAAGAGGACTGTAAAATCAGACCAATGGCCTCGGATCACCTTAGAAAATGCATCTGATGTTACTGCGCTCAGCGACTGCAACTCCGAGAGTTTGTTGCAGTTGAGTTTTGCTGCACAGCTCGCGCTGTTAGTGCCAATGACCGCGAGTAACTTACATTCGCAACTTCTTCATACCGAGTGGTCTTTTTGCATTTCTTCGTCTTCGTCGTTGTTGTTGTTGTTGTTGTTGTTGTGACCGTTGATGTGCTTCCAAGACCATCATTACGATGATGGGAGAAAGAATTTCTTCGTCGTCATTGTAGTTGTGCTTTCTCACACCAAAGCCAATGGCAGGGGGTGGTGGTGGAAAGATGTTTTCAATGGAAATCCGTTCAACAGTTCTTGTTATGCACGAGGAGTAGTGTGCGCTATTTTTTCCTGGAAAAGCGAAAAAGAAAGGCGATCTTTGCACATTGCAGTAGCTGTGCGCAGCACGCGGTGCAAGGGGTCTTGCGCGCATTATGTGCTCAAAGTACCGTAAAGTGTCTTTGATATGAAATAGATGGCCAAGGGGCCTGCAAAGAAGAGGCAGCGGTAACGGGTGGTGGCTTTGGAAAGATTTTCTATGCACATAACTGCATTTGAAACCGCGGTACGCTACCTCAACTTGGACGTTTCTCCCTACCGCGACGGCCTACAAGGGCGCTTCGACTGTTAGTGTGGTGAAGTTTTGTGGCATAACTGTTGTTTCTGCGATAGAAAATAATGTAGGTGAAGTCTGAAGAACAGTTAATAATTGGCGCAGGAGCGTATGTGCCGTCATTATTATTATTGCAGTGCTGGCTGTGTTCCAGGTTTTCTAGGTGCTCTTTGTATGATGATGATGGTCATGGGGTCCCCAGGGTTTCTGCCATAATTGAGATTTTCTTTCTTTTTAAATTCTACTGGACGCCTATTTTCGTTTGTTTTTTCCGGGAAATTGGAATCGAACACCCCATCCATTCACTTGATCTCTGTCGGATGGTAGAAAGAGATGGGTTCAGTTGGAGTAGAACTTTTTGATGGAAGGATGTAATAAAGTGCTAACGAGCGTTTGGGTGCCGAGTCGACTGCACACTGCATGATGTACCTACCCGCCGCAGTTGGAAAGGTCATAATTGGTGACTGCTCAACCATAAATGGAGCATTACAAAGGGAAATCGTGGGATAGAAAATTGATTTGAATTCATCCAGAATGAGAACATGGACTAGGAATCATTTTGTGGTGCTAATGGGCATAATTGACACCTTTTCAACAGTACACTCATGGTGATGGTGTTTTGGTAGGGCTAAAGTGGGATATTTTAAAAAAGATTTGAATTGTTTTCCCCCATTCTTTGGGGTCCATAAGCCAAAAACTGAGGTGTTTTGATGAAAGGTGCGATGATGAAAAAATTGAATATTTTATGATATGGTGGACCATAATCTATAGGCATATAAATGCGGAGTTTAGGAATGTTATTACACAATCGTTTCAAAAAACGGTACGTGGGGCTTTAATAATTTGGAGATGTGAGCTATTTTTAGAAATGTTATCCCACAATCCCTTTCAAACAAGGATGCATGATACTTCAATAAAAGATAAACCTACGGAAATCTCTAAAACCTCTAAAACCGAGGTTTTCTATTGACCAACTTGAATGGTTACGTGGTGCTACGATAAAAAAAGAACCTGCGGAACATATAAGTTATGATCTGTACGGGCGATGTTTTATCTTGACCATCTGGATTGGACTTGAATACTCTAGGGGTCGTTACATTAATTTGTACGCCCAAACGTACATACCAGATCTATGTTGATATGAAATTCGTTAAGTGTGCATCTTCATCACCAGAATCCGTCAACATCACCAATGGTGTCTAGGTTTTTCAAATATTTCGGGCTTGGTACAACCAAATCATAGGCGTATGGATACGTTTAAAATATTGGGCTACGGTTTAAAATATTACTGGTGTTCTGGTCTTCCAATTATAGTTATGTACACATAGTAGGGAAGCAAGCATAATATGCAATCGAAAGTGTCATAAAGCCAAATTGACCTTTTGATGCTTCATCAAAGTATCATAATAGCAAATGCTAGATTTTGGAATCATGACACTAGGCTTTTTTTTTTGGATGACGTATGATTTTTTAGATCGGAGGGAGTGTTTTGTAGCAGCCTTGTTGGGCTTTGATTTATACATTGTTATCTTCACTTTATTTAGGTCCGGTGGATGTCTGTCTAACAACGAAAAATTACTCGTCATCTCCTTTTATGCTTCTTTGATGTTTCAGTGTTTGACTATCAATTAGTCCTTATTTACCTTGGAAGGAATTTGTTCGGAACTTTAATATCATACTTTGTAAACGTAAATAATTAACAGCTCTATAAAGTCTCTATCGCATGCTTACTGCCTTTCTGTTTTTCCTATTTCTTATAAGCATAAAATTAAATTCGTTCATCTGTTCTTGTCTTCATCTGTAGTATTGATATGTAGAGCTTAAATTTTGTTGCAAGCTTTTGTTGGTATTCTTCTACTGGTAGGCAGAGGAAGAGTTTTTTTTTGTCAATGTTTTTTTTTCAGTGTAACTACAGATCTTTGCAAATAGATGCGAGTATTATAGTATTAAAAGAAAGATTGAGAGATACGCGCTGTAAATATATTGAAGGACTACAATACTAATCGATGTTACCACTCAGAATGATCGATTTTCCCAAGTATATGGTGTTTTTCTTTAGAGGCATAGAACTTTTTTAAAAATAAAACACAACAATTTATGCAATGACCAAAATTTTGGCTTTATTAGCTCAAAAATTATGTGGCATTAAATGTTTAAAAATAATTTCTGGTCTATGGCCTCCCAGACTGTGTCTTATGAACACCATCCTGTCGGTCCAATTTTGCACAACTTTTTCGAGCATACCAGGTCATATTTCGCCAATTTTGCGACGAATGTTAGTTTCCAAGTAATAAATCGTTACTGGTTTATCAGTTTAGACCAAAAGATTTTAGGTACCCATGCATAAAACGTAGCCCAAAGGTGTAAAATCACACGAACGAGGTGGCCAATTTACTGGTCGATTTCTTGAGATGATTCGATCACCAAACTTTTGGCTCAACAAAGTCATGGTTGCACGTGCTGTATGACATATTGCGCCGTCTTGTCTTTTGGAATCATTTCTCCTCCAAATGATTTCTAATGACAAGAGGCATAAAAACAATTCCGAATAATTTGGAATAATTTGGCACCGGTTTCGGATTTAAATACAAATGAGCCAATGACGCGGCATGCAAACCGCACCAAACAGTGATTTTCTTAAAAATGTAATGGTGTCTCAATTGTCTCATGAGGATTGTGCTCACTCCAAAACAGACAATTCTGCTTGTTTACATACCCGTTAAGGCAGTAATATTCCTCACCGCTAAAGATGATTTGACGATAAAAATCTGGTTCAACTTCCAGTTGATTATCAGCCCATTCACCGGACACACGACGAATTTGATGGTCTGCTGGCTTTAATTGCACCAGTTGGATCTTTTGACCTTTCCCTAAAATTTTCCAAGAAGTTCAGAGACCGAGTTGCTGAGAACGGCCTCGGATCGATAAATTCAAACTCACGTCTTCAGCGGCGATGGCTTCTTCTGAACGCTACGGGCTCGATTCGGATGAAAATCATAAAAACAAATATATGTGGTCATGAATCGATCCATGCTACTTGACGAAGATCTCTATAAGTTTGGCAAACATAGCGCGTTTTTTGTAAACGTTGTTCTGGTGTAAGTCTTTCCATGGTAATTTACCACATTTTACTCAAGAAAAATTCGAACATACTTCATTAGAACGACAGTTATCTTTGTAAGAAGATCTATACCTCTTAAAAAAAAACTCTTGCCAGCCGAGGATTATTTTGGATTACTCGCTTGTAATGTCCAATTGAATCAGCAACTAAAGGCGCACTACACCATCTGCTCCGTTGCTTCGCAATTTTGGCTTGAATTGGACAACGATTCAAAATTACTCTTCTCAGGAGACTCATTTTTATTTCGGCGGCTACGTTTAGTAACAAAATTGTCGCATCAGGTGCTCGGAAAACCCGGTCGCTATTGTCGAGAAACTGATGCATCCACAGAGAGTGACAGTTTGGTGCGGATTGTGAAGTGGTGGCATCATTGGACAATTTTTCTTGAAAACGAGGCAGGGAACAAAGTTTCTTTCAACGGTGGGCGTTGCCGACTTTTTTTTTACTGAAAATTAATACATTAATTTGGACGATCTCTGGTTCATGCAGGCTGGCGTGCCATGCCACACAGCCCATGCCATAACCGATTTTTAGCGCACTAAATTAGCAAATCGTGTACCCAGCTGTTTTGGCGATGTCAATTGGCCGCTTCGGAGCTGTCAATGCAAGAGCTGGTTGATGCAGGATGGAGTCTCATTCCCATGCCACAATCGATCTTTAGCTCATTAAATTCCAAAATCGTGTTATAAACCGTTTGGCGACGTTAATTGGCCGCTTCGCAGCTGGGATTTAACCCCTTTGAATTTTTTTTTGTCGGGAACCGTGAAGGATCGATGTTATGCGAACCATCCGGAGATGATTCAAGCACTTAAGGCCGATATGATCCATGCAATCTATGAGCTACAGCCCGAAACCATCAACAAGATCTTGGAAAATTGTAGTGACAGAATGCGCTACTGCGAAGCATTGCATTTAAAAAAAAAACTTTGACTTGGCCCACATGTTACTGTTACAATATCTGAATTCAAAACAAATTGCAAACGAAAATCCATCGCTCAACACCATAATGACACTCAAATCATTAAGCTAAGCACATGCGATTGCGGACATCAATGGACCATTGAAAGAGAGTTTGTTTTGACACAGACAATTTGTCCGCCATTATGGCTAACAAATGACCGATGACGTGCGATAATTTCGCTCAACAATTAAACCATTCGAAGCGCCCCCTATTTCAATACCCAGTTGGAAAAGATACTTTGTGTGCTTAAAAATGAAGCTTAAAGCATAATCAGAAAAAAATACACAACACCAACAAAGAAGACAACAACTTCGATTGTATATTCGATGCGGTGGTTCTCTCGCTCTTAACGTGCGCCGCCCGTTCACTCGGTCGTCAGAGTTCATTGGCACACTTCTTCGGATGTTATGTTATGCGGCGAATGTCTTCCTGGTCTCAGCCAGTTCGTTCGCTTTGCTCATTTTTTTGCAGTTTGCCTCTTACCTTTATTTTTATTTTCTGCACCGACTTTCGTCGATGCATTCGATTAATGCCTTCCCAACAACACTGCAACTGTATGTTGAGCTCTGTGTGTTTCATAAAGACGTGTGGTGTGGGGCTAGGCTTGTGAGATCTGCTCACTACTCCACCAGCCACGCGACCGTCACTCCACGATGAACATGAACTTGAATGGAACGTTCGCAAATCGAAACGCGCAAACACTCAAAGCAAAGTGTGGTCGGATAGATTCGCTTTTGAAGGGGACTTGAGTTTGGTGTTGGGACTAGGGGAAGTCGAAGCGAGTATGCTTTAATTTGCAAGACATGCGAGAATACGTTGGTCAGATATATTTTATCCACCATATTTAAAAATGCGCAGAATCTAATCGATGATTTAATCTTAGAAAAGTTGTGTTAGTCAGCGATGGATGTTGAGGCTTCCCGCGCCCTAAGCAAAAAAACCCTAGTTTGGGGTGAAGACGAGAGCTGCCATTAAGGTCTATAGGCAGAGAAGAAGGGAAGAAGGAAGCTTTTCAAAAGGAAGAAAGAAGGCGCGCGATCGTGGATATAGAGAGGTGCCACTCCAGGAACGATAATCGCAAGTTCTACCAAAGTGTAAAACGTCAAAGCTAAGGATACAAGGCGCGAACGGAATCCTGTCGAGATGAACAAGGACATATCGTAGTTGAGACACATTCGATGCTGAGGATATGGAAGAACCACTTATGCAGACTGTTAACGGCGATGACGTACAAAATCCCCCTGTCAGGCAGAACGAACCATTCAAAATCCCCCTGTCAGGCAGAACTAACCATTCAATATTAGCAACCACAGCGAAAGCTGCCAACCACCCGACCTGAGTGAAGTGAGGATAGCAATATCTAAACTGAAGCTTAATAAGGCTGCCGGAAATGACGGCCTTCCCGCTGAGCTTTATAAAGCCGGATGAGATGACTTGGTAAGAAACATCCACCAACTTATAAGCCAAATCTGGTCGGAAGAAAGTATGCCCGAAGAATTAAACCTCAGCTTCATTTTCCCGATCCACAAAAAAGGAGACCCTCTAACTGCGCCAACTACAGAGGCATAAGTATCCTTAACAACTCCTACAAGATTCTATTGGCCGTAATATATGAACGCCTGAAACCGTTTACAAACAACCTAATCGCCTCTTATCAATGTGGTCTTAGCCCAGGAAATTCAACAACCGATCAAATTTTCACATTTTCGATACCCACCACCTATTCATCGATTTCAAAGCCACATACGACAGCATTTATAGAGACGAACTATACAGAGCCATGTCTAGTTTTGGTATACCGCCCAAACTATAGAGACGAAGATTCAACCAAGAACTGTACGAGCTGTACCTCGACATGCCCCTTGTCAAAAAACTCCACATGGGACGTTTAAGATGGCCAGGACATGTAGACACCAATACCCCGACTCGCAGAGTCTTCGATTCCCAGCCAGACGTCGGACGCAGTAGAAGAGGACCTCACCTTAAACTTTAGCTAAACAAGGCTGCCGGAAATGACGGCCTTCTCGTCGAGCTTTATAAAGCCGGTGGATATTATTTGGTAAGTAGCGTTCATCAACTCATAAGCATAATTTGGTAATCAATAATCAAGGTATGCCTGAAGAATGGAACCTCAGCATCGTTTGCCCGATTCACACAAAAATAAAGCGCGTCTAGATAAAATTAACAATAAAATCAGCCCTTACCGAGTATCTTGGTTGCTTCGCGAAGACAGTTTTTTTCGTGAGTGGGAAGTTAACCCGAAGGACAACACCCAACCTGGAGAACCAGCTTCAAATTATAAGATACCCGTTGGACACGGGCCCATCAGTATCCTCACGTGATTAGGCGCTGCTGTTAGTTAGCCTCTGACTCCATCTTCTGAATTCTTCCGCTTTTTTTACCCCTCGCTAGCTTTAGTTCACAAATGGTATTTTATTTCTCACCTACACCGCATATCTGCATAGGATTCCTCTATCGTCAATGGTTAATATGTTGCCAAACGATTTTGTCAATCTCTCACATATTTGGGTTCATAATTGTCGTCACCGCTTCTATTTGTATCTTTTAATCATAAGTAACGTTTTTCTTTAAATAAAAAACGCGTACATCTAAAGTTATTTTCATATGAAGCACATTCTTCCATTTGAAATGTCCTCCTCTTCGAAATCCCTTAGGATAATGTCATCCGAATGCAACTATTCTATGGGCTGTCAAAATGTGAATGCATGTGTGCATATTATGGAAATACCGATTAATCGCATAACAGTTTATTAAATGCACTTGCATGTCTGGGCGTAGATTGGATTATGCAGTCGTGTAGGGGCTCCTTGACGGGATAAAAAAAAACACAAACAAATAACAACAACAACTACTGACACCTCTTTTATCATTCACCGTCACTTTGTTAGAATGCAATGCCTAGCAAGGCAAGTCGTGTGCTTCTACTAGATACATGCATGTATGCAGGATTGCAACTTTCACAATTCTTCTAACTGTTAATGAAAGAAGGAGGTAGAAAAGAACATTAAAAACGAGGCATATACTCACACACAAACAGAATGCACTGCAACTTGTTTATTTACCATTGTAACTCTTTTCCTTCGAATATGTCATTCTCGATGACAAAGAGTGAGACATTGACATTTGACGTCTGTACTGACGTTTTAATCGTCACGCATAAAAATGAAAAAAAAATTGCAAAAGTAAAGAACACGGTACATCATGGGTTCGATTGCATTGTGAACGGCGAGCTGATCGTTGGAAAGTTGTATGACAGCCATCGATGGGGATGACATTTGGGTTATGTCAGAGATTGGTGAAAAGTAAACAAAAATTAAATTTACGAGTTTTGGATGATTGCTTTGAAGATAGATTAACATGATTTGGGGTGGAGGTAAATTATATTTCTCTTTTCACATACAAAGTAGAAAATGGCATTGTTGAGTGTGTGGAATGAACAAATATGGCCGATTGATTTGTTTCCACATCAAGACTTACAGTTTTTTTTTTTTGTATATGCCCAGTTGGCAATTCTTATTAAAGTCATAAGAAAAGCTTCTGAAAAAATCTTTTTAAAATAAATCGTTAAATGGGATTTAGATACCGTACGTTTTCTAGGTGGGACTCTATTTCCAAAAACCGCGTTATAAAATCAGCAAATAGCACGCAGACTAGGCACTGACAGCAGGGCACACGTTTTCCAAAATTTAATTTCAGCCTAACTACACCGTCATATGTGATCGCTTGATTCAAAAACTAGTCCGCGCTAATGCGCTAGTAAAAAAACGTAGATGATTGTTCACACTAGTTCAAGCTAGTAATCTTGAAAATCAAATGAATTTTTATGAACAAAATTACAAGCATGAACAAGCGCGGACTAGCGCGAAAGCAAAAAGGGTGATGTACGACCATACATTATACGTACATTAGATTTACTATCGCACTTGAGAGAACTAGCGCCAACGCTTACTAGCGTTGATCGTACCCGCGGCCTTACTGTTCATTCGCTCAACATTGCAGATATAATGTATTCGACGACCACTTAAAGATGTTGATTTAGAATAAAACACCAATTATTTAAGAAATTGTTGTCAACTATTTTTATTATAATAATACTGGTATGGTTCTCTTATGTGTGGAACAAAATATCGGCCAAATAGCCGCCGCGATCTCGGCGGCACACCTCCATCCGATAGTCCAAATTTTCGATGACGTTGAGCCATAATTAACGTTCTATGCCGTTTATGTGCCGAATTATGTCATCCTTTGGCTCTTGAGTTGTTGCTGGCTTATCGACGTACATCTCTTCTTTCAAATAACCCCAACGTATGAAGTCCAACGGTGTCAAATCACATGATCTTGGCGGCCAATTGACATCGCCACCACGTGAGATAACACGGCCATTGAATTTGTCCTCAAAAGAGCGGTGCGGCAATTGGCACATGTTGAAACCATATATCATTCACATCCATATCTTCCAATTCGGGTCATAAAAAGTTCGTTATCATCTCTCGATAGCGAACACCATTCACAGTTACTGCCTAACCGGCCTCATTTTGGAAAAAAATACGGCCCGATGATGCCGCCAGCCCATAAACCGCATCAAACAGTCACTCTTTGCGGGTGCATTGGTTTTCGACAATCACTCTTGTGGCAATTCTGCTTATTGACGAATCCACTGAGGTGAAAATGTGCCTCATAACTGAAGATGAATTTCTTCGAAAATTGATCATCTACTGTTGCATAATGTTCACCAACGACAAGCGAGAGAGGTGCAATTGTTGGGCATGACGACGAGTTGAAGTGAACGTCTCTTCAGCCACACTATCGCGAACAGCAACAATATATTCTACAGTACGAGCTGTACGAGCATGCACTGGTGTTTTCACATCTCCTACAGACCCGGTTGGCTCAAATTTTTGCACGATTTTTCCGATTATACGCACATTTGGACGATTAAATTGACCGAACAAATTACGAAGTGCACGATATGCATTTTGATTTGAACAGCCATTTTCAAACTACCGCGTTGCTCGATAGTTTATTTTTCCATGGTTCAAATTGAAATGTTCTGAAATTGAGAAATGTCATATTAAATGCAAAAAAAAAATTTATGTTTAGGTGTGGTTCACATTCAACTTCGGCCTTTAACCACGACCATTGTAACCGCACGTTACAACCCCATCTTGGTACAGCTATTGAATCTGGCGGTGAAAACTTCACCTCCTTTCATCAACCTTGCATGTAGGACTATACATATATTCGATGAGGAATTTTTCGTTCGAAAGTACCCAATAGTTATACGCTTCACTTTTCAGCAGATTATCAAAAACTTGAAGCTGTAAAGTAGGACTAGACCGGCAGAACAAGCATGTGGACTTTCAATTTAGAAGAAGAACCTTCGAAAACCAGTAGCAGAAAGATTCGTTAGAGATACGGCATTCCGTGTTTACACCTGCTCTGTTCCACCACAAAAATAAAGAAATCGCATGACAGCGCTTATTCTTGCCGAAATCTGGTGCATGCCTACAAAAGTGCGGATGAGTTTCTTCCTGACTGACTGATAGCGATAATTTGTTTGTCGCCCGAATGTCCCTGAGCTAAAAGGATATGCTAAACTTTTTTTAAAGGTATGTACGTTTTTTTTTTCAATTTTACCATTTCCTTGCTGAATACTCTTTCACATATCCACAATCTAGGAGAACCTTTAAACTGCCCCAAGAGGCACGTGTCTCCTGAACTGAACATCGCCTACATGATCACATCTGCAGTAATGTGGAACTGCTTCGTCTGCACTGTCATGTGACTTCTTTAACATATTTCGTGAAAATTGTGCATAACTCCCGAACCAACATCAGAGTCACATTTTTCCATAACCCGGTGCAACTACTAGCATAGGAAGACGATATTGGCATCACTGTTGGGACTCAACGTGATGTCTCAGCCACGGTTGCTTGTATAGAGAAGGAGGTGACACAAATGGGTTTCGCGGAAATTAAGGTAAAACCAAGTATAGCCTGTCAACACAAAAGGACAGACTAGAAGAGAACGTCACCATTCACTTGAAGTGCGCTAGTCGATGCAGTTAGCTAAGAAACGGGTTGATTGATGAGGCAATGGTCAATTCTAACCTGGAATGCCACTTTAAAAATTAAGAAAATCATTCGATCACCTCGTTTTGGTATTTTTTACCATCATCATACCTGTGGGTATTTTTTTATTTTTTTTTGTTTTTTTTTTTTTGATAATTTTACGGTATTGCATGCAACTGCTAAGCTTGAGTGATCTTCTAACAGAGAAATCTCTGTCTTAGCCTGCTTTTCAGCATCAATGTTAGCTATCTTTCAACAGTCGAAATGTGAAAAGAAAGCTGTTCGACCATCAGGAGGATTACCAGCTTACCTTGTACATTTGAAGTCGAGTAACTACGTTCGAACAACTAGCAGAAGCCCTAAACTGATACGAAGCAGACATTACTGCCATCCAGGAAATACGATGAGATGGGCCGGCCAAAAAGAGGATGAAAAACTGTGACATCTACTACGGACCGTGTTGTAAAGAACAGAAACAGCGACTATTCGGATGCGGATTTGTTATAAGTGCCAGATAGGCAGGAAGTCTTATGTTTCCAAGACATAAGCGAACGCATTTTAACAATCCGCAAAATTTGCCAACATAAGCCTAATATGCGTTCATGCCCCAACGGAAGATGTAGCTAAGGATTGCTTCAATGAGCTCCTTGACAAAACCTATGAGCGACTATCGAAGTACGATGTTAAAGTCGTGCTGGGAGATTTTAAAGCAAAAATAGGAAGAGAAGACATCTTTAGCAGTATTCTCGGAAAACATAGCCTACATGACAACACGGCTGGTAACGGACTAAGGGTAATTGACTTTGCTACGGAACGAAATGCCACTATAGCCAGCACATGGTTTTCTCAACTCGATATGCATAAGGGGACATGGCGGTCTTCAGATCAACGAGCGGACAACCAGAGTGATTACATTACGATAGACAAGAGGAACGCATCCAGTATTTTGGATGTCCGAACATTCCGAGGAACTAACATCGACTCGAACCACTACCAGCCAAAGTAAGAATGCGGATATCGAACACGCCACAACAATCCAGAAATACTGTGAAAAAATTTAATGTCTAAAATTTTCAATCGCGTGATACCGCTAAGACCTTCGCGCAACGCGTATCTCTTAGCCTCTCGAGTAACACCATACCACCAGCATTGAATGTCGAAAAACAACGGCAACAAGCCATTAGATCAGCAGCAATTGATGTGATAAGTTTCTCGCGCCCATTAACTAGACCAACAAGAAACCCCTGGTTTGATGAGGAATGCCGACCTATGCTCGCAGCGAAGAACGAGGCCTACATGTGTAAGCTGCAGGTGAAGACGAAAGCTATGGCGACTGTACTTTTTAGTTATTTTGGCTTTGCAAGCTGAAAGTAGGACAGGCTCGATCTATTACCATATTGATAGGATCTTCAAGCTCGTGTGCGAATATGATTATAAGTACATTATCCATGAGCGTTCCTGATCTGAGAGGTGTTTGCTGTTTAACAAATAGTTTATAATTTTTCACTAGATAAACCGGTAACCCTTAAGTCCCAACATCCAACCTAGTGGAACAGTTTCAATAGGCCGACACTATATATTTTACTATGTCTTGAAATTTAAAAATTCTCTGTTACCGAATATGTTAGAGCAGCTCATATAGGCTATTGGCTTTACCAAGCCTATTTGGTACTGTAGACGCCACGACTAAATCTTGGGAATCCGTCTGCTGCGGCGGGAAATAGGAAAAAGTTTCTTCGTTAAGGGACACGTTGCTTAGCCGTCTCGTCTTCTGAGAACCAGATTTCTACGGAGGGGTTTGTATTTTTTTATATATTGCGCGCACTTAAGGGGTTATGAGTCCTCTTTATATGTTTTAGCACAGTACGGGCGTTAAGGAAATTCAGAATAAGAATAAAGAAGATAACGATGCACATTGGTTTTAAATGCCTGTAAGTTACAATGGAAAGGATAAACAGAGTTTGGTAGAGCATTCCACATTCGTGTTGTTCTGCTTATGCACGATTGTCTATATTTAAGCATTCGTCCAAAAATAGGCTTGAGGGTAAACTGATTAGCTTTCAAAGCGTAACGAGTATTGCGGCTGAATTGTGGCAGTGTAGGATTGCAGCTGCCTATATCATTTGAGCATTGATTGTTAAAATAGCGATAAAACAATGAAAGGCAGGAGATATTTCGACGGTGTTCAAGCGAAACTAAAGAGTTTGATATTCGAATGTCTCCTATAAGTTTATTCGCAAGCGTTTGTATCATATCTAGTAGGTGCAATGTTGTTTTTGGCGCACCCTACCAGATGTGGGCGTTAAACTCAAGTTTAGGGCGTATAAAAAACGCTTCATATATTGTGGCCCGATCAGAAGGGGTAAAATATTTTTTAAATCAATTAGGGAAACCTAGACATTTCGCAGCGTTTTTAGCGACTTGAAATGTGTGGTCGTCCCAACGTAAGTCGTTACTAACACACACGCCTAGCATGGAAAGTTTTTCGGTTTCTTCGACGTGAGTGACATAGATATAAGAAGTTGCAGACAGGAGATCATTAATGAAAATGAGAAAGAGAGTCGGATGGTAAACTGAGCCTTGACGGACACCAGCATTTAATTGGTGAGTTGCAGACTTGAATCCGTCCAAAACAACTTGAACTTAATGTTTCGAAAGATAATTTCTAATCCATAGAAGGAGTTTTTTATTGATTCCTAATGATTTTCGAGAAAAGGGCTTGATGCGAAACCCTGTCAAATGCCTTTGAAATATTAAGTGCAACAATCTTACTTTCTCCACCATGGTGGATTGATTGGTTCCACTTTTCGCTGAGATATTTCATAAAATCACCCGTGGACCTGCGAAACCATACTGATGGTCATTAAGAAGTTTTCGTGTTTCGAGATATTTTATAAGCTGATAAATTATCAGCGTTTCCATGACCTTGGAAAGAAGGGACCTAAGTGCAATTGGTCGGTAGTAGAGAGAGGAGAAGATTATTTTTTTTGGTACAGGCTGGACAAATGAAGTTTTCCATCTACTTGGAAAGAGACCTGATGAGTGGAATAGATAGAAAAGCTTAAGATCAAAGTACTTTGAAATAAGTGGTCCCCATGTTAAAGCTAGGAGTCGAAGTGGAGGTTGGTAGTTATCAGCAAGGTGAACCCGATTTGTGTTTTAATAAAATCACATTAGTGAATTTATCTAATTCGTATTTTAATAGAAAGAGCTAATTTAGCACCAACGGGAACCAACAATATCTCTGTATTTCAGATTGTTATTATGCAAGCCATTTAAAAAAAATACATTTCTCAAATACATAACCCTGTAGACGATGTTAATGTGACTAATGACATTAGTCACATGACATTAGTCACATGACATTGTCTAGTTGGCACAGTTCAGAATATGCCTTTTCTTGGACGAATTCTAACATGGCAATGGTCCGATCGATCTAACCTCTAAAGCGGGTTGCACAAGGCTTTTAAATACGTATGGTCGCGAAAGTGTTTATAGCTCTAATCTGATTAATCAAAAAAAGTCCGTTTAACAGGTGCGCAGTGGTTAGTTCAATGAACTGAGGTTCTCTGACTCTCCCCTTGTTATGGTCAGACAAGTCATCAGAGTAGTATCAATTGTCAAGAAAAGCTTATCTCAATTCATTTGTTTGGATACGGCACAAAACATAAAGTTCCGCCATTTTTAAATAGAATATTCACATCTAAATTATGCAGCAGATTCGCAGCTCTGAAAGTTTCCTGAAATGTTTTTTAGAGCGATCTAACAACTTCTATTTCAAAAATAAAAGTATTGTCATCCACAAAAAAAAATCATTTCCTCGATATTTGCCTACACTTTTGTATCTTTTGTCAAACAAGCAGCCAGAGGCGAGCCACCCATCAAAACAATTAACATCGATTACTCGCATATTCATCGATCAATTTGTCAAAATTGGGAACAATGACCGCCAGGCAAGCGAATTAATCACACGCCAAACATAGAGAACGAACAAAATAATGGAACCTGCAGAAACGTAGAACGCACCCAGAAGCAAAACCATCAGCATCCATAATCGTATATAGCTTCACCTGACTCCATGTTATAAACAACTTACTTTTCCTCCAAGCGTAATCCAACCGTGCCCAAAAGCGACGTGAGTCTCACTCTCGATCGATGGCATGAAGTATGAATGGCCATTGCACTGTACAGCCTGAATCTATACGGTCTTGGGCTGCCTTCAGCCACCTCTGCCTCCCCATCATCCAACCACACATCCATCCATCCATCCATCCAACGCCGACCTACAGAAAAAGGAGAAATTAATTGCTCTTAGCAAAAAAAAGGTGTACTTGCACACACCCATACATACATACAATTGTGTGTGTGGATTTATGAAAAAAATGGATCCATTGCGATAGAAATTGAGATCACACTTTTCTTTCCGAATCTCACAGAGGCATCTCACTGCCTGGGAACAGGTAGCCGGGATTATAGTTTCCATTGAACCGAATGTTATTAGCCCCAAAGTGGGACCGAAACACATCAAAGCAGTTAACCGCGACAAGCTGGTCAATGGTCTGCTATGGAGGCCCTGTTTTGTAGCCCAAGGAACAATGGTACAATGGTGAATTGGGTATTATGGATTTATTACTTCTGTTCCGCGATTGACACCTTATTTTGACAATCGTGGCACACCCAGTAGCCGTTGGAAGGAGGACTGCGCTGCGCTCTCTGTAGTGGGAGGCAGTCTTGGCGATGCCATTGCTCTGACGGATTAATGAAGAGATTTAGATGTGAGCGGTGCGGTATACGGCAGCATTTCGCTTTCGATGTTTCATCGGAAAATTGGTACACGAATTGATGTTGGGGAAAGTCGAGCTCGCAATATTGCTTCGCCATTTGTGCACAGGTACAGGTGTGTGATGCGAGTTATCTTGGTCGCAGAGAGTGAGTGAACATTGGGGCACACTGCGAATGAGACGCGATATGGCAAATGGCGTACAGCGATATCTAGAACAAATATTTTCGAAATCATATTCTCACTTTTCGCACACTGTGAGTCATGTAATCGGCGTCACGGTGGATTTCAACGAAAGGACGAGTGACTTGGACTGACTCGTTCCCCACAACTCACAAGGTGCATCGATTTGAGGTTAATCGGTATTTTTGGGGTGAAATTGTTTAAGGTGTGACGCAACAACAGCGGATCGTTACAACAAGGAAGTATTTGTTTTTGGGTGGAATTTTTTTTAAAGTTAGTCACTCGGGGCTTTACACGGAGAAGTGATTTAATACTTCAAGAGGTGTTGAAAAGTAGTAGCATTTTTGTTGGCTGATGTGAGCTGAGCGGAGGAAGAATACTAACACTTTTCGCAAACGGAAACGGAAGATAATTCCGAATATAGAATCATAGGCGTTTAAAGTTTCAGTTGGAAGTGATTTTCTCTCAAACTAATATGACTTATATGAGCTGCTCCTACAGGCAGGCTATCTAAGAGTTTCGAGAGTAAGATAGGCCACTTTATTTTGGTGGCTGCGAGTTGATGAGCCGAAAAGGCAACAACAGCACTTAATCCCCTGACGGATACAGGTGGCTCCATGTCCTAGGGGTTTGTAGTAATTTGGCTTTGCTTTGGGTTAACTAATTTTTTAATGAAATAATCTATGAAAGCTTCCGATGAAATTGATTCTCCTGTTGACGATACTGCTAAAAGAAGAAGAAGACAATGCTTAACGAAAATATGTTGACATTTGTTTATTTTTTATTTATTTACTTAAGCTTTGTAATGGGTGTTTTTCTTAAGAGGTTGGGTTTTCGCATAGAGTTAAAACTGATATTTTGTGGACAAATCGGGCAACTCTTATGTCATTTATGTTGAGTTTGGTTTGCCAATTCATCAAGAGCAGGTTGACAAATGAACAACGCTTTAAAATTGTGCAAATTTATTTCGAATATAATGGTTCAGTTCGCGAAGTTTACCGCAAGCTCCGTCCATTTTATGGTCGACATAATCGTTCATCAGAGCAATTAATTCGGTTAACCATGGATCGTTGTGATAATACGCATCCGTAGAGACGTCGAACAGTACGCACCGAAGAAACAATTGCCAGTGTAGAGCAAAGTGTTGAAGAGGACCTGAATGGATCGATTCGCCACCGTATCCAGCAATTGGAGCTTTGTCCATAAACTTTATGGAAGATTTTGCGCAAAGATCTTGGCTAACGACCTTACAATATCCAGCTTGAGCAAGAATTAAAGTTGCAATTCGTCGCGATTTCGGTGTATGTGCCGAAAACGAGATTTATCTCGATGCTGATTTTCATCGCAAAATTTTGTTCAGTGATGAGGCTCATTTTTGGTTGAATGGCTACGTCAACAAGCAAAATTGCCGCATTTGGAGCGAAGAGAATCCACTTGACACCCTTGAAACGCCATAACATCCACATCCATGATATGCTCTATGGACTGGAGGATTCATTGGGCCATACTTCTTCCGAAATGATGCTGGAGAGTCTGTTGCCTTTAATGGAGACCGGTTTAGAGCCAGGATAACCGACTATTTTGTTCCCGAATTGGATGGCATGAATGTGGATGAGATGTGGTTACAACAAGACGCAAGTCACAATCGATTCATTGAAGGAAATATTCGATGAGCGCATAACTTCGCGGAATGGACCTGTCGATTGGCCACCAAGATCGTGTGATTTGGCACAATTGGATTATTTTCTTTGGGTATAAGTGAAGTCGCTCATCTACGCCAACAAACCAGAAACGTTAGTGGACTTGGAAGCCAACAATCGTGGCGTTGTTGCCGACATACGGCCCCAAATGCTATGAAAAGTGGTTTAAAATTTGACCCCTATATATCTGGCTTAATCAGAACGAACCGCGGCAGCCACATCCCCGAAATCATATACATTAATGACATAAATTTATCCTTTCAATTAAGGCAAATTGATGGGCATTAAAACAATTTTCTTGTCTTATTTCCATTTGAAGTTTCATACCTCTAAAAAAAACACTCGATTTTTGTTTAAATTTATTATATCATATCATAACTAATCTCGTTCATATTAAAATTGTTTTAAATAATCATAAATATACACAACTCATCCACAAAAAAGGAGGCGCTCTAAACTGCGCCAACTGCAGAGACATAAGTCTCGTCAACATCGCCTACAAGATCCTGTCTGCCGTAATATGTGAACGTCTGAAAGCGTTTACCAACAACCTGATCGGCCCTTAGCAGTGTGGTTTTAGGCCAGGAAAGTCCACAACCGATCAAATCGTTACACTTCGGCAGATCCTGGAAAAAACCCAAGAAGTCCAAATCAATACCCACCACCTATTCATAGATATCAAAGCCGCATACGACAGCATTTATAGAGACGAACTATACAGAGCCATGTCTAGTTTTGTGTATACCGCCCAAACTCGTCCGTTTGTGTACGATGACGGTGGAGAATTCTCGCTGCTCCATCAGGGTCGGAAACGACCTCACCGACACATTCGATACCAAAAAAGGATTTAGGCAAGGCGATGCGACGTCATGTGACTTCTTCAATCTGATTCTTGAGAGGATTGTGCAAAACTCAAGAGCCACCACCAGAGGCACAATTTTCCAAAAATCGTTGCAACTACTAGCATACGCCGACGATATTGACATCATTGGTCGGACCCAACGTGATGCCATAGCCACGTTTGCTAGTATAGAGAAGGAAGCGGCAAAAATAGGTTTGCAAGTAAATGAGGGCAAGACGAAGTATATGCTGTCAACACGAAAGGACACAAAACCTCGACGAATTGGACAGAACGTCATCATTGACAGATATAACTTTGAGGTAGTACGGGGCTTTATCTATCTCGGCTCCGCTGTTAACTCTGACAACAACATCTCGCTTCTTGCTAAGAAGGTAATTCAGTAGCAAGGCCCTCACTTGGACTACTAAGGAGATAATGCCCTGATCATCCCAGTCCTGCTCTGCGGCACTGAAGCATGGACCATCTTGAAAGCGGACGAAGAAATCCTTGGTGGATTTGAGAGGAAAATTCTTCGAAAATCTTCGGTCCCGTTTGGGTTGACTGGCTATGGAGACTACTATTCAACCAAGAACTATACGAGCTGTACAGCGACATGACCCTGGTCAAAAAAAACTCCGCATGGGGCGTTTAAGATGGCTAGGACATGTAGAATGAATGGATACCAATACTCCGGCTCGCAGAGTCTTCTATTCCCAGCCTGACGTCGGACGCAGTAGAGGAAGACATCGCCTTAAAAGGCGCGCACTAGTAGAAACCGAGCTCAACCAACTTGGAGTGCGCAACTGGAGGCAGTTAGCTAAAGACCGGGCTAATTGGAGAGTCATGTTGGTTGAGGGCCAGGTTCATTCCATTCATAAGTAAGTAGGTAAATGATCAGCACGCGAAGGCGAATCGTTTAAGCCAAAAAAAGAGTGAAAAAAAGTGAGTTTGTGCTAAAGTACATTTATGCCGTTATTTTTGGTTTTCCAAATACGGACACGGTTGTAAGTCTTTTTTTTTTTTAAAACATAGATCTCGCAACTATATTTAACTTTCGATTTTTCGCTGATGTACCCATTCCAAAACAACAATTATTGATCAAAATATCTATAGAAGCAACCCAATACTTATTCTTTAAATAAGCGGGGCAGGCTTTTTTTCCTTAAAAAAAACAATAAATTACGAGTTCCCAGTCTGCTAATAGAATGCAACTGAGATCGATTCTGCTCGAGTTGTTGGTGTGGAAACTTCATTCGCATTGATCTTTAAAACTTGACTCGTGACGAAACTAGCATAAATCATTCAGAACAATTAAATGAATATGTCACCCCTCGTAAGCTTTCAAAGCCCTATTTTGACATTTCATCCGTCTCATCCACAAATTAAACGTTGGCTCCCGGTTACACCTCAAAACATTTTCATTGTTATGAAAGTAAAAACTAATCAATATGAAATCTTGCTATCTGAAGTACTAACATATTAAAGAAGCCAACTTGCATAAAATTCAAATGAATCCATCAGTAATGATCAATATCACATAGAGCTGACAAAAAAACCGCATAATAGACGTTCTATCAGCCACTCAATTAATTTCTGAACATAGAACGTTGAAACATAACATTATAGACCAGCAAAAAAAAAACACAGAGAAAAAGAAAGGCCCAAGTCCAACTACACCAATGAGCTGAGAATAGAGTGCGAAAGGCGAATGAACCCTATAGCCTCTAACAGGCCAACCGATCACCACCGCGCCACCATCCCGTCGATCTTGATGATGATGAAAGTTATGCAACGGTGAACGGCAACCAACTTGCGCTCACTCACAGAGAACCAACTCAATTCAACGTTTGCAACGGTTGTACGAGTGTGGGCACAATGAGCTCTAGCTGGCTTTCATGTGCAGTTTTCGCTGCATTTTCTGCACAACATTGCAGCAGTGTTAACGGGGAAATGAGGAAATGGAAAACCAAAACACTGTTTACTGTACATTCACCCACTTTTCGTCAATAATCTTGGCTTCTCCACCGCCACACAAAAGAACAGCAAAATTGCAGCAACGATGACGACGACACGTAAGAAAGTCTTTTCGCGTTGCATGTCACTCCAGTCGGATCGCGACCACCCCCTTCCATGGTAATGTATCTGCGGCTGATCGCAGAAGTTTCGCGCGGTGGCGGGCGGTATGATTTTCTCTTCGTTTTGTTTTTATTGTTTTCTAGATTTTTCACCTGGAAAAACAGTTAGATGCATGCATCTGCAACACTGTGGATTGGTGGAAAATGTACGATAACGGTAGATAATGTGTCATGTTCTCTGGCAGTCGCTGCGAAAGAGGTTGGGGGGCGGTGGCGCGAATATGTTTAGAACCAACAGTGTGTCTGTTCTTTTAGGAGGTCCGTGGGTGTTTTTGGCAACATTGTTGGATAATTTATAAGATCACTTCTGCGAACGGAGTGTGGAGACTGCGTATGCAATTGCCTACAGCATAAGTGTGGGTTGTGCAGAAAAAAAAACCGTCATCCGAATGTGGGTAAAATTTACCATACACTGACGATTAAGCGCCGGTGCGCAGTGTTGGCTTGTTGCGCGGTGTGCGAAATGATTAATTCGCATCTGTTGAGTGAACGTTGCACATTCCACAAATACAAATGAGTGTGTTTGTGTGTCTGTGTTTTTTTTTTTTCATTCAGGGTGCGATGCACTCAAAGTGGGTCAACAGGTGAACAAATGATGGTTTGTTGCAGATGTAGATGGCTGTAGATGATACAAATTTTCGCAATAGAATGGGAGATTGGTTGTAAACTAGGGCTGACTGTTATAACTGTGTTTTAGAACAAAATGCATGCACTCGACAATTAGCATAATACATGGGGCTTTTTGTTGGGTGAATTTTCAATTATTGGGAGTAGGCTACACTTGTATGCCATTTAACTTGGCTGTATAGAAGAATATTTTGGGTTACAAAAGTGGGAGAAGTGGGATGATCAGTTCAGATTGAACGATTACTTTATCAGCTGCATTATATTAATTAAGCACAGATATGAATGAGTGTATAAAATTATTATAAATATAAATTTTCCAGCTATTTGATATACAAAATTTTGGGTGTTTTATGCGCCTCTAATCATTCTTTTAATTATGTTCGCAAGTAATGCAACGAGAAGCTTTTTTTGCCCACAATCAGAAAAATCCTAACTTTTTTATTTTCTTTTACCCGACCATTTCATTTGTTCAGTTATTGGTACATCTAAAAATACATTTAGGGAAACATGAATTCTTTAAATATTATTGCGCAATCACTTTGCAATTGCTATATTTTCTTCTTCTATTTTTTTTTTATAAATTTTGCCCCCTATAACTTATACCTCGAGATTTTTCTTGTAATAAAAAATGGATTAAATTGCAAGACTAGGACTTTACAACAATCTTAGTGCTTAATATGCTGATTAACCTTTAAATAAAGCAAAGCGTTTTAATGCAAACATATTAAAAAACATTCGATAAGGCTACAATACGGTGTACGATCCGTAATAAACTATCCCGTTCCATTCTTAAATTAAACACCCCCAAAATTTGGATGGGCTTAAAAACGTTATTTGAATAATTTATATAAAATTATATTGTCTGAATATTCTATTTCGTATGACAAAAATCGAAGTTTATGGTCTAAGAGTGGGCTCTGCTGTAGGAGGATTTTAAAATATTAATTCATGTAATCGTGTAAATCGTGCTATGTGGTTTGCCTTACTGTGTTAAATGTCGTCGTGTCGATGTTTCAGGATCTATTGCAACACTTTCCCTAACACCCTTGATGTTTTAGATCGATCATCCAAAACGAGGCCTGCAATAACGTCTTACATCTCCAACGTTCCTATATTGCTCACATCTGACCAATTGGAGCATAAAATTACCACTAGGAACGTTGAGTACAAATTGTTTACTAGGGATTTTTAAAAAAAATGTTTAAACTTTTTGATTTGTTCTGCGATCGTTTAGTGATCCATCCTAAATGTCTCAAACGTTTTAACATCCACTTCTCTTATTTTTATGCAGACCATGTCTCGTAAGACTCGAAAATTTGCATGGAACTCAGGAAGTTTAAAGCTTTTCCACCACAAATAAGCAATATCCCTTTGTTTTAAAGCTTCATAAATTAAATGGGTAAACCATGAGCTGTTTTTATTTCGAATACGTTTATGTTTATAAAAAAGAAAATTGATAGCGTTTTGCAAAAACATAACTTGATCATCTGGTAAATTCATAAAATAAAGCTGTTGCCAATTTATTTGATATATATCCTGTTCCAGATGAGTCAAGTTCAAGCTCTTATGGATAGTACCTTATCGAAGCGAAATTGTTAGTTGGGATATACACCTACCCTCGCTTTAATTTTTCAAAACAATGACCGATGAAGAGATAAAAGCTGAAATATTGAAGGCCATTAACATTGATAATGAAGTTACAGGTTTTCCCAATTTATTGAAAAGCGGTCTTGCCATGTTTTTTATGTGAGCAATTATTAAGTGGCACGGGAATAATATACTAATTTCTGCGAATCTGAAAAGCCCGTGACATTATTATTTTTTAAATTATATCTAAAAAATAAGCATTTAAATATTGAAAAAAGGTTATTAAAAACTTACATATTTATCATTTATTTAGACATGTGCGTTGTGTGGATCTATACCCTATCTCATCCTATCCTTAAAATCAATACCCCAAATGAGGCTTTATTGCGATGAAATATGGAAAATCTCTTATAATTTGACCAAAAACAAGGTTTTTCTCCTGCTTATATATACAAATAGCGTGGGTTGAAATGATCTAAAGTCGAAATGTTCATATGAACTTTATTAAAGCATCGAAAGCTTTTTCAAATTTTGTTAAAAATTTAACGACAACTATTGTTTTTAACAGAAAACGCCCCTAAAAAGTGGGCGTGACAAAAACCGTATTCAGATGAAATAAGGATATTAGGATTGTATAAATGTCTTGTCCACAGACTTTTTCATAATTTATTATCGTTTAGCCAAAAAGAACGTTTTTCTTAAAAGTGTGCTTGGCAGTGGGCGGATTTTGAAATGTTTAAAACTTATTCTGAGGACATAGACAAGGATCCAATATACCAAATTTAAATTTCCTAGCTCAAAATATAGGGCCTAACAATTGGTGACGTACAGATGGAAGGACGGACATACAGAACTGGCTTAAGCGACTCAGCTAGCAATTCTGAGTCGATCCATATACTTTGAGGCATATCTTGCGAAATTATTTTTCTATGTTAGGTATAAACAATTTATGTATCAAAAATAATACACCCATATGGGATAGGGTATACAAATTCAGCTTAATCTGCATCCGCATCTGCAGCCCGGATGTCAGCTTTAGAATATTCGCAACCGCGGATGTCAAAAATTCAGCTTTCGCAACATTCATAACCCCATCAACTTATGGAGGACATTCATACTAAAAATTGTTAAAAGGATTTATATTTGCATTCTTAGCAAACACTAATTATGAAGCATACCATAGGCACACATACTATGTTTCAAGGGAATTTATTCAGTTATTCTTAATTATTTGGAAATCGAAGTTATTTGGTTTTTAGACAAAAGAAAAAAATGGTATGCGGACATTTTGTTATTTCACTAGACAACGTTCAAAATGTGGTCAAAGTTCTATATTAGCTTTTCCAGAAAAGACAACTTATGTTAATTACCGTCACACGTGAGATTCCGTATCTCCCGTTTGGAAGATAGCACTCCATATTAAAACTAAACTCCTTTGTATGGGTCAGAAAATGCATAGGCAAACATTTCTATCAAGTGTTTAACGCTTCAAGTCCAATAACAGCATTTTTACAACCATTTTCGTGAAAGCATCTGACAACCCTTACATCAAGAAATTGTAAGAATAACCTCGAGAATAACTGCAGTTTTATTCTCAACTATCATTTCAGTCATCAACTTTTAACCTTAAAATCAACCCTTTGCCCCAATAAAGAGGGTTTGAAATTTGGTCAACATTTGCAAACAAAATCGAGAAGTACAAGTCCTAATCTAATTGATCTCTTCAAAGCAAATGAAATGTAAAGCCGTCCGAGATCATGTTAATCAAAATCAAGTTCAACATCTCAATTTCCATCATGGTGACCATCGGCTATGATCACAATCTTCGTCATCAGTATTGAGCTCAAGTTGAACGAACTTCTTTTATGTCATCGCAATGATTACGATGTCAATTGTGTGAGCGTGAGCATTTGGAACTTTCGAATGCCCAAAATGTTTCACATCCATGTATTTGTAGGTTTACACATGTATTGTATGTCCATCGTCCGGTAACAATAAAATATTTTTCGGTGATATAACATATTAAGCAAGAGAACGTTTACCTTTTGGTCGAAATTGAAGAGTAAATTTTTGAAGTAAATTTTCTCTTACTGGCTCACGCACACAGTGACATATGAATTTTTGGCAGTTTTTTTTTCGGGGGTCCAACTCTTTCATTTCGCTCTTTATAGGTGGAAAGTGAAACGCTCTCTACTCTGCAGAGAATTTAATGTTTTTTGACTATTTTTTGGGAAAGTCAATAACCTTTCGGTTCATGTACATGTTCATGATGGGGCAGAGAGTTTCGTTTTCCATCTGCGAGGCGGGCTGAGCAACTTCTACGGATCTAGCAGCCTTGAGATTTGAGAATCGTTTATAGAGATACATAATTCAGAGCTAAACACTGGGTCAACGATCGGAAGAGGTGTTTGCACCTTCTTTTTCGGCTTTCATAGTCTTTGTTTTACCTGTTTCTGTCATAAGTCAAACGGGCATGTGAATCCAGATGGTGAGGAGAATAGAGTATGGTTATGGTCTTAAATAAAAAGGAAGTTTTGACCTACGAAAGGGTGTGATGAAGGTTAAAATTCACTGGACCGAGAATGACATTCAAATGGAAGGAATTCAAAATGTACTTTGGTTGGCATTGATTGATCTGACATGAGGTAATGTGGTGCAGGTCGTGAATGGATTGTTTGACAATATAAAAGGGAGGAAATTAGATAAATGAACGGATTGTGTATGAAAATGCAGTCTAATTGGAGATGAAGTTGTTTGGAAAGGTTTCAGTAAGCCATACATATTTGACACTTTTAGAAACCCATACAAACTGTGTTCTGTTTAGATTTAAACATACGAGAAGGCAACAATCCGCTGTACCAATCGATTGTTACCCTATTCCATACCATTCCCAAATAAGTGTTAGGTTAGGTTAGGTTGCAGTGGCTGCTAGCGATTGCAGATTTCAATGGTTTTATTGAAGCTTTTAACAAATATAGATATTCCGCCCTTTTTTATTTTAAAACGCATTCTTAAAGTAAGTGGGTGCTGCTTAAAACTTTTTATGGATAATAAATAGAAAAACACTTTCAAAAAATTGCTCATGTGTTTTTTTTTTTTAAATTCAATTAAAAAACAAAGTTTTCTGTGCGGATTTTCAAATTTTTTTAAACAGTTATCCCACAAAAAGAGGGAGGGGTGAAAAATGATTTATTGACGAAATATATATACAATTATCCACAAACTATTTTCATCACTTTTCTTAATTTTCTTAATATTTTACCGAAAATCGCTTCCAAAGAGTGGGCGTGGCTGAAAACTTTAAATTGAATACAACAATTTCATTGTCAGAAGAACATCTTGTACAAACAATTTTATAAATCATTTTTTTTCCTTTCTAAAGGAAAATACCCCAAAAAAGTGGGTGTGGGCTAAAAAGGATATATAGACGAAAAGTTTTTTTTTTAAATTATATAGAAACTTGTTAAATATATAAGATTAAGATTGTCTAAACATCCTGTTCAGAAAAAAATTCAAAATTCCTTACGGTTTGGCCAAAGACTACGTTTTTCTGAAAGGATGGCTTGGCAGCAGGCGGGTTTTTAAAAAAAATGTGTACACTTGTTCTCCTGGGAGTAACAGCCAGTGGTGATGATTTAGTAAGTAAAATTCACCAACTCATAAGCAACATTTGGCCAAAGTATGAATGAGGAATGAAACACCGGCATCGGTTACCCGATCAAAAGAGAATACCTGATATGCGCCAACCATACCGTGGCAGGGTATGACTACAAAGATTAAATCACGAACTATATGAGCTGTACTTTGACATTGCATTGTCAAAAAAAAAACTCCGCATTGGACGTTTAACATGGCTGTCACATGTTGAGCTGATGAACACTTCTTCTTCACGGAATTTTGTTTGTTAGACTTTAGGGCGATTAAGTAGGACTGAGATGGTCAGGGTCTTCATGAACAGTAAATTAATAATCTTAATCCAACCCGACTATCAAGAGTAAAAATAAAATAAATATCCGGCATTAACGGCCACTCACAGCCCCAACCCTAGCTCTCCCTTCAGTAGTGAGTGCGGAGCTATTATTTTTCCCACAAGGAAGACGACCTCCTGATTAACGCCGAAACCGTAAAGCCAGTCCATTCCGATGCTGTGTGTCCTCCTTTATTGTCAGCATATACATGGTCTTGCCTTCATTCAATATTGAAACCATTTTTGCAGCTCTCATATTTCAAACTTGCGGGAGGTGGTGACATTCCGCTGAGCTCACCGATGAAGTCTATATTAAAGGTGTGTGGTAGTAGTTGTACAGATATATGAAAGTTGTGCACCTGAAGTTAGCACTTGAGTTTTGCACAATGCTCTTAGTCTAAGAGGCCACAAAAGCATTTTACAAATATAAGCCGAATATTGCATGACGTTAGTCTGATGGCGAACACTGCCAAGCAGTTTTCAAGTGAATCGTTCTTGAGTTTATTTCACAATAAATCTTCATACGGTATGGGATCTTGAAAATAAAAGAAAAACGTGAAGTTGTGAATCTCAGTTTGGTTACTCTGTTCTAGAAATAACTGTCACTCGCTATATCCTTTTTTATTTATATTAGGTGTTAAGTACGTCCGTTATTTATGTTTGCCAAAACCCTATGTCGATATTCTTAATTAAAAATTATAGGATCTACTTAGAAAGATGTCCTTATGCTGCAAGGAATACTACAGACAATGAAAGTGCTTTTAACAACAATAATTCGGTAGCGAAATAAGGCGCTAACAAGTCTGAAAGCGGATCACTCACTTGGAATGTTGATTTATTTGCTATTATATAGCTGCGTTATCAACACGAAACTAGGTGGTGCTTCGACCAGAAGACGAAAAGTAGAGGGACCCCGAAAGGTGGAGTCCTGTCCCCTCTTTTCGCGAACTTAGTGGTAAATCAGCTTTTACTCATCCTGGAAGTAGAGGGATGCCACGTGATTGCCTACGCGGATGTCGTTGCTATCGCAGTCTCTGAGAAGCACCTGTAAAATTCCTTACATTGACCCTAGCATTCTCAGACAAAGCTAAATACCTGGGACTTTTTTTTGGAAAGGAGGCTTGACTGCTGCACTCGCAGCATTAACAAAGCCATGGACATGAGATTTGAAATGAAACCTCATATCACGCATTGCCTCTATATCTCGGTTACAAGACCGATGATTCTTTATGGAGGGTATTATGATGGACAGCGATAGATATAGCTATAAACAGCAAAAAGCTAGCCAAGTGCAAAGAAAAGACACGCTGTTTATTGATTCTGCATTTCGTACAACACCCTCAGCAGCACTAGACATTTTTTTCACCTACTACCCCTAAATGTCAGCTTACTCAGCCATCCGTCTTAAAACCATCCAAACAAAGGAAGCTAAATCTTAGAGCTTACTACTTTCAAAATCTCAGTGATTAGATAAAAACGGAAGTAAAAAGCCTCCTCCGCTTTATTAAGAGCTGGTCTAAGTGTGCTGGCGAGCTCGCTGGCAGCTATTCTAACCTAAATTATAGAAGGACCCTAAGGCTCTCACCTTACTCCATATCCACACAAAGGTAGCAGTAGATATGACTGCGGACTTTCCTGTTGTTTTTCCTTAGATGATTCGATGCTAACCTAATGAGTTATTTTGCTGTTTATACTTGTGGCTGTAAAATACCACGCTAAATATTCCCCTGTATAACATAGCTGCCTTAATATGGTGTCCCCTCTTAGAGGGCTTTTTTTTACTTTTACTCTTTGTCGGAACTGGTATAGCCTCCTGTTAATAAATTATCCAAACAAATACAACAAGACACCCATCTTCTATAAATAGTACATAAAAGAAAGTCAATAACCGCTTTAAAAATTCAAGGCTCTTAAGTCTTCTTTATAGTTATACCCATAGTTAGAGTCGTGGTCATAAAGATATATGAATATCTTTCACTATTTTAAGCAAATCTATAGATTACTTCATAGCTTTATAAAAGCTAAAACCATTCGCATAAAAAATAACATCATCACACATGCAAACAATTAAATGCCGGAGCTATCTTCATCCCCGCCGTCCATTAATTCTCAAAAACCTTTAAAAAAAATTCCATCAAAAGTGAAAGACATACTAGCACCCCGTATATTTATAAAAGCCTACGTAATATCCGAATCAGAAGCCATTACCCTTCCTGAACATCCACAACCAACTACTAATGCTGCGAGGGGCTAATTGCTCGATCTATTCACGGGTTTGCGTATTCTCAAGCCATTCTCGAAAGTGCGTGTAGCTTTTCACACTTTTGCCTAATTTGAGGATTAATTGCTACGTGCGCGCTTGCAAGGTCATCGCCCCTTTTCAATGCCAAACTATTCAGCATTAGTCTGCTAGATGGTAATGGAGCGTTTCAATCGCGCAGTAGGCTCAGAGTCGACTCTCATTTGGGGGGTGCTGATGGTTAGACAAAAAATCCAAATTTAGATGGTTTTCTGTCCAACGGCCCCTCCATTTTTATATTAACATAATGGAAATGAATTTTTGATTGTTAGCGTGTGTCTGTTCATTTCTTTTCTTTCATTTGTCGTCCCAGGCTTGTGACGAGAGTGAATTTGAATCTGAATTTCGCGCTAAAAATTCAGAGGTGTACTTTGAGTGGGTCAATGGCCTTCTTGTGAGATGGGTTGGTAAAAATGTGAAAGGGATTATTATGCGGAGTGTTCTATTGTTTGGCAATTCAAGTTATGGATTGATTTGAATAAAAGTATCTAATAGGTTTTTTTTTTACCAAAGAAGATACATTTAGAAATGGATGCCATTTGAATTCGTGATGTCATGATGGTATGTAGTGTTACTTTGAAATATTGAAATCGAAAGTGATGTGGAAAGCAGTTGATGTGTTTCAAGTATAATGAGGAATCGTGAAGGCTGTAGCAATGTTAGGACGTATGTAAGCTTTGAAGAGATGCTGACATTTGGTAAGCCGGATAGATCCGAGTGGTTAACCAGATTTTCAACCAAAAAAAAAAGAAGGGAAGATCGGAATATCTTGTGAAGTTTTTTTTTCTAAATTAAAATGTGGATATGTCAGGTTATGATTAAGACTTTGAGGTTTATGCCTAAGCTTCTAAGAACAATGCCTCCCTTCACTTGGTTCACATGTTTTGGACCTTTTGCAAGAAATCCAAGCGAAGTTACGGCTGTTCCTCTCAAAGCCATGGTTGGTTTCAGCAAATCACAAATGATCTATTTTTTCAACGAGCATGAGAACCTTATTAGCTGTCAATGTCACACTGCAAGTTCTCTCGAAATTCCTGCCTGATAATGCTGGCTTTGCCTGTCTCTATTTCATGAGACACTGAATATTAAAGCGTTTGGACCAAAGCAAAAATAATATTTTTTTTGTTTTCGTTATTTATTCAAATTAAAAAAAAAGTTAAATCTATCAATTTTATTGTCTCTGTTGCATTATCCACAATTGTGTACAATGTCCTATTTCGTCCTAATGTATTCCCTTAACCAAGTATATTGGACCCCAAATCCTAGCAACACTATTTTCTCCCCAGGTAAGGTTAAGATAAAAGTTAATCCCAAGGGGGACAAAAGTGGTAGGGATTGCTATGATTTTTCAATCCTGAAGCTACGTACACACGAGCAATAAATTTGCAGCATATATTTGTCTGTACTCAGATTTGCATGTGTGAACAGTAGAAAAAACAGTTGGTTGCAATAAAAAATATTTTGAGTAAATATTAGCATAAATCGTCGTTGCCAATTTTATCATTTCAAATTTTATAACGTCTGTATCGAAAAGTATGCAACGAATTTATAGTACGGCATTACGATTTGAGAAAAATCAAAGCCTAAGAGTTAGCAACGAAATAAATAATTTGTTCGACAATTCAAATAGAATTATTGCAGTGGTTTATGAATAAGCTAGCGAACTGTTCATGGCGGAATATATGGTTGTTATACTTGCTGAATAGATCTGCTGTACTGTACTACGCGATGTAGCCTTGGATATGGAAGTACAGTGAACCCTCAATTAAGTGGACATCGGAATGATTTTATTGTCCACATAATATAACATTCCGACGATTTTCTTGAACTCTGGTGTAAATGTAGCACCATTCAGTGTCATTGAGTGTCTCTTCGTGAATTATACGTAAGTTCCTATTTTGATATAAATGGGCTTTGTCACTCATGATGTATTTCGACCGAAAATCTTCCAATCCCTCATGGAGATTTAGGAGAGGGTCTGTCTGCACTTTGTAGGGAAACTTGTTCAAGTCTTTCACTGAAATGCGCTGGAGACACAATTGCTACGTTGACTATTCGATGTCGATCCTCGAGACAAGTTGTGATACGATAGCGATCTTCTCTGGCTACAGAAATGTACGAGAACTGTTTTTCAAAGCTTGTCGACTTGCATTAAAGATCTGTTAGCTTCAGAGATATCAAAACAGTTGCAAAATAAAAAAATTATATAAAAAAATAGCATTCCGATAGGGAAATACATTTTGGGGAGAAAAATGAAAATTCGTTGGCTTTATTTATGTTACTTTGGAAATGTTAAGAAAAGGTTGGACAGTTAAGTATTTACTTGAAAAATCTTTAAAGTGCGCCACAGCTATTTCACTTTAAGTTTACAACTACAACTAATGTTGCCAAGAAAACTAAAGATATTGGTTGTAAAGATATGTTCTATACCGCTGAATTGCATTTTTTTTTATTGGAACAGGGGTAATACATGCCAGGTTACTAGACAGATTCAGCTCTCTTGAAACGTTACAGGTGAACAGTGCGAAGCCAATCGAACAAGTTCTACATCCATAGGAGCTATATGAAAAAAAGCGAGGAATCAGGAAAGAAACAATTATTTGTTTTACTCTGTCTGGTTCTATCACATATTTAGTTAAAAGAGCGCTATTTCTTGAAGTAACTTTGCCCTGCAACTAATGTAGAAAAACAATGCCGAAAATGTGAAGTAGCAATTAAATTAGCCGCAACTGATGGGCTAGTTTTTTTCACATCCACCTGCAAGAAATCTCTGATTTAATGAATAATGCCGACAGATAATCCCAGCCAAAAACGAGGTCTTAAAGGTAAAGCTGCAGATGAAGAGCTGCCATATGCAAAGAAGGGGGCAAGTACACCGACTATTTAGACTCAGACAGAAGAAAATATAGGAACACAAAAGTGCGCAATAGAAGACATAGATAGTTGCCATTCCAGAAAAAAAAGTTCGTAAGTTGCATTCAAGTGTTAAATGTCAAAGGCAGGGATATAAAATGAACATCATTTTCTCGAGATGAATAATAAAAGGTCATAGTTGCGATACAATCGATGCTGAGGATATGGAAGAACAACTTCAAAAAAAAAACGAATTTTCTCAGAAACATTCATGTGTGCGACAACAGTGAATGTTACTAACCACCCAAACTAAGTTAAGTGGAATGTTAAGTGGAATGGATGGCAATATCTAAACTTAAGCTTAACAAGGCTGCCGGAAATGACAGCCCTCCTGCCGAGCTTCCAAAAGCCATGGAGATGATTTGGTAAATATTATATATTAGGTCGAATGAAAGTAAGCCTGATGAATGGAACCTCAACAACATTTAGCCGATCCACAACAAAAGGATACCTATACCGTTTTCCAACTGCAGAGGCATAAGTCTCGACTTAAGTCGACTTAAGTTGTTTTGCCTGTTTAAGGTAGGGGAAGCTATGTCTTCATATTTATAAAACAGTTTAAGTCATCAATGTAGTGCACCATTCAAAATTTCAAATGATTCTCCTGAAAAGTTTACTAACTTGAAATAAGGCGTTTTACCTGTTTGGCACAGATATGTGAACGCCTGAACGCCGTTTACAAACATTCTGATCGGAAATTATCAGCGTGGTTCTATGCCAGGCCACAACTGATGAAATCTTCACATTTCGGTGGATCCTGGAAAACACCCAAGAACTCCAAATCAATACCCACCAACTATTCATCGATTTCAAAGTCGCATATGACAGGATTTTTAGAAACGAACTATTGACATTGACATCACAGTTCTTCGCACATGAATGCAACGAACTACAGACACGTAACAGCACTGGCGACTGAGGTCATCGGCTGGGACAAGTCAAGACATTAATACAACAGAGAGAGACAGATAGACACATAGAAGGAAATACATATAACATAAATCTACATAGCACAGAGGAGGATACATATATTTATATTGTCACATAATATCGCACAGGTGGCCTCAGATAAGCTGGCAATAGAAACGAACTATTGTATGACGGGCTCAGTGGCGCGAGGGTTAGTGCGGTGAACTGCCGCGCAGGAGGCCTGGGTTCGATTCTCAGCCGTAACAATAATTAAAATGGATTTTCACTGGCCCTCCTCTCGTGGTGATCTGACAAATCATCCGAGTGGAAAGAACAGCTTATCTCAACTTCGCCATTCACAGTCCCGCCATCGTGCAAGAAGTACATCTGGATGTGTGTCATGGGAATTCTTTAATGTCGTTATCAAGAAGATTGCACAAAACTCCAGAGCCAATAGATTAGTGGAACCGACGATCTATCCTGTATCAGCCCTCGGCTATCAAAATATAGGAAAGCTTCGGGTGGAATAAGGCCGCTTAAACCTTAGATAAGACTATTGTTCGAAGCCATTGCTCTTGCAGAGTGAAACCGAATGAGTTTCACCAGAAAATTGTCTATTCTGTTTATGTTGGCCCCATTGTATAGTCAGTCATTGTAGTCAGATACTGGTGTTCTGTGAAGTCCAAGGAAGCTCCTCAGACACTGCCTCTAAAACACCACACGGGGCACCCATAGGCAATCATCGGCCTAATGAGGGCCATGTAGCAAATCACCTTCACCCTGCTGTCAAGACGACTGCTATAAAACAATCGTCTTGTTAGGGCAAATGCTCCTCTAGCTCTCGCCAGAGCAGCATCTACATGTCTTCCGAAATATAAATACTGATCTAACCAGATGCCAAGGTACTTTACTACACTTTTACTGGCCAGTGGCTGTCCGTTTGGTCCAACGATCAGCAGCTTTCGCCACTTCTTTTTCGTATCCCTAGAGGCCCTAGACAACGGTGTCCTAAAGAGGATAGTTTCTGATTTCTGAAAGTTGATTTTCAACTTCCAGTCATCACAATATCTCTGGATCTTCTCGAAGTCTCGCTGCAAAAGAGTTCGAATGACTTCGACAGTAGGGGCTGTTCTGTACGCGATAAGATCGTCCGCATACGCAATTGCCTGAGTAAGACTACCTATCATATCACTGGTGTAAATGCTGAAGAGAATCAGCGAGTTTACCGCTCCCTGTTGCAGACCATTCTTAATGCAAAATTCTGTGGTAGAAGTTACATTGCCAATTTTGACAACAAACGTTCTCCCAGTCAGCATGTCTTGAAGCATATATAGCAGTGGTTTACTTATGCCAAGTCTCGTCAGCTTTAGATAGAGGCCCTCGAACCATACGGTGTCAAAAGCCTGCACCCGTGCACTTTTTTTTGGCTTTGTTCCATTGTATATCAGAGACGAGTTTGTAGGCAGCATGAATACAGTCATGTCCTGCCTTAAAACCAAACTGGTTGTCTGGTATAACATTATTGTCCTCAGACCACTTTAACAGAGCTCGATTGAGAATCTTTTGAAAACCTTGCTGATACTCGGAAGGAGACTTATCGACCGGAAATTCGCCGGATTGGAGTTGTCCTTTCCCTTTTTCGGGAGTGGATGAACCACCGCCGTCATCCAACGCACTGGATAATATGCATTATTCAGCGCGTTGTTGTACAGCGTAGCGTAAATGTCCACAGCTTCAGGGGGTAAGTGCCGCACTACACTGTTGGATATATCATCGACTCCCGTTGACTTCTTTTTCTTTATTTGGATCTCGTTTCTAATCTGTGCAGTGCACGTGCACACCGCCCGCCCGTACCATGAAGCTGGTGCGTCATCTATGAATGGGCGGGGATGATCTGAGTTAATTAGAGACCCTTTACTAGCTCAATGTTAAGGTTGTTCATCTATAACTTTCTGTTTAATTCTTAAATATTTTCTACTTTCTCTTAATGACATCATATACTTGGTATCGACTACCTTCGTTGTGCGTTACTTGTTAAGGTCGTTATACCCGATGTTGCCCTTACTATAGGAGGGCCACCTTATCTATACTCGCAGGCACGGCTAATATCGTCGGTGTATGCTAGGAATTCTTCAGATTTATGCCCCTTAAAAAAAGCTTTAACAATAATTTCCGTTTCGAACAAAAATCAATGAACATTTTTTTTAAGCTTTGTCGATATAGCCTTTCTAAAAAATAAAAATCCAAAAACTTTTTTTTTCTTATTTATTTCTATGATACTTATATAAATTTACATATAAATACAATTTTGCAAATAGGTACATACAAGTATAATTTTTAAGAATATTTTAACACTAATACTAATGGAAACGTTAAACGAACATTCGCAACCATTCACCACATTCAACCAAACAGGTAACCACATTTGACTTACAAGCAACTAGGGAAATTACAGAGATCCTAACAAGTCATTCTAAGCTTATCCTATCCTATCGAATATTTCTACACCTAGCGCCGATTGAAAGTGCGATGTCTTTTATAGAACTCCTCCATTGCGCGGTATTCGGGCTCGTACACATCGGGAATCTCTCGGTCCATTGACTCGACGAAGATCATTTTCACCGAGCAACTGCCTCTTAGTTGTTCCTCGTATTGCCTTAGCTGCTGGAAGAAACCACTGTTTGGTCGGATTTGTGGTCGAATGGCTTTTACATGATAGAAGGCTTCGCGTAGTGTCATTCCACGGTGTTTCATGAGGTATGCCAAACAGAGGGAAGCTGATCTGCTAACACCAGCCACACAGTGTACTAGGGATTTGCCACCCTGTTGATGGACTTCCTCAATCATATCGGCAACTTCGTCGAAATGGGATTGCAAGTCTACGTCGGGTTTGTCTATGGCGTTTATTCTCAGATACATTGGTTTTGTTGTATCGGATAGTGGAGTGTCGGGAAGTTCGGGCGCAACATTGATAATAAATTTGACATCGAGTTTATCGAGAATGTTTGGCATTGCGACTCCGGCACCGCAAAGATAGAGTGTTGGCAGTAGTTCGGATATGCCGGGAAATGGTGTCTGTTGGATTTGTCTGTAAAGAAGAGAAGGAAAGGTTTTATTAAAACTCGTTGATTAATCAATGTTCTTGTGTTTGTGTTTACAAAGAATATAAAAGATCTGCGATTTTTGTCTAAACCCCTAAATAGGTATTACTAACTTTCAGAAATGTCTATTAGGTATAGACTAGATATATTCAGAGACGAAGAGAGAAAACAGGGATATCTGTTTCTGGGCTTGAAAAGACTGCTTGATATTGGTCATGCGCAGGTTTAACTTTGCATTTTTGATTATATCCTGCAGAATATTAATCTGCGATGAACCAATAATTGATAATGGTGTTTTGTGGAGGGGTCAAGAACAAGCATTTTATACTATGGGAAGGTGGAGGGTCTATCCCGCCCCGTTTAGGAGGTAAAGGCAATTTTTGAAAAAAAAAACTTAAAATAAAAAAGAAATATTAGTAACAAACGCAACACTTTCAATTAAATACTATGCCGGGTTTGAAAGCAATAAACGTGTCTTTTTATCCTTAATTTAAATTAAATAGTTTTTGAAAAATACGCATGTAAACTAAAATTTTGATAAAAAATGCAAAAAAAGTCTCTACCATTTTTTTTTTTTAAATTGTGAAAGAAGAGCTTAATTTTTTTCAATTCTGAATCGAACGCAAAAAACCGAATGGTGTTATGTCTTCTAGTTTTTGAGAATAGTACTAAAACTATTTTCGTATGATTTTTTTTTGTATCTCACTTTGAGGATTAATGTTTATCTTCGGCACTAAATCATTTTTTGTAGGATGCGACTAGATATAACCGAAATTGTAACAAGTAGTTAAAAACCCTAAGGGGAAACTCTCGCCGTTTTATTTCATAAGTTCTATATTTCGCTTTTTCGCTTTTTTGCTATTTCGCTGTTTCGCTAATAAACACCAAATTCGCTGTTGAACTTATTAAAATCGTTATTAGTTCAGAGTCGTAATTAATTTGTAACTAAAAATTCTTGTGTGCAATCGGTCACATTTCCAACAACTGGATCTACCTATTCCTATTCAAGGATAAATATAGGTCCCGAGGTTGGCGTTCGAAAAACCTTCGAACGTTCAAACTAGACCATAAAACATTTGTCTAAGAAAGTATCGGTCTTCTCGATCTAACAACAAGGGCAAAAGTAAAATTGTATAGAATCAAGAGAACAAATTAATTTTGTGTTTATTTATGCTCGATAACGTGTAACTAACATTAATGTAAAATTAAAAAAAAAAACGACCCAAATTTAAAACCGCTCTTCAGTGTAAGCCAGAAGATTTCTTCGTAGGCAAATGAGCCAAGTTCAATCACTCTGCGATCATCTTTGAAAGCCAAAAGTTGAATTAAGACTATTTTATAACGAATTTTAAAGTCGAGAGTTTTATTTAATACACTGAATTTAACTTATGTTTGTGAAACAACTTTCAATTACAATTTCCCATTCGCCTCCAAACAGGACACCCAGGATTCACCACGAAGAGGTAGACTTGTTTTGCATTCTGAGTCCCAGTCAGTCAGCTTGTGAGTAAGTCAGGAGTAGGTTCAAAATTGTCAAGTCTTTTTTATTGTATTAAAAAGATATGTAAGCCTCGTCAATGAAGTCATCATTCGTAATGGTGTTACTGTCGAGTTCATTAAGTTTGTCGTTGATATTTGGGAGACAAGGTTTTTGTGAACGTGTGTTAGGTTTTATTTTTGCGTCATTACCAAGTGCATTACATTTTACAACAATACACAAAAACAAATCGCACTCATCCCAAATCCTACCGTCAGCACAAGCAGGGCCGCATTAATTTTAATAATTTTCAATTTTCTCAAACACTAGAAGACATATAATCATCTAGTTTTCAGTTTTTGATTTGGAGTTAAATACAACAACGAACTTTAGCAAGCAAATAAAATATAATTTTACAGTTTTGAAAAACTACTCTTAAAATTTGTTCTTACATTTTTTTCCCTGAATTTTTTAATACCCGTTTTTTTCAAAAACTATTCATAGATTTCTTTTGATTTATAAATTAGTTACTAGAGCAAAGTGTTGGCTTTAAAATTAGGTGTACTACTTAATAGTAAGTATCAGCGTTATTTTTTATTAAATTTTTTTTTATTTTAAGTACTTTTTTATGAAATTGCCCCTACTGCCCAAACGGGGGGATATAGACACCTCCCATTGAAAAAAAAATGCTTGTTTTCGACTCGTCTACAAAAACTGTTATCAATTTTTGGCGCCAAACTTATCGTACTCGTGCCCACAAACCCATAGATACTATATTTTTGAAAATATGAAAAATTAATGAAAATTGAGCGAAAAAGTCAAAAGTTATTTTGAGGACTTTTCTTATTTGAGAAACGTCGATTCATGAAATTTCACATCAAAGTCGCAGCACTCTACGGTTTCTTTTTATTCAGTAAATCAACATTTTCATATAAGGGGAACTCAATCCGCCAAAAAATCGGGTTCATTTTTTTTTTTTTTTTTTTTTTTGGGTGAGGACTGAGGACACGTACCTAACAAAATTCAGTCTCTGTATATTGCAGATAATTTCTGCTTATCCAAGTGAGGAATCGTGTTCGACTTACTGAGATCTCGAAGTGTCGGAAGGATCCGCAAGTAGTACATGCCTAATGAGTTTTTGGGTCTATGGCTAAGTTTCTACCGCATGGACAATAACCAGGGCTAAGCCTATATTTGGTGTAAGTCCCATCGGTGTAAACACATCGAACAAGGACTCAATTTTTAAGGTCAGTCCACTTATTTAGGTGACCTGGACTATAATAAATTTAACTTTTTATTCTACCTATGTCAATACAAATTCAACTAAATTTGTATACTAACTGGTATGGTAGTGTGGATTTTTCTACTTTGCCATTCGTCATGGTTATTGTCCACGTTGACAATGTAGCCATTGATGCTGATCTTGGGAGTTCTGCATTTAAATTTCTGAGACAAAAATATTTAGTACCAGATTAAATGTAGCCCACAGTGTAAACGTTTAATTTGTGCATACATATCGAGAAGGATACCTACTATCATAACTCGAATGCGACTGCAGCGCCACAAAGGCATTTGATTGCCAACACTAAAAGGGGATCATGAAGGGCTAATCCTATTGAAGTCTTATAAAAGGGTGTGCTTTTCTGATATTCACTGTATTGAAATAATCGTCACATGATCTCTAGGCCTGACTTTATCTTTAATGAGTCATCACATATCAAACAGTTGTCGTGGATATAAACAATGCAGTAAAGTTTTCCAAATTAGGTTGCACCTTCAAATAAATAGCAGATATGGTATCAAAGAAAACCTCACAAAACACCTCCTACACATAATCGAATTCTTACACCTTTCATAAACATTCTACCAGCCTGTAAACAACAGTTTTTATGAATGGTTTTGCGCTTCTAAAACTAAAACCAGATCTGACGTCACATAAGAAAACAACTAACTTTGCCATTCTGAGCAATTCTTTTGTTTTTCAAAAAAACATATTTTTTTTTTGAAATGTACTCATACCACGTAGGTGTGTTGACGTATATAACCACTGGACCTGGACTCACAACCAAATCGGTGGCGTATTTAGTGTGGTCATTCCTTCATTTGCTAATTTTACGAGTTCGTTGATGAGGTTCCGTTTTTAAAAATATCGACTTCTATTTAAAGATGAATCAAAAGTTTAATGTTTACGATAAAGCAGAGAAAAAAAAAACCAAAAAAAAACCTAAAATTTGAGTATTTTGTGCTCGGATTGTAATTTATTTTCTAAAATTAATTGTAAGAATTAATTAATATTTTTTATTTGTTTGTTATGAAGTTGATTTTTGAACTGCACAAACACAGAAATCTAATAAATTCAAGTCACGATGGTGGCTATGAATAGAAAGTATCAAGCAAAGTATTCTTTGAGTGCAAACAAAGAATACCAGCGGGAACATTTTTGGCACCTTTTGAACGAACTAAGTCATCTGAGAAGATGTTGATGCGTCGTTTTTCTTGATGATGGCATCCGCAGGAATGTCACCCACATAGAGATAGGCGACGAGATTTTCGTCTAAGTGGGGCTAATTTGGATGAGGGTGGTGTGCTCTCTACCATCATGAGTGAGATATGATTGATGACACACCATTTACGAGTATTTATCTATAGCTTTGGTAACTATATCTTTTGGATGCGTAATGTCTGGAGGCTGGCGCCACTAGATGATTTTTGAAAGATGTACCCATCGAAGGGGAGAATATAGATGGATGATATATGGGAGGCCTTTGAGTGATGCGTTGAGGTATTTTTCTTGCTATAGACGCGTTAATGTAGTCATTCATATTTTTGAGGAATTTATTGTTTGCTTTGAACAAATGTTACACATATGTTGTATATGGTGCATATCCATTGTAGGTTTCGAAATTTCATTTAATAAGCAGAATGGGTACAGAATTCCAAAAAATTCTTTGATGTTATCTCGTAATAATCAGTAACCTATATCATATGAATTCCTGTATAGAAAGTTTCAACTTTTTTCAGATATCACCGAAATTTTGTTCAAACCAATTAAATGTCCAATAAGTTCATTATTCACCTAATGCGTTGTTGATGAGGCTTAAGCCTGGCCAAGTGTTGAATACAAATATCATTTTTGTAGTTTGGTCATAAAACACGCAGTAAGCTTACTGGACTCTATACAATTGTGTGTGCAGTGGCCAAGTTAATCCCGAAATTTACAACACCCGTGTTTCCACAGCTCCATTTCTTGCGAAATTCTTACAAACATCATAGAATAACATGCCATGAGAATCTTCCCAAAAAAATTGGCGTTAAGCAAGGTTCCATTATTTTTTTGGCAATAATAATAACTTCACAATAAAGGGAGAAGCTATATTTGGGACCTTGTGTGGGTTGTTAATTCCAGACATTACATCCTGAAAAAAATCACTGCATGGTTATCGGCCAATTTGTCCTTAATTCCGAAACCGGTACCAATATTAACGTAAACGGCGAACGCTATAGAAAAACGATTCATGAATTTTTTATTCATTGGAAACATTTTGGAGGAGAAATGTTTATAACAAAAGGGCGTGGAGTAACATGCCATATAGCGCGTGCAACCATAACTTCCAAGAGACGTATAAAGTCTACAATAAGTCTTTATCTAAGCCCATCAAACCCTACCTAACATATACGCGACGTGTCAAATAACCAACGAAAATTGGACAAAAATAGATTTAAGATGGTCCAAGGTACCGGTTTTGTTCGTAAGGTCACACATAAGCGCCATCATAGATGTCATGAACGTACACTGTCAAATTGTTATGTACGCAGAAAGGCTAGGACTTCACTCAAACGATGGACGAAGAGCAACAAGAAACAATACTTCATCTTATTTCTAACTGCCCGGTCCCATCAAACAAAAGGAAGCTTCAACAATGAGCTTTCTTCTTTCAAAATCTTAGCGATCTCCTCTCTAAGTGACAAGTCTCCTCCGTTTCCTCAATAGCTCAGATTGGTTTTCCCAAAGGTAACATGGAGAATGAACGAAATCAATGTGTTATCACAATAGCCAAAAACTGGTCTAAGTGTGCTGGCGAATTACTGGCAGCCACTCAAACCTAAACTTTAACTTTGCACTAGCATAGTTCCACTTATGGCTAATTCCCTGTTCTAAAAAAAATAAGCATAGCCAGTGACAGACCCTACTCTTTCTGACAAATCATCCGAGTCGAGAAAAAGTAATCCCAACTCAGCTGTTCAGATTCGGCATAAGACAGAAGTCCCCACCACCGTGCAAAATACATACATGAATGGTTGTGAGAAAAATCAAGTCCCTGGTTTCTAACGAGCCTGTTGTGCAACAAATTACTTTTTATCTAAAGTGTGATTCCCAAAATTCCTGTTAGATTCATCATATTCTGATTATTTTTGCCTTTTAACGAAGGTAGTTGCTGTTTGAATAAATCACAACAAAGGAAATGGAGAAAAATCTTGGTGACCCCTCAATTGAACTAGCACATCAATTATTATCAGCCAACGATTATTGGGCCAAAGGCATTTAACCTTTCGCGAGAGAAGGTAAATGCTTTTCAGGAAAGTGGCGGACGAATTTATTTTCTTAGGTATCTACAGTACGGCTTTTGTGCTTCATGAACCTTCCCATGGATTTAATGGTTCCATTTCGAAATGTATATGTCTTAAAACATTTATTCGTTCTTTTTTAAGAACGTTCATCATTTCTGCCTATAAGGACGCATTATACAAACATTTCGACAGTCATCCAACAGAAAAAAATAAGAAGTTCATAATTAACATTCCATTCGCCGCTGTCATCTCATTCCTCAATGATGACTGCTTTACGAGCATTTATCGCAATTTTATTTATAACACACAGATCATCCCATCCTATACCAAGTGTCCAAAATAAAAAAAAAATCCAATCAGATTAACCCCCTGTCGGAATGTCGAAATTGTAATCGCATTCCTTGACTGGAAAACAAGACAATAAATCTGTTAAAAAATATTTTCTCAAAATAATTTAAAAAAAAATAAATTTTTGAAAGTTAAGTCCAAGGACCACTCAAATTCCCATGTCATAAAATGACAAATTCTGTGTGAGATAATAATGAATTTCTGACATTTGAATGATTAGCTAAACCACACGCTTAAAATTATCTCTCAGCACTTAGCTGTCGGCATTTTACACCTTTGCCGAGGTCGTGACCATGAAAACGTTCAAATAAACATTTTCAAAATCTGGGAGGGGGGGTTAATCGTGTACTCATCCTGCTGCCAGAAGCTAATTAAACTAAAACATTTCTAATACCGCAAGTATTATTTCCCTCATCGTGTGTCCTTGGATTGAAAACATTTTCTCTAAAACTTGTGCACACCAAAAATAGTCTACAAAGGGGAAATAAAATTCAAAAACAATTGCCGCTGCCGCAGATATTTCGAACCGAAAATTACCTGAATGTCTGAAACCCCTGTGTTTCATTACTTGAGTCGAGAGTCAAGTTGATGAGACATAGCCAAGCAATTAATTTTGTTTTTGTACTTCGGGTGTAATGGATTTTGTTCGCGGCAATCAAAGAAATATTAAATAGCAGCACATTTTCCCGTTCGCGTTGTTGTTGAAATGTTGAGATTAAAATATTTCGAATATGTCCGGGGTGATGGGGCGAAATTTTCAAAATTTTATTTGCGATTAAATATTTGATTAAGTGGCTCTCTTAAATGTTTTAATAGAGAATATGGTTTATTGACTTAATTAGAGCCGGGTGTTATGAAAACTACTGCGAGATAGAGAGAGTGGGGGGGACGTTATTTAAGACTTTGTTAATGCTTTTTGGTGGTTTTATAAGTGGACCACAGGAGCAGCAGCAGGAACTTTGTTGGAATTCGTTTTGGAAGAACCACGAATTTTATTAAATTTTTCATCGATTAAGATAGTTATTTCGGTTTATTTAGTCAAAAACTCGCGTCAGAGCTTCTGTTTCCGGGGCATGCCAATCAAATGTTACGGCTAAGGAAAAAAATGAAGAATTGCGAGATGAAACCATTGAGTTTTTTATAAGAAAACAAGTGGCATTTTTAAATTCAAAATTAAAAGCTTAATAGATATTCGAGGAAACCAAAAAAGGTAAAAATGTAATCGGTATCATCTCTGTGGAACCGATTCTTATAAGCGCGTTATAACTAAGAAAGTTCAGCGATGAAGCGTGTGATATAATGTAAAATTTTCAATATTTTTCAGATATATGCCACCTTAAGTGTATTAAAAATATCATCAAAAAAAATTTCATGGTTTTTGATTGGACTTATCGGGTAGATAAATTAGTGTTATGCAAAATCGCCGTCTATAATCTAAGAATATATAGCCTGGGTAAAGGCAAAAGCATTGTAAAAAAATGATCAAAAAGCGTTGGGCTTCAAATGTGTAACTTAAATAGAAATCTATGGGTTGAATAACTTAATGTCGTCAATAGTTTGACCAACGAAGATATACATACTTAAGTCATGGATATATACCAGAGAGCAGATAGAAGTAGTACATCAAGGAGGTTTCAGTCCTTTACTATTTATTACAGTCCTTGATACTCACCATGAAAAAATGAGGAAGTCTTTAGTACACCAGTTATTAATTGTGGGCGATAAAACCACCATGAACAGCAGATCCTGGAAAAAAACCCAACGATTCCAAATCGATACCCACAACATTTCATTAGTTTCAAAGCCGCAGAATTTATACAGACGAAATATAAAGAGTCAAGTCTAGTTTTGGTATAACGCCCAAACTCGTCCGTCTGTGCAGGATGACGATTGAGAATTCTCGCTGCTCCACGTGGGTTGAAACCGACCTCACCGATATATCCTCTCAATCTTATTCTTGAGAGGATTGTGCAAAACTCCCGAGCCAGAGGCACACTCTTCCATAAATCGGTGCATCACTAGCATATGTCGACGATGTCACAGCCAAGACATGGAAGCCGCAAAAAATGGGTAAGACCTAGTATATGCTGTATACTACGGCCTACCAAATATCGACGAATTAGACAGAATGGCACCATTGACAGATTTAATTTTCAGGTAGTACCGGACTTTGTCTTCCTCGGCTTAGCTATTAACTCTGACAGCAACTTCTCGTCGGATATTAAACGAAGAATTACTCAACCGCTGTTTCTTCGAGCTATAGAGGCCATTCAATAGTAAATCAGTCATTAGAACTACTAAGGAGATCCTTTATAAGGCCCTGATCATCCCAGTCTTTCTACGGTACTGGAGCATGGACCATACCAAAAGTGGACGAAGAAATCCTTGTTCGATGTCAGAGGCAAATTCTTTGAAAAATCTTCTGTGCCGTTTGCGTTGAAGGGCTATAGAGAAGAATATTCACCCAATAACTATACGAGCTATATAGCGACATACCCCTTGCCAAAAATCTCCACATTGGACGCTTAAGATAGCTATGACATGTAGAACGCATGGACACTAATACTCTGGCTCGCAGAGTATTCGATTTTCCGGACGCAGTATAGGAAAACCTGGCTTACAAGTAGAAACCAACCTCAACCAACTTGGACTGCGGAATTGGAGACGGTTAGCTAATTGGTGAGGCATGTTGGTTGAGGTCCAGGTGTTAGCGCCACATTAGTAAGAAAGTAAGTCGAGCTTCCACAAGCCAGGAGCAAAGGTACCTTAGCTTAAATGATAGGTTTCTTCTGAGATCAGAAAAGGTGTCCCAATAAATTTATATTTGAAGAGGCTTCGTATGACTGGAAGTTCCTTAGATCTAAAAAAGGTTTCAAGTTTCGTCATCACAAAGGCCCTCACATATTAAAAAAATGCGTTAAGCAAAGAAGTATTTAAATCCGCCACTCGATTCATACCACTGATCCTATCCCACGGAGAAATAATTTAGATAGACATTTCTTAAAGTATATCCGTTAGTCCGTCCATCTTATTTTAGTTACCAGTTCCCTACACGAACTCTTTGCTGCTCTACTGCCACGCGTGCTTTTCAGAAAAACATTGACTGGGGAAAATTTACATACCCATGTTTCGTCGTTGTCATGCCCCAGTTTTATTTGAAAAAAAAAGATTTGTGCCAAAAGTTTAAGTAAATTCGATAAACGTTTGATAAAAATTCTTCGACGATAATGCAATATAAATTTTGTCTGTAGAGATCATTTTAATCTAAGCAAACTTATCGCGCGCAGTATCATATTAAAACGATTTTTATAGCATGTGTCACAGCATATGTCATAGGTGATCTCCAAGATTTACGTTGGATTCATCATATTCTGGTTATTTTTGCCTTTTAATGAAAGAAATGTGATGCAACGAAGGTAGTTGCTGTTTGAGAAAGGTCACTTCCGTTGAGAATTTCGTCCACCCTTAATCACCGCAAACGCAATGGAGAATAATCTTTGGGAACCCCTTAGTGAAATATGCCAAAGCCTATGCCATAGGTCATAGAGGTATATTGGTAAGCTCAAAAATATTGACCTATGATAATAACATTTGGTACATAAGTGCGTTATTTATAAATCCAATACAGGAATAAATATTTTTCAAAACCGCAAACGACATGGAATTTTGATAAGGCGTCTAATCAAGATGTTGTCATTTTTTCAGGAATGATGTGCTCATGATGGATTCGTTTTTGAGCATGTCAAGTCTGTAAATTAAGAAAGTATTCTCGAACATTACACCATACGGTTGAGCGGAGAACCTAGCTAATGCATTCACTTGTATGTGCAAAGTTACATTTTTAACACAAATAATAGGTACTCAAATTTTACACCAATTTACCTCTATTTTTAGCTTAAATTAAGAGCCGGAGATTGTTTACAACACTTTACGGATTTCGACCCGCATTTTCACTCATGTGGGAAAGACATGATCATAGCACCCATTGGACTATACACGATGCCGCCATTAAGCTCAATGGATGCTGGAACAAAGAAAGCCATCTGTAATCATATTAGCGGTCTTTTCTGAAGGACCATATATTCAAAAAATATAAACGATGTTTTGTGGCTTCTGGGCGGGCCGTCGGTCGGGAGAAGAAGACTTGATGGGTGGTTATATGAAGATGCCAATGAAAAAACCATTGCAGTGAATAATGAATGTTTTTGCTATAGATGTTGAAAATACTAAGGCATCCACATTTCATAACACGGTCAACTATTGTTATCGACATTTGAAGACTGCAGGTAACTAACCACCACCGTCGCCACCATTTCAATTTTAGACTTCATTTCCTTGGCTAAACGATTGTGTGATGCATGTACAATTGTCATGATGTACGTTTAAGACGTTCTTATATTTCTTTGACTAATTGACGATAAATTGCCAAAACGACTCAACAAGATGGGATAAACTGTTGACACTAGGTACAATCAAATAACGACATAGCTAACAGCTAGGAGAGGATTCCATCTGCGAATTGGTGAGGTGATGTGAATAAGGTCAATTTTAGAGGTATAGAACTTCGAATTAAAAGAGAGCACAAGAAAATCGTTTTAATAACCATCAATTTGGCTTTATTAGAAGAAAAATGTTATGTCATTGTTGTTTGAATAGGATTTCGGGCATCTGGCCGCGGCGGCTGGTTCGATAAAACCAAGGCTAGAGGTCCAATTTTCAACCACTTTTTCGAGCATTTGGGGACGTATGTCGGCAAGAACGCGACGAATGTTGGCTTTGAAGTCCCCTCACATTTCTGATTTGTTAGCGTAGCCGAGCGACTTCACATATCCCCAAGCAAATAATCCAATGGTATCTAAGCACACGATCTTGGTGGCCAATTGGCAGCTCCGTTCCGCGAAAATATGCGCTAATCGAATGTTTCCTTAAATGAATCGATTGTGACTTGCGTCTTGTTGTAACCACATCTCATCCACATTTATGCCATCCATCTATACCGGTCTCTATTAACGGTAACTGACTCTCAAGCATTGTTTCGGAAGAAGTATGGCTTCATGATTCCAACAGCCCATAGAGCACACCAAACAGTCAGTTTTTGTGGATGTAATGACGTCTCAAGGGTCTCATGTGGATTCTCTTCACTCCAAATGCGGCAATTTGGCGTGTTGACGTAACCAAAAATGAGCCTCATCACTGAACAAGATTTTGCGATGAAAATACGCATCGATGTCACTCTCATTTTCGGCCCATGCACCAAAATCACGACGCATTGCATGGTCTTGCGGCTTTAATTTTTGCACATTCTGGATCTTGTAAGGTCGGAAGCCAAGATCTTTGCGCAAAATCTTCCATAAAGTTGATGGACAAAGCTCCAAATGCTGTACACGGTGGCGAATCGATTCATCCGGGTCCTCTTCAACACTTTGCTCTACAGCGGTAATTGTTTCTTCGGTGCGCACTGTTCGTCGTTTATGCGGATGCGTCCTATCACATTGAGTAAACGTAGAGCGAAAAATTGTTAACCGAATTTATTGCTATGATGAACTTTTATGTCGACCAATATATGGGCGGAGCTTGTGGTAAACTTCGCGAACTGAACCATTATTTTCGAAATAAATTTGCACGATTTGCAAGATTTGTCAACCTGTTCATGATGAAATGGCAAACCAAACTGAACAATAGATTTGCCCGATTTGACCACAAAATGGCAGTTTTACCTCCATTCGAAAAACCAACCTCTAAAAATAAAAACACCCATTATAATGTCTGTTTTCTTCAACAACAAATGTGCAGGTTTGCATACCCACATCTCTTTCCCGTTTACCTATTGTTATGTTATTCTGGTTCTAATTGAGATTTCCTTTGGTTATATGACAAACAGAATGTTAAAACAAAATGTCACCATCCACCCACAAGAAAGTCGAAAATTCAAAGCGGAAACGTCCATTCTAGTCTATTTTAGTTCCGCTCAGCTGTGTGTTAAAATTATATTCAAATATGACACCAATTAATTTTTTTAAACATACCAAACAGGTGGCTAACGTGCAACAATAAATTACTCAGAATACATGAACCAGATCATATCTCACAGATGCCAATATCTCAACCAAAGTCATACCTTAAAAACTTCTTGATGAACAAATAAAACATCATTCTATCACTGTCCCAGTAGTCTTTGGAATGCTCCTAAAAATACCCTTCCATTTTTAAATTACTTTCTCCCACACTCAACATATTTCCACCTTTCACTCATAAAACGCTGACCACTCATCACTCTTTCAACGCCAACTTATTAGTAAAATTGTCCATTATGCAAAACAAGAAACTAAATAAAATTTTATTATTAACTATTTACAAACTATTTTTGTTTATCACTGGGCCAATGATTAAATAAATTTGAAATACTCTCGGAAAATGAATTTTTATTAGATCTTTACCACCGTTAAGAGACGGCCGAATGAAATTATAAAATTCCGCGCTCTGCGCTGAGAAATTATGTTCGGTCTAGCGAAAGTGATGATTAACTTGGACCTATGCCATGGAATTTTCAAAAATGTTCCTTTTTGAATATCCATACGGGATAGAATGTGGATGCCACCACCAAAACTTTGTGTACGAAAAGAAATATTTCGCGATGGAAATAATTATCGCACTAAAAATTATTGTCACTCTTGAGGTTCTCGAGAGTCAATTCAGTAATTATGTTCGTTTATGAGTGTTTAAAAGATGTATCCTGCCAGAATAGGTCCAATGAACTGATTCGAATGAAATGGTAGATAGTTGTAGATTCATTTGTGGAAAATGGGGTTATTTTCTGTGAATGACAGGTTTATATTGATTTAAGACTTTTCAGTTGAGTTGGAAATTAAAAAAAAATTATTCAACTTTTCATACCCTATCTCATAGGGGCTTATTAGTTTTGATGCATAGTTTGTAACATAAAGAAATAATTTAGCTAGGTATACCTCAAAGTATATGGATCGACTCAGAATCGCTTGCTGACTCGATTAAGCCATGTCTGTCTGTCCGTCCGTCCGTTCGACTGTAGGTTACCGGTTTTTAGGCCTTACATTTTGAACTAGGATAATGAAATTTGGTACATGTGATCCTTGTACGTGCTGTTTGAACAAGTGTTCAATTTTTTTAAATTCACCCACTGCCACGCCCCCTTTTAGAAAACCTAGTTTTGGGCTTAACCGTTAAACATTTTAGGATAGGGTACATAACGATCCACACTGTGGATTCTAGCCTTCTCATATGTTTACTATGGGAAATGTTTTTATATTGTTATATGGTAATAATAACTTTCAAAACAAACAGTTGGTTTTCAAATCGCAGATATTTTTTTTTGTATATGGACCATTACAACATTTTTTGGAATAGTTTTTTAATACTATATCAGTCAAGTGACCGCCTCTATTGGCCAAAGCGTAATGTACCCTTTTTGTTGCATTTTCCATCACTTTGGTGACCTTTTCGGGTGGCATAGCTATGATTTCTGCGCGAATGTTTGCATTGAGCACGTAAATTGTTTGAGACTTGTAGCTGTTTTTTGACGGAACACGTTTACGGATTTTTTTTGCAGAAACTGACCTTTTTTATTTGCAGAGTGACATGGCGCACCGTCTTGCTGAAGCCAGTCGCCATCAAGAGCTTTTTCCACATTTGTAGGCAAACAGAACGAGCCAACATCGATTCCCATCGACTTTTTTGCCTTCTCTCAAGACAAATGGCCAATGATAGTGTTATCGCAAAAGATAATGCAATGATGTTTCATTGTTTTCGTATGGAGTCTTCTTTCAGGAAATAGAAAAATGTTGCCCGTTAACGTAGCCAGGGTGTGTGAAATTGGCATCAAGCATCAGATTTTACTTCCAAAAGTTAGGCTCAGTGTCAACCTTCCGAAGGACTGTTTGCCCGTAATCCAATCAAAATCGTGGTTCTGTTGGTCAGTTGCACTTGTAGGTACGTGTGAATTCTCCGTTCGCCAATTGTGTCAATTTTACGGGCGCTAGAATGTAAAATCAGATTAAGTGTCAACCATTTGTTCTGATGGATGGTTGGCGGTCTATCGCTAATATTCCTTGGGGTTTGGTCAAAAACTGCGTTCTTATAAAAAGGTGGCGTGGCAGTGAGCAGATTTCCAAAAAGGTTCACACTAGGCTTAAAAGTTTAGGCCCAAAAACTGATGACGGCCGGCGAACAGACGAAGGACGATTCTTAGTTGATCCATATACTTTAAGGTATATTTAGCTTAATTATTACTGAATGTTACAAACAAATATAATATACCCCTGTGGTATAGGGTATAAATAGTGTTCTCAGACGGTGGTTGTTGGGCACGATATTTTCTACGATATGCACCATGATTTAACACAACTGACCCACTTATCCAATGCACAGTTGTGTAACACAACTGACCCACTATTTTGTCGAGTCATCTCGTGATGATCTGAAAAATCTACGAAGTAATATCATTTGCCAAGAAAAGCTTACCTCAAATTAGCCGTTCGCAGTGGCCATAAAACAGGAGGTCCCACAATCGTACAAGAAGTACACATGCACATATGAATGATCTTGAGAAAGCTAGGCTCTGAGTACTTTGATTTATTTCGTACACCAATAATTTAATATCATCCAAAAGAAAGTCTTAAGGCTGTAAATGGTACAATCTAGGTGGGTAGTTCGCTTTCAACACGCTCGAAATAACTATGCTTTTAATCGGTATAACGAACAGAAAAAACAGTGACTCCCAGAATTTAGTTCGGATACCACCCATTTCTCCGTTCTCCTTCTCTAAAGACCGCGCTGTGGCAAAACATTTAAAGGGTATTCAGAACCCCTTGAGTGTGCGCAAGTCATAAAAAAGGTGCTCGCCTTTGGCAGTTATTTAAAAAGGCAAATACAAATTTCCATATATACCACCTGATCAAAAGCTACACGAAACAGTAACTTACTTGAGATGCATTTGGTGCTGGTATATCTCTCCCGATCCACAAAAGAGGAGACCCTCTAAACTGTGCCAACTACAGAGACATAAATCTCCTCAAAATCGCCTATAAGATCTTATCTGCGGTAATATATGAACGCCTGAATATGTTTACCAACAGCCTAATCGGCCCCTATCATTGTGGTTTTAGGCCAGGAAAGTCCACAACCAATCAAATCTTTACACTTCGGCAGAACCTGGAAAAAGATCAAGAAGACCAAATCGATACCCACGATCTATTTATCGATTTTAAAGCCCCATACGACAGCGTTTATAGAGACAAACTATACAGAGCCATGTATAGTTTTATGTGTTTGTGTAGAATCGCGATGGAGAACTCTCGCTGCTTCATCAGGGTCGGAAACGACCTCAACGACACATTCGAAACCAAAAAAAGGATTTAGGCAAGGCGATGCGTTGTCATCTGACTTCTTCAATTTGATTCTTGAGAGGATTGTGCAAAACTCCCGAGCAAACACCAGAGGTCGGCATACGCCGACGATATTGACATCATTGGCAGGACTTAACGTGATGTCACAGCCACGTTTGCTAGTATGGAGAACGAATCGGCAAAAATGGGTTAAGCAGTAAATGAGGGCACTATGCTGTCAACACGAAAGGACACAGAACATCGACGAATTGGACAGAACGTCACCATTGGCAGATATAACTTTGAAGTAGTACGGGACTTTGTCTATCTCGGCTCCGCTATTACTTCTGAGAACAACATTTCGTCAGAAAGGCTTATGAAAAATTATACGGAGCTAGGTTCTTTTTTTTCAAATGTGAATAGAACATTATTTTCAACAAAAACATCAAACCATTAAAAAACTTTATTTTTGTATTGCCGACACCCTTAAATTTTTGCTCCACTTTACGGCTGCCAAGTTGTCTATAGTACTGCGAACAAATAAATTAGAAACCAGGTAACATTTTAATGTTTAATAAAAATATAAATAAATTTATTCTGTTTTTCACAATACATCTTCATAATCATGAAAAATATAAAACCATTTGTTAAGACTTTTTTTTTACCTAACAATACATCACTCAAGACTGTCACGGTTATGACTCATCCTGATTAAAATTAAAAATTTGTTGTTTTCGACTTTTTGTTATTTTCCAAAAACAAAAAAATATCACATCAAACGAACAACAACCCCATTCATAAATCATCATTGTTTTTGAAAAATCCTAAAGTAATACCTCAAATATTTATAACACGCTCACCTTTCCAAACAGTGAGATCTTGAGCAGATCAAAACTACTAAAAGTGAGATGGAAAGTGATTTTTGAAAACAAAACCATAGTGCAATCGAAATAAACGTTTTACTTTTTGACAAGCGAAACAAATGGTTTCCTTCCGTTTCTTAAAATATTTCATTTTCATTCAGAAAATATTTTGAATTATATCTTCAACACAAAAGAATATTACAAATATCAGTTCTCTTATGACGACAAATCATCAAAGGTATACACACAGATGAATGTATTTTTGTCGCCTGACATTTTGGCTTTTTCGCGCGACAGTCCAAGCTGGCGAAACGACACAATTCCTTGTTTTCTTTGGCACGTAATAAATTTAGGTCTTTGCACGAATATTGTCGCAGTGGGTGAGGCCCACAAATTTATCGCGGATAGTCTTAGGTATGCTCAGATGGATTTGGTATTTTCATTAAAATGCAATTTGCGGGCAAATTTCAACGCGCCACTAACTTTCAGGAATTTTAAGAATTCAGACTGCTGGGTCATGGTGCAGGTGGATTTGGGTGTTGAGTCAGTGGTTCTAGAAAGGAAATAGACAAATTGAAAGGCCATTGAAGCGCATAGCTTTGACGGAAGAGGAGTGCTTTCGTCTCGGAGGGGATATACACATTTTGTAGGCGCCAACATCAGTCGCATCAACGACGAATGAAATGACACCATATCCAATTATTCTCCACACAAACACCATTTGCATGGAATATCATTTCCAATGAACTGAAACCACATGGACCAATTGTTATGGTACCCATTAGATATACCGTCGAGTAATATCGCAATCAAATTACAATAACCTAACCCCAACGCCAAGGCATTACCTCATATCTCTATCTCAGGCAATGTGTACGTATGACTACAGTTTCGAATTTCAATGCAAGTTATGTTTTTTTTTTTCTAAAAATACATTCGAGCTATTACCTTGTCTTATTAAATTAATTACGATAAAGTGACGCGATCGAATTGTTATATTTTTTTCCAGACCAACTTGGTTATGTCATGTCATACAAGCTGCAGTTCAAAAGGCTGCACCGTGCCGTCTAAACGTTGACAACTTTACTGAAAAGCAATTTAAAAGAGTAAACCTCTAGCATTATCTCTATGAATGTTTGTGTGCTGGGCTACATTACCCTGGTGACAATACTGACGTAAGGACCGACCTTGGATAAGCCATTAGTTGATGTGAAGCAGTCGTGGTTTGATGTAGTTAAATCGATTCAGTGAATGTCGTTTCGCTATTCTCAGTGAAAGTAATGACCAAGTAAGGGTAGGGCTTTGCTAATAGCAGATTTTGTTTTATTCACTGATGTGGGTTGGTCTGCTTGGTTTTGAAATTGATTTTTCAAGTTAGGGGAGTTCAAGGCTAAAAATGTTCCAAAGTCACGAAGGGTTTGGCAGAAGATCGTACCTAACAACAGAGAGAATTTAAGAAGGAGAAAGCATCATTCAATTTTGAGGTAATCCTAATGGAGATCAAATGGTTTGTACGATTTTGTGCAAGAACAGATTTTAATTTGGAAACCTTTGGCAAATGTGAATGGTCATGATAAAATCTTACCATATTACATTTGCTAATAAATCTCAAGGGTGTCTGCATACAAAACAATGTTTAAGCTAAGAACATATATTAGGCATTAGTGGCTATTCATACATGGTGGGCAAAAAGAAATCACCCTATTGGAAGTCATGGAGCGATTACAATTCGTCTGTAGTATTGGCGCAGCGTGAATTCCGTCGCCGATTCCCCGGCCGTCCGACACCGACTGCGCAAACACTGCGCCGTTTGGTCACCAACCTTGAAGAGTATGGGACCACACGAGACGTTGCCAAGAGTGGCCGGCCCCGGAGCACCCGTTGTGCCGAGAATATCGCCGCTGTTGCCAAAAAAAAATCGAGCTGTCGCCGGAAACATCGGCCAGACGCCGTGCCTCGCAATTAGCCATCAACCGGTCGTCCCTAAGGCGAAGTTTGGTCAAAGACTTGCGCATGTTCCCGTACAAAGTCCAGTCCGTGCATCAGCTGCTGCTTGTCGACCGCAAAACTCGTGTAACCTACGCCCATGCCATCCTCAATTTCGAAGACGAAGTGGACGATTTTTCGACCAAAATCATAATGAGTGATGAGGCTCTTTTCCTCCTCAGCGGGTACGTGAACAAGCAAAATTATCGCTTCTGAGGCACCGAAAATCCACGAGTAATGCGCGAGGAGCCGTTACACCCGCTCTAAGTTACTGAATGGTGCGCTGTTCACGCTGGAGGAGTCATCGGGCCATTTTTTTTAGAACGCCGCTGGTCAAACGACAACAGTGGAAGGTGCGCGCTATAGGATCATATTAAGCGAGTTTTTTCTCCCGCAATTGGACGAATATGGACTGGAGGACATGTGGTTCCAACAGGACAGAGCAACGGCACACCCTGCGCAAGCCACAACCGATATTCTGAATAGCCAAACAACATCAGATGACTTCTTTTGGCCCACATTGTATATCATATCACATACTATATATATTCATAATTATATTCTTATCGCGATGAAGATTATATGACCTGCCGCGAAGAAGCTGTTACACACCTGAATGATTTTTCACTGGCCCTCCTCTCGTGATGATCTGGCGTCGTCTTAAAACAGGAGGCCCCGTCGTGCAAGAAGTACACGCGCTCACATGAATGTGAGAAATCTCCAAATTGTCTATAGCTTTACGACGATTTCTAACCCTCTATTTTACAAACTCCGCAATAACTGTTTGAAATATTTGGATGTTTGTTAGACTTTTTCAAAGCCAACGAAACCTGGTCGGCAGGTATCTACGCGTTATGTAAAAACGTCAATTATTGTTCGAAACCTTTTTGACGAAATTACAGTTCGGTATGAAACCCTTACTACACCGAAACACCACCAGGTTTAGTTGGATGTCTTAAAACAGAAAAAAAAATCTCCACCAGTTAATTTGTTAAATCAGACTTTCAGGCAGATTCACGAATCGACAGTTGAAAATATTAAGCTCGGTTTACCATATAATGTTCTGAAGCTTATTTTAAACCAAAGATTATAAAGCCATACAGATGACGCACTGCATACAAGAAAAACTGTTCTACGGCAAGTCGTACTGGTAAATGTCGCCATATATTTGGATCTCGTTTCTCATGTGTGGACACCGCCCGTCCGTACCATGAAGCTGGTGAGCAAGTTTCTGCTTTATGTTCTCAATGCGTCATCTGTATGACTTTATTATCTTTGGCTTAACATACCGTATGATCGGCAACGAAATAAATACATGACTATAGGAGGACTTAAAATATCAACGAATGTCTGCAGGACCTCACAAATCAGAATGAATCACTTATATAGTTCACCAATTTGACAAACTTCCTTGAAGGGAAACTCGCATTACATTTGAGTGCACAACACAATAACATTTCATAACTTCTAGACCCTAATAGGCATTTGATTTATAAATTGTTTTTTATTAGGCGCTTCATATCTTGAAATTTAAATAAACCAAAGTGTGTGTGAGATATCATATAAATTTTGTATTTATTTGAAGGGTCTATTGATGCCATTATGTATGGAATATAAAACCGTTCAAATGCCCGCCACGGCTTTTCTGGGTAGGGCACATACAAAATGTCTAATTTTCGATAACACTGGCATATAAATCAGCCTGAATTTGAAGCGGCCCCCAAAGCCTATATACTTTGGTGGCCGCTGTGATTTGTGGCTTACTCGGATAGACCTGTGACTTTAGAAAACCTATCAAGAAAAAGTCTAACGGGGTCAAATCGAACGACCTCAAAGATGACGAGATCTTCGAACCGCTTGTGCAGAATATCCAATATGGCGTGAGCTGTGTAGCACGTAACGCCGTTGTCCTGTTGAAATCGCATGCCGTTGGTTTCCATATCAGCCAATTCAGACCAATACAATTTGGTAATCATCAAGCTATGGTACTCGCCATTAACGCTGATGACCTGGCCAATGTGGTTTCTCAGTGAAACAGTGAATTTTCAGTATGTACTGGACGCTCTTGGATCTAATGGGGATTTTTATCGTCAAAATTCGACAATTTTGTTTGTTTACGTACCCATTCATACAGAAATGGGCCTCATCGCTGAAGATGATTTTTCGATGAAAAGTATGCTCAGTTTCCAACTGCTCCAGAGCGCATCCAGCAAACACACTTCGTTGTCTCTGGTCGTTTGCCTTCAGCTCTTGTGTCAATTGAATTTTATATTCAATTTAAATTTCGTATTCAAAATTCGCCAAGTTGTGGTCTGCGAAAAGCCGAGCACTTGTTAACAAAGCGAAATTGTCTCTCACGGACAGCGACGATTTTTTCAAAAGATCCTGTATTTCAAAGATGTACGGGTGTTGGTTTATCGCTTACCAGTGAATTTAAATTTATCCACCCCACTGTGAATAGTTCTCTCCGGAGGATGATTATGGCGACTGTAATATTGACGAAGCACGTCGAACGTTGCCCCATTTTGATAAAACAATTTTATCATTTGCACGTGTTGTTGTATTTTTGTCAATAGGAAATCGCTAGCTGAGTCGATTTGGCAACATATGACAAATACCAGATTGATGAAAATTTGTATATGGAACTCTTTGTTCCTCCCAGTTGACGCTGCCACTCAGGGCTCAAGGCTCTTTGCAACCAGAACAAAGTCCAAGTTACTTGGATGCCAGGACACAATAACGTTCCAGGAATCGAGCTAGCCAGACTAGGATCTTCCAACTGCATATCCTTATGCGACAGTAGGGTTAGGTAAAACCCCAATCTTCTTTCAAAAACCAGAAAATAACAAGATTCAGGCAATGTGAAACAAAAGGTGGCAAAACTTCAACACATGCAAACACACTAAAGAACTTTGGCTGGAAATAAGCGGTAGAAAATGTAACAAGCTTATAGCTCTGAACAGAGCTTCCATTTCTATTGCGGTGAGAGTCATAACAGGTCACAATCTGTTGAGTTAACACTCCCATAGGACTAACCAAAGTGACTAGTAGTAACTTTGCAGGAAGTGCGAGGAGGACATCGTCCACCTAATGTGTCACTTCCCCGCCATCAGCAACAGGTCCTAGGCAGCTCCTACTACGAGGACTTGACGGATCTAGCCACAACAACTGTTGTACAGATCGTCAGTTTCTGCTGCAAGTCGATTTGGATCAACTCCCTTTTTTTAGCTAATGATGCAGCACAAATCACCTAAGTATCACTCTTCATATTAACGCAGCTTTCATTCCAGTACAACAAATGGTATCTTGGGCGTCAACAACCCATCAAACCATGTTACTCCCACCAGAACAAAAGCAGAAAAAGTGTAAACATGCTGGAAATCTACCCAATGCTCACTTTTCCGAATATAGATACAAACTTAGATTATTTCGACCCCAGCCCGCCTCTTTTAAGCGTTTTACTATAAAAACCATTTTATAGCATATCACATAGCTTATGATATTGGTCGAGCTAGGATAATGAAATTTGGTATATTAGCTCTTTGTGCATGGATTCAGTACAGAAATAAATATTTTTATTTTCATTCTTTCTTGAATAGGTGTAAACCCATCCAGGAAAGAACGTAGTTTTTATAAAAATAATATAATATAATATAAAATAAATGTTGATAACGTATGTTATCAACATATTCAGACAATCACAAAAGCAATATTTCACTCACATAAAGTTTTTAGCCACAACCATTTTAAGTTGGTATTTAATTTAAAGATTCAATGGGACTGGGTATTCAAGGACTTGCATAGCGGATTGTAGCCTTTTTGTATGTTTTTTTTTCATTAATTTTCATTTTTACTTATTGCAGTTTCGTAATTTTCACCATGCTACTGAATAATGCGCAGTTTTAGTTATGTCAATTGTATGTACGTAGATAATTCCGCTATTGTAATTTTTAAGGTACGAAAAGAACACTGGTTGCAACTAATTTTTTCAAACGTCAACGTGAAAATGACGCGACAGTCATATGAAAAAACTGCTGCAAGATATAGCTAGGATATTAACTTTTGCGATCACTCTTTATGAATTTCTTTCAAAAAAGGTAGAAAAAACTTGAAGTTAATTTCTTACCTCTTCCTGTGTCCTTTTTTTTAAGATAAACAAAAAAAAAGAATTTATTGCGCAACAGGATTCTTAGTACCTAAAGCCTAGCTTTTTTCGCAACCATTCATGTGTGCGTGTGTAATTTTTTGCACTATGGCGATACCTCCTGTTTTATGCCAAATCCGAAAGGCTAAGTTAAGATAAGCTTTTCATGACAATTAATACTACTCGGATGATTTGTCAGATCATCGCGAGAATAGGGCCAATGAAAAATCATAAAGGTATTGCTACGTCTGGGAATCAAACCCAGAAGGTCCCTCTTAAAAATAAACAAAAAGAGATTTTTAATAAAAATCAAAACTAAATTATTTTATTAACATAACTTAAAATTTAAAGTTTTGTTTTATTGGAAGTTTGGGCCTAGAAGGCAAAGTGAGGGCCTAGCAGTCACATCATTTTCGATGTTGTCTATTAAAAATGATGTGACTTCTAGGCCCTCAAGAGCTAAAACATTTCCCACTGTAGTCAGTACTCCATTTTAAAATAACAGAGATATAACTAATTTTGGAATGTATGGTATTCGAGTTTAATATGAAGGTAACACTAAAGTTAATCATGTACGAAAAGATTATATATACCCTTTCCCATAGGGGTATATTAGTTTTAACATTAAGTTTTGTAACATAGTGAAATAATTTCGCTAGATATACCTCAAAGTATATGGGTCGACTCGGAATTACTAGCTGAGTCAATTAAGCCATGTCTGTCTGGCCGTCCGTCCGTCTGTGTGTCACCTATTTTTGGGCCTTAAATTTTGAGCTAGAGTTGTGAAATTTGGTATAAAGACGCTCTAATTGACGAAGCAGAACAGGTGTAAAAAAATTTTGACTTCCGCCCAGGGACACGCCCCATTTTTTGAAAAACGTAGTTTTAAGCCAAACCATTACAGATTTTGATAAATCGTCTGAACAAGATATCCAGACAATCCTAATGTCTATATTTCGTCTATAAAAAGTTATTGCCACGCACACTTTTGGGGGCGTTTTCAGTAAAAAAACGTTTTTCAATTAAATTTTAAACTGCAAAATCATTGGTTATGATGATATAAATATTTGTTCTGTATATCATTTTAATCTACGTACACTCTTTGGAGGCGTTTTCATACAAAAACCATTTTATACCCTACGCCATACCATATGCAGGAGAAAAACGTTGTTTTTGGTCGAACATACAAGATTTTGATAAACTGTCTGAACAATATGTTGCGACAATTTCAATTTTAAATGGAATGGGATAGGGTATAAAACGATCGACACAGTGGATTGTAGCCTTATCATATGTTTTTTAATTGAAAAACTACCAGAAATCTTAAATACTAACCGCCGTAAGAGCAATAATGCTGGACTCCAAAATGTTAACCCCCTTATTAGCAAACGCTGAATATAGAATAACATACAATCGTAATTGCTCTAAAACAACTTTACCGATTTCAAATATAACACAACCATCAAAATTAAAAGCAAGGGAGAGAAAACGTATCTCTCCCAAAAAAAACTAATTTAAGTATTAAAATGGACATTGTTAACTTTTTGAGCGAAAGGCGTAGTAGCTCCAACTCTTTGCAGATTTATTTCAAAAGTTAAAATGTTCGCATTGAATTGTAAATAAATCTACCTCCACAAATTGACGCTTGTTAAAACCTCATGTAAATAGGTATATCCAGCACGCATTTTTACACAAAGTCACTTTGCAAATCGCTAATAACACAATAGGTGTGCACAATAATTATCCACATCGTTAGCACTGTCTACATCAAAGAATTCATTTGAATAAATTACGCTTAGACAAGCGAATGCTAACCACATAAAATGGACACAATTGAATATACATAAATTGGAGTAACTTAAAATTCAAAACTTCTAAAGGCCACTTGCACAAAGCGATTGAATCAACAAATCTTGGTTGGCTGTCCAAAATTCACCTGCAAATCCGTGGATAGTTCAGTTATCCACTAGGCTAATAATAAATTTCTTCGTGCAAACATATACCTTTTTCTACAAATCCACTGATCTCAATAAGTTAAAATGATTTCCTAGAATATGTCATTAATTTGTTTATTATTATTTACCTTGCATTGTTATCCTTTTGATCCGCTTCATGAACACATAATATATCTTGTATCTCCGTCGATTTTCCCTTATCCACGTTTTCTCCCAAAGAGATGTCTTCCGCTTTATTACCGCCGACTACCACTTGCATGTTTTCAAATTTTGTTTTAATTTAAAAAAAAAAAAATATTTTATGTACAAATTTAGTTACGAAAAATATATGGAAATTCTTGAAATTCCAATCTGCAAACTAATTCACCACTAGACGAGTCTCTTTGAAAAAATGTTTATTTTGGCGTTGTGTTTTTTGTATTGAAAAAAATTGTTTTCTTTTCGTAAATTTTTACCGGACAAAATTGAATTTTTTGTTTCAAAATAAACTTTTCCACCACATTCGACTTTTCACTTTAGCGTCCACCAGTCGACTGAAATAAGAGGCCAACGTTGCCTGTCTGTATAGTTTACTCTCCACCACTCGATTTTATTGCTTAGCGCCAAGCCAAGTTGTACACAGAGAAAAATAAATTCTATAGTGCAACCGTAGTCCGTAATGTAACAGCAAAGAGTCGGCGTATCTCTCACATCCACTGTTTTTTGTAAAAATAACAACAACAACAAAAATATTCGAATTTGTTTTGGAATAGACCGGCAATCGGGTGGTGTGGCGCTTGACTTGCCGAAGGAATGTCTAGAAGAGCCTTGTGTTAAGGGCAGAGGGGTGGTGCTGCGGTAGAATAGGTGAGCCTGGGCATTATGGAGGTAGGTACGTACAATATGGTGATTTGTGTAGGTGGTGATTTTTTTGGCGACATTTTGGAATGTGTGAATGTGTATCGAACGGAAACTGTTGCAGCACCCAGGTGGGTGGATAACATGTAGATACAAGTATCTATGTCTACTATTGATTACCTTACGTTGGTTATATTTTTGTTACCTAACAGGCAGATATAATTTTAGAGCTCTCATTAAAATTTCCTATAAGGTTATGAATTTGATAATTAGTTTTAAATTACCAAAGAACAAGTAAGGAAGGGAATCGGAAGATTTATTCCTTTTAAGAAACATTTTAACTTGTTTAGATACTTTGTAGATAAGACTAGTAGAGCATTTTTGGAGTTTCAAGTAAAATTTTTTTATTTTTAAATAGTGGGTAGAAGATCTTCAGCCCTATCGAGGTCATGCGATCCTGTGCGATCCATTTCGTCGGTAAATCTGCTTGAAATGCAAATCGAACGGATTCCTCGGTACAAAATTTTCCGATATCGAACAAATCGGAGAAAATTTTGTTCCGACTGGATACCTCGATAGGGGTATTCCCTTCATTTTCAGCTCACTCTGAAGTTAGGATACTAACAAAGTTTCAAAGTAATGGAATGAAAACGATTTGATGAGAGAGTCGCAAACTTAAAGATCGACAATATCCCTATTGGGGTGAAGTCGCAAGAGCATTGTCATAGTAGGCATTCGTGTGTTGTATCTACTTGATGCATCTAAGACGCAAAGTAGGAGTAGGAGATAGTTTTTCAAGAAAGAGCAAGCGGAGCTACAGAATTGTAAAGTGGAGCTTCGGAGCTCACAAGGTCAATTCTGCCTTTAAAAAGGAAAATATGAAGGAAATTGTAGACCCGTATTTTCCAACACATTGCGTCACACCTCCAGATACCACTTTGGTCCAATAGGAGAGAATACTAACCATCAGTGAAAAAGAGGTGTGATTAGCAGCAAAAATTTGAATAAAACAAAAGATCCCCTTGACTCGACGGAATCCCATTAGAAGTGCTAGAGGCTATAGCCAACTCCTGCCCTCAACTATTGGTGACTTGAAGACACAAAGTTCAGTAAAGTTAAAGGAGACTCAGATTCTGAAACAGCGTACTGACCTTCGTGTACATTGGATGCTGCAGCAAAAGTCCTATAAAAGGTTTTTCAATAAGAGCGCTACAAAAGTTTTTTTTAAATAAAACAAAAACGGTTTTGGATATCAATGAAATTCTTTATTCCTGTGAAAGTACGTTCGATGCCATTATGTATGGAACTCGATTTCTTTCGTATGGCCACCACGGGCACGCTTGCAGAAGTCCAGACGCTGAACCCAATTTTTTACGGTTTTCAAGCATAAATCGGCCGATACTGCTGCAATTTCACGTTCGAAATTCGTACGAAGTTCATCAATCGTCGCTGGCTTGTTGGCATAGACCATAGACTTGACGTAGCCCCATAGGAAATAGTCTAACGGCGTCAAATCGCACGACCGAGGCGGCCAAGCGACTGGACCATTTCGTGAGATAACACGTTCTCCAAACTTGGTTTCCAATAAATTGATTGTGGCATTCGCTGTGTGGCTTGTGGCGCCGTCCTGTTGGAACCATATGTCCTCCAAGTCCATATCATCCAATTGGGGCCAAAAATATTCGGTTATCATTAAACGGTAGTAACGTGCCGGTCTTGATCATGACGGAAGAAGTACGGCCCAATGACGCCGCCGGCCCATAAACCACACGAAACCGTAATTTTTTCGGGATGCAATGATGACTCATGGAGTACGTGTGGATTGCTGCCTGACCAATACCGCATATTTTGTTGATTGACGAAGCCATTCAGCCAGAAATGAGCCTCATCGCTGAAGATGATTTTTCGATGAAAATCCTAATCATTTTCAAGTTGTTGCTCAGCCCAATTCACGAACATACGACGCTTCTGGTGGTCAAGCGGAAGTTCAATTTAATCTTGTTAGGATGTAGGCCAATTCCTTTTCGCAAAATTCGCCACAATGACGTCACGGATATACCCAACGCTTGAGAACGACGTGTGAGAGACACATTTGGGCTTTCTTCAACTGAAGCCTCAGCGGCAGCAATATTCTTGACACTACGGGCACTTCTTTGTTTCACTGGCACGGGATCATTTTGCACAGTGCCTGTGGATTCAATTTTTTCCACTAGACGCTCAATTGTTGATCTGCTAGGACGATTATGACGAGCATAAATTGGACGTAGCGCACTTAACGTTGAGGCCACTGACTACGAATTTCGGTTGTAAATTTTAATAATTTCGACTTGTTGTTGGATCGTATATCTTTCCATCATGAAATAGCAAACCTTACTGAAGAGAAATGTCAAAAGAACGGCAAGAAATATGGCGTCGTTTGCTGTCCCTGTCGCTCAACTTTTGTAGCGTCCCTGTTGAAAAACCCGATTAAATTTCATTCAGTTTGGCCAAACAATTTTCTTTATATGGCCTATATGCATAAACCTGTTATTTGGATTTTCTCGAGAAAACTGGGTAGCAGTTTGTTTGGAACTAATATGCTTATAGCATATAAGAAGTTTAGTTAAGTTAGTTATAATCTAGATTAAGCTTTTTATAAAAAAAAGTCACTATTCAGAGTTTTTTTTTTATTTTTTCTTTGCAAATTAAAATTAAATATTATAATTCAATAAAAAACCGACAAATTTAACCCCAAAGGCAAAATAAAACAGCTAAATATAAGCTTACAGCGCCCACTAAGGGCCGATAAGTTTGTAAATTAAGTAAATAAAAAATGTATTAAAAAAAAAAACCGAGAATTAACATAATTGAACTTCAAGACAAATATTTTCGGCAAATGTATCGATTATCAAAGTTCAATATGGAAAAGCTTATCAACATTGTGCGATCCGATCTTATAGGCTTGGTCACATTTCTCCTGATCTCCAAGTGCTATAAGATATTAAGGTAGAATTGAAGTATATTATATAATCTACTATCTCACTAGAATATATTTCTTATTCATATACATTTTTTAGATGCAAGATGCGCTTACTTTTTTTTTACTTTTTTAATTCATTTTTTATTTACTTAAAATATTAACTTAATACTAGACAAAAATCCTTAAATCTAACTTATCAATAACATATCTACTTAATCTAACTTATCGGCCCATAGCGGGCGCTGTAAGCTTATAACTAACATTTTTCTTTTGCTTTTCAGCCTAAATTTGTCATTTGTTTCTTATTATTAATATTAAGACATTTAATTGTTTTTTCAAAGAAAAAATTAAAACTTTGAACAGTAACCATTTTTTTTGTTTTATATAAAAACTTAATCTAGACTAAAACTAACTTAAACTACTTAAGACTAGTGAAACCTAACTAACACTACTAAGGACTACTTAACTATATAAACCTAACTTAATTATAATCGGGGTGGCAAGCACTCGTTGCATATGCCCCGAGGGTTTGCCATCCCGATTGCGTCATTGGGTCCAGCAAGCATTTATGCGACTATATTAAATAAAATATGGTGCATAAGCCCAGCCCCAGACCTTGTACCTAAATTTAATTTACTTAAGTACTAAGGAGTGGACTAAAAGTCCGCAAAGACCTGAGGAACTGCAGAAATACTTTCCTCGTTTAGCCACCAAAACTCGGTGCTCTGCTTTTCAGCGTCGGTCCTATCGCGATCCGATACCGCCGTGCTAAAGCGGAGGAGCTCCGGAGCATTGTCGACGTACCCGTCGCGGATTAGCCGCTTGTCCTGCGCGTCACGTTAGCGATGGTATAAAACCGGGATACCGTTCCTGTCTTGTATTAACCCTAACGAATCGATATAAGTGAATGCCTCTAGTGGAATAAAGCCGGACATGAGCGCACTCTCCATGTACATTTCCTTGGGGTAATAAGCCCCGAATATCAGGCTGTTGTCGCTACTCATCGCCCTTGAAACGTGCCTTCGAGTCACCTTAATTAGGAAATTGTCAATTCTATTCAACTGAGCCCCATTGCATAGAACCTCGTTGCGATAATATTTTATGTACTCGGAGTCCGGCGTTCGGTACAATCCTAAGCAGGATCGGAGACAACGCCTCTCAAACAGCCGTATCCTTTCCATGTAGGATGGTGATACATTGAACCACACGGGACAACCGTAAGCGATGATCGGCCTTATGAGGGCCATGTAGCAAATGACTTTCACCCTTGGATCAAGTTGACTGCTATGAAACAATCTTCTTGTCAGAGCATAAGCCCCCCTAGCCCTGGCCAGACAAGCATCCACATTTTTATTAAAATACAGAAACTTGTCAAGCCAGATGCCAAGGTATTTGACTTCACTTCTCACCGCCAACGGCTGTCCATGCTGTCCCATGATACACAATTTTTTCCAGTTTTTTCTGGTATCGTAAGAAGCCCTCTGCACTGGGGTCCTGAACAGAATTGTTTCGGTTTTTTGGAAATTGATCCTCAATTTCCAATCATCGCAATATCCCTTAATGTGATCGAAGTCACGTTGCAAAAGTGTGTTGATGACCTCGATTTTCGGACCTGATCTGTACGCCACTAGATCATCTGCGTACGCTATAGCGTGACTGAGAGAACCTACAAGATCACTTGTATAAATGTTAAACAATATCGGGGAGTTTACCGCCCCCTGTTGTAAACCGTTTTTAATTTCAAAGACCTTACTCGAAGTTACGTTGCCACATTTGACAACGAACTTCTTTCCCATAAGCATTTCATAAATCATATATAGCATGGGTTTACACATGCCCAGTCTGGTCAGCTTGTAGAAAAGCCCCTCTAACCATACGGTGTCCGAAGGCCTTCTCAAAGTCAACCAGACAGGCCGATGCAAGATGCGCATATTAACAGATTTAGTCAATCTAAGCTATGCGCTATTTGTCAGAGGGTTGCAAAGGCATTTGCCTCAAAAAGATCGCAATTTGGAAATGCCAAAAACAGTGTCTGAGCAAATAACAGCAATTAAGAGCAAATAATCGATTATAGATAAGAATTTAAGCAAAGTTGCTTAGAAACCATTTAAATATTTAAGCATGCTTAAGAAAATATAATAAATACGGGTGTTTATCTGTATTGGTATTTTCTATCATAATATCACCACTATTACCCCATTGATAAGTGTATTGAGTGCAATGGCATCAAAATTCTAAAATGTGCACATAATACATAACCAAGTGCCACTTAAGCATACCCAACATACTGTGCGCTCTAGCCACTTAAGAACTCACTCCAATTACGTGTAGATATTTTAAGTTTAATAAACATGGCAATAAAAATGCTTAGTGCTACACTCCTTCCACATGTACATGGCACACTTCGTCGGAAAAGGCATCTCTCTATATAGTTCCGTGCCGACTGAAACTATTTCCAGTGCATTTGCAGCACATGCTGGCGCCAAATCCTTCACTGGAGGCGTCATCTACAATATTATGCTCGTTTGCACTACGGTGCATACTAATTGAACACATTCGTCTATATGTTTGTTAATTTTATGCACGACGTTCAGTCGAGTTTTATGCAAACACAAGGATACATTTGGACTATTTTCGTGTTTGTAATTCTCTATTTTGGAAAAGTAAAATTGGCTTAAATTGAACATGAGTGTGGAAAGTGGGTCAGCAATCTGTTTATCATTGGAGGCAAATAACTTAAATGTCGGTCAAGTATTTGCATGAAAGTGAGCTTCACAAAATGTTTTATAGTGATCGGAAATTTTAAAAATTTCGACACTCTGAAGAACCTGATGATTAGACAACGCACCCTTGATGTTGAGGGACATCTACTACGGGATGAGATAGGTAATAAAAATTATTGCTAGTACATCTGAGGAACGGTTCTTGTTAAGTGTTATTTTTAGTCCGTCCGGATTTCGGGAAGTGGATATAAAGTGGCTTTCGTTTAATTTTTTACTTTTTAAAATATCACGAAATAAATGTTCCATGAGCAGGTCATGTGTGATGAACGGGCAAGAACTACTCCGTCCGAAGAGTTAAGTCGTCTTTAACTATTAGTTTGTTTTACGAACTGAAACTGTTTCCCTGATTGCTGTCCAATTGGACGGGTTCGAATATAAATGCCTTCAGTTGCGTACTTAGTACAAGTTTTTGGCGCAACAGGCTCGTAAGTACCCAGGGCCGAGCTTTCTCACAACGAATCATGTGTGCGTGAATACTTCTTGCATTTTGGTGGGACCTCCTGTTTTATGCCGACTCCGAACGGCGAATTTGAGATAAGCTTTTCTTGACAATTGATACTACTCGGATGATTTGTCAGATCATCACGAGAGGAGGGCCATTGAAAAATCATTTAGGTGTTGCTACGGCTGGGAAACGAACCCAGACCATCTGCGCTGCAGTTCATCGGACTAACCATCGCGCCACTTAGCCCTCTCAGTTGCGTACTTAGGGCCCCGTTATAGCTATCATTGAACAACTTCATTGGAACAAAAAACGGAATGATGCAATTGAAATGTCACATAGCTTCTTATAGTAATTATTGGAGAATATCGTTTCAGTTCTGTGGAATGACAATCATTACTTCACAAAAATAAATCTTGATCATGGAAAAATGAAAGTAATTTCCTGCGAAAGCTTTAATTAAGAATTTAAATGTTTAATATAATAGATAATCATGTTCTAAAATTCATAAGCTTTGTTTTGACACCAACTCGTCAATGGTTGAATTTATAAAAAAGCCACAAGAAGTAAAAGAAAATTCCCAATGAGGGTTTTTAATGAAAGATAGTACTGGGCCCTAAATCAAGGTCGGTATCTATTTGTTCATGCATTATAGACTTAAGGTAAGGTCGTGCTCTACTTAAGGAGGGTGTTGTTTCTAATTCGTTTTTCATGTCATTGTCACCTTTTGTCCAGGTATATGTCGCTGTGGGTGCAGCCTCCGGTCCAAATATGGAAAGCAATAATACCTACCTATGTGTTTTTCACAGCCCTAGCTCTTGTGACGAATATAAGAGAAGAGTATTAGAGAGAAGCCTCATGAGAAGCTTTTCAAACTTTGAGGTTCCCAGTCGTTAAACAGGAAGTCCCCCCTTTTTTTTAATGGCTGTTTGGCTAGTGAAGTTTTTAAGCTCATCTGGATAGATCCAAACAATCATGAAACGAAATTCGAACACCAAAAGTCATAGGGGAAGGCCACGTGCTGTGACACGGATGCAAACAACAAGCAAAAACTTGTTTCAGCAAAAGATAGCGAGAGCGTAAGCATGAAAGAGCACCTTTCAGTGAGTCCAAAGCATACACATCAGAAATTTGAATGGGTTGGGGCCGGAAGGGGGCAAGTGCAAAAACAAATCACATTGACATTGACATTGACATCACAGTACTTCGCACATGAATGCAACGAACTATAGACACTTAATAGCACTGGCGACTTAGGCCATCGGCTGGGACAGAGCAAGACATTATTACAAAAGATAGAGACAGATAGAATCATATAAAGAAAGCCATATAACATAAACCTAAGCGGCACAGAGGAGGATACATAGATTTATATTGTCTCATGTTATCGCACAGATGGCCTCAGATAAGCGATTTTTGTAGAAAAATAATGCTGCCAAAGCTGGGGCTTGAACCCGCATTGTTTGGCTTAGCAGTCAACTACGTATTCCTCTGAGCCATGGCCACCTGCAACAAATCACAGATCACGTGCGTTACATTTCGTCGGAAGATATGTCTGCAAAGCTAAATTCTTCGATTTCGAACAATTCGGGAAAATTTCCTTCCGAGGGGATACCTCGATAGGGAAGGATATGATGGGAGATTTCAGAGGGGTATAAGCGACATTTGTATTGCTTCATTTGTAAGGTACCCATCCCTACTTTTATTTATTTTGTTCTTTTGATTAGGAAGGACTTGTGTAATAAACTTCGATGCGTGAAGTTTCACTTCAACCTCGTAGCACTTTTATCCAATAGCTATAGATGGAAAAACTTCTTCTAGAAATTCGTTTCAATGCTTGCTTGTTCTGTAAGAACAAGTATTTGGGAACTGCGTTGTCCGTATTGCTGTTAAATAAACAGTGTAACAGTAAGCTGTAACTGCGTTTCTTGAAGAACTTTAAAATGCAACGAGGGATAATTTCTCTGAGCTCGCTATAAGCTTTAATGTGATAGATTTCCTTCATGATTTGGAAACGTCTTTGGATAGGCTACAGCAAGTTCAGTGTTTGTTTCAGGCCAAACTCAACATTATGTAAGAGCTGGTTGTACTTGGGCTTTATACAGAAGAAGAGACAGGGCTGATGTAAAAGATTTATATTAGCTCTGAAAAGGCAACTGATTTGGTAATAGAGGATGTAGATCCTGTCGAAAGCCTTCAAAGTATCTGTAACTGCTCTCTGATATTCCATCGCAGGTGAGTTACATATTTAGAAGAAGAACCCGTATTACTGATCTTGGTGTTAGATAATCACAATCGGTTAGATTCGATTCACTCAATACAACTTATGATTTATTTATCTGCTTTTAATACGGCCTATGCTTTAGCGTGATAAAACATGACTGTTAAGATAAGGATCGTAAACAAGATCACTTTATAGTACTCGATGAGTTTGGGATTACAAATAAGCCATTACTCTTAAGTCTGTATAGTTCGTCTCTATAGATGAAAAGTGTGAATAGTGATTCGACTTTTTGTGATTTTTCAGCTAAGCCACACACTGATAAAAGCCGATAAGCTATGTGGTCGACAGTTTCAGGCGCTCACATATTATGGCAGTCAGGATTGCTTAGGCGATGTTGTGGAAGTATATGCTTTTAAAGTTGACGTAACTCATAATATCCCTTTTACAAACAGCATGGAAATATTTTGAATAATATAGTACAGACTACAGACAAAGAGTCTGTTCGACGAAGCAGAACAAGTGTCACCATTTTCAAAATCCATCCACTACCACTCCAACTTTTTTTTAAGGAAACGTCTTTTCTGATCAAATCATTAGAAAATAAAAAAAATGGCTTAACAAAAAATTTAGACTGTCATTGAAACATTTAATGTTTTTTTTAGCAACGTCCACTATTCGTGGTCGTTTAAAAAAAAAGATTTTTGGCCAAAAAAGCTTAGTAAAATTCAAAAGATTTTGATGCGACTTTGAAAATATAATCGGATGTATTTCGATCATATATCATTTTACCTCACTTACATTCAATATATGTTTCATCGGAAAAAAAATCACTTCACTACAATCCGTTAATAAATTCCTCGTGTCGGAGTAAATCGGAAAAAGAATTGCACTTAGCTCTCGAAAATTGCACGAAAAATGCACTCGAAGATAAAATCCTCCGAATCGTACAAAATCGGAGAATTTTCCGCTTCGACGGATGAAGTTGTGCCAGTGGAAAATCATTTAGGTGTTGTTACGGCTGGGATTGATACCTAGACCTTCTGTACGGCAGTTCATCGCACTGTCGATAAATAATATTTTAACCCGCGGTCACTTTTCTGGGTCTTTCTACTTTTAAAAAAAATTTTTCTTCAGCCATAAGGGTCCACCCTTAAATGTTAACCTGTGCTTATAATGAAATTTGGTATATAAGGTGTTTCTTCGTGTCTCCATGTTTTTTTAATAATTTAACATAATTTAATAGGAGATGAAAATGGATTTGCACAGAGGATTTCAGTTTTCCCATATTCTCATTCTCATATGCACCTGAATGGTTATAATGTTAAAAAAAACATCTTACGCATGTTTTGCTATTTCCTTGTGCCGGGATTTTGCTGTAATAATCTTTCAATTCGTTTTAGTAAAACCAAATCGTCATAAGCCAAAAGAAGCTTATCTCGAAACACTCGTTTAAAAAAAAAAATAAATAAAAAAAACATCTTACGCATGTTTTGCTATTTCTTTGTGCCTGGATTTTGCTGTAATAATCTTTCAATTCGTTTTAGTAAAACCAAATCGTCATAAGCCAAAAGAAGCTTATCTCGAAACACTCGTTTGTATTCAACATAAAACTTGAAATTTAGATACCGCATAAGAAGTACTTGGGGGCTCAGTGGCGCGATGGTTAGTGCGATGATCTGCCGCGCAGAAGGTCTGGGTTCGATTCCCAGCCGTAGAAACTCCTAAATGATTTTTCACTGGCCCTCCTCTCGTGACGATCTGGCAAATCATCCGAATAGTATCAATTGTCATGAAAAGCTTATCTCAACTTAGCTATTCGGATTCGGCATAAAACAGGAGGTCCCGCCATCGTGCTATGAAGTACACTCGCACACATGAATGGATGTGAAAAAAAAGCTAGGTCTGGGTACTAAAGAGCCTGTTGCGCCATAATTTTTTTTTTATAAGAAGTACTCACTATCATAATCAGCCTGCTGTACAAAAAATATAATTGAATTGTTAACCCTAATATATCTAAAATATTTTAGATTTGAGGATACTAATCTCTAATTTTTTTGTAATATTTATAAAAATAGGCTTCAAGTTTTGTTTGTCCTTTTCTCAATAGATTCATACAAAGTGATCCTGAGAGTTATTATTCACTTGCAGCAATTAATTGACACAACTGTCCTGTTATTTTCATGTTAATTTCTGACAGATAAAAGAAAGTGCGTCTAGGGTTATAAAATTTCAAATTCTTGGCCATACAAGTCCACTTTTTCGAAATCGTTTTCCTCATTTTTTGAAGTTTTCATTTCTGGAAGACCATGAATGTTTATCTGAATTAAAGTGTGTGAATAAACAAATAGACCAGCTGACACTAAGGAATTTCCTAAATAAATGCCTTCAACTTCCGCATTACCTTGTAACTATAAGTATGTGGGTGTCCACGTGCTATTCATATGTACCTTCATCGATTAAGACTTAATTCTTAATTGCCCCTAAATATAGCCGACTCCAAGGAACTTACATCTGAATTCCCCCAAATCCAACGCAAATCAACAATAGCTCCGTGTACGAGTGCTTTTATAAAAATGCCTCCGATACTCAGATAAATAACTTACGCCCACGTAGACGAAAAGGCGAATTGCTAATTTTAGAATAATCACTTCATTCCAAATATAATTATTTTGTATCTCAAGCTAGCCAAACAATCCCATTTTATTGAAATCTCAGTTTGGGAGGAGTAAACATTTTTCGGCTGCGAAATTATGTTTATTGTTTCACTTGTGTTCAGTGCACTTTGTGCAGAGAAGATGTTGACCTCTTTGAATGATTTTTGTGTTGCCCGCACATAAAAGAACGGATTTTGTTTACACATTTTTCATGGCGAATAAATTAAATCGGGATTCAGGGATACGACCATATGAATTCAATTGATCTTATGAATATTCATTATTATTGTTAAAATTAAAATATTTCGAGTTGCCAGTGGTTAGTATGATGGTGTTAAATTCGACGCCAATGAAATCGTAATTGTCAGGTGGTATTTCTTTACAGGTGTATAAAAATACTAATCCTAAATAATTTAATGCGCACTTATATACTGAAGATGGGCTACAATCGTTAATGAACCTGGCCAATACCAAAAAAGCTTCTTCAATTAACCTCCAGCTAGGCACTTCAAGTTGGTCGTGATATGTTTTATTTTCTTTATATATAACTAGCTGACCCGGCAAACGTTGTTTTACCACATAAATTATTTCTAGTGAATATTTTGGTTGCAAAAAAAAATACATATGTAAGGACTACAATCCACTATGCGAATCGTTTATATCCTATCCCATTCCCTCCTTAAATTAAAGACACTCAAAAATTGGGCGAGGCTAAAATCTTTACGAAGAATGTATCTACGATGTATTGCTCATTGTTTTTCGTATTGCATATAATATCAGATATAGGGTACACAATTTTTATAAGAAAAATGCCCCAAAAATTGGGTGTACGGCAGTTCATCGCACTGTCGATAAAAATATTTTAACCCGCGGTCACTTTTCTGGGTCTTTCTCCTTTTTAAAAAAAAATTATTCTTCAGCCATAAGGGTCCACCCTAAAATGTTAACCTGTGCTTATAATGAAATTTGGTATATAAGGTGTTTCTTCGTGTCTCCAGGTTTTTTGAATAATTTAACATAATTTTATAGAAGATGAAAATGGATTCGCACAGAGGATTTTAGTATTCCCATATGCTCATTCTCATTTGCACCTGAATGGTTATAATGTTAAAAAAAACATCTTACGCATGTTTTGCTATAACCAAATCGTCATGAGCCAAAAGAAGCCTATCTCGAAACACTCGTTTGTATTCAATATAAAACTTGAAATTAGACCCCGCATAAAAAGTACTCACTATCAGATATAGGGTACACAATTTTTATAAGAAAAATGCCCCAAAAATTGGGTGTAAATTAAAATGATCTATAGATCAACTATTTTTATTAATATTACCAATGCTTTTGGATTAAAAGTTTTTTTTTCGGTTTTCTTTAAATCGAAAATCGTCCCCAAAAACTGTGCGTGGATTAAACTTTTTATAGACAAAATATGTTATTCAGACACTTTTTCAAAATTGTTAACCGTTTGGCCAAATGTAAGGTTTTTGGGTGGGTGTCAGTGGACGGATTTAAAAATTAATACACTTGATCTGCTGGGAGCAATATTTGAATTCTAAATATCGTAGCTGGTGTGGTAGGTTTACCTGGAAAATTCAGTGAGTTCAAAAATTCTGTTGAATAATTTACAGCTTAGTTGGCATCGCAAATCGACCGATTTGTATGATACTAATTCGCCTGTATACGATTGCTGTATCTTGAAGTTCAAACCGTCGAAGTCCAAAATGTTTGCTATCAAAATGGATCTTTCTGCCAGCCACGCATGATTTATGTATTGTGTGCGTACATCGGGGAATGCCTGAGCAATGGCCAATACAATGCCATTATTTGATCGTATTGCGGCGAGAATTAGATTAATGAGAAATGGTTTCCCAGTTCCACTTAGTAAGTACATCCAAAAAAATAATCCACCTTGTCCATCCGAAACGGCCAGCATAATGCGGTCGTTTTTTTAAGGAAAATGCACTCAACAAAAGGGGCGATAGTTAAAATGACCTATAGACGAAATATTCATAGTTTTATTCTCAAAACATTTTCATCGAAAGTTTTTTTTTCGAATTTACTTAAAATGCACCAAAAACAGTTTTCAACGAAAAACGCCTTCAGAAACTTTGTGTTGACGAAATATAGATATTCAGAATGTCTACTTATCTACAAACAACCTTTTTTTTAGTGGCCCATGTCCTTTTACTTGTTTTTGTGTGTTAGAATCCAAAAATATAAAAAAAAAAACAAGTTAATTAAAAAAGTGTATATTTCCACTCCATTGAAGTATGTCTGAATTTCATTTAATGCATCATCGAGTCGTTCAAATTTTATCTCGCAATTATTTCCAATATTTAGAAAAATAATCGATAATACATATATGAGCAGCGATGCACCAAATGTAAACCGATCACACTTTGATGGCATTAACAATTTTTTTTTTACTTTCCACAACAAAGCCGGTTAAATTCAATAGCACGAGTAACTACGAAAACTTGTGTTAAGAAAAAAAGTTGCAATGAATGAAGACAAAAATTTTTTGTAAATTAAATTTTGAATGAATTTTCGACAGATTAAAAATTAATTTTTTAATTTAAGAGAGTGTTTTTTGTACGGATAAAAAATTTTTTTTACGAAAAACACCCTCAGAAAGTGGGAGTGGCAAAAATGTTGTGTTGATAAAATGTAGATAATCAGAATGTCTTAATATCTTGCGCAGTCATTTTCTCAAAATTCCTTACGGTTTAACCAAAAATAACGTTTTTTTCTGAAAATTGGGCACACACGCGGATTTAAACCAAACTTTACGAAAGCCATGCGTGGGCTAGTAGCAAAGATGTGTGAAAGTCTGTTAAAAAACGGTTAATGCGTTTAGGCGTGAATCGGTGACAAACATTTTAAGGCTCAACTTTAATTTCTTTGAATAATGGTTTCATAGATTTTATCTGGGATTAGACGCGCAACCTTATTCTTAATAAGTGAACACATCACACTACACCGCGTCCACCCAAGTAATCTGCGATACAAAGTATTGGTGTCCATTAACGTTACACTTCAGTTATTTACAGGCGAATTATAAACACAAATTTTGGTTTCTCATCCGAATGTCTCCTCTTCTCTGGAACATATTGGTCAACGAGCCTTTAGTAAAGCTAGAAAGAGAAGGATGCAAGGTGATTGCTTTCGGAGATGACGTGGTAAATAATAGTTGTGTCAGGGAAGTACCTTAATACCATTAGAGAACTATTGCAAAATACTCTGTCTGTTACAAAATGTTCTGTATGTACTCTCTAAATGGGCCACCAGATGTGGACTTAGCGCGAGCCTTCAATAAACGAAAAACAAAGTCCTTCACATTGACCCTCTAAAACTTAATTAAGTCTTTCCTTCCGACGATCACCCACCTTGATGTAGCGGATGGACTTGAGTAATTTCTTTGAACCAAAGAGCGAAACCGCAGGCTTATATGGATGGTCACTCCTACGCATTTTGGTAAAAGTCAGAGATGAGGAAATGAAACTAACATCTGAAACTGCATTGCTGAATGGAGTGCCCATTCACTATAGCAAACTCTAGATACCGGGTACTTGTAGTTTTTATCAAATTAGGATGACACCTCTTCCTTTTTACTCTTGGGTTCGAAATAGATAAAACAAAACAAAAGAATAAAGGGACGAAATAAATAGGGCACTCCATACCATATAAAACCGATTCTCAGACAAAACTCTTTAATTGATAATTTTCTTTATTAGTTTTCCATGACTAACTCTTTAATGATACATTCTGTGAGTCCGATTTCCAATTTTCCAATTCGATCACTCTTTCAAGCTTTTTGGCCTGTTTTCCATGAATACCACGAGTTATATTGTTGGTTGATGCGTTGTAGTGGTAATGTGTTCGCTTGTTGAGTGGAAGGTTGCGCGTTCGGTCCCAGCGAAAAATCCATTCAACTTTTATTAAAAAGAAATAAAAAAGGTCGGTTGTTATACCTGAAAGTATGCACCATCTTGAATTTGTTTAAATTTAACGAACACAAGAAATAGTGACTCCACGAAGTTAGTTTGGACACCAACCATGGAGTAAGTCTCCACTACATACAAAAATCTTTCCTATCACATTCTTTCTTCCCTCTTCAACAACGATCCAACTGTGGATCCAACATATAAAGGATATTCATAACCCCTTGAGGTGTAAATTATAAAAAAAAATCCAAAGCTCCAATCGTTTCGGGTCTATCGACAAGAGATTTCACATATTTTGGTGGCCAATTGACTGGACCATTTCTTGAGATGATGTTTTCACCGAAGGTTTCCCTCTGTAAAGCAATTGATTCGTAGTTGTATGGCATGTAGAGGCATCCTCTTGAAGCCATAAGTCACCTATACCTATATCTCGATCCCGTTGTCCTTCGAATTTTTAAAGAAATACGAAACGATGATGGCACCTGTCCATAATAAGCATCAAACATTTTTTTAGATTTCAGTGGTAGCTGTTGGATTATTTTTGGCTGTTCATCTGCCAAATACTCCAATTTTGCTTATTTAAGAAGCCATTTAGCAGAGGTCCATGGCTCAGAGGAATGCGTAGTTGACTGCTAAACCAAAAGCTGAGGGTTCAAGCCCCAGCTTCGGCAGCATTCTTTTTTTTACAAAAATCGCCAGCTTATCTGTGGTCACCTGTGCGATAATATGAGACAATATAAGTCTGTCTCCTCCTCTGTGCCACTTAGGTTTATGTTAAACGGCTTTCCTTCTATGTGTCTATCTTTCTCTCTCTGTTCCATTAATGTCTTGCTCTGTCCCAGCCGATGGCCTTAGTCGCCAGTGCTGTTATGTGTCAGTAGTTCGCTGCATTCATATTCGCAGAACCGTGATGTCAATGTCGATGTCAAAGAAGCTGTTTACCCATAAATGAGCTTCGTCGTCAAAAAACAATTTTTCGATAAAAATAAATGGATCACCTTGGAGCTGTTTCAAGGCCAACAAACCGAAATTAAAGCGTAAACCAAACTCAGTCGGCTTCAATTCTTACAAGAAGTTCATTTTATACGCCACAAAGTACATACGAGATGTTCAAATCTCGAGAACGGCACCGGTGTCTTCAGCTTGAGGTTTAAGATGAAGATTATGACGATTAGGCCATTATGGTCCAAGAAATGGCAATGTATACTTAACAACAATGCTATTAAAAAAGTATTTTATCCCCGATATAATTATTCGAACGAGTACATCGTTACTTAGTTTTATCTTTAAGAGAAATTTTGAATTGTTGGCCAATAACTAAATATCACTACTTTTCACTACTTTTCACAGCATCAACACCTTCACCGAATGATAACGATGATTAACAGTGATATCAACACACGGAATTGCACTCACATTTTCAGGATGGAACATTAAAAATGACTTAATGTTCAGAACTTGAAATTCTGTGATTGAAATGTCGAATGAAAAGCAATATTGTTAACTCCCCAAATTTTTGTAAAAATGGAGAAACTAGAATTCAGGTCCGTTTCAGCTGAAGATAATATTTTTTATGTTGCGTTACCATTCCAAGTTCAAATACACAGCTCGACTAAATAAAAACTTTAGAATCTTTTGGTTATGGCTAAAAAGTTGCTTAGGTCGAAACTGCTTTTTTTTTCGTATGCGCCCGGAGGTGAATAATCCTCATAGGATACCAGTGGTCCGTACCTTTGGTTATGCCTAACTCATATATTTTCGGGCCTGACAATTTCATTAATGTCAGTCAATATATGCCTACGGGCTAAACCTCACCCCTCAGAGAGGCACTATGAGAACCGGCTGCGCGTGCTCATAGTAGTATGGAATTTATTCCTCTCATTTTTTGATTTTTTTTTTTTTTTGTGGTGACTACGACTAAGTATCCTTAACAAGTAGTTTACGCTTCTGTAGTGTTAATCGCGTTTGGTAGGTAGCATTCCAGTGAACGCACCTACTAATACCGTCATTACATGCGGTTTTTCTTTATGGCGCTAGGTCGAACGGTCTTGTTCTTTGTAGCCGGCGCTCAAGGTTTGTCACGTCCAGAGTACGGATTATTTCGTTATTACAATGAGCATACATATATACGAGTACGAAGTTTGCGAGCAAAGTTTGTTGCTTCGTTACTCACGGTAGCAATTCCTAAATCTCTGTGAATATCACTATTCCTAATATACCACGGAGCATTCACTATTGCTCTTAGGGTTTTGTTTTGGAACGTTTGTAGTATAGCAATATTGCTAGGTTTGGTACAACCCCAAAGCTGTATACCGTATGTCCAACAAGGTTTTAGCACTTGCTTATACAGAAGCAGTTTGTTGTATATGCTTCTTCGAGTATCTTCCAAGTAGCCAATACATTTCTCTGAGTCTGATAGCGAGCTCGTCCCGCTTTTTTTACGTGTGGCTTTCACTTAGGCTTTGCGTCTAGAGTCATTCCTAGCTATTTTGCCTCATTTGCGTATGGTATTTGTGCAGAGTTAATGAAAACAGGTAAGTTGTTTGTCTTTTTGTACGTAAAATTGACATGCGTTGACTTGGTCTCGTTAAGTGCAATTCGCCAGGTTTTTTTCCACTCACATACTTTGCTAAGAGCCCGTTGGAGTTTTCCCGTTAATGATTCGACTGACTCATCCATTGCGAGGATAGCCGTATCGTCTGCGAACGTTGCTACGATGGTCCCTTCATCATGTGGTATATCTCTTGTGTAGAGCAAGAATAGGATTGGTCCGAGAACACTTCCCTGTGGAACACCGGCGTGGATTTCTTTGAATTCTGAGTATTCAGTCTCATGTCTAACACGAAACAGTCTGTTTTCAAGGTAGAATTCCTGTATTTTGTATAATTTTGTCGGTAGGGTTGTCCTTAATTTATACCTTAGACCTTCGTGCCATACCTTTCCGAAAGCTTGTGAGACGTCGAGAAAAGCGGCAGAGCAAATCTTTTTCCATTCTAGAGTATTTTCAATTTCAATCGTTATTCGATAAACCTGATCGATTGTGGAATGTTTGACCCGGAAGCCGAATTGATGATCTGGGATCAAGCGTCTTTCTTCAATTACTGGTTTTAGCATCATTTTAGCATCATTTTCTCGAAAACCTTAGATATTATCGGCAGGAGCGAAATGGGTCTATACGATTTCTTATCGTTTGGACTTTCCCCGGTTTCGGAACCATAATGACTTCGGCGACTATAAAAGCCTTGGTACATATAAAAGTCTAAGAGAAGCATTTATAATGTAGAGCAACTTAACTTAACTAAACTGCTTTCTGAATAAGGCAAGCGAATATATCTGAGACTCTAGTAACGTTTGTTCTTGATTGGAAAACCTACCCCAACAGCCAAACGTTGAAATATTTTTGTTTTCATTTAAAATTCACTCAAAATACACACAACAGTTATCCAAAACAAATACAATTTAAGCCATGGAAGCTATATATACATGTTGTTCTAAAAATATACCGCGCCAAGAATCTTCACACCGTCCCATTCTAATTTTGCGCATTTGTAAATTCCTTCGCACATTCCAATCACGATACCAAATTGCGCCATTTCACAAAAGTTGAAAACACAAAGAGCTCCACTCGTCCCCAAGAGTGGATGACAAGCAACGTTTTCCGAGGTGTTTTCATCTTCAGTTTTCTCCTCAGACAAAACATTCTCAAAACGGATGAAAATTCTCTAAAGCAGGGAAATGGAAAATTTCCGACGTTTTAATTTTGTTTTGTGGGAATTTATGTTTGTTTACATTATAGTTTCATCAAGGTTAAGTGGCAGATACATTGATCAATTGCGCAATGTATCGTTCGCGTTTTCAAGTTCGACGATCCCCCCGAAGATTGTGTCAAAATTAAACAAATGTAAGGCACACACAGAACATGACACACTGGACACGTACCATCTATTCTGATTTCATGAGATGAATATTTACATTAAGCTTTGTTGTCACATTTAATTAATTCGGTAATTGAATTGTGCCATTTGGCAAGCAGTACCATCCATCGATTGATTGTGGGAATTTTCGGGCGTGCAGTGTCCTTCGGTGATTGAAATAAATCGAACAATACCGCGACGCGACGAATCGATAACAGAAATGGAAATGGACCTTAAATAGTTTGCTTTGTTTTTGGCAGTGAAACCTTAGTGTGGTCTAAAATTCAATCTGAGGAGAAATAAAATCACGAGACGGAATAAAGTGTATCCAAAAATAGATGTGTTTACAGGTGGTTTGGTTTATATTTGAATGCAGAGAACCATAGATAGGGTACGCCAGTGAATGTATCTGCGTTGACATCTGCGACATAGACAACAGGAATAGATAGTCTTTTATGACTCATTTCTTTGCTGTGGGTATGGTATGCTTAAATGGATGCAAGTAGCTTTATTTTTAGGTACACTAGGGGCTGCAGATACGGGCTGAAAATTGTATTCAGATGTTTCTGCTCGTTAGTTTGTGTGACTTTTGAAAAACAAAGCGATACATCTTTGGTTTCCCTCAGGAATATTTTTATGACTGAAACTCACTTCGGGGGATGACGTTCTAGATCTTCTGAAAAGTAAGGAACATCTTAATTTTTATTGCGGACAATTATATGCCAACCAACACACAAGTGCGATGTACACAATTAATTCTACATGTTGACTAGATATACTCTGAATTCATCAGACCAATGAGGCGGCGAATGGAATTTCGTCAACATTACGAGTGCAACTTTGAAATGCATACTCGACACTTACAATGTATTTCGTTGGCAGCGTTTACTCGTTTGATTGAAGAGATTGAGTTGATTAGGTTGCTGTCACTGATGTTCTGTGAAGAAAGAGTTGCACAAATTTTTCAAAATTATACGAATAGGAATGGGAGGAAATTGTTTTTTGACAAACAAACTTTAAAAGTTGGATCAATTCATAACTCCCTGTGCCAAAGCTGAACACTGAAAATAATTTCTTACATAATTTTTATGAACGGCGTTCATACAGTCAAATTCATTAATTTTGTATGCAGTATTCATGTGGATAATGAAGGTAGGTATGCAGAGGCGGAAGTTCAGCATGAAATCAAGTAGCACTTATGTGCATTTTTGTTACCACGACTCGTGCGACCTTTATTATGATATTGAGGGACATAACATATAAGAGGGACAGCTCCTGGCAATTTCAGTTGGGAAATTTATGATTGTTATGGATGTGATAAAGGTGGTCTCTAGATCCGACCTACGGTGTCTAGAATACGTATAAGATCTTGTATCCTTTTACACTAGATATCGCTAAAATTGTCGAAGAATGGTTGGTTTAATGAAATCAATCTGGCTCATGGTTATGCCCGACATTTGCAGATGAAAAGGGTAGGGTTTCTCTCCATTAGTGTTCCCACAACTGGGGGTTGAATGGGATCCCTAGTTTGGCCACATGGTCTCCTATTGGTCAGTGCCCCGTGACGTAGGTCATTTGTTCTGTTCTTGTCGAAGGAATGCCATATCTTTGTTTTTTTTTCTTTACCGCATACCTATCAGGATATCGACCCTTGCCGCAAATGAGCCATGTAAGGCTGAGCCTTGCCTGGCCAGCTCTTCTGCACAGTCGTTTCCTTCAATGTCACCAGAGAAGTGTAACCCTGAAGCGTTCGCCCAGGTGGGCAAATTCGTTCCGGTATTCCTGTACCAGCTTGGAGGATATTGAAGCCGAGTTGATGACTTTAATGGCTTCTTGACTATCTATGAGTATAGCAATATTTTTAGTTTTTGGTAGCATCACGCCCTATTAGCGTGCAAGCCTTTCGGATAGCTAGTAGTTCCGCTTGGAATATGCTGTCGAATTCCGGTAAGCCGTATGATACTGATATTTTCGGTGATTCCGAGTAGACTCTGAACCCCACACCACAGTTCATCTTCGATCCGTGGGTGTAAATGACCATGTCGAAATCTCTCTGCGTTCCTCTTCCACTGAGCTATTGTAGGAAGAATACATGGAAGCCTTTCTTGAAACTTAGTGTAGATGCTATGTAGTCTGTTGGAAACGTGACAATTCCGTTTGGTGACGAGTCCAGGATATTACGGTGGCCCTGACTACTCAAGTCTTACTACGCTGCAAAGTGCGGTATCTTTATTATGTAGGTCGAGAGGCAAGAGATGCAATAGCACAGTAATTACATCAGTGTGCCCGTGGTGCCTATACTGGCAGTTCTTAGCAGCCTTTTAAATTATGTGTGGTTGTAGCCTTGACTTACCGCGGGCCACCATACTAATCAGCCATATGTGAGAATACAACTGTGAACGTCCACAAGGTTGTCTTTGGTTGAAATCCCGGTTTATTTCCAAAGGTTTTGCTGCAAGCATAGAAGGCAAGACAGCATAGAGGCGGGCCACCATACTAGTCAGCCATATGTGAGAATTGAAAGTACTACAACTGTGAACATCCACAAGGTCGTCTTTGGTTGAAATCCCTGTTTATTTCCAAAGGTTTTGCTGCAAGCATAGAAGGCAAGACAGCATAGAGGCTACCCTTTTGCTAAAAATTTCCTCTATACCCAGCTCGATCAGAGATTCAAGTATAAATCCACTGTGGACGTTGCCGGAAGCACCCTCTATGTCTAAGAAGGAGGCTAGAGTGTATCCTTTAGAGTATATGGATTTTTCGATTGTCGGCACTACCTCGGGGAGGGCCGTTTCCATGGATCTGCCCTAGAGGTAGACGTGTTGTGATTCTCGAAGATTATCCTAGAAAGGTTTGCATATGGATGTCACGCTCAAGGATTTTTGTTACAAAGGAGGTTAGACTGATTGGTCTGAAGTCCTTCTCAGTTTCGTGCCCGCGTTTGCCTACCTTCGGTATAAACACCACTCAAGTGCATCTCCCTGAGTAAAGGGCGTGGTTTAGTATTAAGCAGCTTCTAAAAATTGACGCCAGCCACGGCACTGTTAGGTCTCGCGTTCTCTGTATCATAACTGGAAGCATGCCGTCAGGTCCGGAGGGTTAAACGGAAAGAAGCTGTTAATAGCCCAGAAAATCTTTTCCTCTTAAATTATTGAATTGACATTGCTGTGTGGTGCAGTTTGTACTTGCGAGATCTCCAGGGTTCTGTACAAGTATAACTGCATCCGTGAAAGTGTGTGTTTAAAAGTAGTTCCGGAGTCATCGCGGATGATTCTGTCCACACTCCATCTGACCTTCTCTGAAAAGAAGGGTTGGAGTGTTACTTAGACAGAAGTTTGCTTAGCCTCGCAGGGTCCTTGAGGGTTTCACCATAAACTTAGTCTTACCCTGATTTACTGCTTAACCGAATTTTTCTGGTTCCTTATATTAGCAAACGTGGCTATGACATCATGTTGATGTCAATGATTATTGCACCGATTTATAGAAGATTTCGCCTATGGTGTTGGCCCGGGAATTTGGAACAATCCTCCCAAGAATTATATTGGGAAAGTCAAATGACAGTGCATCGTCATGCCTGAATTCTTTTTTTTTTGTATCGAATGTTTCAATGAGGTCAATTTCGACTCTGATCGAGGAGGGAGAATTTTCCCTTCTCATCCTGCAAAATGCTTTCGTATGAGGCTTTGAAGTTGAAGAATAGGGACATCGATTTGGACTTCTTGGGTTTTTTTCACGATGTGCCAAAGAGTCAAAATTAGATGAGTGCTTAACTTTAATATTATAAGCCCAATTCAATAATCGGCGATCATGTTGTCGGTGATCGGTTTCAGGCGTTCCCATATTACGGCATCTTATAGTCGATATTGAGGTTATTTATGCCTTAGTAGTTCGTTGAGTTCAAAGGGTCTCCTGCTTTGTTCAAGAAACTTAATGTTACTAAAATCTCACAAAGCATTCCATATCTTAACATTTCCATGATGCGAAAAATTTGAATTTTATCGTTCTAAATGTGAATTTTTCATGCACAATTTTTTTTAAAGAATCTTTTACTATACTGCCTGCGTTATAATATGTCGCTAACAGAACAATTACCCCAGACAACGATTTATAAAACGCCGGAAAGCAGCAAAAATTCCATAGCCAACATCTGACACTTTCGTTATTAATTTCATTGTGCCAAATTAATCAGAAACTGCATTAGAGTCGCTGCGAAATTCCCGCCACCGAGCATGGCATGGAATGGAATGCTGCTCACATCACTGAACAACTGCTGTGCGTGCTATACCTGTGGTTTCTCTATTTCTGGACCCAAGAATTCGCCAATCGGTCGAGTTTCATGCTGCGCATCTGAGCACATCTCACTCAAGACCTAGCGTATATATGAATGGCAGGGGTACACGCAGTCCCGCTGTAATGAGTTTTATTGGCCCATAAATTGTCGACGGCTTCCTCGGTAACAAATTGCTTCAAGTGAATCTTTTATGACAGCACTGTCGACTGCGAAACTATCTTTGGTCTTGGCCAAGCCAATGACGAGAGTGCTGCGGGATTCTCAAAGCGAATTAATTGTGGGCGATCATTTTATACACAGAACGGTTTCATTTCACCTCCGACGAGATGCAGATCAAGGAGTTTTAATTTTTTTTTTCTTTTTGCTCTTAATGAAGGAATGTGGTGTAAGTGTAACTATTTGGCTCGATGCCCAATGTGAAGAAAAAAGATTCGAGATTAATTGCAAATTTTTGGAATTCCTCGGAGTAAGTTGGTCCTAGCCGATGAGGGTGGCCGAGGGGATCAAGAGATGGAGAGATGGGTGGTGGTGATTTGCTTTGTCGGCTGGGGTAAATATATTTTTCGAAAACTCCCGACTTTTACAACAACGCAGTGAATTAGCCAAACATTTGTGCGGACCGATTGAAATATACGAGGCATTAGGTTGTTGTAAATTTATGAATTTATCGCGTCGACTGCGGGAATTCCTTAAAGATTTCTTCAACTCTTGCATAGATTTGCAATTTTCTATTCATATGAAATGTTTGTGTAGTTTCATGGGTAAGGAGAGTGACGGGAAGGAAATATTTGTGCAACAAGATTTAAGAATGTACTTGTATGCCAACGTCATTATGGGACTTTTATTCAATGTAGGTTTGCTCTTCGAAAAGGTACTTCCAAATAGGATCGATTTCTTTGAATATTTCAGAGATGATAATGTGAATCAATGACTAGAACACTTTCTTCTGAATAAAACATAAAAATAGTAAATAAGTAATGTGTCCCGTTCTCATACTAATCAGAAAAGTCAAACTTTGTGAGCATTTCTACAGCTACCTAAATGTTTTCAACAAAGTCAGTATGGTCGACCTAAACAAATTTGCTGACAAATTGAATTGCAATTAGAACAAATATCTTGTACGGAAAATGGTTGGGGATGGGTAAGGGTCGGTGAGATAGAAATTATTATGAGAAGAAATGTAATAAAAGGGAAGTTGGGAAAATGTTTTGGTCCGGTTAAAGAATTAGGTAGGTAGAAGCGAAAGCTCAGTCATCAAATTTCAATAGTGGATGAAGCTAAGGTATATAATATTTTGAGAATATGCTGGCAGTGAACACTAAATTTAAGAAAAGAACAATTGGAAGACATACAATTACATTTCAAAGGAGCTTTACTCAGAAGCAAAAAATCTTCTTTGGCCGAACAGACAGAGTATGAAATAGATGTTTCATCTTTCAACAGGGAAAAAGCCCAACTTTTCGATAAATCATACTTTTTTGATTAACTTTTTTCACGAAAGCGAACCTATAACAATTCAGGAAAGTCCTGAGATAATGTTTGCAAATGTTTATTGAAGCCGTTCTTGAATTGTTGCAGATTGTATAACCGTCAAACACCTCGTCTTTAAGTTGTTCTGTATTAAAAATACTTTTGGTATTGTGTTGTTCGTTTCGTTGTTAGAGTTACAGTGCGTTGGAATGCAATCTGTCTAGGGATTATTTCTCTAAAAAGATACACAGACCATCTACACGTCTTCACTTTACCAAAAACATCAACTTTAATGTAAGGGAATAATCTTTTATACTTCACGTCTTTGGATAAGGTCCGGAAAGTTCAGTGTAGCCAAACTCAAAACACGGTAACATTATTCAAGTCGTGGACGTTCCAGCACATTATATAGAAAAAGATGCGGGGCTGCAGTAAAATATCTCTTAATTCTGAAAAAGTAATTTAGTTTGGACGCTGCAGATTTATCAATAGGGGTTACATGTTGTTGTCGTGATACATCTGCCCCAATTATGATGCCTAGCAGATGAACGGATTCTTCTGTTTATCTGCGCTTATCATTTCTTGTAAATATTGTTTACTTCTGTATCTTTGAAATGAATTGGACAAGGTTTTCCTTTTGTTAATGTCTTCGTAAGCAGAGCAGATTTTTTCGCATATCTGCTGGTTTAGGTTCGCCGCTTTTAGATCATCATCTGCAAAACCAAAAATGCTAATATAAGCTGTCCTCCAGTTCATTAATGTGCAGTAGAAAAAGGGTGTAGAGTGAATATTAGTTTCCATAGCCCGTCCACGCGATCGGGACCGAAGAGTTTTCGAAACATTTTCCTCTCGAAACGAGCAAGGATTTCTTCATCCGATTTTGATACGCCCCATGCATGAGTGCCGTAGAGCAGGATAGAATCTTATACAGGATCTACTCAGTAGTTCGAGTGAGGGCGGCTTTACTACTGAATTGAGTTCTTAGCCCGAAGAAACAGCGGTTGGCAAGAGTACTTCTTCGTTCAATTTCTGAAGAGATGTTGTTGTCAGAGTGAATAGCGGAGCCGAGATAGACAAAGTCACGTACTAGCTCAAAGCTATATCTGTCATAATGACGGTCTGTCCAATTCGTCGATCTTGTGTTCCTTTCGTGTTGACAGCATAATACTCAGTCATACCCTCATTTACTGCTAAACCCATTTTTGATATTTCCTTCTTCTACACTAGGAAACGTGGCTATGACATCACGTTGAGTCCTAACAATGATGTCAATATCGTCGTCGTGGTGGGTATCGATTTGGACTTCTTGGGTTTTTTCGAAAATTTTCAAAAATTTGATCGATTGTTCCTGGCCTAAGACCATACTGATAAGGGTTGATCAGATTTTTGGTAAACGGTTTCAGGCGTTCACAAATTACGGCAGATAGGATCTTGAGGCGATGTTGAGGAGACTTATGTATCTGTAGTTGGCGTAGTTTAGATGGTCTCTTTTTTTGTGGATCGGTCAAAAGATGCTGAGGTTCCATTCTTTAGGAATACTTTCTTCCAACCAGATTTGGCTTATGAGTTGGTGAATGTTTCTTATCAAGTCATCTCAGCCGGCTTTATAAACCTCGGCGGGAAGGCCGTCATTTCCGGCAGCCGTATTAAGCTTGAGTTGAGATATTGCTATCCTCACTTCACTCAGGTCGGGTGGTTGGCAGTTTTCGCTGTCGTTGCCAATATTAAATGGTTCGTTCTGCCTGACAGCGGAATGTTGATCGTCATCGCAATGTAACAGTCTGCAGAAGGGGTTCTTCCATATCCTCAGCATCGACTGTGTCTCAACTAAGATATTCTCGACAGGATTTTTCTCCCTTTCTGCAACAAGGCATTTTTTGACATCCAAAATACAGGATGCGTGTCTTTTGTCTATCGCAATGTGAGTAATTTGGTTGACCGTTCGTTGATCTGGAGATCGCCATGTACCCTTATGGATATCGAGGTGAGGAAACCGTGTGCTGGATATGGTGGCATTACGTTCCGTAGCGAAGTCAATTAGCCTCAATCCGTTACTAGGCGTGTTGTCGTGTAGGCTCTGTTTTCCTACAACACTGCTAAAGATGTCTTCTCTTCCTACTTTTGAATTAAGATCTCCTAGTACGATTATAACATCGTACTTCGGTAGTCGCTCATAGGTTTTGTCAAGGATCTCGTAGAAGCAATCCTAAATTTTCGGTTCTCCATTTGCTATGAATAAAATACGTGAGTAGGTGCTATTGGGCATCTACTGGTTCGATTATCTCCTGCTCAAGGTAAGTACCTGATTCATTGTTTGGCATGAAAAGCCGAAGCACGTGCTCCATCAAATTGAGTACCTGCTCCACACTTGTGAGTCTGCTAGATTGGTTTCTCAAAGTGCAAATTGAATCATTTCCTAGGGATTTATTTTGAAAAGAGGGGTGGTGCCCCAACAAATTATAAAAAAATGCGGATTTTCCTTCGTTACATAGGTGAAGGCATTGGAGTACATCAGTCCGTAGTATCAAAAACAATTTCATTTGTAACTGCAGTAATAATAAAAAAATCAAACAATTGGATCAAATTCCCTTGAACGAATGCAGATCTGCAGAGTGAAAGCAAGAATGACAAGAAAAAAACATTTTTCTTCCGCAATAGGTGCAATTTATTGTCCCTTCATCAAACCGGCTGTATCTGGAGATCAATACGTCAGCAGAACACGATTCCAGAGCATTTAATTAATTTATTTTGAATCTTCATCCTACTTACTTACTTGCATATATATTGGGATAGTGAATATATCGCTAAATAGGATGAAACAAGTAGAAAAATGCATTCATACAATATATGAGGTACTAAGTTGTTTGTCGTCGAAATCGCATGTGGGATTTGTAATCATCCTCATCAAAGTCATCAATAGTTTCGACAAAGTGCTTGACCTTATGATGTCACTTCCACACCAATTCAGATTTCAACGAATCACAGCTGGAACTCAAATAATGAGACCAAAGCGTAAGAAAAAAAAGACGCCTAATATAAAAATAATAAATTATTACGAAACACACTTACTGCTTAGTTAATACTTGGTCACAGGTGGCACTATATCGTCACCTGAATGCAATAAGTGGATAACTCGATTTTTTTTAGTTTAGAGATTTCTAAGTTTTCTTTTGCCTTGATTCGATATAAATGTATCGATCTGTTGCCACCCTTTGGGTATAAAAATGATAACTGACCTTTTTTCAATTTTATTATTTTTTTTCTCAGCAAGTTTACTCTTTTACTTTAATCAGAGTCACAGCAAAGAACAAATTTTCCTGATTGCTCAAAAGTTCGGAAAATGAAGGTGACGATATGGTTACACCCTCCAATCACTGGGGTCATAGATCGCAATTCCCTGTGAAAGTTTTACGATATTCTTTATGCAACATCGACAGCATTGTATGTTTTTTAACAACCCAATAAATTCTTTGGCGCCATTGAGTTGAATTCTCCATCGAATATCGCATATATACAACACAGTGGCACCTCAACTGCATACACAGTAGGCAGATGAGTTTTATTTTTTAATTTTATAGTTCTGAAAATAAAATCGACGATTGCGTCTAGACAGGAAGAGGACAGCACACTCAAGGAATGAACACGATGAACTGGCTTATTTGTCATATATCATATATTTGTCATGGCCTTTATCAAGGCCGATCCTATAATATCTACACAGCTATTCTTTCAACTCCACAGCCTTGTTAACGTAACCATTGTCATGAATTTTAAATTGCACCGCTGGTTTGGTAGCTGCCCCAGCACCCATTTGTTCTGGAGTTTTTGCCCAATCTTGTAACTCACCCGATGCGAAGAACCAATAAATGATGCAACCTGCCAAATAAATAGCCGATGTAAGTAAGAAGACAATTTGCCATTCATCTGTTCTCTGAAAAATAGTTTTCAATGTTTATTTCTAAATTTTCTATATGATGCTACTAACCTTATTCCTAACAATATACCCTGTGATGAGTGGACTCACAATTCCAGGAATTGTAGCAAACGTATTACCAATACCCATTATCACACTGGCGTGCTGTGGAGCAATATCTTGATGGTTTATACTGGAATATCGGTAATCCAAACACATAAGTCCACAAAAATTAGATTCTTAAGACTTACCCAAAACCGGACAAAGAGAATGCACCCACTCCAACTGCAATAGTTATGTACACGATACTCCATGTCTGATCTGGAAAGTATGCTGCCAACATCATAAAAACAATCTGCCCCAGGAAAGCACCACAATTGAAGTATCTTCTAACTTGCGTCGTAGTAAGGTATCCCTTGACTTGGATCCAATCTGCAAAATATCCCGAAAAGATCAATAGTAAGCCCGTGGATAGGGATGGCAAAGCCGATAGAATTCCAGACTCTTTTAAATCGAAATTAAGTGTATCTGCAAAAAAAAACAATAATTTACATACATGCTCTTATGTTTAATTTTGTGGTCAACCTTTTAAAAACGTTGGAAGATACGTAAGCAAGGTACAAGCTCCCCAGTTTTCAGCAAAGTGCGCTGCAAAAATTGCGTACACTGGTGGCGAAGTGAAAATTGACTTCCATGGATGCTTGATATTTTTTTGGCTTACAGTTCCCAGTTGCCGTTGAATATATTCTCTTTCTTGCAACGAGCAATGTGAATCCTTTTCCGGGCCCTCTTTTACTATGATCATCCAGGACACAAACCAAATACATCCAACAACTCCAAAGATATAAAACACACTCTCCCAGCCAAATTGAGTAGCGAAAACACTGGAAAGAGCCATCGATACCACAATGCCAGCACAGCATCCACTTATAGATACGGAAGACATTCGACTTCGTTCCAAAGGTGGCGACCAACGTGACCATACAGCATGGATGCAGGGAACCGTCACACCCTAAAGGCAGGTATGGCAATAAAATATTCTGTTATAGGAAAATAGATTAAGCTTACCTCAAAGACTCCTTCAAATATACGCACAGTTACGAGCATGGCCAAACTATGTTTGGCAGCAAATGGCGTGAACAGAGATAGAATTGCAGTGACTCCAGTTCCAATACCGAAGAGCTGGAATGACACCCATTATCAATGATAATTTTAAAAAGATAGGTGGTTGGTACTTTTAACATTAATGGAACCAGTGCAAGAAATCATTACATTCTTGCACTGCTTCAATTATAGTCATGACATTTCTTATCATCAGAGTAGTGTGGTATGTCATGAAGAACCTTATGCCAACTCCACAGACTGTAGATCGCATGAAATTGTAGCTAAGGATATATTTTGTGATATGCAGGCAATCATCAATTGGTAGGCAATGTGATAATAATATGAAACCTTAAGTTTTCATATAGTTGAAGCTGCCGAACTCCGACTCACAGCCTTCCAGTGGAGACGTCTGAGTGTCTAGTTCCTTGACCGTAGATAGGGTCTGAACAACTCACAAGATGGACTCAACGGTGGCGTCTACATTTCAGTTAGGATGGACAAAGTGAATAACCTTATCAGCTGATTCGAAATATTCGCGCAACAGGTCATCTAGTAATCTCAAGACAAAGTCAGGCTCCTTTGACCATAGATGGCGGCGGATGAAAAGCCAAGAGCAGCGCTAAGGCATGAAGTGGATCCTGATGACTCCGTGTGGAATCCAATAAATTGGAACTGGCCCTCCAGGTTGAGGGTTATGGTTTTAGTAAGCTAACCGCCCACGAAAAAAACACTTGTCACCAAGAGCATTGGAAAGGACTTATTGGAGGTTAAAAATAAGAACATTTGACGTGTAGTCAGAGTTTCAACCAATGGCCATTGCCAAGTTAAAGCCAATCAGAGTCTATCCTCGTTCTATAATACCCAAGCCCAACCATAATTGTTGACGATAATGCTAAACGAAAACATTAAACAGAGAGGTGCAGGCAAGAAAACTACAAGCATCCCTTAGATTTTATAAAGCAGATATTACTGCGATCCAGGAAAAACGACCTGAGTGAGTTGAGGATAGCAATATCTAAACTCAAGCTTAATAAGGCTGATGGAAATAACGGCCTTTCACTGAGCTATATAAAACCGGCGAAAACGACTTGGTAAGTAACATACACCAACTCATAAGCCAAATCTGGACGAATGAAAATATGACTGAAGAATGGAACCTCAGCATCGTTTGCCGGTTCCATAAAAAATGAGACCCTCTTAACTGCGCCAACTACAGGGGCATAAGTCTCCTCAACATCGCCTACAAGATCCTATCTGCCGTAATATGTGAACGCCTGAAACCGTTTACCAACAACCTGATCAGCCCTTATCAGTGTGGTTATAGGCCAGGAAAGTCTACAACCGATCAAATTTTCATACTTCGGCAGAGCCTGGAAAAAACCCAATGAGTCCAAATCGATACCCACCACTTATTCATCAATTTCAAAGCCCCATCCGATAGCATTTATAGAGACCAACTATACAAAGTCATTTCTAGATTTGGTATTCCGCCCAAACTCATCCGTTCGTGTAGGATGACGATGGAGAATTCTCGCTGATCCATCAGGGTCGGAAACGACCAAAAGGGTTTTAAGCAAGGCGATGCACTGTCATGTGACTTCTTCAATTTGATTCTTAAGAGGATTGTGCAAAACTACCAAACCAATACAAGAGGCACAATCTTCCAAAAATCGGTACAACTACTAGCATACGTCGACGATATTAACATCATTAACATCATTGACTCAACGCAATATCATAGCCACCTTTGCTAGTACAGAAAAGGAAGCGGCTAAAATGGGTTTAGGAGAAAATGAGGGTAAGACTAAGTATATGCTGTCAACACGAAAGGAACACAACATCGACGAATTGGACAGAACGCCATTATGAAAGATAAAACTTTGAGATAGTACGGGACTTTGTCTTCCTCGGTTCCAACTCCGATAACAACATCTCGTCAGAAATTAATCGAAGAATTACTCTTCTATATTTACTGTTGTACGCTGTTTTTTCCGGCTAAGAAGGCAATTTAGTACTAAAGTCCTCACTCGAATTACTAGGGAGATCCCATATGAGACCCCGATTACCCTAGTCCTGCTCTACGGCGCTGAAGCATGAACAATATCAAAAATGGATGATGAAATCCTTGGTCGAAAATTCTTCGAAAAATCTTCGGTGCCTTTTGCGTTGACGGGCTATAGGTTGTCCTAAACGATGAATATGCTGGCCGTACTTGTTCGTTTGTTCGTTTGCTCGTTTGCACACATTTGGCGATCATTCATTTCTGGTTGGATCTTCATATCGTGATCATGTTCGATAAAGAAACCCAAGCGAAGCGAACATCCAAGATATGATATGGTTAGCTCGCGAACATGGCCACGAGAACATCGAAGCCAACGAACATGAAAAAGTCTAAATTTTTCTCCAACAGCGAGCGGCTCACGAGCCAAACATAGCGAGCACGAGCAGGTTCGTCGAGCATGTTCATCGTTAGGGCTACCTTATGAAGAACAAGAAGCTTCAACGAAGAACTATATTAGCTGTACCGCGACATATTCATAGCCAAAGAACACAAATATAGAGCGAATGTACTCCTACAAGTAGAAACCGACCTTAACTAACTTGAAGTGCGAAAATAGAGACAATTAGCTAGAGATTAAGCTAGTTGGAGAGGCATGTTGATTGAGGCCCAGTTTCATTCCGGACCTTAGCCCCAATTTAGTTAGTAATGGGTGATCCAAGTAGAGATACTTTTTTCAATAGCCTTTTTTGACAGATCACGTGTGAGTCGTGTCATGCTGTCATGTTATTTTTGTTTAGTATTGTTTGGCATTTCATAACGGAAAGACTTACGCGTGAACAACGTTTACAAATTGTTCAACTTTATTATGAAAATTCACGTTCTGTGAGGAATGTGTTTCGTGCACTTCGCTCAACTTATGGTCAACATAATCGGCCTACTGAGCGTACTATTCGCAACACCATCACCGGCCGGTCGATTGGCCACCAAGATCGTGTGATATCACACCGTTAGACTTTTTCCTGTGGGGATATGTAAAGTCAAAAGCTTATGCCGACAAACCCGCTTCGATTCAGGCCTTGGAGAAAAGCATCACGCGTGTCATTCGCCAGTTACCAGTCGAAATGCTCGAACGAGTGATCGAAAATTGGACTCAACGGATGGACCATCTGCGACGTAGCAACGGCCAACATTTGATAGACATAATCTTCAAAAAATAAATGCCAAAGAATGTTCTTTCAAATGAAAATAAACATTCTCCATTAAATTTGAATTTTCTGTTTTTTTTTCTTTAAAAAAAGTAGGGAACCTCGAAATGGATCACAATGTACGTGAATTACTAAGTACATATGTAAATACGTGAATAATATTTAAATAACTCTTCACAAGCCGTTGAAGTCATTATGATTAATCCAACTCCCAAACCTTTATTATAATTCTTGGGAAAGCCCGTTGAATTTATAATTTACTATAATAATAATAATTTACTTACCCGACTTCCACCAATCTTTACAGCTAGTAACCCACCCAAAACTTGAGTCAGAATATACCCATAGAAGAAGGAGCTCAGAATCACACCCTTCTGCTTAGAGTCCCATGGAAACTCTTGCTCATAATATACGCTACCATTGTCTGATACCATTGTGCGGTTTTCAGTCATGGACACAATTGCAACACTCAGGTTCACTCGGAGAGAGAATATATTGAAGAATCCAAAAAATGTCATCATAACCACGATGTAACGACGTTTCTTCCAAAATGCCCATGTCACTGTATCCGAATAGTTCCTGTAAGATACAATTTGCTGAATAATAGTTTTCATAATAAAATCTTTAAGCTTACGAATCAACAGCTTTTTCATCCCTTGGTCCTCCATCGTAATTAGTCATAATAATCGAATGTTTTTAAATAAAATATGCAAGCATTTCTGAAGGGGGAAAAAAATATTATCGCTTAAATTTTTCTGTAAAATGAATTTCGAGGATGCGGTCCTCCACTGTGTGGATCTTTTTATACCCTATCCCATCCCATCCTTAAGGTTAATATCCCTTAAATGTGGGTTTTATGGCAAAGAAATATTAAAATTGAAACCGTCGCAACATATCAGACAGTTTATCAAAATCTTGTATGGTTCGACCAAAAACAATGTTTTTTTCCTGCATGGTATGGAGTATGGTGTACAAATGGTTTTTGTATGAAAACGCCTTTATATTAACAAACCAATTATTTTGCATCAACTTTTTTTTCGAAATGCTTTTTTTTTTTTTTTTTTTTTTTTTTATAATTTACACGTACTCAAGGGGTTATGAATACCCTTTTATATGTTACCATAGTACGAGCGTTAGAGAAGGGGAAGAAAGAGAGGATAGGAAAGATTTTGGATGTAGTGGAGACTTAAACTCCATGGGTGGAGTCCGAACTAGCTTCGGGGAGTCACTTTTTCTTGTGTTCGTTAAATTTGAAGAAATTCAAGATGGTGTGCTTAAAATTTTACCGGAAAACACTTTTTACTGAAGACTCCCCCAAAAAGTGGGCGTGGCAAAAAGCTTTGTAAAACGACTCAGAATCACTAGCTGAGTCGATTAAGCCATGTCTGTCTGTCCGTCCGTCTGTTGGTAAGCGGTTTTTGGGCATCAAACATTTTTTCGAAATATTTTTATTTAAAAAAAAAAAAGTTTTTTACTGAAAACGCCCCCCAAAAAGTGGACGTGGCAAAATTTTTTGTAAAGACGACTCAAAATCGCTAGCTGATTCGATTAAGCCTTGTCTGTCTGTCCGTCCGTCTGTAGGTAACCAGTTTTTGGGCCTTAAATTTTGAGCTAGAATGAAATTTGGTGCATGCGATCCTTGTAGGTGCTGTTCGGCCAAGTGTAAACATTACTGAAATCCGTCTACTGCCACGCCCTTTTTTTTAAGAAAAATCTAATTTTAGGCCAAACCCTTAAAGTTTTTGAAAAAGTGTCTGAACAAGATATCTAGACAACCTTAATGTCTATATTTCGCCTAAACAAAGTTTTTTGCCATGCCCACTTTTTGGGAGCGTATTCAGTAAAGAAAAACGTTTTATTTTGTAAAATTCAAAATATTTCAAAAAAAAAGTGTTGATGTAAAATCATTGATTATGATAATATAAATATTTTTTTTATATATCATTTTAACCCACGCGCACTTTTTATATTTGTTTTCATACAAAAACCATTTCTGTACACTACTTCATATCATAACCAGTCGAAAATCATTGTTTTTTGTCGAACCATTAAAAATTTTGATAAACTATCAGTACAATATGTAATGACAATGACGTTTTCTATATTTGATCGCCATAAAGCCAACATTTTAATTTATTTATTTATTTTAAGGATGGGACAGGATAGGGTACGAAACGATCCGCACAGTGGATTGTAGCCTTCTCATATGTTTAATTGTGGAATTATGACCAAAAATGTGGTTGACCCAGTTCATTATAAATAATTATAAAATATTGTAGATGATTAACCCATTTTCTGAAATAGAACATCTCAATGTCCACATTGTAGCGAAATTTGCATAAAACATAGACCGACAGATTAACGAAAATAAATTAACTCATTGGCTTGATCATTTAAAGCGTCAATATTAGGCTCTGCAAAAGTTTGAAAAAAATCCTTTGATATTAAAACTAAAACAAATATTAGTGTTAATGCGTAGATGAGGAACGAAAATATTCAATTCAATAAATGAAAAATTTTAAAATGACCCATTTAAATGTGAGAATCAACAAGAACAAACTTCTCCCTGTCGATAATTTTTTAACCAAAAACGTACTAAGCCCAGAGAGATTTCGACAGAGAGATTTCGACACTCAATTTTGGATTTCTGGATTTTGATGTATTGAATTTGTAGCCAATCTAATTGCATACTTAAATAAATCACGTGTTCTATTTATGAAGTAATTTTCAGTCCGAAATATCAATCAGTCTGTATTCTATTAAACTATAAAAATGTTATATTCTTATCGAAAAATTCTGAACCTGCATTTACTAAGTAACATACAGTGCGGTTCACATGGTTAGCCGCACCACTGTTCTCTCAATAAATTACAGTTTTTCTGTTTGTTTTTTTCATGAACTACCAAACAATACATTTATTGGAAAGGTTATTAAATTCTCTTCGAAAAAAAAAACTAAATTCAAGATTAGTGAGATACACTTAACGGTTATTTTGATCTATTCCTTCCCACTAGTGCAAAAAAAGCTCAAAAAAATCGGTTCACTTAGTTAGACGCACCTGTTAAAAGTTTTAAAAAGAAGAAGTTGATCGATTGCCATCATTTTTTTGCTTTTTTATTATTATTTTAATTATTTTGCACGATTTCAATACTTTGCACAACCTCCGCGACTTGAAATGACATCAAAAATTCTACTTTTAAGCGATTCATACAATATTTTTAAATAGAATAATGAAATCTTAGACCAGGCTTCTTTAATTGCTGCAATAAGCTCCTCACAGCTTTCATACTGCTTGCCTCCTTCATAAATTTGACGGGTCAGCCATCCCCAAAGGTTTTCAATAATGTTTAGATCAGGTGAGTATGGTGGCCACGGCAACAATTCCACATTTTCACTAGCGAGAAATGCTTTTACAACGTGCGCGTTATGGATCGGAGCAATATCTTGTTGTAACATCCACTGGATTGGTCCAAAAAGCTCTCTTATGGCTGGAAAAGCTGTTTGCGAAAGAGCTTTATAAGACATTCCTGTCATTCTGTGAGACACAAAAACCAACTCAAAGGCACCATAGTATGAAATGGCCCCCCATACCATTACTCCTCCTTTCTTGGAATGGTTGCGATTCAAAAAGCATTCGTCTTTGCGGATATCATGAAAATAAAAATTATACCCATCAGGACCATCTAGGTTGAACTTTTTCTCATCAGAAAACACCACAGTTCTCCAATTTGAAACACTCCCAACCTGAGTATCCCATGCCATATAAAGACGCGCGAATTCCAACCGAAGTTCCTTTCTTGCAGCGTTTAGTGGTGTTTTTTTTTTGTAATTTTTTGAATTTCAAGTGTGGAGCACCTAAAATAGCTCGACGACCCGTGATTTGCTTGCATTTACCCCCGCTAATAGTCTGATTCTCATCGTGGAGTGTGCTGAATTTGAGGCAATTCTTAATATCTTTCGCTTCTCGTGCGGTGTTAAGGCTGTTTTTGTCCTTCCTTTGTTATTTTTTCTATAGGTAGCTGGGTTTGATAAAAAATTTCGAACTGCTTTATCACTTCTTCCTATTTTGCTTGCAATTTTCCGCATAGAAAAACCTTCTGAGTGGTAGGCCTCAATTTTTGCCTTTTCCGCCACCGTCAACATTTTTTTTTTTTACCCATATTCACTTTAAACACTCGGAAAAACTTAAATAACGTTTACTCATTAACAAAATTTAGTTTGCATTACCCAGAATTAAGAAATAACTGTATAAATTCGTGCGTCTAACTAAGTGAACCAATTTTTTGAGCTTTTTTTGCACTAATGGAAAGAAAGAGATCAAAACAACCGTTAAGTATCTCTCACTAATCTTGAATTTAGTTTTTTTTCGAAGAGAATTTAAAAACCTTTCCAATAAATGCATTGTTTGGTAGTTCATGAAAAAACAAGCAGAAAAACTGTAATTCATTGAGAGAAAAATGGTGCGGCTAACCATGTGAACCGTACCGTATCACCATTTTCAGTCAATTCTTAAAGGTGGGTAGAGCTGCAGTATCTTTACCAGACTATTATATTTGTTTATTGTTTATTTGACCGGATAACTCACAAGCCTTCAAACTGAAGCAGAAGTCATCAATTTAGAGCTAAATGTTTCGCGAACAATAATTCAAAACGACGTTAGACCAGCACAAATGTGCATCAACTCAGGAAGTGTTAATTTCACCGATATCATTTTTTTTTAATTTCATAAAGGTTAATTCTTCTGAAAAATATTCCTTGAATACAGAGCCAATTTTTGTTCATCTCTGAAAAATTATCAGCCAAATGACATTATGTTATGACATGACGTTTGCCCAACCTTGTGCAATTTACAGTTGAATTATAAAATACATTCCTGTAATGTACATGTTGAACAGTTACGAAAATATTGTTTAAAGCGAAAACGAAGATGTTTCCAAAATTGTAAAAAAAAAAATCAAATTTCCTGCGCAACAGGTGCGTTAGTACATGTGTGCGTGCGTACTTCTTCCACGATGGCGGGATCTCCGGTTTGATGCCGCATCCGAACGGTGAAGTTGAGATAAGCTATTCTCGAAATTTGATACTACTCGGATGATTTGTCAGGAGGGCCAGTGAAAAATCATTTAGGTGTTCCTACGGCTGGGAATCGAACCCAGACCTTCTGCGCAGCAGTTCATCGCACTTACCATTGCGCTACTGAGACCATCAAAAAATTTAAATGGAGCATTTTATTAAATCGAAACTAAATATTTACACCTTTGGTATTCCCCGTATGGCAAATGTCACACCGACAAACAATAAATCAGCCAACTAATTGTCCAATTGATCAATAGTAATTATTTCACACATTGCAACCTCTTCCACTAACACAGTTACTTAATCACGAAAAATCTAAGACCGGTAATGTGTCAAACAGATACAAATAGCTTCTTACTTGATCTTTTTGCTACTTAAATTATAACTAAACTGAATATATCGATCCTCTTTCCCCTGATCAATACTGGGTTTGGTGCAGTGATGCAGAGTGATCTCGGTTTCAGCAAAATGATAATAAAATTTTAATTAAAATTTAATGGATAAGAAGAAATTAAAATCTATCGTTTCTTCAAATTTGAATTTAATTAAAGAAGAAATGCTATAATCAATTTTAATTGTTTTACATTATCTAATAACAACTGGTAAATGCGGTACAAATTTCCTTCTCCGATGTACTGAGTGTATATGTGCCGAAGTTTCCTAAAAGCTGTCAATGGACCACTTGATCACTAAATGATTAATTATTTAATCACAACAAACCGAAAACCGTTAAATTTTCAATTTTAAACTACACACGTCACACTAAATGCAAATATCTGTGATTATTATTTCACCCGTTAGCTACTAAAGTTGCAACTGAACTGAATTTACCAATCCTCTACCATCTGTGTAATACTGGAAAGTCTGCATCACTGTCTGTTTCTGCAATATTATACCAACAAACCGCACTTTGATTGAATTTTTAATGGGTAAGAAGAAATTAAAATCTAGTGGCTAAACTTGTTTCTTTAAATTTTAATAAAAAAAATAATATATTTTTGGCTCTGCAATATCTAAAAACAGCTGGTAGATGTAGTACAAACTTCTTTCTGAGAAGTTCTGACTGTGTTGAAGCTTCCTTACATATACCTTTAAGCTGTCAATGAACCAGTATCACGTACAAGTAAGTCCAGCAGTCGTCTTTGGAATTATTCGCATGGCTAACTGGTTTGCTTTTTTAGAGGCATAGGTAGCAACTACTTAAAAAAATTCATGTTCATCAATCGATTAAGACAAATGCGAATATTTTGGAATGGCTGCGGTGGTGTAGCCAGGGTGGCTAGGTTCATTTCCATCGTTTCGAAATAATTGAGCTTAAAGTTTTTAAACTGTTACTTTGATTGTACCCTTGATAATACCTGAGGATCAACATAAAGTAGAGATAACTATATGGTTTTCTAAGACTAACGTTTTTATATTATCAAAGTTGTATGTAAGTAAATGTTTTGTCGATTAAAACAAAAAATTCCTGAAAATGTCGTTTAACCCCTTCTACACCAAAGCACTTCAAAATCATGAATAACTACATATATAGACTTTTTTGGAATAAAAAACAATTTTTTTGAGATACAATAATAGATATCGCTAAATACATATCCAATCCCTAACCTTTACTGGAGGTTATAATTTAGGAAATTATTGTCATTTCTTTTTATTATGATAATATTGGTATGGTTCAATTATTAATGGAACAAAATATCGGCCAAATGGCCGCCGCGACCTCGGCGGCACACCTCCATCCGATGATCCGAATTCGATTACGCTGAGGAATAATTAAGGTTCTTTGCCGTTAATGTGCCGAATTATCTCATCCTTTAGCTCTTGAATTGTTGCTGGCTTATCGACGTACACCTTTTCTTTCAAATAACACCAAAGAAAGAAGTCCAACGGTGTCAAATCGCGGCCAATTGACATCACCACCAGCTGACATAACACGGCCATTGAATTTGTCACGAAAAAGAGTAATTGTTTCGTTAGCTGTGTGAAACCACATATCATCGAAATCCATATCTTCCAATTCGGGCCATAAAAAGTTCGTTATCAACTCACGATAGCGAACACCATTCACAGTAACTGCCTGACCGGCCTCATTTTGGAAAAATTAAGGCCCGATGATGCCGCCAGCCCATAAACCGCACCACACAGTCACTCTTTGTGGGTGCATTGGTTTGTCGACAATCACTCTTAGACTATCATTCGCCAAAATGCGGCAATTCTGCTTATTGACGAATCCACTAAGTTAAAAATTTGCCTCACCACTGAAGATGATTTTTTCGAAAATCAATCAAACCGACGCTTGAAATGGTCAAGAGGCTTTAGTTCTTGAGTCAATTGCACCTTGTAAACGTGTAAATGCAAGTCTTTATGCATAATTTTCATCAACGACGAGTGTGAGTGGTGCAATTGTTGGGCACGACGACGAGTAGAGGTGGACGGCTATTTAGCCACACTATCGCGAACAGCAGCAATATTTTCTGCAGTACGATTTGTACGAGCATGCATTGGTATTTTCACATCTTCTACAGACCCGGTTTGCTCAAATTTTTGCAAGATTTTTCCGAGTGTACGCACATTTGGACGATTAAATTCACCGAAAAAATCACGAAGTGTACGCTATGCACTTTGATTTGAACGCCCATTTTCATAATAAACCTTTTTTTATATAATTTACACGTACTCAAGGGGTTATGAATACCCTTTATATGTTACCATAGTACGAGCGTTAGAGAAGGGGAAGAAAGAGAAGATAGGAAAGATTTTGGATGTAGTGGAGACTTAAACTCCATGGGTGGTGTCCGAACTAGCTTCGGGGAGTCACTTTTTCTTCTGTTCGTTAAATTTGAAGAAATTCAAGATGGTGTGCATACTTCTAGGTATTACACCGACCTTTTATTTCTTTTGAATAAAAGTGAAATGGATTTTGGTTGGGATTGAACGCGCAACCTTTCACTCAACAGACGAAGACATTACCACTACACCGCGGCCACCTACAACCTGAATAACTTTAGCGCGGTGCTCGATTGTGTATCTTTCCATGGTTCAAATTGAATTGAGAAATTTCAAATGAAATGAAGAAATAAACTTGACGTTTAGGTGTGGTTCACATTCAACATCGGCCCTCAATTTAACCACCCGTTATATGATCTCAATTTTTTTGAAATCTTATTCTCAGGTTTAAATATCATCGCCAATACTTGTTGATACCACATCTTAATTAAACCCAAAGTATGCTGTTGTGGCGTTAAAAAGTTTTCAATCATATCACGATATCGCTCCCCATTCACAGTTACCGTTACGCCGTTTTTATTTTCAAAGAAGTAAGGTCCAATGATTCCTCCTGACCAAATTGCACACCTAACTTTTAATGGATGCAAAGGTGATCGTTGAATAACTTGAGGGTTTTCCATTGCCCAGAACTGGCTACTCTGTTTATTCACATATCCATCCAAATGAAAATGTGCCTTGTCACTCATTATGATTTTTTCATGAAAATCGGAGTTGTCATGGCTAGCTGTAACATCCTATAGTCATATGTACGGCGGCGTAAATGGTCTTGTGGAAGAAGCTCTTGTGTCAACTGAATCATAAACAAATGCAATTCCTTGTGCAAAGTTATGGCCAAAGTTGGCGTCGAATCGATGTTGATGGATTGTTTTGAACACTTCCTTGGGCTGCAGTAATGTTTTCAGCCGATCTTGCAGTACGTTTTGGTCAATGTGTTGGGCCTATTACCTACAGAGCCTCTTTCTTCGAAATCATTCACTACACGATACTGCGTTCTGTTGGCACGTTGTTTCTCCCAAAAATTTCACGTAACTTACTCATTGTCACAGTAATCGATGATTGATTTTGATAAATGTTCATACAATTAAAACACGTTGGGTTATCGAGTATTTGTCCGTACAAATTTTGCCAAGTGTCTACTTCACCACTGCCAAATATGAGCTGTCAAGACTAATGTTTACCAAAATGGCGGCAAAACAAAGTAGTATACCTTCCCGAGGGACACCCTGTTTAAGCCATAAATGTAAGAATTCATAATATATATGAATTGGTACTTATATTTTATGAAATTTTACATAAAACAAAAGTTTTCACAGTTTATGAATATCGTTTTATGTAATATAAACATTAATTCAAAAAAATGGTGGAAATTTTTCTTAATTTTCCCTTTTTGTTCAGTGTAGATAGCAATATCTAAACTCAAGCTTAACAAGACGGCCGGAAATGATGGGCTTCTCTCCGAGCATAAGCTAAATTAGATCGGATATAAGTAGGCCTTAATAATGGAACCACAGAATCGTTGGCATAAACTACAAAAAAAAGTCTTCTCAACATAACCTACAAGATCCTATATGCTATGCAAACTATATGTTGTGCAAACCGTGTTGTCATGAGATAACCACCCTTGATCGGAATAATCAAAAATGTTAACCGTATTCCATTAAACTTTTCCATTAAACATATCCATCGGTAAACGAGTTGGGTGTAATAAAGCACCTACCTTCCGTACGTTTGCTCTTGAGATTTATGTAATGTCGTTACAAATTCAGAAGTAATGGAAACAATTAAAAAGTAAGTGGCAAACGTATGCCAGAATATGGTCACTTAAGACGAGGAATTACTATTCATGCGTTGCGTATGATACTAGTCATGACATAGCTTGCATTTGTCGACTCCCATTCGAGTTTCACTAACCAACGATTTCCAATGTTGAGTAATGTAATAGACTTATTTTTCCAAACATACTTATTTAGAGGTTAACCGCTAACAGATAACGGTTTTATTTACTTTTCGCTTAGTGGTCTAATCTCGACCATTATTCATATATGCTCCATTGACACAACTAAAACCAGTGGTCACTCCACAGTTATCCAGATATTGCCCTTTTCCGTAGTTGAATCGACGAAGGTTATTTTTAAAGTGACTTTTTCGAAGGTAAACGAATCTGTATATGGTACGAATTGGAACGTCACCACCTAAAATTGGTTCATATAGCCGCATTGTACATTTAAAAAAAAAAACTAGAAAAAACTTTTGATGAAAACATTTTGAAAATTATACTATGAAATGTTCGTCTATATAACATATTAACCCACGTCAACTTTTTGGGAACGTTATTCTAAAAAAAAAATTGTAAATCCGTTCCCATGGAATATCTATAGAAACCCAACTAACAATTATTACTCCATAAGTCAATACAATTTTATTTCCACAAGCAATTGTTTCTGTAGGCCTAATGTAGTACTTCTGCGCGGAGGTTGAACATTTTCGCAGCCCATTGTTTGCATATGCAGAAAATTCGCAATCATAACCTAACTTTTGATGGTATAAGCTCTGTAAGGTTCCGCTTTCGGAGATGTGTGTACATGTACCATACGTTGAGATGTTTCGCACGAAGTTAATCCGAAACATAACTTGTGTAGAACTTACGAAAAGAGGGGTAAAAAAGAAGCGATAAACTACCTGGCACAAGTTCCAGGTTCGATTCCCACTCAAAGAAATACAAACATTTAATTTTCTAATTTTTTTAATTTTTAATTTTAATATTTTTTTTCTCATGGCATGCATTTCACCAAACGGCAGCAATTTTGTTGTCATTTGGATTAAGTAATGGAAAAAATGTGAAAAGATTGGCAGAAGGTGAAAAGATCGGGAAATAGGTAAAAAGATCGAGAACCTGAGAAAAGCTCAGAGGGAGAATAAGTCAACACGATTCAAGTACTTCGTTGTTCTTACTGGTCTTCCATGTTCCAGGGTACAGCTTAGTGGATATCATGTGGGACTTAAAAATGATCTGCAAGAGGGAGCTTTAAACTCGCCGATTCTCTTCAGCATTTACACCAGTCATGTGATAGGTAGTCTTACTCAGGCAACAGCGATGTTATCGCGTACTGAACAGCCCCTACTGCCGACGTCATTCGAACCCTTTTTTTTCAGCGGGACTTCAACAAGATCCAGAGATATTGAGATGAATGGAACTTGAAAATAAACGTCCAAAAATCGCAAACTATCCTGTTTAGGATATTGTTTTCTAGAGCTTCTAGGGATACGAGTAATAACTTGCGAAAACTGGTGATCGGTACACCAAACAGACAGCCACTGGCGAGTAAAAGTGTAGTAAAGTACATAAAGGCATGTAGATGCTGCTCTGGCGAGAGCTAGTTGAGTGTTTGCCCTGACAAGCAGATTGTTTTATAGCAGTCTACTTGACGGCAGGGTACAGGTGATTTGCTACATGGCCTCATCAGGCCATATGTGTGGTTGAACGTAGCCCCATCTCAAATGGAAAAGATACGGGTGTTTGAGAGGTAGTGTTTGAGAAGCTGCCTTGAATTCCCCAGAACACTAGTATCTGACTACATAAAATATTGTTCCAACAAGGTCCTATACAACGGGGCCAACATAAACAGAACAGACAATTTCCTAATGAAACTCATTCGAAACGCAACAGCGATGGCCTAAGGCAATAGTCTCATCTTTGGGCCTTCTTTCCTAATGATGAATATTTTGAAAGTGCGCGCTTTAGCGTCTTCATTCCGCCTGAAGTTTTCCTACATTTGGATAGTCGAGGGCTGATACAGGATAGATCGGCGGTTCCTCTAATCTACAACTTCTTTTGAAGAACTGTAGATAGGCGGCTCCTACTATAGCGCCAGTGGCTAAGCAGGATTGTGTCAGATTAGGACCGTCGGAGTAGTTTGCAACAGGAGAACCTATTGTGGTGGTTAACGTAGTTATCGATAGTTGACTTAACGAAAATTGTATGGCCAACTTACATAGTTTAAGGTTAAGGGTAGCACAAAAAAATAAGTACACGCAAATTAAAAAAAAATGAAATAAAATAAAAATGTTGATGTGGATGCTTTAGTTTTTAAGTTATATATACGTAGTTTTAATTCGTTTTAGTTTAAGTTAGTCCATAAGAAGTTTGAATTAGTCAGTAAGTTTTAAATAAAATAAAATATTAATAAAACTTAAGATACCAAGTTTTTCGAAAATTGTTTCTTGTTCATAAAAACACATTTTTTAAGCAATTTCATTAGATTACAGGCCAAAAGGCATTATAATTTGTTTAATATAGAGCGACTGCATAGTTCCATTAAGTTTGTTAAGAATTTGATAAGTAGGCTAGTTTTTCATGAATTTTTGTCAAGCATGTTAGTTAGTTTTACTATGAAGAACAATAAAATTGAATTAAAAAAAAGCGTGTTGGACTACCGTGTTATTTTTCAACTTCGTCAAGTCTTACAAATATTTTCGGTAACGTTTGTAAATATCTATTTTCGGAAAACCTTTTTGCGAAGTCTATAATTTGCTTCTGTAAAGCGTTTTAAAAGCAAACAAAGTTTTTTCTGCCGCAGATGTTGTTCCATAAGACTTAACACCGTTAATATTGTTAGAGGGGAAAAATCGTTAATGGTGCTTTATAGAAGCGAAATTGTTAGTTGGGAAACGTTTTTTTGTTGAACCCTAAGAGATTTAGATAAACCGTATGAACAAGATTCATTCTCTTTAGCAACGCCCACAATTATTATATAAGGAAAGGATGGTATATGGTATCCAATGATACACACAGCGGATTGTATCCTACTCATATGTTTTTGTTTTTTTTTTAATTAAATTCTTATCGCGAGAATTTTCGATTTTCCTAAGCTAGGAGACCGAGTTTTATATATTTTTTTTTGTCAATGTAAAATTTTCTTCTACTCCCTTCTTTTGGGAAGATACTCATCTTGGACCTGCAGGGTTTCGCAATGTAGCGCCTTGATATATGTCTGTTCTGCAACCTTTTTATTGTTTGCTCTTGCTTTTATTGTTTTACCAATGGTATATTTCCTTCATGATATTTCGATACTTTATCCACTAGGTTAGAAATGCGTTGAAACTTAGGAACACAGCAAAGAGTCCCTCACTTGTTTGTTTCTTGTAGACACGGGCTATCTGCGGTTCTTTGAGACGTCCAACTTGAAGTCTCCTGTTCGATACTATTCGCAGCTTCTTTTCATTGGACAGTCGAGCTTAGAATTCGGCCGCGACGAAAAAATATAATCGAATATTTAAAATTTTGTTTCTTAACACGTCCTAATTGGAGCACCTACAGACGTAATTGATTAAATGTTTGTTTCAAAAACCTATTAATAAACTTGAACTATTGCAACATCTATTACATTCGAAATTAATTTTCTTTTTTCAGTTCTAAAAATACGTTTCACACAGAGGATCGATTGTTTCTCCTGAGGAGATTTGAAAGGCAAGTCAAGGAATAAAGACGATCAAATGGATTTCGTTTTTTTTTGTAATATCACTTTGAAATAAAGGCTTAAAATTAAAAAATAAATACATAACTGTCGTAACACTATATCTTGTCTACAAATCAAGAATTGAAAATTAGTAAAGAAAAATTTGATAATGAACTATTCCTGCATCTCCACAGCCTTATTCACATAACTATTGACTTGCTTTTTAGCTACTTTGCCATCTGCCTCAGCTGCTATTTGCTCCGGAGTTTTTGCCCAATCTTGTAGCTCACCCGATGCGAAGAACCAATAGATTATGCAACCTACTAAATAAATACCCGATGTAAGGAGGAAGACTATTCGCCATTCATCAGTGGTCTAAGAAATGTTAAAATAATTATTTTCTGACATTCTGTACATAGTATTACTTACCTGATTCCTAACAATAAATCCTGTGATAAGTGGACTCACAATTCCAGGAATTGAAGCAAAAGTGTTACCAATACCCATAAGTACACTGGCGTGCTGCGGAGCGATGTCTAGATGATTGACACTAAATATACAAAGAAAATTTATTTATAAGTCCACGGAGTCTACGTTTGAAAACTCACCCAAATCCGGACCAACAGAATGCACCCATCGCAACCGCAAGGGTAATGTACACGACACTCCATGTCTGATTAGGAAGGTATGCTGCAAGCATCATGAAAAAGATCTGCCCCACGAAGGCAATACAATTAAAGTATCTTCTCACTTGCGTCGTAGTTAGATATCCCTTGACTTGAAACCAATCTGCTAGATATCCCGAAAAACTCATCAGTATACCGGTGGATATGAATGGTAAAGCCGACAGCAGCCCGGAATTCTTCAAATCAAAATCAAGCGTATCTGTTTCGAAAAATATAGCTTTTAATAAAACTGGCAATAGATAGTAAACTCTTTGTTGGCAACCTTTTAAGAATGTTGGAAGATACGTAAGTAGGGTATAACCACCCCAGTTTTCACAAAAATGCGCTACAATGATTGCGTACACTGGTGGAGAAGTGAAAATTGACTTCCAAGGATGCTTGATATTTGTTTGTCCTACAGTTCCTAGATGCATAAGAATATGTTCTCTTTCCTTCAGCGAACAGTGGCTATCCTTTTCCGGATCCTCTTTTACAATGATCATCCAGCACACAAACCAAACACAGCCAATTGCACCAAAGATATAAAATACGCTCTCCCATCCAAATTGAGTAGCGAAAATACTAGAAAGAGCCATTGACACCACAATGCCGGCTTGACATCCACTCATAGATATCGAGGACATTCGAGATCGTTCTAGAGGCGGCGCCCATCGTGACCAGACAGCATGGATGCAGGGAACTGTCACACCCTAAATAGAGATATGGTAACAAATTACTCAGTTATAGAACAAATTGTGTATGCTTACCTCAAAGATACCTTCAATGATGCGTACAGCCACGAACATGGCTAAACTATGTTTGGCAGCCCATGGCGCTAACAGAGTAAGAATTGATGTGACACCAATGCCCATTCCAAAGAGCTGTAATGAAAATATATTAAATAATTTAATATCGCAAATTAAACATCAACAAAGCCTTATGACTGAAAATTTATTAGTGGCCAGGCTAATGATTAAAACGTTGGATCTTTGATTCCATTAAAATAGTCCAGAAGCATGGACTTTGGAAGTATCAGCTTCATTTACGAGCATCCCAACTTCGGATTAATTGTTTTTCGTTAACGTAATTGTGAACCAAACAGACAGTATTTGGGATTGTAAAGGTTTGCTAAAGGCATTTCGAACTACTCCACACATGGTCGGCTTGATTTACGCATACCCCATCTTCGGCTCATTTATTTTCCGGCAATGAAAGTGTGAACTAAACAGACACTATTCGGGATTATAAAGCATTTTGAACTCCTTCGCATATAGTCGGATCTTGGTTCAATTCTCTATCTCTATCCATAGTAATGGCATCAACTGACCCATTCGTAGCCGTGATTTTCCTGATATAAGAGTAGTATGGATGTAAGCAACTATTTATGGCATTCCCACTGTTCGTAATTGTGATAAAATTGCAGATCCTTCCACACGTTGATTACCGATAGCTTAAGGTTTTCTGTACACAGCATTATGAAATTAACTTTCTACACGTAGCTCATAAAAAATAAGTTTCTCTCTTGAACCTTAAGAAGGACAATTGACAAGCCCCAATGAATTTATAAATATCTTACCCGACTTCCACCGATTTTTGCAGCGAGAAATCCACCCAATAGCTGTGTCGTAATGTACCCATAGAAGAAGGCGCTCAGAACTAAACCTTTTTGCTTAGAATCCCATGGAAACTCTTGTTCATAATAGACGCTACCATTTTCTGATACCATTGTACGATTTTCTGTCATGGACACAATAGCGACACTTAAGTTCACTCGGAGAGAATAAACGTTAAAGAAACCAAAAAACGCCATCATAACCACGATGTATCGTCGTTTCTTCCAAAATGCCCATGTCACCCCATCCACGTCGTTCCTAAAAAATAAGATTTACTGTTCATATTTTCTAAATAAAATTTGTTAGCTTACGAATCAATTGTTTTGCCTTCCATCGGTTTTAAATCGTAAGTAGTCATATTAGTAAAAAAAATTTTAATATAATTATTTCAATGATTTTTTTTTATTTTGTCTATATCAGCATTTTCTGAAAATAGAAAAACATATATAGCGTTATAGCATTTTGTTTAAGCATAATTTAGAGTAACACTATCTAGTACCTACAGTTGGTCAAAAAAGAAATCGGACACATGCCCATTTCCTACAGAAACCGCAAAATATAACAAAAATAAAATTCAATCAATTGATGTTAATAGATTTTGTGATTGCTTACACTATAAGCTCGTAATACAGATCACCGAAATTTGAATTCACTGGTACATACTTTTTTCAACTGAATTAAACAAAAACTCCATTAAATTTCATCTCAAAAAAGTAATCGGACACTTGAATTTGCAATTAGACAAACGTATCAAAATTTATAATAACAATAAAAATAAATAAATTAGTATTTCGAAGGTAGGACTTTGCTCTTTTTTACCGCATTCAACCTATTTGGCATTGATTGGACCAATTTTTCACAGTAAGAAGCTGGGATTTTGTCCCATTCCGATTTTAGATCAACCTCTAAGTCCTTTTTGCTTGAGATGGAGTAGTTTTTAAGTTGATTCTCCAGATAGCTCCACACGTGTTCTATCACATTTAGGTCTGGTGATTGTGGAGGGGTTTCGAGCACATTTGGACAATTAAACAGGAGCCACATCCTAGTGTTATGTGCTTTGTGCTTGGGGTCGTTGACCTGGTAAAAATAATATCTGTTGCTAATTCCCAATTTTTGAGCACTTTGACTCAAATTATTTTTTAAAATTTGTATGTATTTGAACTGATCTATGTTCCCATTGATAAACACAAGATTTCCAAACCATAACTGACCCACCACCATGTTTCACAGTTGGTCGTAGATTCTTCTCCCTGAGCTCTTCGTTTGGTTTTCTCCATACATATGTTTGTCCATCAGACCGAAATAAATTAAATTTACTCTCGTCTGAGAACAAAACACATTTCCAAAATGAAAAATCTTTGCTCTGATGATGCCTAGCGAATTCCAGTCTTTTTATTCGGTTCCGCTTGCTGATAAACGGCTTCTTTCTGGCGACCCTTCCATGGAAATTGTTTTTTCGTAAAACGATTCTTACTGTTTCCGGATGAACCTCTTTCTGCAAAAAATTTTTTACCTCTGCAGTCAACTTTGGTGCACTTAATTGTGGATTCTTCTTGACTTGCTTTACAATCCAACGCTCATTCGCCTCAGTCAATTTCTTAGGCCTTCCAGATTTTGGTAAATTTTCAATTGTTTCATTTGTTTTATACCGTTATTATTTTATCACCAACTGTAGAGCGACTTCTTTTTACTATTTCCGCAATATTCCGTACAGATTTTCCTTCTTCAAAATGTTTTATCACAATTTCTCGCACTTGAATTGTTGTGTAACCACGTTGTCTATCCATCTTGACTTTCTTTTGCGAATGGAATGTTTTTTTTTGTTTTTAAATAACATTACAAAAGTGTAACGGGATATTATGAATAAAATACAAATTTTGTTTGGCCACTAAAAATTAGATGAGAGAGCAGTATTGCCAAGTGTCCGATTTCTTTTTTGAGGTAAAAAATGAGTGTTTAAACAAATAATTATTAATAAGCTGTTTAATTTAGATGGATACATATTTATTTGCTATGGATTCGAAGAAAGAGATCACGGATTTAAAAAAAAAGAACTAACATGAACACCATGACTGTTCTATTTATCGTTACTTAGCGTGAAGAAAGGGCAACAGCTGGTAACCGATTTCTTTTTTGATCCACAATATGTAATTTAGATTTTCCGACATTGAATTGATTTTTTTTTTCAAACTTTACATGAACTTTACTGTTTTTTTTAAGAAAATTTTTTTCAAAAATTTCAAATGTTTTATAATAGAAAACAATATTGTTCTATAAAATCATAAATATACCTCTATATTTTTTTTAATTTTAAAAAATGGTTAAATAATGTTTAAAGGGATGAGCCATTTTTCTAATTTAAACTCATGGGCCTAGCACTAAATGTGCATCCTAAAATTAATAATTACCAAACGCTAAGATAACGCTATGGATGTGAATACTGTAAGACGTTGGTATTATATTAAAGAAGGGTTTGCCTGGTGAAAATCCACAAACAAGGTTGAGTTAGGTTACAGTGGCTGCCAGCGATTCGCCAGCTCACTTAGACCAGTTTTTTGGCCATTATGATACCCCATAGATTACGTCTACTCTCCTTTTCATACTTTTAAGAAAACCAATCTGCAACGGAGGAGACTTCTTACTTCCGTTCTTGACAAATCACTGAAATTTTGAAAAGATGAAGCTTCTTTTTGTTACAAAGAAGATGAAGTATTGTTTCTTTTTTCTCCATCGATACAGTCACGGCATAAATTTGATTTGTCTCTACACAAGTTGTTGTTGTAATTTCCCAACAGAAATTGATAGGAGCTGTCTCCCTTAAGAGTTAGAATCGTTGTTACACCTAAGTCACCCACTACCACACTTCATAAATAGTTTGAATAATGGCCTAGCCTTTCTGTGCAGAGATGACACCTATGGTGGCGGGAATATGTGGTCTAGCGAGCGGAATCAGTCCATTAGTCATCAACATAAGTCCTAAATCCAGCTTTGGACAAATCATCTGAGATTTGATTTGATGTTAGTATTTTGCAAAAATTAGCAGAAATTTAGGGTTGTTGTTGAGTTTGTCGAAACTATATCCAGTGATTTGATGGCCGCTTGGCTTTTCGAGAAGATGTTAACATCCTTGTAAAATATTATCTTTCAGCCAAGACAAAGTTTTTTTGATCGCCATGAGCAACGCCTGGAACAAGCTACAATGATCCGGAGGTCGGAAAGAAAGACTAAAATTTATCATGTCGGAGAAGGTACCAGCACCCACTCCATCATTTATTTTGGAGCCATCGGTATTAAATTGGATCGAGTCATTTTGCACAGGTTTGATACTTTCCGACATTGATCTGTTCTGGAATATTACCTGGAAATGCTTGTTAAAATGTAACCTGGTAAGGGTGATGGGTGGGTGTTGTGGAAAGAAAGTAGACTCCGATTGACTTTATCTTGCACAGTGGGCGAGTGTTGATAACAAGACGAAAAACAGCAACACTAAAAGCAGCCAGATCAGAATGACACGAAATTAATACCCGGCCTGTTATCCAAGGCGAACCTAGACAAGCTGCTTTGACATATTCGGACAACAGATTGTCTAGGAATTTCAAGTGATGAACGAAAAGGCCAACTGCAGCGCTCAATCGCGTTGTGGATACTGATGGCCCTGTGCCCTAGGGGTATCTAATAAATTTAAACTTGCCCTTCATGTTGGTGGTTGTGCTTTGTATACTATATGTTACGAAGCAGGTAACAGCCTAGGAAAGGACTGATTTTATTGTTGACGACCCTGATAAACGAAATAAGGAAAATGAAATTCGTATCTGCACTTGAAATGTGAAAACATTAAACAGGAGAGATGCAATCGAATCGAAAAACTAGCGGAAGCCCTAAACTGCTGCAACGCAGACATTACTGCCATCCAGGAAATACGATGGGATGGACCGGGCAAAAAGAGGATGAAAAACTGTGACATCTACTACGGACCGTGTTATAGTGAGCAGAAACAGTGACTATTCGGATGCGGATTTGTTATACTTAGGCAAGAAGTCTTAAGTTTCCAAGACATTAGCGAACGCATTGTAAGAATCCGCATCAAGGCCAATTTCGGCAACATAGCCTTATATGCGCTTACGCCCCAACGGAGGAAAAAGATGATATAGCTAAGGATTGCTTCTATGAGCTGCTTGACAAAACCTTTGGGCGACTACCGATGTACGATGTTAAAACCGAGCTGGGAGATTTTAACGCAAAGGTAGGAAGAGAAGACATCTTTAGCAGTATAGTCGGAAAACATAGCCTACACGACAACATGTCTGGTAACGGACTATTTGACTTCGTTACGGTATGAAATACCACTACAGCCAGCACACGGTTTCCTCACCTCGATATTCGTTAGGGGACATGGCAGTCTCCAGATCAAGGAACGGTCAACCAAATCATCACGTTGCGATAGACAAGAGACACGCATCCAGTGTTTTGGATGTCCGAACATTCCGAGGAGCTAAAATCGACTCGGACCACTACCTTGTTGCAGACAAGGTAAGAATGTGGACGTCCCTCACGCCACAACAATCCAGAAATACTGTGAAAAAAATTGATTTTAAAAGACTGCAATGGCAAGAGACCGCCAAGGCCTTCGCGAAGCGCGTATCTCTTAACTTATCGATTAAAAGAATACCACCAGCATCCATTATGGCCAACAAGCCATAAGATCACCCGCAACTGATGTGCGAGATTTCTCTCGATGCTGAGTATATGGAAGAACCACTTCTGTAGACTGCTAAACTCGATGACGAACAACATTCCGCTGTCAGTTAGAATGAACCATTCAACGCCAGCGAAAACTGCCAACCGCCCGAACTGAGTGAAGTATGGATAGCAATATCTAAACTCAAGCTTATTAAGGCTGCTGGAAATGACGGCCTTCCCGCTGAGCTTTATAAAGCCAGAAATCGTTTACCAATAACCTGATCGGCCCTTATCAGTTTCCTGGCCTTTATCACTTACCTTGCCTAAAACCATTAAGGCCAGGAAAGTCCACATCCGATCAAATTTTCACACTTCGGCAGATCCTGCAGAAAACCCGAGTAGCCCAAATCGATACCCACCATTTATTCATTGATTTCAAAGCCACACACGACAGCATTTACAGAGACGAACTATACAGAGCCATGTCTAGTTTTGGTATACCGCCCAAACTTGTCCGTTTGTGTAGGATGATGATGGAAAATTCTCACTGCTCCATAATTTGGAAACGACCTCTTAAGAGGATTGTGCAAAACTCCCGAGCCAACACCAGGAGCACAATTTTCCAAAAATCGGTGCAACTACTATAATACGACGACGATATTGACATCATTGGTAGGACTCAACGTGATGTCATAGCCACGTTTGCTAGTATAGAGAAGGAAGCGGCAAAAATGGGCTTAGTAGTAAATGAGGGTAAGAATAAGTATATGCTGTCAACACGAAGGACACACAATAATTGGAGATGCATGTCGGTGGAGGCCCAGGTTTATTCCGGCTTGTAGCGCCACTTAAGTCAGTAGTGAAGGTGTAGTCGGTGTTTTCAGGAATATTTAAATGTTCGTTTAGAATTTTTCAGTTGCCAGTTTGCATGCAGCTCATAGAGACGCTGTTTTCTGTACCTTGGCAAGTTGGCTAGTTATTGCTGTTGAAAGCTATCTCTAGCGTAAATACTACTACTCCATAAAGATGTATCAGTCTTGTAACCGACATATAAATATAATGTATTCCGAGATTACGAGGTTGCATTCCCCATTTCATGCCTATTGCATTCTTTACTTTTTCTGTTCTTGAAAATATATAACAAAGATATAAAGGACAACATGTGCTGGCACGACTAATGCAATTAAGACCATATAAATAATAGGGATGGAAACCATTCTCAACTATTTACCTCTAGGTCTTTTCATCCAAGAAACAGAGCAACTTAAAGCGCTCTGTGAATATGTCAGCAAAGAGCTTAAATATCTGCTGTCGAAGTTAAACCAGTGCTGGAGTCGGCTGTATCCCCACAGTCAGTGGCAAACGGCAAAAATGTGACCTTAAATCACAGCTGGAGCAGCAAAAACTGGTTGTCCCCATTGATAAATGAGCAATGGCCTAGGGATTAAAGCGATTACTAAGCACGGTGTTTCTGATTCAAACATGAATGTAACAATAGCTAGATTTATGAATCACCCGTCATCAGAATCTTCTCAAATTTACTATTGGGAAACGGCGGCGATAAACTGGAGGTAACATTAATTGTTGCAAACATATAACTATAAATATAAAAATTTAGTACAAATTGATCAAATGAATGCTTTTAGTGAAATGTTTAAATAAACAAAGCATACAAATCTATTATGGCGTGAAAAAAATAAACAAAAACCAACCAAGGTGCACAGCAAGTGTCCGCGGAGTAAAAAAGTTACATAGTGAGATAAACTAATAAAAAAATTAATAAAATAAATCAAAAATAAAACAATTAGCGTACATCAAAGCGAAAATTAAAATAGACACTCAACAACAACAAAAAAATTAATAAAAGACAAATTGATCCTTCGTCACGATCTGACGTTAATATATCAAATAATATCGAAGAAAAGACCGCTAATCGTGATAACGGATATGGCTGAAGTATGGATAAGCGAAGAACTGGAAATGACAATTAAGAAACAAAACAATGTGAACGGTAAAATATGTAAAAGTGCCCAAAATCAATAATAGAGGTGTGTATGGTGCAATTGTAGAATTAGAGATGTGCAGCTACTCAACTGATCGAAAATCGAAATATTAATATCGAATGGAAAATATTTCGTTTCAAATACATCCACATACATAGATTGATGCTACAATTGTTGTTGTTATCATCATATTGCGAAAAACTTGAAAACGGCTCTAAGGATTTTTACATTAACTTTGAAGTGGCATTTAGTAGTTAGTTACAACAAAAAAGCATACCCAGTTTTTATTTCGATAAAATCCAAACAACAGATTTTTGGATTTAGGCCAGGAAAATTATTAGGTTCTCGCAAACTATTTGATTAAACTGAATCAAATTTTAATGTGGCAATTCCACACAATTATTTTTGACTCAACAATCCTTTAACGGAATTTCCTGTTTGGCAAATAATGAAAAATCTTTATAAATTACATCACCAGTTTCATCCAAATTCCATAATAACATAACATTTAAAGAGCACAATGCCCAAACACTTAATAAAATCAATATTGCTATAAAGATGCTTTATCCCTTTATAAATCGAAAATCAAAACTGTCAAATGATAATAAAATAATTTTACACAAAGTTATTTTCCAAGCTATTTTTCTGTACGGGTGTCAAGTTTGGGGTAGTTGTGCTAAATGTCACATCAAAAAATTACAAATATCCCAAAATAAAATTTTAAAAATGATGTTGAATCTCCCCTGGCATCACTCAACTTCGGACCTACATATAAGGGCAAATGTTGAATTGATCTCTAATAGAATCCGAAAACTTAATAACACATTTATGATCAGATGTGACTTCCCTGAAAACCCTCTAATAAATCAATTAAATGTTGTGTAACATGCTGTTAATCTATGTTTGTTTTCTTTTGCAATAAAAAACAAAATTAATTGTTAATTTATTTTTTGTATCTAGATGTTAATTTATATTTAATTTATTTTTGTATCTCTATATTAATTTATATTTAATTTATTTTTGTAAATATATGTTAATTTAATTATAATTTATATTTTTTTTTTAATTATGTTCTTAAAATTATTTATTTTTTGTTTCATTTAAATTTGATTTTTATTAATTTATTACTAACTGTTCTAATTTATTTATTTTTATTTGTATATACTTTTGTTAATCTATTTGTTAGTTTTCCGTTAATTTATAACTTATTTGTTTATTTGTTTATTTATTTAATTGTTAATTTATTTATTTAATTCAAAAATAATTTACATTATTGTATTTATATTGTAGGCATATTTTTTTTTCTAGTTTTAAGTAATTATATTCATTTTATTAGTTAAAATTCTATTGTTTATTATTTATTACATATTTTTGTTTATATTTTTTTTATTATTATTATTTTATTTAATTTTTTTTTTTGTAATTTGAGGTTTTTGCTTTCGTTGTTTTCCTCACAAAAATGTTTATATAATTATTAATAAATAAAATTCATAAATATATATTAATTTTTCAGTAGAAAGATATTTATTCAAATCATATCTCTGTATTTGTAAATTGTGCGATAACACATTGTATATCATGAACGAAATAAAATATTCTCTCTAAAAAAAAAAATAATAATTCACATCTCATAGTTCCTCTCTTATAGTTCCTCATAGTTTTTATATTTTAAGTCTTAACATGAAAAACTAAAATGGATGTAAAGGCTTTCTGTAATTCGGCCAAAATAATGAAATTCGTCAAATTATCACATCTCCATACCCCTATGGGATAGGGTTTACAACATGGAGAAGTAATTAAGATATTCATCAAAGTAATAGATGTCCGATAATATTCCTTAAAAGACATCCATCACTGTCATTCCGTCAACCGACTGGGACGTCTATAGCTCGTGCTAAAGGATTTTCCAAGGAAAATGTGGCTATTTTCTTCGACCTTCTAGAAACAGAAATAAAAACCTACAACTTTTTTCCAAACAAAGTATATAATGTCGATGAAACGGGACTTTCGGTTGTCCCAGCAAAAATGCCAAAAGTCTTAGCTATGAAAGGTCGAAAGCAGATGGGAGCACTCACTTCAGCTGAAAGAGGATCTCTTATAACCTCAATAAATAAAGAAATAAAAAAAAAAAAAAATAATAATAATAATAATAAAAAAAAAAAATAAAGAAGATGCTAAATGCATTTATTGCTCTAGTCTGTTTTCTGAAGACAAGGGAGGAGAACAATGGGTTCAATGTGTCGTATGTACCATGTGGGCACATGAAGATTGTTCAGGAAACGAAAACAAATATTTCATTTGCGATTTTTGCTCTGCATAGTAAGTTGTTTTAATTATGGACCACCCTGGTCCATATTCAACACAAGGTGGTAATAGCAGCACTTTTTTTAAAAGCGTTAAAATTACTTTCTTTAGTTTTTTATTTATTTATTTTTTCTTAGGTTGTTTTTTATGTTTATGTGTTTGAAGACTGATAACAAAATAATTTATTTATCTATTAAAAATAAAACAAAATGAATTAACGTAACACTGGCTGTTTTATTTATAAAAAAGTTAAGGGTGGGCCATATTTGGGACACTAACTCTACTATTGGTTTTTTTTTGGTCTTGCGATGAATAAAAATAATTTAAATCAAATGTTTCGCAAATCAACAGGAACAAAAAAAGAAGAAGTATATTTAAAATTAAGCAAAAATGTGTACATAAACACAAGTCAAATTCACTTTCATTTAAAACTAGTGGTGGGTGCACGACTGGGTCGTACGCAACTTTCTCTTTCACAGCGAGTTAATTTGACGTTCTTAACAATTTTGCCCAAATACAAAATAATATTTATTTCGATTACTGATGCTAGAATGGTATAAATGATACCGAAAAGAGATTATACGAAGGTTTATTCGGTTATTGAAAGTAATCGGTGTTCATGAAAACTCATGAAATCAGTAATAGTAGTATTCGAATTAAATTTCATTCAATTTGGCTAAATAGATTGCGAGAAATTGACAATTTTCTTTATTTGGCCTATATGCATAAGTCCGTTATATGGATTTTCTCGAGAAAACTGGCTATGCAGTTTTGTTGGAACTAATATGCTTATATCATATAAGAAGTTTAATCAAAATTGTTACAGCCGTTTTTGAGCAAATCAAGGTTGTGTATGATTTTTATATGGCAGGTACCAGTAATAACATGACTAAAAGCACATAAAAAAAAGGTCCTAGAATTATGACCAAAAAAACGCTGGATACGAAGCTTGAAGAAAATCAGTCAAGTCGTTTAGGCTGGAAAGACTTGTACCGACAGACGGACCGACGGACGGATTTCCAAAAACCACTTTTTTGATTTTCAAGAAAACAATATCTTTCTCTTTATAGGAGAAAGTTAAAAAGAGTTACGTATATATGTAGTAACTAATACGATTTCACTGAAATTCAAAGCAACTTATTTGCAATTTAACCAAAATGATGCTCTCACTAAGTTTTTACAAAACATTCGACTGCTGGCTATCTATGAATTAACTAAAATCAAATAGTCAATTATTAATGTACTGATAAAGAAGTTGTACCCTTTTGTAAATTAAGAAAGAAAAATAAAACAACATTTGAAAGAAAGTCAAATTAATTTTAAATACACAATTTTTCAATTGCACCCTTTTCGTTCGTTTTCTTTCTGTATTTTGGCTATTTCAAAGGTAAGTTAGTGAATTGTGAAAACTGCGTGCGATTTATAAAAAGTTATGATCATTTACAGTTCGATATTTGTTACGATGCTTATCCGGTGCACTGGAAAACGGCGGTGGTACATCCTATCCCCAAAAAGGGCAAGGACAAAACAAACCCAGCTAATCTTCGGTCAATAAGCCTTCTGCCGAATGTAAGCAAGGTATTTGAGAAAATAGTCAATAGGGCTCTGCTTAAGTGGGTCGAGGAAAATAAAATTATTCCGGAAAATCAGTTTGGTTTTCGAGCGAGGCATGACACCATTCATGCCGCATCGAAACTAGTGTCCGACATTCAATGGAATAAGTCCAAAAAACAGTGCACAGGGGCCTGTCTGGTTGACTTTGAGAAGGCCTTCGACACCGTATGGTTAGAGGGGCTTTTCTACAAGCTGACCAGACTGGGCATGCGTAAACCCATGCTATATATGATTTATGAAATGCTTATGGGAAAGAAGTTCGTTGTCAAATGTGGCAATGTAACTTCGAGTAAAGTCTTTGAAATTAAAAACGGTTTACAACAGGGGGCGGTTAACTCCCCGATATTGTTTAACATTTATACAAGTGATCTTGTTGGTTCCCTCAGTCACGCTATAGCGTGACATAATGCATAAATGCTTGCTGGACCCAATGACGCAATCGGGATGGCAAACCCTCGGGGCATATGCAACGAGTGCTTGCCACCCCGATTATAACTAAGTTAGGTTTAAGTAGTTATGTAGTCTTAAGTAGTGTTAGTTAGGTTTAACTAGTATTAAGTAGTTTAAGTTAGTTTTAGTCTAGATTAAGTTTTTATATAAAACAAAAAAAAAATGGTTACTGTTCAAAGTTTTAATTTTTTCTTTGAAAAATCAATTAAATGTCTTTATATTAACAATAAGAAACAAATGACAAATTTAGGCTGAAAAGCAAAAGAAAAATGTTAGTTATAAGCTTACAGCGCCCGCTATGGGCCGATAAGTTAGATTAAGTAAACCAGTTATTGATAAGTTAGATTTAAGCATTTTTGTCTAGTATTAAGTTAATATTTTAAGTAAATAAAAAATGAATTAAAAAGTAAAAAAAAAAATTTATTACGATGCCAAAAAGAGGTCATGGTAACATTGGTCGGCGTTCACAGAATGCATCACGACACCGAAATGTCATAGCACGTCAAACGGAAGAGGAACTCTTTTCTGTTGGCGGGCGACTTCAGACAAACACTTCCCGTGATACCGAAATCAACAGCGGCGGATGAATTAAATGCATGTCTGAAGTCATCGAATTTGTGGCGATACGTGAAAACCATTTCGTTGAGTATGAACATGCGAGTGATTCTGCAACAGGATAGAACCGCAGAAGTTTTCTCTAAAGAACTGCTAAAAATCGGAAATGGACAAATTCCGGTTGAAACTTCAAGTGGTTTAATATCCATTCCACCTGTCATTTGTCAATTCACCTTAACGAAAGATGAACTCATTACTAATGTATACCCGAACATTGGTCAAAATTATCGTAACTACGATTGGTTGAGCGCACGCGCAATTTTAGCAGCGAAAAATATTGATGTCAATGACTTGAATTGGACGATTCAAAATCAAATTCCGGGAGAGCTGCGTTCATACAAATCGATCGATCGCGTTGGAAACGAAGACGATGTCGTCAATTATCCAGTGGAATTCCTAAACTATTTGGATTTGCCTGGCATTCCGCCTCATCATTTGCGTCTTAAAGTTGGATCTGTCGTCATTATGCTAAGAAATCTTCATGCCCCGAAACTGTGCAATGAAACCCGACTGATTTTCATGAAGCTAATGAGCAATGTGATAGTGCAAGGATTTTGAAAGGGCCGTTCAAAGGAGAAGAATGCCTAATGCCGCGAATTTCCTTGAGTTCAACCGATTTGGCATTCCAATTCAAACGTATTCAGTTCCCAGTGAAACTTGCATTTGCGATGACAATAAACAAGTCACAAGGGCAGTCGCTGGAAGTGTGCGGCATAAATCTGGAAATATCATGTTTTTCACACGGCCAGTTATATGTGGCAAGTTCCCGAGTAGGGAAACCATCCTCACTCTTCATTTACGCTCCGGAGCAGAAAACAAAAAATGTAGTGTATCGTGCAGCCTTAAATTGAGTCATTAATATATTCTTTGTTTTAGATTTCAATAAATCTAATAGACTTTAAAGAAATTAATACTTGATTTTATTATATTTTCGCCAAATATTGGCCGGGACGAAGTCATCTGTTAATTATCGCTAAATTTCGATAAAAGAAACAAATTTCAAGTGGAATCGTGAGTGCTTGAAATTAATTCAGTCAAAAAATATATTTTGGGCAAAACGAAGTTTGCCGGGTCAGCTAGTATTCTATATTTATATACCTAGCTAAGCTATATAAATGTCACAGTTGACATTTATATTGTAAGCAAACAAACAAAGTGCAAAGTAAATTGAAATAATTCTAAATCGTTTAAATTTAATTTAGACCGTGTGTCAGCTGCGTTAAGATTTTATTCAATGGATTATTTTTGACATTAGTGTGGTGAATAGAGACTTCAAAATGCTAACCTGTTCATTGTTCAATAGCTCGCTGAAATTAATCTAGAGGCTAATTTTTGACATTTGGTATATCTACCTACTGAAGAGTGAGAGAAAAGAAAAGCACACTCGTGGATTAATCGTCAATACCACTGTTCACAAGTGATAGGAAAATAGCACGTCATGCAAATTATAAAATAAAATGTAAAAACATGTCTTTTAACAAGAAAATGTAAATAACGTTTTAAAAACTAAAAATGTGTTTTTTTGAAAATGGGTGGTTACAAAAATGGAACGATTTCATTAATCTCGCTATATTTTATATGCGACATATACTTAACTTGAACAGAGTAGAACGAATAACTTTAATCATGTACATACAGTGCGGTTCACATGGTTAGCCGCACCATTTTTCTCTCAATAAATTACAGTTTTTCTATTTGTTTTTTCATGAACTACCAAACAATGCATTTATTGGAAAGGTTATTAAATTCTCTTCGAAAAAAAACTAAATTCAAGATTAGTGAGATACACTTAACGGTTGTTTTGATCTCTTCCTTCCCACTAGTGCAAAAAAAGCTAAAAAAAATCGGTTCACTTAGTTAGACGCACCTGTTAAAAGTTTGAAAAAGAAGAAGTTGATCGATTGCCATCATTTTTTTTTTGCTTTTTTTATTATTATTTTAATTATTTTGCATGAATTCAATACTTTGTACAACCTCCGCGACTTGAAATGACATCAAAAATTCTACTTTTAAGCGATTCATACAATATTTTTAAATAGAATAATGAAATCTTAGACCAGGCTTCTTTAATTGCTGCAATAAGCTCCTCACAGCTTTCATACTGCTTGCCTCCTTCATAAATTTGACGGGTCAGCCATCCCCAAAAGTTTTCAACAATGTTTAGATCAGGTGAGTATGGTGGCCACGGCAACAATTCCACATTTTCACTAGCGAGAAATGCTTTTACAACGTGCGCGTTGTGGATCGGAGCATTATCTTGTTGTAAAATCCACTGGATTGGTCCAAAAAGCTCTCTTATGGCTGGAAAAGCTGTTTGCAAAAGAGCTTTATAAGACATTCCTGTCATTCTGTGAGACACAACAACCAACTCAAAGGCACCATAGTATGAAATGGCCCCCATACCAATACTCCTCCTTTCTTGGAATGGTTGCGATTCAAAAAGCATTCGTCTTTGCGGATATCATGAAAATAAAAATTATACCCATCAGGACCATCTAGGTTGAACTTTTTCTCATCAGAAAACACCACAGTTCTCCAATTTGAAACACTCCCAACCTGAGTATCCCATGCCATATGAAGACGCGCGAATTCCAACGGAAGTTCCTTTCTTGCAGCGTTTAGTGGTGTTTTTTTTTGTAACTTTTTGAATTTGAAGTGTGGAGCACCTAAAATAGCTCGACGACCCGTGATTTGCTGGCACTTACCCCCGCTAATTGTCTGATTTTCATCGTGGAGTGTGCTGAATTTGAGGCAATTCTTATTATCTTTCGCTTCTCGTGCGGTGTTAAGGCTGTTTTTGTCCTTCCTTTGTTATTTTTTCTATACGTAGCAGGGTTTGAAAAAAAAAATTTCGAACTGCTTTATCACTTCTTCCTATTTTGCTTGCAATTTTCCGTATAGAAAAACCTTCTGAGTGGTAGGCCTCAATTTTTGCCTTTTCCGCCACCGTCAACATTTTTTTTTACCCATATTCACTTTAAACACTCGGAAAAACTTAAATAACGTTTACTCATTAACAAAATTTAATTTGCATTACCCAGAATTAAGAAATAACTGTATAAATTCGTGCGTCTAACTAAGTGAACCGATTTTTTGAGCTTTTTTTGCACTAGTGGGAAGAAAGAGATCAAAACAACCGTTAAGTGTCTCTCACTAATCTTGAATTTAGTTTTTTTTCGAAGAGAATTTAAAAACCTTTCCAATAAATGCATTGTTTGGTATTTCATGAAAAAACAAACAGAAAAACTGTAATTTATTGAGAGAAAAATGGTGCGGCTAACCATGTGAACCGTACCGTAAATCATACAACAATTTTTTTTTCTTAAATATAAATATAAAAAATTAAGAGTTTTTTGATGACCTGTCTTAAATGTATTCCGTATTATTTTATAATAAGGAAATATAAAGAAAGAAATTAAGTTTCAATTCATTTGGAAAATTATTGAAAGTACTATTATTAAAATCCCATTTAATTAAATTTCAAAAAAATACAAATTTTTTGCGCAACAGGCTCGTTAGTACCCAGGGCCGAGCTTTCTCACAACCAATCATGTGTGCGTGTGTACTTCTTTGCACGATGGTGGGACCTCCTGTTTTATGCCAACTCCGAACGGCGAATTTGAGATAAGCTTTTCTTGACAATCAATACTACTCGGATGATTTGTCAGATCATCACGAGAGATTTATTTAATTGATACAGCAAAAGCCAATTTGTTTTTACACCTGCAGAAATGTCAAAAATTAGGCAGTGGATAACATTTCACATGTATTTTAATGCAATTGACACACGGCCTTAAATAACTTAACCTGTGCTCAGCTCGATCGGATTATTTATTTTAAAACAGAGGCCGAGTTATATTACAATTTGAATTATAAGTTTCGTCGGGATAAAAAAAAGCTAGTGGAATATGCAAAAACGTTGGTTACGGATTCATATCTTGTCTACTCTGACATCAAAATGGAAACTCCGAGGAGGTCCTTGATAAAGGTATGAAGTATACTTAAATAATAGAAGCAAATTTAGGGCAACAAATGTACCATAAAGTGTTGTAAAATTTGCAGAGTCTGTTATCAGCAGAAAAAATGTATAATCGACACACAATGTCTATAATAACAGAAGGAAGAGCCTTGGTATGAATATTCTATTTTGTTCACTGGTGTACCTAAATCTTGTTTAAGGAACAAGATCCCACCCAGCTTATATGTGCCTCAGCCGCCTGCATACCATGTCAGTACTTTAGGCAAGGATCAACCGAAGCAATTTTTTGTTTTGCATTTTAGTAACTAAGTACCGAATAACAAAAATGGCAATCAAATTATGTTTGTTCGATTTTTTGACTAATTGGTTGACCATATTAGCAATCATATTGGCCACAAATGTGACGGCATTACCACACTACGAACATTTGAATTTGTATGGGGAATTCAGTACAATTTTATCATATTTGCAAATTTAATACCGAAATGAGCGTTATTGCTCAGTGAGAACGTACTCTTAATGAAGGACGAACAAATTAAAAAAAAAATTGATTTGGATTCAATAAAAAACCGGAACTATTTTTAAAGGGTTTCAAGAGGAACTAACTTTTTCACTAAAAGAGAAATTGTTTGGTACCCATTCGATATTTTTGCGTTTTGAATTTCGGGATTTCTCCACCAAGCAGCAAAGCAGCATACCAGTCAGAGTGTACGCGATACGGGCGATGTACCGAATTCCCGTTTACAGTATCTTTTTTTCGGGATGGAAAAGTTTCGCTTACCTATTCCTCAAGAAAATCAGAACAAATCCATGTTACAAAAATATAATATCCTTGACTTGTGATAAGATTTTCTCTGATTATTTCAACAGAAGCAACAAATCTGATGAATTTTCGACAAATCAAAACACGGCATATTTGTTGAAATATGATGATTTACAGAACGCGGTACACTGGGATCAATTGTATCACCCCGATATCGATTTCAGTATACCTACCACCTTAGAGTGTGCATTTATAATTCCTGGGATAGGACCACTGTACTTCCTCCGTATTTCGATCTTTTGAAAATGAGGTACTGATACAGGGATTTTATATTTTTGATCAAAAACCTTTGTACACTGCAATTTTGTTATATTTGTTTTAAATATAAATAATAATAATAATAATAAGAAATAATTAATTTGGAAAATCCGTTGTATGGGCGGTACCATTCATATAGTTTGATGCTACCAAATAGAAAGTTTTTGCTATCAACTACTAAAAACAGCTCTGCAAAATAAATTACAACACACAGAATTCGTAATTCCAGTAAAATAGGTACAGTAGTTTGGCTTTAGTAACAATATAATTTTCAGACACAAATAGCTGACAACATGTTTTGAAATCTACTTTTGGAAACGGGATATCACAAAACATGAAACAAAACAAGGAGATTTAATTTTTACACCATCAGAAAAATAGCACTTTTCTACTACTATTCTACTTTTCATACTAAACGTATGAACACTTTAAAACGTACAGTACTGAGAGCAAAACCTTTCCCACACGTTTTGATCAAAGCGAAAACGATTTAGATATCCGCCTGGATGAATAATTATTCATTACGACATTTCACCACTAAAAAAATAAATAAATAAAAAATACCTAAATAATTATTGCATCGAAAACGGCAATCAGGTTACCTGATAATTAATTATCACGAATATGAAAATTGTACCATCAAGTGTTGTAAAATTTGCAGAGTCTGTTATCAGCAGAAAAAATGTATAATCGACACACAATGTCTAAAATAACAGAAGGTAGAGCCTTGGTATGAATATTCTATTTTGTTCACTGGTGTACCTAAATCTTGTTTAAGGAACAAGATCCCACCCAGCTTATATATGCCTCAACCGCCTGCATACCATGTCAGTACTTTAGGCAAGGATCAACCGAAGCAATTTTTTGTTTTGCATTTTAATAATTAAGTACCGAATAACAAAAATGGCAATCAAATTATGTTTGTTCGGTTTTTTGACTAATTGGTTGACCATATTAGCAATCATATTGGCCACAAATGTGACGGCATTACCATACTACGAACATTTCAATTTGTATGGAGAATTCAGTACAATTTTATCATGTTTGCAAATTTAATACCGAAATGAGCGTTATTGCTCAGTGAGAACGTACTCTTAATGAAGGACGAACAAATTAAAAAAAAAATTGATTTGGATTCAATAAAAAACCGGAACTATTTTTAAAGGGTTTCAAGAGGAACGAACTTTTTCACTAAAAGAGAAATTGTTTCGTACCTATTCGATATTTTTGCGTTTTGAATTTCGGGATTTCTCCACCAAGCAGCAAAGCAGCATACCAGTCAGAGTGTACGCGATACGGGCGATGTACCGAATTCCCATTTACAGTATCTTTTTATCGGGATGGAAAAGTTTCGCTTACCTATTCCTCAAGAAAATCAGAACAAATCCATATTACAAAAATATAATATCCTTGACTTGTGATAAGATTTTCTCTGATTACTTCAACAGAAGCAACAAATCTGATGAATTTTTGACAAATCAAAACACGGCATATTTGTTGAAATATGATGATTTACAGAACGCGGTACACTGGGATCAATTGTATCACCCCGATATCGATTTCAGTATACCTACCACCTTAGAGTGTGCATTTATAATTCCTGGGATAGGACCACTGTACTTCTTCCGTATTTCGATCTTTAGAAAATAAGGTACTGATACAGGTATTTTATATTTTTGATCAAAAACCTTTGTACACTGCAATTTTGTTATATTTGTTTGAAATATTAGCTTTTAATAGATTTTTTGTTCGTAATAATTAATTTGGAAAATCCGTTGTATGGGCGGTACCATTCATATAGTTTGAAGCTACCAAATGGAAAGTTTTTGCTATCAACTACTAAAAACATCTCTGCAAAATAAATTACAACACACAGAATTCGTTATTCCAGTAAAATAGGTACAGTAGTTTGGCTATAGTAACAATATAATTTTCAGACACAAATAGCTGACAACATGTTTTGAAATCTACTTTTGGAAACGGGATATCACAAAACATGAAACAAAACAAGGAGATTTAATTTTTACACCACCAGAAAAATAGCACTTTTCTACTACTTTTCTACTTTTCATACTAAACGTATGAACACTTTAAAACGTACAGTACTGAGAGCAAAACCTTTCCCACACGTTTTGATCAAAGCGAAAACGATTTAGATATCCGCCTGGATGAATAATTATTCATTACGACATTTCACCACTAAAAAAATAAATAAATAAAAAATACCTAAATAATTATTGCATCGAAAACGGCAATCAGGTTACCTGATGGTAATAATTATCACGAATATGAAAATTGTTTTCACTAACCACAGTTACTTAATCACAAAACTTAAAAAATCATGTTTTTAATTTTAAATTAGAACTGCCACGATGGACACGAACTGTGCAAGCATTTAGCTGATGCTAAAGTTACAACTTAACTGAGTTATTAAATCCTCTATCACCTGACTAGACTGCTGCTGGAAGCTCAGTGCTTCAATTTTTTTCGTTTTGGCAATATCACGCAAAAAAAAAATAAACAGCACTTTGAATGTTTTCACTTCTCAAAAAATCGAAGTAGGGGAAACAAAGATAAACGTGTTTGCAAATATTGACTAATGTTTGTATTTCGGAGTTCATAGAAAATGTCTTCAATAAGGGGTCTGACGTTTTGTACTTATAATTACTTACTTAAGAGGCACTATAGTCGGAATGAAGTTCAACCAAGATGCCTATACAATTAGTCGGGGTTAACTAACTCTTCTACATCCCTAGCTTCAACTGTGTCTCAACTACGAAAATTTCCTTGTTCATATCGATAGGAGAATGTTCAAGCTTTGTATCCTTGGCTTTGACGTTTTGAACTTTGCTAAAACTTGCGAACATCGTTCTTGGAGTTCCACATATCTACATCCGCGATCGTGCGCTTTTCTTGTTCTTTTTTCTTTCTTCTTTCAAAAAAGTTAGTGGTCTTCCCTCTTCTTTGCCCACAGATCTCAATGGCAGCTCTCGTATTCACCAGTAGCTTAGCCTTGTAGACCACGTTCTGCGATCTGCTGCGATCATCAGTCAGCATAATTTTTAGTACCTTAAACTGTAGTCCAGCTTGTGACAATTGGACGATGGAATTTTTACCAAAATGTAAAAGTTATTTAGCGAACTACTAAGGCATGTTACAAATGGATAACTCACAGACAATATTCTCGACAGTGGACAACTTTTTCTGTCCAATAATTATTTCCTTTTTTCTCAGCTTTCAATGATGCTGCCTTCGTTTACGGGTTATTAAAACATAAAAATCTGTTTTTAAGCAGGAAGGGACAGCATATTGCGCAAAATCGCTGCTTTTTGAAAGAGGAAATCTTGTTGCTCTTAGGGAATTTTCGAAGATCTCGATGCTACATAAATCGATTAAGTCTTTTACCAACATGTTCAGTGAAAATATAACAACTTTCGAAAGTGTACGTGTTTTGGTCTTATAATTAGGGTTTGCATTTGTTGCATTTGAATGATTTTTGGAACCATACCTTCCATCGAGCTAAGATTTGTACCAAAGCTGTATATTAGTTTTGACACATATTAGAGCTTTTAAGGTAAGGACAACATGAATACCCGTATCGCTTCGGAACTTTTTCACTGACTACCCGTTACAAGAAATTCGTTACAATCGTTACTTTTGTATGTTCCTAGTATGTTACTCTTACTACTATGAACCGAAACGCAGACGTGTGGAATAGTGCGAGTAACGAAATAAAAACATAACAATATCAAATTTGATACCATTAACGAAACATGGAAAAGTAACGAAACTTATTGGAGAGTAATGTTTCTGTACTTCGAGTCGAATCGAATACCAGTTACTCAGTTACAAATACATACGGTTTGCTACAGCTCTAACATATATTGTAACATTAAGAAATAAACATGGATATGGATAGACACAAAATCACTACCTGAGTAGGTCTATTTATGTCTGCCTGTATGTCAATCCATCGGTACGTTGCCGTTTTCTACTCCTTGAATTTTGAGCTAACATAATGAAATTTAGTATAATTTCACTTTGTACATTCCTCTGAATCAATTGAATACTTTTTCAAAAAACATTCATTTGTACGCCAAAAATTTAGTTTTAGTCAAACTGTAAATAAATCAAAAAAATTGTTAAACCAAGAACTTTAGGCAACACGATTGTCTTAATTTTATGAATATAAAGTTCTTAAAGCCGAATTTCCATGTTCGGTGTTATTTAACTTTGCTATAGTGAAACAAAGCCGAGTCGACTTTCACCTTGCGTATATCAAATTTCGCACCCATACCAAATCCAACAGTGAGCCCAAGCTGGGGGTTCGAACATCCGAGTGCGAGTTTGAGTATATGAAAACGTTAATTACGCATGGCTTCATATGGCTTCGAATTCTTGCGACACAGTGCCAACAATCAAAGCTAAAAGCTGCGGTTAGTGCCAGCATTTGGACTGTTCGACAGCTAAAGCAATTAAAACATAAAACGAATCCAACAGCTGTATAAATTCATTCCAAGTGGAATTTTCAAAACTATCTCCAACAAAGAAGGTTGTACTCATTATTGAATTAGTAATAAATAAAAAATGAAAAAAAAGGGATAAATCTTCTCACATCCCAATTTTTTTTTAGTTAAAGCAAGCGTGGGTGGCCACGGTGTAGTGGTAATGTGTTCGCCGGTTGAGTGGAAGGTTTCACGTTCTATCCGCGCCAAAACTCATATAACTTTTATTCAAAAGAAATAAAAGAGGTCGATTGTTACACCTTAAAAAAGTAATCATCATCTTAAAAGTGCTGCGAATTTATTAAACAAGAGAAACAACTGTGTCTCCCCGAAGTTAGTCTGGACCCCACCCAATGGAATAAGTCTTCACTACATCCAAAATCTACCCTATCCCTCTCTTTCTCTCCCTTCTTTAACGCTCGAACTGTGGTAGAACATTTAAGGGGTATTTAACTCTTTTCGTAGCGCACCTGGTAATCAATCACGACGAACCGCTACCAATATTTTTTCTTGCAAATAGATGGAACAAAAATAAGACAAAATTTGAAAATACAACAACAAAAAGCTTTGCCTCGAGCTTTCTTATGAGAACAAAACTTTTACTTATTATTCAGTCTGTGAACCTATTCTGTTGATATGCAGTGGAGATAATATTGTTATCCATTGATTTGGGAATACTCCTGTGGCAAGGGAGTTTTCGAACATAACTTTAAGATATGTATGACAAAAAATCATCTTTTCAGCTTTACCACCCTTGGCCGAGTTCAATCGGGTTATGCAGAATATTCAATATTTAACAACGAGATATATTTAAATATATCAGTCGTTGAAATAACTCAAATTGCGGTCTCCTATGACTAGAGGGGTATCAATAAATGTTTTGCTGAAGCTCTCTGCGAATAAGTTTGATTTAATTAGAGAACTCGATGTTTTTGAATTGTTGTAAGACAGGTTGGCTAGGTATTTATCTATTCGAATTGACAAATCCCCAAAAGCTTTTACATAAGAAGTCATTATATAAATTTATGATGAAATTATTGAAAAAAGTCAATCACTTAACAAAGTCGTGATGAGTGATGCTTTTTGCGAAGAGATTACAGGTCCGGTCAATCCTGTTTGAGGAGATTAAAACTGGGAAGCGTACGAATTGTCGACAGAAAAATGCCGACTAAATACATATAAACTTCATCTAACAGTCGACTTAAGTTTGATCAACAAAAAAAATGACAGTTTAAAATTCAGACCATTTTTTAATGTCAATTGAAAATTTGTCCGTTAAAATTGTCGATATTTATCTAAAATAAAACAGGAAAAGTAGCTCGATATGATTAAAATAAGTGTCCTGTTAATCGACAGTGGCAAACTGAATGATGTTAACATACGGTTGGGTACGAATGACCGTTCTTAAAAATATCGATTACAAAAAAATCGATTAAAAAAATACCTACAAAAAAAATATCGATTGGTTAATACGTCGACTGCTCAAAAAGTCGATTTTCAATATGTCGATTTTCAATATGTCGATTTTTAAATATATCGATATTAATATGTCAACTATAGTTAAGTTATTGATGTTAACAAGTGCGCGCACATTGGTACAGAAAAAAACTTAATCCTAACTGTTCAACTCTATGAACAATACTCTCCACTTGATAATGTTGTTGGTGCTGATAAACAACGATGACACAAATTTTGGACTCAGAGTTTTGTTCAAGTGACAGCATCATAGCTGTTTGAAAAATAACTGATATTGGTATAAGGTTGCAAAGGTCGAGTAAGCACTACTATTGTGAACAGCAAACAAACTTTTGGAAAGGCCCTTTATTACTATGTTCCTCTATTCCATTTTGTCGAAAATTTTACCGACATTCGAAAATTTTAGTCGAAATTTTAAATGTCGAGATTTTAATCTTCCGATATTCTCAAAAATCGATGAATTTTATTGCTAGTCAACATATTTTTTGTCGGCTATTCGTACGTGTTCCTTCACAGACATGCTACTGTCGACTTTTACGAGTTGATATTTTCAAAACCAACCTTATAATGTCGATATTTTGATCAGTCGGTATTTTTAAAAGTCAACCTTACGAAAGCCGACATTAAGATTGTCGATTTTTTTTAAATGTCATTTTAAAAATCGGCAAATCGTACCCAACCCATTTAAGCTCATTCGTGTAGGTACCACAGATGCTGGATCTAAGCGTTTTTAGAACACTCGACAGGGATAGTTTTGTACATGAAATTTTACAGCTCAGAATACAAAGTGCAAAGACGATACGAAAGTATGTATGTATTTGTATTTGAAACATAAATATAACGGGTGGTTACATTTTAAGGGTCATAGTTCAATAAGAACCACCCCTAAACGTCAAGTTTTTTCTGCATTTCATTTGACATTTCATAATATCTGATTAACTCAATTTGTTGCATAATCGAGCAACGCGTTAAAGTTACTAAGGCTTATTATGAAAATGGGCGTTCAAATCAAAATGCATATCGCGCACTTCATGATTTTTTCGGTTAATTTAATCGTCCAACTATGCAATGTACAATCGGAAAATCGTGCAAAAACTTGACAAATTGGGTCTGTAGGACATGTGAAAACATCAGTGCGTGTTTGTACTGTAGAAAATATTGCTGCTGTTCGCGATAATGTGGCTGAAGAGCCGTCCACCTCAACTCGTCGTCGTGCCCAACAATTGCACCTCTCAAGCTCGTCGTTGATGAAAATTATGCATAAAGACTTGCAGTTACACGCTTACAAGCTGCAATGACTCAAGAACTAAAGCCTGTTGACCATATCAAGCGTCGTCAATGGTCACAATGGTGGCAAGAAATGGCAACAGTGGATGATCGATTTTCGAAAAGAAAATAATCTTCAGTGATGAGGCACATTTTTACCTCAGTGGAATTGTCGCATTTGGGCGAATGATAAAGATGATAAAGAGTGACTGTTTGGTGAGGTTTATGGACTGGCGGCATCATCGGGCCGTAATTTTTTCAAATTGAGGCCGGTCAGGCAATTACTGTGAATGGTGTTCGCTTTCATGGGATGATAACGAACTTTATATGGCCCGAATTGGAAGATATGGATGTGGATGATATGTGGTTTCAACAGGACGGTGCCACTTGGCACACAGCTAACGAAACAACGGCTCTTTTGCGCAACAAATTCAATGGCCGTATTATCTCACTTGGTGGCGATTTCAATTAGCTGCCAATATCTTTAGATTTGACACCGTTGGACGTTACGTTGATAAGCCAGAAAAAATGTTTGAGCTAAAGGATGAGATAATTCGCATAGAACCTCAATTATGCCTCAGCGTTTTCGAAAATTTGGACCATTGGATGGAGGTGTGCCGCCGAGGTCCTGGAGGCCATTTGGCCAATATTTTGTTCCATACATAACTCAACCGTACCAATATTATCATAATAAAAAGAAATGACACTACATTCCTAAATTATTTGTGTTTTATTTGAGATCAACATCGGCCCTTAAAATTTAACCAACCTTTATTTTTTCCTTGTATTTTTAATGTCAACACAAAGCTATCGGAATTAATCTCTCAGCGCTTTTAAGTGAAAACTTTCAGGGAATGAGATTTATTGATAGCAAGTGACTTAAGTAAGTAAGTAAGTAAGTGACTTAAGGCTTTTTTTGGATCAAGTTATAATTTAGATTATTTTCATTTCCATTTCTGAAAAAGAAGACTTAAACGTTTCAAAACGCCGATCTAAAACGCTGTCCCCTAAATTGTGTCGTACTAAGAAATGTGCACTATGAGATAGAATAGCGTATTTTAGATCTGAGGTATTATAGGTAACCGCAATATAATTACATACGCACATTTTATAAAAAAAAAAGTAAATTTAATTCAACAAATTGACTACTACGCGGAAATGTTAGATGTCAGAAATGGTAATATTAATACTAATGTTAAGAAATCACCAAACAAAATACAAAAGACCTGAATATATTGGGAAGTTAGTGCGAGACGTGCCAAACCATTCGTTTGTTTTTATTTGTTTTGAATGGGTTCAAAGATATCTAAATCGTATTTGCAAACGTGTTTCATTCCAGAATGCTAATTAAATTTAAAAAGGAAAAATACTGCGGTCGTAGTTTTGACGAATTTCAATAACTTTCTCATATTTAAAAACAGCTGGTAGATGTTGTAAAAGCTGAATTTTCAAAGCTTGTTATTGGATGTCTTCAACTAGATATTTGGCAACATGTATATATATATACCAAAAAGCATTAAACTCTCAAATATTAATCAACTTCAAATCGTAAGCCGGTTTTAAAATGTAAACTTTTTATTTTTTTGGCACAGATACGTAACATTAAAGTGGATTTATGGTCATCAATGCAATTGATCGAATATTTCAGAATATATTATTGCACGGCCGTACCATACTCAAGACTAAAGGCCCATGGGCGCTAAATTGATAATTATTGTTACGCTTAGCAATAACAATTTATTATATTAAAACAAATGATATAAAATTAAAATTTATTTAGATACATTTTTTACAATTAAGCAGCAATAAAGAGTTATAGGCAGAATTATATCCTGCTAAAAGTGCCATTTAAGGGGCATGTTTTACTCTGTAAATTGAAACATGGCAATTGCCGAAATATCCCTATATACAGGTTATGTTATGGTATTATAAATAGGATATAGTGCCGACAACATACGTCGAACAACAGCCCTACACCATGTTATTTCTCCATGTTTTAAGGTTTTCATTGTATGTCGTGGGTGGTATTGCTTTACTTTTGATCGCATAACGTTGCGCCCATTTTTGGTTTCATCAACTCAGAGAATGTTATGCCATTTGTTTACTCCTTCAAGTCAGTTTCAAATTATATGATTTATCGCAAAATCTTTTCGGGACCTTAATCCTCAAACTGGTCAATATTTTTTCCGATGAAAAAAATTCCAACTAACCAACTTGTATGCAAAGAAGCTGAATTTGAGGTCAGATTTTCAAAAAAATCGGTAGGTTTACTCTTTGCGCTGAAAAAGACTGCCCCGCATTTAGGCGGACTGCCCTGGAAACCGGTACTTCACAAGAAAAACTTATTTTGTTTATGACTAAAATTTATTGTTTCCACTTTAATTAGTGTTTACGCGGATGGCCCTGAACAAACACACTCACCTAAAAAAACATAATCACAAACATGGACCTGAAACAAAAGGGAGATCATTTCTAAAAACAAATGTCAATATGTCCAAGGACAGCTTTCATACTGTTTGGAAGTTCTCATATTTTCTAAACTGGCAAACCGGCAAACAGCAGTCGGATGGGATGACGACAGGTTTCCCAAACACCCGAGGCACCACAAAATCAAAAACTTACATATGACACCCGAATGGAAATCTATAAATCCGAACGCGAAATCCGAAATTAACCTGGGACCAACCAACCACCATCCTTCTCCAATTAGCGCGGTCCTTAGCTAACTGCCTCCAGTTGCGCACTGCAAGTTGGTTGAGGTCGGTTTCTACTTGTGCGCGCCACTTAAAGCGAGGTCTTCCTCTACTGCATCCAATGTCTGGCTGGGAATCGAAGACTCCCATTCGTTCTACATGTGCTAGCCTTCTTAAACGTCCAACGCGGAGTATTTTTGACGAGTGGCATGTCGCTGTACAGCTCGTATAGTTCTTGGTTGAATATTCGAAGAATTTTACTCCCAAATCGACCAAGGATTTCTTCATCCGTTTTTGAGACGGTCCATGCTTCAGCGCCGTAGAGCAGGACTGAGATGATCAGGGTATTATATAGGATCTCCTAAGTAGTTTGAGTGAGTGCGTTACTACTGAATTGCCTTCTCATCCCGAAGAAACAGCGGTTGGAGCCGAGATACACAAAGTCGAACGGGGGTTATATCTGTCAAAGGTGACGTTTTGTCCGATTTTTCGATGTTGTGTACATCTTATCGTGTTGACAGCATATGCTTAGCCTTGCCCTCATATACTGCTAAACCTATTTTTGCCGCTCTTTCTCTTTTCTATCAAACGTGGCTTTGACATTACGTTGGGTCCTACCAATGATGTCAATATCGTGCGTATGCTAGTAGTTGCACCGAGTTTTGCACAATCCTCTCAGGAATCAAATTGAAGAAGTCACATGACAGCGCATTGCCTTGCCTAAATCCTTTTTTGATATCGAATGTGTCGGTGTGGTCGTTTCCGACCCTGACGGAGCAGCGAGAATCCTCCATCGTCATCCTACACAAACGGACGAGTTTGGGCGGTATAATAAAACTAAACATGGCTCTGTATAGTTCGTCTCTATAAATGCTGTTGTATGCGGCTTTGAATTCGATGAATAAGTGGTGGGTATCGATTTGGATATCTTAGGTTTTTCCAGGACCTAGCTCTGAAATTGACACCTCGTCAGAAATCCAGACAAGAACTACGCTTGTTGATTGCTATTTCTTTTGGCTATGAAGGCAGTTAATTTGATTCCTGCAATTCCTTCTTAAATAAATTTTCGATTCCCAGCCATAAGTTCTCATCCAGAAGTCCTCTTTTTTAAGTATTGCAGCCAACTAACATTTCTTTTCTTCTGTAAAGCATAAATTTTCAAATTTCATGAAGCAATTTCTTCCATTGAGCTTTTTTGTACTTGTGCGGACAGATTCAGCATGTATAATGACACTATTAGGCAAATCCACAGACTATAGAAGATTGATTGGTATAAGGCTTTTAAAAAGTTTCTGGGGATGTGTGAGCATGTGCTGAAAAGATGTTTTGGTAGATTAGCACGGTTCTTTGGTTCAATCAATAGTTTTACGGAAGACGTTCCAAGTGGTTTGTTACCGAGGCTACCCTTACATGTTGCAGAGAACAGCCTAGTGGATGACGTGTGGACTGAGGTACAAAGAGGTGCAAAAAGGCCTGAGTTCGAATGCAGGTAAGAACTTAATTTATTTGTTTAAATTAAGATATCATATCATAAGTAACAATTATCACAGTAAAAGTGTTTTAAATAATCATTGACACATATATTCAATAAAATAAACACATATGGTGGGTACAGACAATTTTTATATAAAGACAACAATTAAATTTTTGTTTTTATTTTCGTTATTTTTGAGTTTCGGTAAAGCTTCGGTAAGAAAATCTTTTAGAGTACCGTAGAGTGCGCTAAATACTCCTTAAGACGTTATGCAGGTATTATTTCTGGATGAGAAATAGCTTCGATATAGTGCTTTATCGAAGTAAAATTGTTAGTTGGGCTCACAAATGGAAATTGACCTCAACTAACTTGGAGGGCTCCACTGGAGGCAGTTAGGTAAGGTCCGGGCTAATTGGAGAGGCATGCTGGTTGATTCCTAGGTTCATGTCGGACTATGTAAATTGAGTAAGAAGGATTTAGACAAGGTGACGCATTGTCATGTGACTTCTTAAACATAAAAAAATGAAGAACTACTCTTAGAAATTGTGTTCTTTTGTGCTTATATAACTATAATCAAATTTTACACCAAGGTGCTTTTCAATTTAATACAAGGGCATCTCTATCTTGTATAGTATACGGATCAGTTTTGCAAAAGTGCATGCAACGACTCATCGGTGCATATGTGACACTTGAATCAAAATATATTTCAAGAACTGAGACTTCAAACGTTTCAATATCATTTAGAGAAATAGTACCATCAGGAGATAAATAAAAAGTTCCAATAAATTACTAGGAAAGTTTTCTAACGCAACTTATTGCGATTTAGGTAGAGCCTTAAGCAAACAATATTCACACTTACTTTAAAATAATTAAGTATAGTTACTTGCAAGTAAAAGGCATTTATAAAATACAAACGCGTTACGGATTAATTAGGATCAAATTTATTATAAATTTTAGATCGTATAAATTTCAAACGTAAAATCGGTTTAAAGTTTTGTAACACAACAAAAATGTGCCAGCATACTAAAATATCGCTTAAATCAACTTTTTAACAAATCACGTTATATACTTTAATAAAAGAATTAAATTTACAAAATGTACACTCTAGTGAATACCAGAATATAGGATCGATTTTACATCTAAAAGCTTGTAGATAGGCAATGTTTTAGCCTGTGTGTACTAAAGATTGGCTCCTAAAACCTAATCATTCAGTTCGACAGCCTTATTTGTATAACACTTCATTGGTAATGTACCATTCAAGGCTTGCTTAGCTTCTGCCTCAGCTGCCAATTGTTCAGGAGTCTTGGCCCAATCTTGCAGCTCTCCCGATACGAAGATCCAATATATGATGCAACCTATCAGGTAAATGGCAGATGTGATAAAGAATACGATTCTCCATTCATCAGGGCTCTGGGAGTAGAATTAGAGTATTAATTTCTGTTTTTTTGACATATGATGGACATACCTCGTCCTTTACAATAAATCCTGTAATTAGGGGACTTACAATTCCAGGAATAGTAGCAAATGTATTACTGATACCCATCAGGACACTGGCATGTTGTGGGGCGATGTCTAGATGATTTACTCTAAAATAAATAAACTTCTTAGGCTTTAGATCGCAAAGGAAGTTGAAGACTTACGCAAATCCGGTGCAAGCAAAGCCACCCATTCCTACTGCTATGGTAATGAAAACCACACTCCATGTTGGATGAGGAAAGTATGCTGTCAGCATCATAAAAATAGTTTGTACAAGAAACGCACCACAATTGAAGTACTTTCGCACTTGAGTCGTAGTTAGGTATCCCTTGACTTGAGACCAATCTGCAAGATAGCCTGAAATGGCCAAAACTATACCCATGGCTAGATATGGAATCGCCGATAGTATGCCGGATTTGCTCAAATCAAAATCAAGAGCATCTGTAAAGAAATATGAGATGTCTTAGATACATGGAATAATAAACTTAAAATTTACCTTTTAAGAATGTTGGCAATTGTGTAAGCAGGGTGAAAGATCCCCAATTTTCAGCGAAATGCGAAGCAATAATTGCATACACCGCTGCCGAAGTGAAAATAGCCTTCCATGGGTGCTTGACATTTGTTCGTCCCACAGTTCCCAGTTTCTTTCGAATATATTCTCGTTCTTCAATCGAGCAGTGGGGATCCTTTTCCGGTCCCTCCTTTACAATGATCATCCATGCAACAAACCAAATACACCCAACGGCGCCAAAGATGTAAAATACACTCTCCCAACCAAAGTGAGTGGCAAAAATACTCGACAGAATCATGGACACTACTGTACCAGCGTAATTTCCTGATAAGGCTATTGCAGCCATACGAGAGCGCTCGAGAGGTGGCGACCAACGAGCCCAAACAGCATGAATACAGGGTACCGTGACACCCTAAAACCGGTTAAGATAGTGTGAGGATCATTTATGGAAAATTTATATAAGCTTACCTCACAGACACCTTCAATGATTCGCACAGCTACAAACATGGCTAAACTATGTTTGGCAGCCAATGGAGCTAGTAGAGTCAAAACTGCTGTGGCACCAATACCAAATCCGAAAATCTATAACAAGACAGTGTTGTTTTGAAAATCACTTAAGATGCAATCAATTGGATTATAATTACTAGATTGCCGCCTATCTTTGCGCCGAGATATCCTCCAAGAATTTGCGTTAAAATGTAACCGTAGAAAAACGAGCTGAGGACCAATCCCTTTTGCTGGTTGTCCCATGGAAACTCCTGCTCATAGTAAATGGTACCATCGTCAGCAATAATCGTACGATTTTCTGTCATGGCGACAATGGCAACACTTAAATTCACACGCAAGGTGAAAACATTGCAAAAGCCAAGGAATGCCATCAGCACTACGATGTAACGACGTTTCCTCCAAAATCTCCATGTTAAAGGTTCGGCTTCAACAACATCGTTGCTAGAGGATAACAAAATTTTGAATTACCTTTTTGGGGGAGCGTTTGATATGAAATTGTTTACTAACGGATCAACCACGCTTGTATCTTCTTGAAATTCTTTTTGTTTTTCATTATCACAGCTAGCCATCGTTACTGATTTTATTTAGTATGTAAAACGTAGACTAAGCGAACATTTCCTGAAACAAATATGAAATATTAAATTTCTAACAATCGTCTAAGAGTTTTTTTTTTAGATTTTATAACATTAATACGGTTGTTACACAAAAAACTAAATTTTTCCCATACATATTTAAGTTCTTAAAAACTTTTAGGTAACGACGCAAACTTGTCGAAACAACTTCACCTGCGTAATTTTGTTGGAAGTTGTTGGAGCGAGCACACCTTTTGATACGTTCCACGTTACACACAGAACCCCTGATATCCTAGCTGTCAAAACAAATTAAAATACAATTTTTTTTTTAAATTACCTAGTATGCTTCTTGGTAGTTTTGGATTTAATATGATTTCATAAAAATAGGATATGTCAGCATTTATTGTTGTTCGATGTGAAATCGTGAATACATTGGTCGTTTTCGGTTTGATGAAAACCCCGAATGAAGGACGTGTTGTACAGAAGAATTTGTGTGAGTCCAGGTGGTACCACCGATTGGTATGACTCCCAAAAGCTAAAAAAGGAGCTTTAAAAACAAACGAGATCCCTTTTGGGTTACGAGGATGCTAGTTATGAGCCATACAACAGCCTTGACTAGCAGATCACCTTAAATATCAATCAAACCTGGAACGCCCACGACCAACGACTTACGGGTTCGTACCTGGAACCTATGCAAGCTGCACCGTGCAATAAAATGAAAAATCTTCGCTCGGTACAGAGCTGACATTATCGCAATTCAGGAAATACGTCGGACAGTATCAGGAATACATAAACGAAAAATATGCGACATTTTCTTACAGCTGCGTATATTAGGATGCAGATTTCTTGTGCAGAGCAGGCTTGGGTCAAGAATAATTGATCACTAAATCGCCTGGCTATGACTTTATCTGCACATATACATACCAACGAGACTTAATTGTACGATCTACTGGATGGCGACTACATCGTCTGTCCGAAATATGATGTGAAAATCGTACGCCAACATTGCTCCCACCATGACGTTGTTGAAGCATATTCGGCAATTGAGGAAAAAGGGACACGCGTTGGATTGTGGTAAACAAGGGAAAGATAAGGTATACCGTATACGCAATCAACAAACGACCCACAGTCTTGGACAAAATGTCACTGTGGATTACAACAATTTTGAGGTAGATGTCAATCCCACGAATGACACCTTAGCGGTGATACAACGAAGACTGACCCTAGGAAACCGATGTTATTTTGATTTAGTAAAACAAATGGGATCTTAACTTAAATCTGAAAGTCTAAATGCTTACACTACCGGATCCTTGTCCTATAAGTGCTACTTCACATTCAGCGCATAATGCTGGACAATAAGCAGAAAAGAGGAGCAAATATTTGGCTTATTTGAAGGAGAAATTCTTGGTCGATTATTTGGTCCTGTATGCGGTCAAGGCAAATGGAGGGGAATATAAGACAGCGAACATAATGAGATGTATCAAGAGGATCATGTCTATAGCGAAAAGAATCTTTGAATAACGGCTTCCAGGTTCGAAGCGATAAAGAAGACCGATTCTCCTGTGAAAGAACTAAGCGTTCGTGGATACCAGGGCGCTTGGACTGAATAATTGAAAGCCCTGTGAAAGATCGAAGAAGATGGAAGACTGCTTTTCTTGTGTTAGCAGCCCGTTTGAGATATTCGGCGAAATAAAAAGATTTGGAACTGAAATGAGAGTTCTGTTTGAAATCGTTTCTGCTGGACTTAGGGTGCAATCTTTGCTTCTCTTTTTGACTCGCATTTAATAAAGAATCGTTGAAGACAAATTTCTTCCAGTTCACTTATAGAATATAATAATGCGGTCAAACATCTAGGAATGTAGTTTGGTGTAAGCTAAAAAACCCATTAAAGGAGAAGAAATTTCAATTAAAACTACATGACTGGACACCAATCCATTTAGATGGTCAAAAACAGTCCAACCGAAATTAAAAATTTGACGGTGTTTCGCTTCTGACTTTTTTGACTTTATTAACCTTAAAATAGCCAATTTGGAATTAGTATGTTTAAACTAAGGCGGCCTGCCTGTCAGATGTTAACAAATAAATAGATGAACGACTATTGTGCATGACAACCTAATTTTTTCGAAACACTGATTCGCTTAGACGCTCTGCGGTATCTATAATACCCTATCCAATTCTAACTATTAACAGCCCCAATACGTAGGCGGTGCTAAAATATTTTACTAGCGAAATGTTAATTTTTGTAATCAAGAAAGGGGGTGTGTACATTATCCAAACATCATGTTAAGACATTTATTTTTCGAATTCCTTAATTTTAAACGCAAAATCGTTTTTTAAAGTAAAAATATATCCGCGCCGCGCAGAAGGTCTTGTTTATCACTGGCCCTCCTCTCATTACGATCTCAAAAATCACCAGAGTATTATCAACTTAGCCCTTCGTAGTCGGCATAAAATAGTAGTAGATGGCCACAAAACGTGCAAGAAGTTCAAACACAAACATGAATGGTTGTGAGAATACTAGGCCATGGGTACAAACAGGCCTGTTGCGTCAAAAATGTGTATTTTTTTTTATCTCTACAAAGCAAGTATTAACATTTTTCAAAAACTTCCCTCTGCTACTCCCATTTTTAAGAAAAATGTCGTTTTTGGTCAAACTGTAAAGAACTTTGAAAAATTGTCTAGGCCAGATATTTAGACAATGTGACTTCCAATATTTGATACATATAAAGTTTTCAGCCACTCAACCAGTTTTGGGGGGTTTTTCTTAAAAAAAAACAATTTTCAATAAACAATTTGGGAAATTCGAAAAAAAATGTTTGATGTGAAGTTATGATCTTATACAATTCGTCTATAGATCATTTTAATTTACGCTTACACTTTCTGTTCGTTTTTATAAAAACAAGTTGACTCTTATACTCTACTCCATGGAAAAAGCGACAAGCATAGATGTATATATGCCTGACCAAACATCTTGAGCTATGGTTGGCTCTTTATCCATGCCTCTAAAACAACCTTAAACATTTTGAAAATCTGCACACTCCCACAGCCACTTTTTTTTTACTAAACGTCGTTTTTATCGAACCATAACAAATTTTAAAAAAGTGTCTGAGCAAGATATTGAGACTATATCATTGCTTGTTATAAGTGGCCAATTTATAAAAAAAAATTTGCAAAAATTTTAATACAACTCGAAAAAATTACTTTGATAATAATGTTAGATGTGTTTCGTCCGTATGTCATTTTAATTTAGCCTACTTTTGTAGATTTGTATACCCTACCCCATAGCATTTGCAGGAGACAACTTTTTTTTGTATCGAACAATTAAAGATTTCTATAAACTGTCTGAACAATATGTCATACCCATAAAGCCTTAAAACACGACTCCTTTTGGGGATATTTATTTTAGGGATGGGATGGGGATCCGCACGGCGGATTGCAGCATTCTTATATGTTCTTCACTCATTTGCAATAATTATAGTCTTGATATACCTTGCAACTTCTGGAGTGCCACAGGGTACCCATCTTGGACCTTTACTGTTTACTTTGTTTATGAAAGAAATTCCATCATTTCTATCAATCAGCAAATTTCTTTTATACGCAGATATTATAAAGATATTTATTAAGATATCTGATAATAGCGTTTGTATTCTTTTTCAAAAATAAATATTTACTCTTGAGCGCTGGTGTAAAGCAAATGAATTACAAATTAATCTGCCTAAATGTAAAGTATTATCATGATATATATCGCGAAGCCCACTACAATACCAATACAATACGAATGGTGTTGTGCTTACCAGTGATACAGAAGTTAAAGATTGAGGAGTACTACTTGATAATCAATTTAGTTTTAATCGGCACATTGATTACATTATTAGCAAGTCATATTCAATGTTAGCGTTCATCAAACGAAATGCCAAAGACTTTCATGATCCTTATACTTTTAAAGCATTATATTGTTCGTTTGCTCGCTCCTTATTGGAATATTGGTGTGTAATTTGGGACCCTGCTTACGATGTTCACTCTGACAGAATCGAGAGAATACAAAAATCATTTACTCGTTTTGCTTTACGAAGGTTTAACCGAGATGACGAGTTACCACCATATATGTCACGTTGTTTAATAATTAATCTCCAAACTCTTTTTGTTCGAAGAAAAATGCTGTCCTAAGTATTCTTGAGTACAAAATACAAATTTTTGGCGCAACATGCTCGTTAGTACCCAGAGCCGAGCTTTCTCACAACCAATCATGTGTGCGTGTGTATCTCCTTGCACGATGGTGGGACCTGCTGTTTTATGCCGACTCCGAACGGCGAATTTGACATAAGCTTTTCTTGACAATTGATGCTACTCGGATGATTTGTCAGATCATCACCAGAGAGGAGGGCCAGTGAAGAACCATTTAGGTGTTGCTACGGCTGGGAATCGAACCCAGACCTTCTGCGCGAATTAAAACACTTGTTTCTTACTTTTAAAATTAAACAATATTTATTTGGAACTATGTCCTTTATTATTGAAATACTTTTTACTAATTCTAAAAGGAGCTTAAGGCTACTATGTAGTTACAATAAGACTATTGATAAATTCATCATACAGTCGTATTTATATACTTTTCTTATCTATCTACAAGGAGACCCAAGCGTACAATCGTCTTGCTTGATAATGAAGAAGAGATAATATTCCCACATTGTATACAAACGATATTATCTCTTTTACATATGTTATCATTGTAGCGTTGTGTGCAAGACTGTACTAGAGACTAAAGATATCATTGAATACAAATAATGTTATCTTTTTTCTCAATATGTCTTGCTATGGATACTTAACTCCCCCCCTTGTTAAACGAAATCGTCCCGATTTTTCGACGCTATTTTTAACATTTCTCTTTCATAAGTTTTGTTATATGCGTCAATCTTTTTTTGTTTTTGACGATCTGTTATACATTGTATAGTTTTTATCATTACGTACGTAAATGCTAGAATAACAATCAGTGTTACAATTGTGTATATAGTTGATAATATCGGTTTTTCTTCAAAAGGAATAATTAGTTTTTTTAAAGTATCTATGTTATCGAATTTGTACATTGTATCTTCTTTAATTATTTGGTCGATGTAAGATTCTGAATTATGATTTCTTAATATAACTTCTTTAATTTGCTTATGCATGTTTTTGTATATTTTATCGTCTAGATTTATAGTATTTTCATAAGTAACTAAGTTTATACCATTAATTGTTTGATTATTTAACTTATGCTTACCGCTTAATAACATAACACCGGATTCAATTTCCAAGTCGTAATCGTATTCTTGTTTAATGTTGCATTTTGAAGTTATATTCTTTAAAAGTGGAATAAGACAATTTTCTTCTTCAAAGTTAATTTCACAAATGTTTTTACTTAGATGATTTTGACAATTTCTTGTTCTTAAATAAGTTTGGTTACATAAGGCAATTGTTTTATCTGTAATGATTTTTCCATGTTTTGAATTTAAAGGTGTTACTTTATACAATTTACATGATTTAATTAGAACTGGATATTTATATATTGTGATGAAGAATTCATCAGTTCTAGCTAATAATATTTTAGAGTACTCAAGTATATTTATTATGGGTACTTGAATTATTTCATGTTGAATAATATTTTTAATGTCATCTAAGTCTAGGCTTTCTGATAAATATTCATTATTTTTTGCTGCATTAATTGTTCTGGTCAATAATAATAATTGTTCGTACACTTGTTCTATTACTAAATGTTCTTTAAGGCTCTGACCTTCGAATTGTTGCAAAATTTGTTCAAATCTAGAATTTATAGTTTTTTGTTTATTATTGTTTTCTATGAGATTATTTATACTCGTTTCTATGTTAACTAAGTCATAATGGTCAGGATTACCAAACACATATTTGAAAGCTGTTCCTAAAAAGTTAATTGATCTAGTATGCCTAGTATGTTCTTGTAATTGGTCTGCTAAATTCTTAATTTTACTTAACCAAATTTTTTCTTCTTGTGTAGGTTGATATTTACTAGTTACGATATTTACGTAAGGTTGAAATATCGAAGTCAGGTTGGTGGCATGTAACAAATAAGTTTGTTCTTTGAATAAATACACGTCATCTGTTTGCGTAAGTATAAACTTCTTGTTTAGTAACTCAATTATTTGAACGTTTCCTTGCCCTTCTTGACTCTGTACAATTCCTAGTAATGTTAGGAATATTAATATTTTCGTCATCTGAAAAATGATAATTCTTTATGTTATCCTTGTGAATTTTTATTCCTTCTTTAGAGATTACAGTGTCTCCTTTATCTTCTTCTACTATTCTTGTTATGTATCTGGCGTTAGATTTCTTTCTAAGACCTGTGATTCTTACCATTATCTTATCTCCTTTTTTATACTCTCTGTGTCGAGTTCCTTTATTTAGACGTTCGATCACTTTTTTGGATGCTGAGTTTAGTTTATTTATTATAATTTCACTATTGCTATATTTATTTTGATTAAAGAAAATGTCTCTAGGTTTCAAACCGGTAACTGAGTGTATAGAATTATTTAATTCACGCACTGTTCTAAATATTTCTTCGATAAGTCTTGTTTTATTCTGAATTGTGAATATTCTAGACAGTTCAGTTATTGTACCGTTTACACGTTCTACCTGACCGTTCGCTGTCGATCTGTATACTGGAGTTTCTACTTTAGTTATGTTGTATTTCAAACACATTTGGTTCACCATTTCTGTTTTGAATCCCTTCTCGTTATCTGTCATGAGTCGTTCACATTTTGGGAAATAATTAGATAAGACCTCTTCCATAACGTCGTACAGTCTGTTTCGAGTTTCGATTTCCCGAAGGATTGTATATTTAGAATACTTATCTACTGTTACAAGGAAAGTATACTTGTCGTTGAAGTATATGTCCATATGAATGTGTGTTCCCACATGTGTTGGTATTTCTGAATTATTCAGAGGTTCTCTGATAGGTTTTCTTTCATATTTTCCAAATAGACATGCTATGCATTTTCTGTTGAAACTCTTTGCTTGTTTATTTAGATCGGGCCAGTAATATTTCTCTGAGATTTCTTGTATATTGTTACGTAACCCTCGGTGTGCTCTTTCGTGAGTTACCCTTACAAGTTTTAGTTGTTCCTCCAAATTTGTCACGTCTTGAAGTTTTCTTGGTGTGAATATAAATCTTACTAGTGGGAATTCTTTTTTTATGTTTTCACCATATTTGTATATGTTTTCAAATTTCGTATGCAAAGCTACAATCTTTTGGGGTTGTATAACTTCTTTCATCTGCCTTAGTAAAGAGTCTTTGTCCTTAAACTTTATTATGAGTCTTATTTTGTTACTAAAATAGATTTGTGTTTCGATATTATTTGTTATATCTTCAATAAGTTCGAACTGTGCAGTGTATGCATTAAAAGGCTGATTCACGGTTTTTATTATATCATTAGAAGAACTTTCAGCTGAATGTGCTGTTTCTATGGTAGAAGCATTTATGCGTTGACGTGATAATGCGTCAGCTACAAGATTTAGGTTTCCTGGTTTATAAACTAATTTTGCTCCAAAGTCTTCAATGATTCCCTTCCAACGTTTCAGCTTTGTGTTGGGATTTTTTTCTGATACAGAATATATAAGGCTCTGGTGATCGGTATATATGGTTAAGTCTGCTATACCATATATGTAGTTTCTGAGTTTTTGTAAGGACCATATGATCGCTAATAGCTCTTTCTCGTTTGTGCTATAGTTCTCTTCTGTCTTACTCAGTGTTCTTGACAAGAAGTGTATAGGTTGCTTATTCTGACTTAGTACGGCTCCAATAGCTATGTTGGATGCATCAGTAGTAAGCTCGAATGGTTTACTATAATCCGGTTGAAAAAGTTCGACTTGTTCTTTCAAATAATTTTTTAAAATTCTAATCGCTTCTAATGCTGAATCATTCAGATTTAACTTAATATTTTTACTTTGTTTTTTGTTTACTTTACCGTTATCTCCTCGTAAATATAATGTCAGGGGCTTGGCTATGCTTGCGTATCCTTTTATAAACTTACGATAGTAACCTGTAAGACCTAAAAATCCTCTCAAATCCTTTACCGTTTGTGGGACTGGAAAATTTTCTATAGCTGCTATTTTCTCAGGGTTCGTAGTGATTCTACCATGTCTGATTATGTGACCTAAGTATTCTACTTCTTCTTGAAAAAACTTACTTTTCTCATCAGATATTTTTAATGTGGCTTTATTGAGTACGTCGAATACTTGACTTATGTGCTGTATATGTTCTTCCTCAGATGAGGAATATATCAATACGTCATCAATGTAAACGTGTACGAATTTACCTACAAAGTCTCTCAAAATGTCGTCCACGCATCTCTGAAATATGCTTGGTGCATTTTTGAGCCCGAAAGGCATTCGTTTAAAATGATATTTTGCGCCATTTATAGCAAAAGCTGTTTTTTCTTTATCATCTGTTTTGATTTTAATTTGGTGGAAACCTGACTCCAAATCTAATGTTGTAAAGTACTTGGCTTTACCTAAATTTTGAATTGTCATGTTGACATCCGGAATGGGGTATCTGTCTGTTACAGTGTGAACGTTAAGTTTTTGGAAATCAACAACCATGCGCCGTTTTGGTTTTCCTTTTTCGTCCAAACCTTTTTTAGGTACTGTCCATATGGGACTGTTATAAGGACTATGGCTTTTTTCTATTATATCGTCATGTAAGAGTTTCTGTATTTCTTTGTTTACGAATTCGTTATCTGCTATGGGATATGGATATTGTTTAACATAAACCGGATTATCATTGGTCGTCCTAATGCTTGCTTCTATAGTATCTGTAAAGGGTAACGGTCCTATGCTGTTATTAATCTTCATCAGTCTATCTATGTCTGCTTTATAAATATTATTTTCCCCAATTATGTAATTAATTTTCTGAATAGATTCGACACTGCTTATGGTAGTTAGAGTCATATTACTGAAATTTATTTCCGCGTTTAGAACTTTAAGTCCTTCATATCCTAATATCATATCAAAAGACTGAATATCCTCTAATTCAAAAAATGTTATATTTTTCTTTAATATCCTAACTACTTTCTTTGTATCTACCATAGAATAACCATGCATTGTTTTTATTTTTATAGGTTTAATTTTAATTTTTTCGCTAGAATCGCATTTTCTATTAATGTAATTATGGGTTGCACCAGTATCAATAAGAATTTTATAAATTTCCTTAGAAATAGTACTAGTTAAATTTAAGCAGGGCAACCCGTCTACTAGTTTAAATGATCTATTCTTATGTTATTATTTACCATACATTCCGTTTCATCTGCTTCTGCATATGTACTGCTGACATCGTCTCTGCGTTGTTGTCGGGAGTTATTTACTCTCTGCTGCTTGAAGTTCTGCTGATAAGATCGTTGCGGTCTGTTGTGTGTGTTGAAACTCCCGCTGTGTTCACGTTTCGCTGGTGGATTATATACATCGGGTTTGTATTGATTCCAATTTTGTCGCTGTGCATGTACAATTTGTCTCGAGTTTATCTCCATCGGCTGTGGTCCTTGATTGTGTTGCTGCATATTATCGTATTGCTTCTGGGGTTGATAATTCGTTGTTTGGCTCGAATAATTTGGTCTTCTTTCGTTTCTGCGTTCATGTGGCATATTTTTGTGGTGCTTATCTTGAGTGAGATGTAAATGCCTGTGCACATTATCATGTTCTATTCTGCGAGCAATTGCGAATGCGTGTTCTAGATCATTTATTGTAGCTGAATATAATGATCCTCTTGTAAAGTTGTCACTCATACCATCAATGAATATACGAACTGCGTCGTCGTTAGCATTTTTAATTAGTCTGTCGATTATATTCGGCGGATCACCTGACATAGTGATTTTTGATATTATTAAATTGAGATTTTTATTTATCTCGTCGTGGTATTCAGACAGTGTGCTTCTTTTTTGCGTGATGGCTTTCATCATGTCTTGTAGCACGTATAGAGGTTCTTGATTAGAGTACGTATAATCTAATCTGTTACGTATCGCCTCAAAATTAAAAATTGTGTTATAATTAGTTAACACATTCGCGGCTGCACCCTGTATTTTACTTTTCACTATAGTCAATGCTGCTGCGTACTTACTGTGTGTTTTGAAGTTTTTAATGCTGTCCATTAATCTGGATGCTTCTTCGCGCCACGACCGATAATTTGATTGATCGCCGTTGAAAATAGGTAGGCTTTTAAATGCGTCTAACTGTATTTCACTACCATCTGTATATGTGGTTCTTATTTCCTCTAGCACAGGTATGTTTGGTACTATGCCTAATCCAGATTTTACTTCATTTAGTTTTGTTTCTAAATTAGTGTTTATTTGATTTTGGTTAGTTATTATTGCTGCTAACCTTGCATTCTCTGTGCGTGTGTGCTCTAGGGTTTGTGTTACTGTGTTGCTCCTGGTTTCTAAAGCTTCTAATCTTGCCATTAATACTGCGAGTTGTTCCATTTTGAACTCGTGTCTGTTGTCGTCGAATTTGTGTGTTTTTTTTTCTCCACATATACACTTTCACTGAATTGCTTTGCTGCTTCGTACGAAGAAGCTATATTTGTACCTGCTATGCTAGGTAATTCTTGTAACCGGTAACGCGAGTGTTCTGTTTATACTAGATTTCACTACTTGTTCCCGAGGTCCGCTCGATTGAAGTTAAAAAGTATATTTAACCTCCTGGCAGGATCGCCAATTAAAACACTTGTTTCTTACTTTTAAAATTAAACAATATTTATTTGGAACTATGTCCTTTATTATTGAAATACTTTTTACTAATTCTAAAAGGAGCTTAAGGCTACTATGTAGTTACAATAAGACTATTGATAAATTCATCATACAGTCGTATTTATATACTTTTCTTATCTATCTACAAGGAGACCCAAGCGTACAATCGTCTTGCTTGATAATGAAGAAGAGATAATATTCCCACATTGTATACAAACGATATTATCTCTTTTACATATGTTATCATTGTAGCGTTGTGTGCAAGACTGTACTAGAGACTAAAGATATCATTGAATACAAATAATGTTATCTTTTTTCTCAATATGTCTTGCTATGGATACTTAACTCGCGGCAGTTCATCGCACTAACCATCACACCACTGAGCCCGTCAAGTATTCCTAAGTGATGTGGTAAACAAACAAGTAAATTGTGTTGAGTTGCTTTCTTCGTTACCTTTTAATGCTCCTTTAAGGTATCTAAGAGAACCAAGTTTATTTATTCCTCCTTTAAAAGGACCGGCTCATCTAAAATGACTTTGACGCTGACTTTGTCGCTTTGCGTTAGGAAGTCCTTTGTGTATTAAAACTAAGATGTAGCTTCTAGGGTTAAAAATGTTTGCAGTTTTACCAGATGCATGTTGTGCTAACTCTCATCAAATTGAATTTCTGTATTGTGAACAAGTAAACCATTTTTGAATTCAAAGACATTGTTATTTCATTTAATTTTGGAAATTTGGAAGATTTGGAAAACAAAAAGGGGTCCCATATAGAGATAACAAAACATGCATAGAACAGATGTGGCGCAAAAAAGATAACAGAACAAAAAAACGGATGATTTTAAAACCCTGTCGTACGATGATAAGTAAACAACTTTAATGATAATTGTAGTCGGATAAGGCAATTTTATCTACCCAGTTATTTTTGTAATTTTCTAAAATATTAAATTTTTATCACATAAATCCGTAGTACACTACTGATTAAGCGATGTATCAATACTTTAATCATACATGTTGACCTCCAAATTTATTAAAAGTAATAATCTCATGATATCATGGGAATGATATCATGAGAACATAGTTTGAAAATTTTGTAATTAGTTTCCACATCCAACATATTATAGATTTAATTGGTAGCACTCTTCGTATTTAACACGAAATTTTCATCAAATTATCGGATGCCAAAATAGATACCAATATCACCTGAATTTTTTGTATTTGTTTACTCGCACGGTATAATTGATCGCCACGTTATTATTTTGTTTTCTCAACTTTCGGTTAAACAGTCTCTGCGTTAAATAGGTTTCTCCTCTCGATACACTTCGACTCAAATCATAGCTCGATGAGGAAATTCAATCTATATACCTGTTCTTTGCGCGTATCTGCATCCAACTAATCAGTCACTATCACAATTATTACATGCGTGATAATGTTAGTTTTAAATTGCAATAGTTGATTAGATATAACAGAAGATATTTTTGTGCTACCCGGTTGATACTAAAGTTATAACTGAACTGAACCTCACTTTACCTCAATCATGTGGGTAATGCTGAAAGCTCATCACCAGTTTCAGTTTCAGAATCTGTAATGCCATCCGGAATGTCAACAATGCTGCTGCTTTGTCTTCCATTCGCTGGAAATCTATAAAAAAAAATCAATCCAGCATTTAAACTTGTTTTCGTCTTGTTTGTAAATTAAATTTAATTAAAAAAATATAATAAATCGAAATAAATTATTTTGTAATCGATCCCTTATCGCGTGAATGTATTTTTATTGAACACAGATTGAAGTATTAACGATTTTTTTACATGTGAATGGGTAGGTTAGGTTGATGCTTATATTTCTTTATCTGTGAAAATAGGTACATTGAACTTATGACATTTTTTTGAATAGGCATAGATAAAGGGTGTTTTTTAGAGGTAAGGAGATTTTTTTTTAGAGAAACAAAACACAAGAAAATCGTTTTAATGTCTATTAATTTGGCTTTATTGGAAGGATAATTTTATGCCATTAATGTTTAAATATGATTCCGCTGCTGGTTCGAACAAAGCCAGGTCTAGGGGTGCAATTTTCAACCACTTTTTCGAGCATTTGGGGCCGAATGTCGGCAATAACGCCACGAATGTTGGCTTTCAAGTCCTCTAACGATTCTGGTTCGTTGGCGTAGATGAGCGACTTCGCAATGAAAATAATCCAATGCTGTCAAATCACACGATCTTGGTGGCCAATTGACAGGTATATTCCGCGAAATTATGCGCTTATCGAATGTTTCCTTCAATAAATCGATTGTGACGTGCGCTGTGTGGCATGTAGCGCCGTCTTGTTGGAACCACATCTCATCCACATTCATGCCATCCATCTCGGGAACAAAATAGTCGGTTATCATGGCTCATACCGGACTCCATCAACGGTACTGACTCTCCAGCATAATTTCGGAAGAAGTATGGAGCCTATAGAGCACACCAAACAGTCAGTTTTTGTGGATGTAATGGCGTCACAGGGTCTCATGTGCATTCTCTTCACTCCAAATACTGTAATTTTGCTTGTTGACGTAGCCATTCAACCAAAAATGAGCCTCAACACGAAACAAAATTTTGCGATGAAAATCAGCATCGAGATCAATCTCATTTTCGGCCCATAAACCGAAATCACGACGCATTGCATGATCTCGCGGCCTTAATTCTTGCACAAGCTGGATCTTGTAAGGTCGTAAGCCAAGATCTTTGTGCAAAATCTTCCATAAAGTTGATGGACAAAGCTCCAAATGCTGTACACGGTGGTGAATGGATTCATTCGGGTCCGCTTCAACACTTTGCTCACTTTGCACAAAGAGTAAGTGCGAAAACGATCCATGGTTAACCGAATTAATTGCTCTGATGGACGATTATGTCGACCATAAAATGGACGGAGCTTGCGGTAAACTTTTCGAACTGAACCATTATTTTTGAAATAAATTTGCACGATTTGCAAGCCTTGTTCATTTGTCAACCGTTGCCGTGTCAAGAGTTGCCCAAATTTGACCACAAAATGTTAGTTTTATCTCTGTTCGAACAACCAGCCTCTAATAAAAGCACCCCATTATATTTTTCTGCGCTACTGTTATAAGTTGCACCTATGAATTTTTTTAATCTGGGGAAAGCAATCAGTCAATCAAAATTGTTAACACTTTAATTAACACGATTATCGTAGTTATGTAGATTAGTTAATATTGAATTGAGGCTTGATCTTAATGATCGGTCAATTAAGATAATTGAGTAGACACCCTTTCGAGATTTCGTTTATCGGACTTAGAGGTTTTGATGTTTCTTCCCCGATCAATATATTAATGATTTATCAACCGCAATTGGTTAGACGACAAAACTCTGACAATTAAATGTTAGACTTCACAGATATGTGTCAAAACGCTGTCATTTAAAGGAATGGAATTCCTCAAATGCTATCCTGTCTGATATGTCTAATTTTGCTTACCTTCTTTGGTGGCGCTACAGTCCTGAGTTAAGCTGAACCTCAATTACAACACATATTCAGTATGCCTTGTCCTTGCCTAACTCCTCAAATTGGTTGGGTCGGTTTTGATCCTTGACGACCTTGTTTCAGCACCATTAATTAGGATATGAGTATGATATCCTTACAGCTATTTTATTAGTCGATTTATGCAGTCGATTGTTTGGGTAGAAGTCTGTTAATGACATTATGCAGGAAATTTCACAAACATAATCGATGCTATGATGGTTTATCCTCTGTAAGGTTGTTTTTAAGCTTCCGGAGATGTGTGTACATGTACCAAACGTTAAGATGTTTCGGTAGAACTTCGCAAGAAGTTACTCCGAAAAAAAGCATGTGTAGAGCTTACGAATGAAGGCTTAAAAATCTAAGGTTAAAAGATCGAGAAAAGGTGAAAAGATCTGGCAAATGTGAAAAGATCGGGAACCTACCGGATAACGAGTCAACCCGATTCAATTACTTCGTTGTACTGACTGTTCAGTGTATATTCATGTTCCAGAGTACAGCCTAGTGGATAGCGTGTTGGACTACCGTGTGAGAGAGTGCGAGTCCGAATCCCAGTAAGATAAGAGTTATATAAATTATTTGCATTGAACTTCATACTTTCATAATAACGAATTGGGTCTGAATAACTACAAAGGATTAAAATTAATAAAAGTAAATAATTAATAAAAAGAAAAAAATAAAATAATTTTGGAAATACTTTTTGAGAAGCTTGTAAGTTGCTTCTATAAGCCCTTTTACAGCAAACAAAGTATTTTTCTGTAAGGCTTTTTAGAAGTACTTAAAGAAGCCTTATAGAAATAAATAGCTTCCTCAAAGTGCGCCAAATGTTTTTCCATATTACCTGGCTAGGAGTGAAAAAGCTTCGATAGTGGTTTATCGAAGCGAATTTGTTAGTTGGGTGGTCACTATAACCTTGGTTAGTAGTGGTGCTGAGTAACTTTGAGAATCTGGACAGGGTTGTATGAACTCATTCTGATGATCATGTGAAGCTTGACCAGAAGCTACAGCCTGGTATGACGGGAATAATTAGTCCTCAGATTGCATGTCATAGCTGTTTTGGTTACCCAAACTCGCGGGAACGTATGGTATTCTGAGGTCTATGATAGACTTTGGAATACAAGTGGTATTAGCTGGACTTCGGTCCGTGGCAAGGGTAAAGTTCTTGCCTTACGCATTATTGGCCAACTTGTACCAACATAATGTGTCCTGCATTGGCGTGTTAATCAATAATTTTCAGTGGTTGTAATATTGTTGGTAGGCCCACCGTGAAATACTCAACTAAATAAAGGGTTTTTCAATAAGAGCGCTACAACAGTTTCTTTTTAATAAAACAAAAACGGTTTTGGATATCAATGAAATTCTTTATTACTGTGAAAGTACGTTCGATGCCATTATGTATGGAACTAGATTTCTTTTGCATGGCCACCACGGTCATGCTTGCAGAAGTCCAGACGCTGAACCCAATTTTCGACGGTTTTCAAGAATAAATCGGCCGATACTGCTGCAATTTCAAGTTCGATATTCGTACGATATCATCAATCGTTGCTGGCTTGTTGGCATAGACCATAGACATGACGTAGTCCCACAGAAAATAGTCTAACGGCGTCAATTCGCACGACCGAGGCGGCCAAGCGACTGGACCATTTCGTGAGATAACACGTTCTCCAAACTTGGTTTCCAATAAATTGATTGTGGCATTCGCTGTGTGGCTTGTGGCGCCGTCCTGTTGAACCCACATGTCCTCCAAGTCCATATCATCCAATTGGGGCCAAAAATATTCGGTTATCATTGAACGGTAGCGATTCCCATTCACAGTAAGGTGTCGGTCTTGATCATCACGGAAGAAGTACGGCCCAATGACGCCGCCGGCCCATAAACCACACGAAACCGTAATTTTTTTCGGGATGCAATGATGACTCATGGAGTACGTGTGGATTGCTGTAAGCATATTTTGTTTATTGACGAAGCCATTCAGCCAGAAATGAGCCTCATCGCTGAAGAAGATTTTTCGATGAAAATCCGAATCATTTTCAAGTTGTTGCTCAGCCCAATTCGCGAACATACGACGCTTCTGGTGGCCAAGCGGCTTCAGTTCTTGTGTCAATTTAATCTTGTAAGGATGTAGGCCAAGATCTTTTCGCAAAATTCGCCACAACGACGTCACAGAGATGCCCAACGCTTGAGAACGATGTGTGAGAGACACATTTGGGCTTTCTTCAACTGAAGCCTCAGCGGCAGCAATATTCTCGACACTACGGGCACTTCTTTGTCTCATTGGCACGGGAACATTTTATACTGTACCTGTGGATTCAAATTTTTCAACTCGACGCTCAATTGTTGATCTGCTAGGACGATTATGACGACCATAAATTGGACGTAGCGCTCTTAACGTTTAGGCCACTGACTTCGAATTTCTGTTGTAAATTTTAATAATTTCTACTAGTTGTTGGATCGTATATATTTCCATCATGAAATGGCAAACCTTACTGAAGAGAAATGTCAAAAGAGCGGCAAGAAATATGGCGTCGTTTGCTGTCCCTGTCGCTCAACTGTTGTAGCGTCCCTGTTGAAAAACCCAATATAACGGCATTATTATCATTATCTGTCGCATTTTTCCTGATTCTTCAAATAATTTTAACTTGTTGGGAGCATATACAGGGTACGTAATTCGATTTTGCTGACATTATTAATAAACAGAATAGGCACCACTATGATACTAAAAACCGTCGATTGATATACGAAAGACCACTACACTACACAGAAACTGTATGGTGCCATATTTCTTTGAGGTTTCCATAGACAATGCTATAACAGCTACTTTTGACCGCTGTCTGGACATGTTGGAAGACTTTTAGTACCCGAAGTCGATCAATTAGGTCTACAGAACATGTGGTTACAACAAGAACCTGCGACATCGCACACAGCTCGTGCTATGATGTGAATTTTAAGAGAACTTGTTATCGGCTGAATAATGTCATGGTGATATCGACTAGCCCCCACGATCATCTCATTTTCTTACCCCTCCCGATTTTTTTTAACACCAACTAACCACAACCTCGATGCTTAAGATCATCGAATCGTAGAATCGAAATTTATAAAATTACACAAGAAGTCTGCGCAAAAATGTTATGCAAAATATCCCAAAAAGAGCCCGCGTTCGTGCCACGGCTAGAAACTTGTCCGATATAAAATTCCATACATAATGTTAACGAAAATATTGACATTGACAGCACAGTACTTCACAGATGAATGCAACGAAATACAGACACGTAACAGCACTGGCGACTGAGGCCATCGGGTGCGACTCAAGACATTAATACAACAGAAAGAGACAGATAGACACATAGAAGGAAATACATATAACATAAATCTACATAGCACAGAGGAGGAGACATAGATTTATATTGTCACATATTATCGCAGAGGTGACCTCAGATAAGCTGGCGATTTTTTTTTTGAAAAAGAATGCGCTGCCGAAGCTGGGGCTTGAACCCGCAGTGTTTGGCTTTACAGTCAACTACGCATTCCTTTGAGTAATGGCCACCTATATGAAAACAAAATCAATCAATACAATAAAAATTATAAAATTGTGTTTCATTTAAATGTTTGTTGAAAAAAAAAAAACATCGACCTGGAATATAAAATTCATCCGTAGTATGTTTTGTTGTTCTTTTTATTCAGTGCAGCAACAGTTTATAGATATATTCTCCTAATTCATTGCTTATTAATTAAGTTCAAAGTCAATTTTATCAATAGCAGACGTCTTCACCTGGAGCTCAATTTTGACATCGTAATTTGTTCATTTAATTTTTAGAGGACGTCAACAAAAATTATTAGTGAAGAAATATTTATTTTCCATGTCGAATTAGTTGCTAAAAATCCATACCAAAACTTCAGGATGAAGGATTCTTAATCCACTTTGGAGAATTCGCACAGACCAGAGCCATATTCAATCAAGCAGTTGTAATTTACATACCTTTCCTGGAGCGAACATATTTTAAATGTTTCGTTGTGGAAATACAAAAACAGAGTGGCTAACTAATTTTATTGCAATTTTTTGTCCGGAAAAGTAGTTACTTTTTTTTTTAATTTAGCACCGCATTTTTATGTTGTTTAGTTTCTCAGATATATATGCAAACGTTTGTTCAGTTTGGTGATTAGTTTTCAGAAGCGATAACTTTCGCATCATATACCAGTTTTGGACAATAAAATTGTTGAAATTTGCCAAATCAGTCTACAGTTCGACAACAATAATAAAGTAATTTGTGAATTTTACGACCAAAACAATCGACTAAACTTTTGGTAAAATTATGGCAAATTTAGATAACGAAAACATTAGAATTTTGTGTACAAGTTATGTTATCTACCTCCAATAGCATAAAATTAATTACATTATGGTATTTAAATATCTGTAGTTATCGTTGTAATAATAGTATTTTTGGAGCGTTTTGGAATCAAAAAAATATTATAAAACAAAAAAAAAACATATGAAGTGGCTACTACCAGCTATTTAAATTGCTTCATACCCTATCTTTCTGTTAAAATATTCATTCTCAAAAAGTTTGTGTTGTTAAAAATGTTTAAATAAATTGTTTGAAACTTTTAACAAAAATTGTTTGTTTTAGGAAAACGCTTCATAAAAGTGGTTATTAAAAAAAAAATAAATAACCAAAATGTGTATTATAGCTATCATTTTTGAAATATTTTAATTCTTTAAAACTTTAACAATAAGTCCTACTTATGGTTTGGGTGTTAAAGAACGAGGGAAGACTCTGACTGGCTTTAACTTGGCAATGCCGAGTGGTTGTAACTCTGTTTACACATCAAGTGCTTATTTTTAACCTCCAAGTGGTAACCATCGGGTACTGGTCTCATCCAACCGGATTTGACTTGCTAAACGATAAGCGCGAGTGTTGATAACACGAAAAAAACAGCAACACTTTGAACAGCCAGGTCAGAATGGCACGGAATGAAAACCCGCCCAGGCTATTCGACATATTCGAACAATAGGATGTCAGAAAACATACACAACACCTACACGACAACACGTCTGTTAACGGACTTAGGCTAATTGGCTTTGCTACGAAACGAAATGCCACTACAGACAGCACACGGTTTCTTCACCTCGTTATCCATAAGTGGATATGGCGGTCTCCAGAACAACGAACGGCCAATTAAATTGATCACATTGCTATAGCCAAGAGGCACGCATCCAGTTTTTTTGGATCCTACCGAGACGAACAAGGATATATCAAAATTGATACTCAGTTGATGCTGAAGATATGCAAGAACCACTTCTGCCCCTGTTAAAGGGCCGCCCACCCGACCTGAGTGAAGTTAGAATAGAAATATATAAACTCAAGCTTAATAAGGCTGCCGAAAATGACGGCCTTCCCGTTGAGCTGTATAAATCTGGCGAAGATGACTTGGTAAGTAATATCCACCAACTCAAAGGCCAGATCTGGTCGGATGAAAGTATGCCTGAAGAATGGAACCTCAGCATCTTATGCGGGATCCACAAAAAAAAAAACCATCTGAACTGCGCCAACTACTGAGGCAAAGGGTCCTCACCTACAAGATCCTATCTGCCGTAATATGTGGACGCCTGAAACCGTTCAATAATAACCTGATCGGCCCTTATCAGTGTGGTTTAAGTCCAGGAAAGTCCACAGCCGATAAAATTATCACACTTCGGCAGGTCCTGGAAAAAACACAAGAATTCCAAATCGATACCCACCACCTATTCATCGATTTCAAAGCCGCATACGACAGCATTTATAGAGACGAACTATACAGGGTCATGTCTAGTTTTGGTATACCGCCCAAACTCGTCCGTTGGTGTAGGATAACGATGGAGCTTTCTCGCTGCTCCATCAGGGCCAAAAACGACCTCACCGCCATATTCGATAACAAAAAAAGATTTAGGTAAGGCGATGCGCTGTCATGTGACTTCTTCAATTTGATTCTTGAGAGGATTGTGCAAAACTCCCGAGCCAACATCAGAGGCACAATTTTTCAAAAATCGGTGCAACATTGGTAGGACCCAACGTGATGTCATAGCCACGTTTGCTAGTATTTATAGAGAAGGAAGCGGCAAAAATAAGTTTAGCAGTAAATGCGGGCAAGACCAAGGACACACAACATCGACGATTTGGACAGAGCTCCAGCTTTGACGGATATAACTTTGAAGTATTACGGGACTTTGTCTATCTCGGCTCCGTTATTAACTCTGACAACAACATCTCGGCAGAAATTAAACGAAGAAGTACTCTTGCCAACCGCTTTTTCTTAGATGGCAATTCAGTAGTAAAGCCCTCCCTCGAACTACTAAGGATATTCTGTATAAGACCCTGATCATCCTATACCTGCTTTACGGCGCTGAAGCACGGACCATCTCAAAAGCGGATGAGGAAATTCTTGATCGATTCGAGAGGAAATTTTTTCAAAAAATTTTCGGTCTCGTTTACGTTGACGGGCCTTGGAGACGAAGATTCAACCAAAAACTATACGAGCTTTACAGCGACATGACCCTGGTAAAAAAATATTTGTTGGACGTTTAAGATGGCTAGGACATGTAGAACGAATGGACACCAATACTCCGGCTCGCAGAGTATTCAATTTCCAGCCAGACGTCGGATGCAGTAGATGAAGACCTCGGCTTAAGTAGCACGCAAAAATAGAAACCGACCTCAACCAACGAACGGGTCAATTGGAGAGGCATGTTGTTTGAGGCCCAGGTTCATTCCGGACTGTACGCCACCTAAGTAAGTGAGTAAATACGTATATCAAAACTCTGTATGTCAAGTTATGTTATCTCTTCGATAACACATTCCATATTTCAAGCGAAATAAATATAATTTACCGTGAACTAAAAATGTATCTAAAACCGTTTTTATAAGAACGCCTTCAAAAAATAGATATGGGTAAAATGTCTGCATCGATCATATATGGAAAATGTAAGATAGCAACGGAAATATCCATACACCAAATGTATATGAAGTGAGGAAAGCTAGATGACTGCCATTCTACCGAGCTATATTAACCCTGGTCAGATGAAAGTATGTCTGAAAAAATCGCTTACACGACCTGCCGTAAAATCAAATCATTCACAAATATTCTGATCTGCTCTAATCAGTGTAGTTTTAGTCCAGCAAGTAGTACAGCTGATCAAGTTGTTAATATTTCCGCAGATCGTGAAATAAAGCTTAGAAGTCCAAATTTATGCCGCAAATGACCGCCTTTTTAAAGACGAACTGTAATGAGCCAGGCCAGGATCAAATAGGATTTAAGCAAGGTGATTATTGCGAAGTGTCTTCTCCAACATCACTTTTGAAAGGATTGTTCAAAAATCTCAAGCCAACAATGGCCACCGATTTTCAAAAATCATTGCAATGGCTAGCATACTATGACCATATGAAAAACGGACGAAGAAATCCTTCATCCTTTTTGAACAATTATCCGGACAAGGCGTCCCTATGCAAGTAAGTAAGAGTGACACATTTGCCACTTTGGCAGGGAAATATGATTCGCAGACAGAGCTATCGGTTCCTAAATTTTAACATTTGAAAGAGAACCAATCTGCATAATAAAATTGCGGTTTTGGCATCATGAATATATCTCGAAAATAAAACATCTCTGAAATCAAAAATACACTGGGTAGATAAATAATTAGTTTGCTATGCTTATGAATCATTTCTCTACAACAGAATATACTTTGTGCTGTGGATGCAGACAGTGAAACTTTAGTGATATCCAATTGCAAAACTTACTACTTAAAACGGGTCCTGGTTTCATCAGGACATCTCCACAACGGCGCTTGACAACGACGGTCCAACACCCGGCAAAATGAGAATGAAGCGCGGTGAAATAAACTATATCACTGCCCCAATCTCACAGCAATCACCTTCATCATCAAATTCTATCCAACAAAATTTCTCGTTTTGTACCAAATTTGTCATTTTTAAATCCGTGTAATCAATTCGGCACAAAAAAATTATAAATAGCTATTCGCCTCAATACAAGACGCAGATTGTTTCCCAAACATTTAGGGGAATCGCTGCACGTTTTACCTTTCGTTTTTCGCTCGCTACATTTCGAATTATTTTGCCGGTTTGCTAAACTTTCAAAAATTAGCAACCGTTGATAACAATTTATCAACGCATCGATCGTTCTAGCTTTTCGACAAAGGACGTCATAGAGATCCTAAGGTTGACGATCAAATTCAAGTGATCGTTCAATGTCTTTTACAAGCTTCAATACTGTTTATTTTTTTGAAGAGTTTTTTTTATCGACATCATGCTTAATTTTCTTAAACATCTACCTATTTAACCTAACAAAGTGTTTATAAACAAAATAACTGTACATGGGTATATACAAAAACTAAATTGTGAACTAAATATTTGGCAGTGGAGTACTACTCCTTCAATTCCACAGCTTCGTTCGAATATCCATTTACAGGACTCGCACCTTTCAGTGCTAGTTTAGCTTCCGCCTCAGCAGCCAGTTGTTCAGGGGTCTTGGCCCAGTCTTGGAGCTCTCCCGACGCAAAGAGCCAATAGATGACACAACCAATCAAGTAAATAGCAGCAGAGATGAAGAAAACGATACGCCATTCATCGGTACTCTGGAAGTAGTAACAACTTGAAACCGATGCTTTGCTTAGGTTCTAAACTCATACCTGGTCCTTCACTATATATCCTGTAAGAAGGGGACTCACTATTCCCGGAATCGTAGCAAATGTATTACTGATACCCATCAGAACACTGGCATGCTGTGGAGCAACATCTAGATGATTTACACTGAAATGGTCAAATTTATAAGATTTCGGAGCACAAAGATCGGTTTTTATGACTTACGCAAATCCGGACCAAGCAAACGCACCCAAACCTACAGCTATGGTAATAAATACCACACTCCAGGTTGGATCAGGCAAGTACGCTGTCAGCATCATGAAAACGGTTTGTGCAAGGAAAGCACCGCAGTTAAAATATCTCCGCACTTGGGTAGTGGTAAGGTATCCCTTGACTTGAACCCAATCCGCCAGATACCCTGAAACGCCCAAGAGTATACCCATGGCTAGGTATGGAACAGCCGACAGGAAGCCTGTCTTGCTTAAGTCGAAGTTTAGTACATCTATGTGGGAAGAGAAAAGTTATTGATTTATTTGCTTACAGTTATGAGGATCTTTGAAGCTCACCCTTCAAAAATGTTGGCAATTGGGTCAGCAATGTGTAGAACCCCCAATTTTCTGAGAAATGCGAGGCAATAATTGCATACACCGCTGCAGAAGTGAAAATAGCCTTCCAAGGGTGCTTTACTTTTGTACGCCCCACAGTTCCAAGCTTCTTCTGGATAAATTCAGTTTCTTCCTTTGAACAGAAACGATCCTTTTCGGGGCCTTCTTTTACAATGATCATCCACGAGATAAACCAGACACACCCAATTCCACCAAAGATATAAAACACACTTTCCCAACCGTATGCTGTGGCAAAGATGCCAGACAATGGCATAGCAACCACTGTGCCAGCATAGTTTCCAGCAAATGCTATCGAAGCCATTCGAGAACGTTCTAAAGGTGGCGCCCAACGTGACCAAACCGCATGGATACAGGGGAATGTTACACCCTAAAGAGAAAAAATAAAATGATGAGTCGATGTGTTCAAAGGATATAAGTCTAAACTAACCTCAAAGATGCCCTCAATGATGCGCACTGCAAGGAACATGGCTAAGCTGTGTTTGGCCGCAAGTGGTGTTAGTAGTGTCAAAATTGCTGTACTTCCAATACCGATTCCAAAAACCTTAATTTTTTCAAATGACAAGCGTTAGGGGTGTTTTCATAATTTTTACTAACATGTATGACTTACAAGATTACCACCGATTCTTCCAGCGAGATATCCACCTACAAACTGTGTCAGAATATAGCCATAGAAAAACGAACTCAGAATCAGTCCCTTCTGTTTGGAGTCCCAAGGAAAATCTTGCTCATAGTAAATGCTACCATCTTCAGCGGTCATTGTACGGTTTTCTGTCATTGCCACAATGGCAACACTCAAGTTAACTCGCAGAGAGTAGACATTGAAGAAGCCGAAGAAAGCCATCAGCACTACGATGTAACGACGTTTCTTCCAAAATTTCCAGGAAAGTGGTTCGGCTTCGACGACATCATTACTAAAATGACAAAGAAGGGGTAACATGGATAAGAAATCTACAGAGGTCGATTAGCAAGGATAATCTAAAATTAAATTCTAACAATGAGGAATGGAGTCCTCCTTCTTGTTATTTTCTTTACCCATTCCGAGAATAACATTCCACCTTCCTGAATCTTTAGCCGTTTTTAGTGAAATTTTATGAGGAATGCTGACAGATGCTCAAAGTCAAGATTAATCATGATCTATACGAGCTGTAGAGCAGCATACTCCTCGTCGCAAATAAACCAGTATTGGGCATTGATGTAGGGCGAATGTCCACCAAAATTTCGGCTTGCAGAGCCTTTAATTCTCACCCAGACGTCGAATGCAGTAGAGGTAGTCCTAGCCTTAGGTTTCGCGGACATATCAAAACCGACCTCAACCAACTTTAAGTGCGCAACTGGATGAAGTTAGCTAAGAACCGGGTTAATTGAAGAAACATATCGAATTCTAGGAATTTCATATTTTTATCTCTTTGGGAGTAAGTCTTTGGACATCGGGGAAAATTGTTTGATTAAATTCTGCAGAGGATAGTAGTTAAAAATATCAAAATGGGTATTCTGTTCGGGAAACGTTTCGCGCGCTTTGCCCATTTACGGTCGCCTGATTTTCCTAACGAGAGGAATATTAACTGTGCGTGACAAATTTGATTCCACTGGTTCAGCAAACGATAAGAGATAAGTTGAATAAGTAAAGTGTGGAGGAGAATCCGGAAAATCTGGCTTTTGCAGACCACAACTTGGTGAATTTGACATCGGTCGTGGCTTGATCTTGCACCCAACACTATCCATGCCATCGTTAAAATTCATCCTGATTTATGTATACTAGGGGAGTCAAAAGAATACCTACAAGGCCGGAAGAGAATCCTGAGATAAAAATTGGGAAATCAAGGTCGATGATGAGTATATGGGAAATATTCAGGATTGCTGCATTTAGTAAAGCGAAGATCTGTGGAAGATCGTTTTCTTTATTAGAGATACTCCATGGCATATGACCAAAAGATCTAGGCGAGATGATATCTAGATGTGTAACATACGAACAATTCACAGGAGTAGTAATTACAGCATATCGGCATACTATACTATTTGTTTTCGAGTACTATTTTCTTTTATAAATGATGTTCGCCGGGAAGGTATACTACTTTTTCCTGCCGCAATTTTGATAAGCATTAGTCTTGACAGTTCATATTTGGCAGTCGTGAAGTAGACACGTGGCAAATTTATTATGGGAAAATATTCGGTAAGCCAACGTGTTTTAATTGTTAAAACATTTTAACAAAATCAATCATCGATTACTGTGACGATGAGAAAGTTACATGAAATTTTTGGGAGAAACAACGTGCCAACAAAACGCACTATTTATCGTGTAGTGAATGATGGTCTGTAGGTAAAAGGCCAAGCATGGACCACAACGTACTGCAAGATCGCCTTAAAACACTACTGCTGCTCAAGGAAGTGTTCAAAACAATCCATCAACCTCAATTCGACGCCGTGCTCAGGAGCTTGGTTTTCAAAGAACAATTTTGGCCACAATTTTGCACAAGGATTTGCATTTCTTTCGATTTAAGATTCAGTTGACATAAGAGCTTCTTCCACAAGACCATTTACGCCGCCGTACATATGCCAATAGGATGTACATATGCCGATAGGATAGAATGAAGTCCACAGCTAGCCCATGACAACTCCGATTTTCATGAAAAATCATAATGAGTGACGAGGCACATTTTCATTTGAATGGATATGTGAATAAACAGAAAAGTCGGTTCTGGGCAATGGAAAACCCTCAAATTATTCATCAGTAACCTTTGCATCCATTAAAAGTTAAAGTCTGGTGTGCAATTTGGTCAGGAGGAATCATTGGACCTTACTTATTTGAAAATGAAAACGGCGTAACGGTAACTGTGATTAGGGAGCGATATCGAGATATGATTGAAAACTTTTTAATGCCACAACTGCATGCCTTGGGCTTGATTAACATGTGGTATCAACAAGATGGTGCCACATCGCATACAGCCAGGATAACAATGGAATTACTGTGAGACTTCTTTCCACAACAAGCTATTTCAAGAAATGGTGATGTAGATTGGCCTGTACGGTCGCCTGATTTGACTGCTCCGGACTTCTTTTTGTGGGGATATTGAAAAGCAAGGTTTATGCAAACAAATCAGAAACGCTTGAGCAACTCAAACTGAAATGTGTGAGATGTAATGAAAAATGTGCTCAAAAGGGCTCGCATTTGTGACACATGGCGGACATTTACCTGATATTGCATTCCATACATAATTGCCGACATTACATAAAATATTTATCAATATAAGATCCATTCTCTTTCATTTAAAACTTAGAAGGGTCGGATTATGAATATTTTGCTGAATGTGAGGAAGATGGTGGTACTGTAACTGTTGGGCAAGATAATAACATTGATTCCGACGCTGAACAGAAAAACATTTCAGCAGAGCTGCAGTCAAATGAAGACACGGACGAAGACGAACAAGAAGAAACAGGTGAGCTGCAAAATCATGTGAAACCAATGCTAAGCTATATCTCAAGAGACGGTAATGAGTGGAGCAGAGAAGAACCTTGCCTAGGTCGGTTCGGTTTCTATCCCATAGTGTTATGAGGCAAAAAGGAAGTCCACATTCATCGACACGAAATTTGGCATTGCTGGAAACCTTGAGATGTATTTTTATCAATGAAATGTATGACATAATAATAAGGGAAACAAATCGCAAAGCTAAAAGGGCCTTTGACAAGTTGAATGAGAATAATCCTGCCTACAGTAGAGATAGGGAACCTGTAAGTTCAAAATAATTTTATGCATATCTAGGAATTCTGATAACTGCGGGCGTATCCCGATCAAATTACTAGCATACCAAAGACCTCTGGAAAACACTTTCAAACCCTTTATACAGGGTTTGGGTCTATGCAGGTTTTGGAGCATTTCCCAACATATACGATTTGACAGCGAAAGCACTCGCGAAGAGCGTGTAAAAAGTGATAAGGCTGCACCAATAAGATATTTGTTCTGGTCTGCATATCGACTACAAGGTGTTGTTTTTGAGTGATATGTGCCAAAGAAGGACTTTATGACCACCAGAGTTAGCTTGAATTTTAATACACAGTTACGCATATGTTACTCGATCGAAATGAAGGAACAATATCGAGTTCTTCGAATGTGGAGGCTTTTGTTGAATGAGAGGTAAAAATGGATGCTAATCAGCAGGCTGACATAGCGCACATTTATGAGAAAAGCAAACTGCTACTGTAGACTTTCAATCCTCTTTTTCTGATTGTGACCAAATCAACTGAATTAATGACGACAAAAAAAAATAAATACAAATTATAGCACAACAGGCTCGTTAGTGCCCAGGGCCGAGCTCTCTCACAATCATTCACGTGTGCATGTGCACTTCTTGCACTATGGTGGGTCCTCCTCTTTTATGCCGACTCCGAACGGCGAATTTAAGATAAGCTTTTCTTGACAATTAATACAGACCACCACGAGAGGAGGGCCAGTGAAAAATCATTTAGGTGTTGCTACGGCTGGGAATCGAACCAAGACCTTCTGCGCGGCAGTTAAACGCACTAACCATCGCGCCACTGAGCCCACTGACGACAGTATTACTATAATTGTGATCAACAAAGAAGATATATCGGACATTAAATACAATTCCTTAGAGTATGTTGCTGGATATCTTTTAAACGTTACAAGTCGAAGATACCGAACATATGGACAGTTATAGTGAATGAATGAGGTGTTCAAAAGCCAAATGAGTTATTTTCATCGGAATTGTTTTCAGCGAATGTAACGATAAAGGAGGTAAAATGGCACTTAAAACATGTAAAACTACATACAAATCATGTGTTCTCTGTCAACTGAGTTTTCTCTTAATAGTGAAATCATAAAACCATTTTTCCGTTGCAAAATGTATATTAAAATAAAAATAATACAAAATCAAAATCTTCAATAAAATAAAAACACACGCAATATATGTATACCTTGGGTCTATGCCACATAATGATCGCAAACAAAAATTTAAAACGGCAACTCTGATGAACTTGTTAAGTCTCGACAAATTTTCAAACATACTACACCCTATAATTGTATGGTGAAAAAAAAATAGAAACCCGATTGAAAGTGAGAGTAGAAAACTTGCTCTCGTATGGAATTGAAGAACTGCCTCAAGGTCTAGTTGCAGTCGAGAGCATGCAAGACTCTCACTTTTCTTAGAGATCAATGTGCCGTATCGCCTCACACCGAAACAAGTTTATATCTGTAGTTGTCAATGGTGTCGAAAGAACAAGCGACAGTTGCATGTGAAAAAAGTATGCGGAAAATGCCATAACGGTATGTGAACGAATAGCTGCTGGAGGCTATAGTTTGTAGGTGTGGTATAAGATACCAGTCCAGAAAACCGTGAGTTTCAAACTAATGGTATCGTATGCAAAACCGGAAATCTAAAGCTTTGTAAATGCAAAACATGTTCTTTGTTTCGATCACAGCTTTCAAATTCCTAGTTTTTTTTTCTTTCAATTTTGCTACAAGTGGTTTTTATTATTATTACTTGTACAGAATAGATACAATCGGTTACTCTACATATATACCAACTTAATGTTTGAGGTACACCTATGATTGTTGTTTTATGGAATAAAATTGTTTGTGAAATAGTTGATCATAGCTGGTGGTAGGTTGAGTATTTCAATCTAATTAACAATTGGCTTTTGTTAAGCTCGACTTCTAACCAATCGAAATAAATTAAATAAAATAAATATGTGGACAACAACCTTAAAAAAAAAAATAGAATTGTTTTGTGAATGCGAGGCGTTACTTTTTAGATATTCAACAACACGTTTTAAGCACATTTACTTACGGGTCAACATCTTTTGTATTCAGCTGGAGTCCATTGTTCTTTTCTTTGTCGTTATCAGTCATCTTAGCAAAATGTTGCCTATTAAGTCTTATTCACAAATTTCAACTATGCCTATGCATACATTCCTGAAAATTAGAAGAAAAAAACATTATTATTGCACATATCATAATTCAAATAATTTAGTTGCTTAAGATGTTAGTTTTTAGAATGTTTGCTTATAAAAACTAGAAGGCTTAGAAAACGTGCTATTTTTTTTTTTTTTTTTGAGTTAGTAATCAATAAATTTTTGTTAATTTACATTGGGATGATGATGATTAGAAACCAACTTGTGTTTTATACCGCTATAATAGAACCGGGAAAAAAAAGTCGAAGACCAGGCAGAGCCTTGGGGAGTTGCTGACTTGAAACTGTCCAAGAGAACTTGAATTGAACATTTTGAACGATAATTTTGTGTCCATAGAAGAAGTTTTTACTCGATTCCACGCATTTTCGACATATGGGTTTTACGCCAAACCCTGTCAAATGCCTTTGAAATATCAAGAACAATATCATTCATTGTACATCATGGTGGATTGATTGATTTTCGGTGAGATAAGTCATCAAATCATCAATGGGCCTGTTGCTTCGAAAACCGTATTACGAGATAAATATTTCATAAGATGACGATTCATCAGCGTTTCCATGACCTTGCAAAGAAGGGACAGTAGTGTAATTGGTCAGTAACTGTAGGGAGAAGACGATTCGATTTTGTTTGTTCAGGCTGGACAAAGTTTTCCATCTACTCTGAAAAAGTATCGATGACTAAGATAGATAGAAAAACTCATGCAGTGGTTTTTCTAGCTTAGAAGAACCCCTATGGACCAGTGGATTAATGAATGTCGAGACCAATTAAACTCTTGCAAATTTTGTACGTGTACAAAAGTGAATGTGTCCCATAGAAATCATCCCATTTGTTTAAAACGTTATTTTTAGTCAAATTGAAATGAATTTTGAAGAAATTTCTGAGCACGAAATTTATAACTGCTGTTCCGTAATTCACGCAAAATTTAAATTTCGCGATTTGATTCTTGAGAGGATTGTGCAAAAACCCACGAGCCACTACCAGAGGCACAATTTTTCAAAAATCGGAACAACTTCTAGCATACGCCGACGATATTGACATCATTGGTCGGACCCAACGTGATGTCATAGCCACATTTGCTAGTATAGAGAAGGAAGCGGCAAAAATAGGTTTAGCAGTAAATGAGGGCAAGACGAAGTATATGCTGTCAACACGAAAGGACACACAACATCGACGAATTGGACAGAGCTCCACCTTTGACGGATATAATTTTGAGGTAGTACGGGACTTTGTCTATCTCGGCTCCGTTATTGACTCTGACAACAACATCTCGTCAAAAATCAAACGAAGAATTACATTTGCCAACCGTTGTTTCTACTAAGGAGATCCTATATAAGACTCTGATCACCGCAGTCCTGCTCTACGGCGCTGAAGCGTAGACCATCTCAAAACTGGATGAAAAAATTCTTGGTCGATTTGAGAGGAAAATTCTTCGAAATTCTTCTTTTGTGTTGACGGGCTATGGAGATGAAAATTCAACCAAGAACTATACGAGCTGCACAGCGACATGCCCCTGGTCAAAAAACTCCGCATTTGACGTTTAAGATGGCTAGGACATGTAGAACGAATTGACACCAATACTCCGGCTCGCAGAGTATTCGATTCCAAGCTAGACGTCGGACGCAGTAGAGGAAGACCTCGCCTTAAGTGGAGCGCAAAAGGAGAAACCGACCTCAACCAACTTGGAGTGCGCAACTGTAGGCAGTTAGCTAAGGACCGGGCTAATTGGAGAGGAATGTTGGTTGAGGCCTTAGTTCATTCCGGACTGTAGCGCCACATAAGTAAGTATGTAAGTATTTACAGGTTATTTCGGCATCAGGCATTTCAAATGGAATATTTGAAAGAGGCAGACGATTTGTGAGGTTTTCAAAAGTTACAGCTTAACTTCTGAATACTTTGCTTCTACGCTACAGATACAAGCGCAAGTTTATCATAAATTAAGACAAAAATAAAAAAATTTGGCGCAACATGCTCGTAAGTTCCCAGGGTCGAGCTTTCTCACAACTATTCATGTGTGCGTGTGTACTTCTTGCACTAAGGCGGGACCTCCTGTTTTATGCCGACTCCGAACGGCGAATTTGAAATGAGCTTTTCATGACAGTTGATACTTCTTGGATGATTTGTCAGATCATCACGAGGGGAGGGATATTGAAAAATCATTTAGGTGCTAGGAATCGAACCTAGATCTTCTGCGTGGCAGTTTAACCCATCCCATCTTTTCCAATAACGAATATAATGAGAGATAATTGTATGCCCACGTTTAAGGTGATTTCGGCATTAGGCATTAAATTAAATATTTGAAACAGACTGACAATTTTTTTGAGGTTTTAACAAGTTCCAGCTCAACTTCTAAATACAAGGGAAAGTTTATCATAAATTAAGATGACGCTGTCAATTATCCGACAAAATTTCTGAATTACTTGGATTCCTAATCGTTTACAGTTGAAAGTTGGTGCACCAATTATCGATTGTGCAACGGAGTAATCTTATTAAAGCAACAACTTTAAAAGGAACATTAAAAGGCAAAGATGTATTGATTGCGCATATTCCAGTTAGTCCAGCACATTTACCTTTTGACTTCAAGGGACATCTTTGGAATTGACTTACAATGTCCATGCTCATCCCACGGGTAATAATTTACTCACGTTTACGCGTATGAAAGCCATTGGTTCTGTTTATTTATACCACAACTTCTGGCAATAAAAATGTAGTTTATGAAAAAGCTCTGCGATAGTTCAATTGAAAACATAGCATAAAATAAAAAAAGAAATAATAAAAAAAGTTTGTTTAAAACGGGTGCGTTTTCCATTCTTATAATTTGTATGGCAACACAACGTTTGCCGGGTCAACTAGTATAAAAATAAAATTGAAAAAAAACGATTTTTTGTTTCCTAGCAAATATAGCACTTGAAGAATATTTTTAAGCCCACGCTATATATCGAAATTATTTATGTAGTCGCCTTTATAAAAGTCTATCATTATTTTATCTACGAACTTGTAAAATAAAAAAAAAGTTTACTGGCACATAATAACTTTTTTTTTAATTTTTCACCAAAATATTTAAAACAAAACCAAACTCACTTAAAAATTCGCAAATTACTTCTTTACATTTCACAATTATTTCTGAAATATCTTATTGACCACAAATATAAAATTTTAGTACTCTCGTGGCAAGGAATAAAAATGTACCCACTTAAACGATTGTAGAAATAATATTTGCAACCAAAAAAGCAGCCCACCAGTCTCGTAAACTTAAAAATCTACCTAGGAACTGAACAATTTTATAGATGTCCAATAAAAAAAAATCATTATACATACAAACATTGTTTGCAATCTTGAGTCTAACCTAAGCGAAGCAAATGCTGTATTTAATCGCTAGTGTACCTATCTATCACTAATCTCGTGGTTAGGAAACAATTAAGATAATAACCGAACAACACTGAAACATTGTGATAACATACCCCTCGATCAAGTTTGGAATATAGCTTGACACGGAAAGTATCTAGCCTAGAACTCAAGTATTTATAATTCACGTGCGTGTTTGTTTACTGATAATCTTCTGGTATTTGATGAAAATAAAAGCGAAAATCATCTTAATTGTGATGCTATTATTCAGTCAACAGAATGTCTAGTTGAACATGAGTCTTCGCTCGATTTAAGCCGGCTACCTAAGTAGGATACAATAAGACTTCTATCACAGAGGGGTGCCTACTTATTGTGTAATGACATGCGTCAGTAAAAGATAATAATCCGAACGCAATCAAAAGTCGGCGTAGAAAATGTCGTATGAACCAACGGATTTCAGTCTTGAGGGGTTGTAAATATTTGATCAACCAATTATCACAATAATTTAGGCATTGCATGGCAATCTGACGGATTTAATCGACATCGGGGCCGATTTGCATGCCAAGTTCGTTTTGTTTGATTAAGTATTTTCTGACAATTGTTGTTGACATGCAGTGTATTGTAGTCGACAGGAAAGGGAAGCTTTAGCAGTTTATTTGCAATTGTTGTTCACATGTATGGATGAGTAAATATGTGTATTTAAGTCTTATTTTATACGGGCTGCAGGGTGGTTGCGTATGGCTAATAACCTTGATATATCGAGACGCAGTCAGATAATGCGGCTCGCAGGACATTGACTTTTTTTTGGAAATTGGTAAATCGCAAATTAACTTTATAATTATTATTCAATATACCCGGCGTTGGTCAGATTTCAGGTATACATATGTTAATTATTGTCCTTCTAAACATAGCACATCGGGCAAATGGCTTCCTAATCTTACTATACGAGCTGTACAGCGACATGCCAGTAGTCAAAAAAAAACTCCACATTGGAGGTTTAAGATGAAGAAAATATGAACACCAATAATCCGTCTCGCAGAGTCTTTGATTTGCATCCAACAGTTCGGACGAAGCAGAGGCAGGGCTCGTCTTAAGTGGCGCACACATGTAGAAACAGGCCTGATTCCCAATATTGGGTTGAATTTGGTTGATACAGTGTCTTTCCGCCTTCATTGCACGGGTCGCAATCGGATAGAAAGCATAAACCCTTGACTCCAAAAAAAAACCGTAGAAAGAAATCCAATAGTGTTGCATATGATTTAACACCACTGGATTTCATTCTCTAAAGAGCAAATTCTAATTAAAGAAACGAGAGAGCATTTAGTTAACTTGACGTAATCCCAACCCGTTGAGGAGATCAGGCTTCCATCCTCATCGATCATGCGCACGTTTCCTATAGAGACTAGGTATCCCGGATTTCACATGCCCGTCCCGCATCAACAATTGAAACGTAAAATGTTCCTGAAAATATTAGGGAGAGTGATTTTGGATCGATCCGTAAGGTCACGGAAAAAGTATTATCCTAAGGTTCTCATTCTTAATTAGCTGAGGCCTGGACACAAAGTGTCTTCTGTCAAATCCGTGATTTGAGGTGACATAGTGGTGGTTTGATAGACAGATCTGACTGATCAATGCTGGAGGCAGATCCTTTTTCGCCCATTCATCAGCAATTGCATTGTCCTGTATGCCTTTGTGTCCAGGGACTTAATATTATGTTGGAAGCCAAGAACCTTTAGCTCTTCATGACAACGCTTCACAAGTTTAGATTTTATTTCGGCGGTTGAGATCGCTTTAATTTCATTCTGACTGTCAGTGAAGATGGTGATATCATCTTGTGGTATCGCCAGCATTGAGGTCGCTTTGGCTGACTCTGCTGCTGCCAATATATCAGCTTGGAAAACACGTTTGTGTAGGATGACGATGGAGAATTCTCGTTGCTCCATCAGGGTCGAAAACGACCTCACCGACACCTTCGAGGCATGCAAGGCGATGCGCTGTCATGTGACTTCTTCAATTTGATTCTTGAGAGGATTGTGCAAAACTCAGGAGCCAACACCAGAGGTACAATTTTCCAAAAATCGGTGCAACTACTCGCATACGCCTACGATATCAGCGTGATATCTAAGCCATGCTTGCTAGCAGTAAATGAGGACAAGACGAAGTATATGCTGTCAACACGAAAGCTGAAGCATGGACCGTCTCAAGAGTGGATGAAGAAATCCTTGGTCGATTTGAGAGGAAAATTCTTCGAAAAATCTTCGGTCCCGTTTGCGTTGACGGGCTATGGAGACGAATATTCAACCGAGAACCATACGAGTTGTACAGCGACATGCCCCTGGTCAAAAAACTCCGCATTTGACGTTTAAGATGGCTAGGACATGTAAAACAAATGGACACCAATACTCCAGGTCGCAGAAACTTCGATTCCCAGCCAGACGTCAGACGCAGTAGAGGACGGCGAGGTCGTGGCGCTCAAAAGTAGAAACCGACCTCAACCAACTTGGAGTGCGCAACTGGAGGCATTTAGCTAAGGACCGGGCTAATTGGAGAGGCATGTTGGTTGAGGCCCAGGTTTATTCCGGACTGAAGCGTCACTTAAGTAAGTCAGTAAGTAAGTAAGCACGCTTCGTGCTCAATCTGCATTTTGCGACGGCTTATCAATTTTGTAGATTTTATTTTTAAACTTTCCACCATTTCAAATACAGAATCGTTCAGCTCACTCTAATAAAAATATTGCAACAGTTATTGGATTTTTAAGAATTAAGACTAGTGTGTGAAGTCCACCGTGCATTTTGGCAATTGGTTTTCATTGCCTAACATGGCACTTAACCTACAAGATTCAGTTGACACCACATTTTAATCGAATAGACCATGCGCAGCGACGACCGAAAAGAAAACCTTATGCCAATATCGCAGGAATTAAAAAATGATAATTTTATGCTTTTAAATTGTGTTGGTTACGATATGCCACCTTTAATAATCCCGTTCTTAAGATCCCGACTTTTTAATCCCGTTTTTTATAATCCTGATTTTTAAAATCCCGCTTTTTATTATCCCGTTTGTGATTATCCCGCTTTTGCAATCAAATGCAATCAAAAATAAAATAAAACAAATGGTTTTGATTGCAAAAGGGGAATAGTAACAAAACTTTAAAAAAAATATTAGTAAAAGAATGATTTTTAACTGTTTTTTATTTAAACATACCTTTTAAAATTTTTTGTAACATAAAACAAATAAAGTATCCGTTTCAATTGTTATCAAGAAATACTATAAAATAAACCAAATATTTTTATTTTTTCAAAACAAGATGGTTATATTATACTTTGATAACTTAGTTTAAATATATATTGTAGGCGGCATGCCACAAGAAACCTATTTAACTCATTAGTTTTCTCTTTTTAACAATTTTTTTATAGAGCGTACCTAAATTTAACCACTCATTTATTTTAACTTGTGTATAAAAAACGAGCTTGGCGGGATTACACGGGATTTTAAAAAGCGGGATTATAGTAGATTGGGATATTGAATAGGCGGGACTTAAGAAAGTGGTATTTTAGAAGACAAGGTCTTAGAAATTTTTTTCGGGAATTTCGAAAAACGGGATTTTAAAAAGCAGGATTCCGATACGCTCCCTATTAATTTGTCTCTGTGCAAAAATGTTCTCAAAAATTTTGTGAAAAGAAACAACGAATGTCAGTAATCACGAGGGAACTATTTATTGAATTTTAAAAATAAACTCCTAATGAAATTATGCAACAATCAAAACTATGTATCTATCACATCCCGTAAAAATGAACTAAGCGACAATTTTTCAATAATTTACTTTTTGAATTGCCCTTATAATTTATGCAAGCGCCATGTTTTGGTCTTGGTTTGAGGTTTCTACCATTAAAACAAAATAAACTATAGAAAAATAAAATTCACAGTACACTACAAAATACACCAATAATTACCTACATAGAGGTTTTTTGTCTCCTGTTTTTAAAAATATCGCTTAATATATTTTTCCAAAAAGATATCAAAATGTATGGGAAATAACACAATAGGTATGTTATTAGCGAATTCAATTAGTCGTTTTATAACTTAAAAACATTTTTGGGCTTTCACAATCATTTTAATATCCACAGTGACTGATAAAAAAATCATTCATTTGTTTGTTTATACATATAAACAGCAACAAACATTTCAATGTGCTCTCGTTAAGATCAGCTAATTTTTTATTCATCTGACAAATATATCATACAGCGATTATTTGAAATGCAAATAAAGTTGATATAATATACAACAGTGGGTGTGACCGTCAGTATTTGACAACCAAATTTCAGTCGAAAAAAAACCATCTAATTAGGTGTGTAAACCAGCATTGGGGTGATGCCAAAAATACCAGCTAGATTAAGATGGTGGTAAATCTTATCGAAATTCACCGACAAGAACTATATTTCCGTAATAACTTGATTGTTTTTTTATAGTTAAAAGGCTTTTGGGAATTTTAGTCGTGTGTGTGTGTTTTTTTAGATTTCATAGTAAAAACATTGTACCTATTGAAAGTACTAGCCAAGTGATCCAAGCTAGCGTGCTTGTTAAAATTTAATGGGATTAAAAAAAATGGGATTGAATCAAATTTACCGAGGTCTTATTCTGCCCTGTTTAAGCATTCCATTTACGATTTAACATTTATTTGGAAAAATGCAGTTCTAGGTTACGTACGCTAAATGTCTGATAACCTACGAGTTTTATTAAAGTATATATTCCCAATTAGTTACGCACTTAAGATTAAAGGAACAAGTGCTTTAATTTAGCGATTAAATTACCTTAATCGGATCGTATGTATTTATCATCATAACAGACGATTATTACTATATTAGTTGGAGGTTTTTGCTTGTTTGGTAATCTATGTGAACCGATCTTATCACCGATCAGTTTAATCAATCATCGGTGATAAGATCGCCCTCTCTTATGCCACTTGATAGATATAATTGTGGGTGAGCACCACATACAAATACAAAGTTTGGGCACAACAGACTCGTTAGTACCTAGAGCTTTCTTACAACCATTCATGTGTGCGTGTGTACTTCTTGCACTATGGTGGGACGTCCTGTTTTACGCTGACTCCAAACGACTAAGTTGAGATAGGCTATTCTTGATAGATGTTACCACTGGGATGATTTTTCAGATTATTACGAGAGGAGGGCCAGTGAAAAAACGCACCACTTGGTGGATTTAATGATGCTTTCGCACCAGCGATATATTTGAGAAATATTTACGAAACTATTTTTATTTGTTTGAAATGTTATAGAATCTATTTCACTTTTAAATACAAGGTTGGCCAAAAGAAATAACCCTTTTGGAAGATGCTATTATTTTTGCAAATGGCCGACAAAATCTGTTTTGACATTTGTAGGCTATACAGATGTAGAATAGAAGTAAACAAAGCCATGGAGCGATATACTCCCCAAGAACGCGGATTAATCGCGTCTATTTTTTTGCGCAACAAAATAGAAAAAGAGTTTGAAGATTATGGAACCACACGAGACGTTGCGAAGAGTGGCCGGCCCCGGAGCGCCCGTGGTACCGAGAATATCGCCACTATTGCCGGGGATATCGAGTTGTATCCGGAACCATCGACCAGACGCCGTGCATCGCAATAAGCCATCAGCCTGTCGTCGCTAAGGCGAATTTTGGTCAAAGACTTGCGCATGCTCCCGTACAAAGTCCAGTCCGTACATCAGCTGCTGCCTGATGTTTTGTTTACGCGTGTAAACAATGCCCAAGCCATCCTCAATCTCGAGGACGAAGTGGACGATTTTTCGACCAAAATCATAACGAGCGATGAGGCTCATTTCCATCTCAGCGGGTACGTGAACAAGCAAATCTATCGCTTGTTGGGGCACCTAAAAATGAACGGCTAATGCAAGAGGAGCCATTACACGCGCTCAAAGTTGCTGCATGGTGCGCTGTTCATGCTGGAGGAGTCATCGGGCCTGTTTTTCGAGAACGGCGCTGATCAAACGCTCAAAGTTAATGAATGGTGCACTGTTCGTGCTGGAGGAGTCATCGGGCCATTTTTTCGAGAACGGCGCTGATCAAACGACAACAGTGGAAGGTGATTTTTTTTTTGTGACAATTAGACGAATTAGGAGGTGCGCGCTATATGGCAATGTTAGCCGATTTTTTTTTTTTTTGGGGCAATTAGACGAACTAGGACTGGAGGAAATGTGGTTCAAACAGCACGGAGCAACGGCACACACTGCGCTAGCCACAACCGATATTAATGAGAGCCAAACAACATCAGCTGACTTCTTTTGGTCCACCTTGTAATAACAGTTATGCATTAGCTTAAGTCATTTTTGACTGCAAAGCAAAGATGAACCAATTAGTGCAGTCGTTTAGTCCGCTGTGCGGACTGTTTAATCCCCACAGCTTCATCCAATTATTAAAATTAATATTCCCAAAAATAAGGCTTAGCTATAAAATTTATGGAAATACAATTGATGGATCAATTGTATCCCCAAAATGTTATCAAAATGACAAAAAAACACGTTTTTCTGTTGCATACCCTAGGTTGTAGGGTATTAAAGAAACGCCTCCTCAAAGTGGGCGTGGGTTAAAATGATTTATAGATGAAATATTTATAATAATATTGCAAGAGCATTTTCATCGTAAGTTTTTTAGATTTTATGTTGTAGATTGATAGTACCACAAAAAATATATAAATAATTTTTTACTAGAAAGATATACATTTGTAAATCATATATCTGTGCGAATAATGTAAATTGTGCGATAGCAAACTGTACTTTATTAACGAAATAAATATGTCTATCTGTCAATCTATATTGTCTTAATAGTTTTTTTCATACACTTTTCAAAATTCTTTAGTGTTTGACTAAAAACATAACTAACACTAAAAAATGAGCGTGGCAGGGGGCGGATTTTTGAAAGATTTACACTGAGTCCACTGGAAGCAACTAATAGTACGTTTACCGAATTTCATTATTCAATTGAAGCTCAAAATGGCCTAATACACTATTTAATACATAATTAGGGCATTTACTTAAACGACTCAAGCCCTAGTAAACTAAAACCTTATAAGTTTACCAGCCCGTAATTGATCTGTCAAATATTATATGATAAACTATTTACGCATGCCAAGTAAATTTCTACGGCAATTTTGGCTCGGAAACAACCTTCGGAAAACTGCACATATTGTGCTGCTTCGATTGAAACTATGTCAGTCGTTTGAATACAAATGAAAACAAAACATTTGAGAAAAAAAAGAGACTAAATATTTTAAATTGCAGCAAATAGAACAATTACGCAACAGGTTTGCGAGGGATGTTCATTTAAAGCCTTACGAAAATTACGAAATGCTTAAATTTATCAGTTTGAGTAAATATCCCTAATATATTTATTTTAATAACATCTCCATGTGCTCTATGCTTATGTCAAAACATATGTGTTTACCCCTAACTAACTTTAAATTTTGTTTGTAATAGGATTTTTGTTCTTACGAAGTATATCTACGTGTATGGAAGTTTTATTATGACTCGAAATTCAATTGTTTAGATTTTGTCATATTTTAATGTTTTCAAGTCACATGAGTCAAAAAGTTTTTATTTTTTTAAGAATGACTGTGGGAGGTGTGAGCCACAATATGGACACAACAATTGTGTATTCAGTTGAAATACAAATCAATTCAGATAGCAGACTGAAATATATTTCAGGTATAGTACACATTATAACTTGAAAAGATACATAGCTTAATTGAACGTAAATTGGTGATCACTTTCATCTTCTGATGGAAAGATTATTACGACTAAAAATCGAATGGTAAGTAAAACACAAGAGTCTTAAACCAGTTGATGCCTATTAACTGACTCTCAGTCTGCTTGTAGCTCAGTCTATAATTCCAGTTAGGATGAACACAATGAGCAACCTTTCTAAGCAATTTTCAAATATTCGGACAACAGATCATCTAGGAATCTAGGAATCTTAACAGAGATCATATTAGACAAGAGTATTTTGAATATGCGAACATTCTGACAGGCGTAATACAGATATTCACAACGACACAACAAATGCGATGTACTGTGAAAAAAACGCGTGTTGAACGTGTGCCCTTATATTATCTCTGTGAATCCCATACCACAACCACTTAATGTCGAAGACTTATGGCGATGATATCAACGATCGAAAGAGCAACAAAACCACACTAACGTGTAAGATGTTAAAGCCAGGGAAACCAGACCTTAACAAATTCCTATTGCAGAAAACAAGGAAAGATCGGAGTTGAGCCACAGTAGATGCTTAGATAGTAGAAGGACGACTTCCATAGACTATTAAACGGCGATGACCAAAAATCTTCCGCTTTCAGGCAGAAAGAAACATTTCAAATTGGCGACGGCAACGAAAACTACTAGTCATCCGATCTAAATGAAGTGAGTCTAAACCTAGATTTACAAGGCATCTGGAATTAATGGACTTCCCACCAAGCACCAAGTAAATAACATACAATAACTCATAAGCCAATTTCGGTCGTATGAAGTTTGGTCTGAAAAATGGAACATCAGCATCGTTCGTCCGATCCAAAACCAAAGTACAACGCTAACTAGAGAGGGTTAAGTCTCCTCAACATCATATTATCTGCTTTAATAATAGAATGCCTGAAACCGTTTACTAACAACCTGATCGGCCCTTATCAGTGTGGTTTAATATCATGTGATCCAATTCGGGAGATCCTGAAAAAAAAAACCGATACCCACCACCTATTCATCGATTTAAAAGCCGCATTCGACAAAATTAAAAAAAATTCAATAATACAAATTTTTGGCGCAACAGGCTCGGTAGTACCAAGGGCCGATCTTTCTCACAACCATTCATGTATGATCTTCTGCGCGGCAGTTCATCGCACTAACCATCGCGCCACTGAGCCCGTCTGACTCGTCAAAAAGAAAACCATTTCCAACTGCAATTTCTTTGGGCCATGAAGGAGAATTATAATTTAATGAGCCCTTACTAACCACTAAGGATATCTTCTGTAACACCCTGATCATTCCAGTAGTTCTGTACAACACAAAAATATGGATCGTATCAAAAGCGGAGGAAGAAATCCTTGACTGTTTTCAAAGCAAAAAATCTTCGTAAAAACTTTAACCTCTAGAGACAAAGATTCAATTTAATAAAATTCTTCCTTTATAGTTTTTATTTATCTAAAAAAAAAAGTCTGTCGCAACTGGTTCGACAAATGGCCAAGCTTTCTCACAGCCATTCTTACGTCCGTATGTACTTATTGCACGATAACGGGTCCTCCTATTTTTTACCGACTCCGAACGGCGAATTTTAGATAAGCTTTTCTTGACAATTGATACTAGTTGGATGATTGGTCTGACCATCACGAGAAGAGGGCCAGTGAAATGGTTTTGTTTTAAATTGGCTACGGCTGGGAATCGAACTCAGACCTTCTGCACGGCAGTTCATAGCACCAAAGAGTATAGAACTTCATAGAGTACGCATCACAGTTAAACATTTTGTAGCCGTTTCAGACATGGGCGATAAGTGCGAAAGGGAAATTTCGTCGATCGTATGCTTCGGGTATGCTGTTGTTTGATTCTGTTGTAGCAATGTGAGCCCCAGTGTACCCCACATAGAACATTTTCGTTGTATATGATACGCACTCTATGGAGTTCTATGCTCTTTGATAGCAATAACCATTGCGACAATAAGCCACATTGAAATGAAATATGTTAACATTTACTTTAACGCAAATTTTATTCAACACTCAATTATTTATAATTAACATTCTTATCATAAATATTTTATTTTCGACTATAAATACCTTCTACCCTAATTATTATAATTATTTAAATTAGTTCCGCTTAAACAATTAAACATATAAAATAAAAAATACAAATACAAAAGCCGACCTGTTTTTGTGCAGCAAGTTGACAAACAACAATGGTTGCGTAATAAAACTGGGCTCCGAGCTTCTTTTCTGGTCAATTAGTGGTTTTGGCCTTTTTTTTTGTTGCAAACTTTGAATTTAATTAATCAAAAGAAATATTTTCTCCTGAGTTATGACCGCAGCACGTAAAAAAAATTCAGCACCACAAAAAAAAACTATTCTGAGGAGTTTCGATAACGCACTTTCACTAGCTCTTCACAGGCCTTCACTTTATTGTGCCACAGGTGTACCTATACACTGAATATAATTTTTTTTTTTATTTTGGACACTGATTTCTAAGCGAGGTATGAACCGTGAGGCGAGCTTATCAAAACTCAACTGAGCTCAGGTAAGATTGCAATAAAATAATGTTCAACTGGAAGTACGAATAGGTCGTCAATCTTGGCGTGTAAGTATAGCGAACCAATGGTTTATGCAGTAACATACTGGCAGTAGTGTTACCGTTGTTCGAAAAAGTCGCAAAGTGCTAGCGGATTGTCGTAGAGGGACTATGGGATGACTTTTACTTTCGACGATAACTGAAGTGCTTGGAAAATGAAGGGGCGAAGCGAAATTAGCTAAATATTACTTGCATTATAAAACACTTCAGTTTTGTTTACTATAAAATATCTGTTAAGAATTTTTATTGATTTTATCAAAAGAGTTATAGATAAATACCTTTAAGCTCTGATAAGTCAAATTTTTGAAAATTTCGCTTAGCTCCTTCATCTTTTAAGAGATTCAATTCGTTTGTATGATTTAAGTCGTGAACTTAATTTGTTGGTGCATAATATATTTTACTTGCAAACTTTAATATGTTGTATAGGGATATGAAATTATTGTCTAAGGTGGTTTTCATCAATTTTGCGCATACTGTTTTTTATAAAATTATAAATAACGATGCTTCTAAAAAGGATGGTTAAGTCAAAAATAGCTTTGTTTTCTACTAACACAGCATACCAAGTTTTTTTTCAAATCATTAAAATTACGTGAGATTTTGTTGATTTTTTTAATTTTAATTTCTCGAAAACAGTCTTGCCATTTGGGATATTTTTGTCGTGTATAATAATAAATCTGCTTATAATGGCAATATATCGAATTTTTCTTGATAGTAGTATGTTTTTTTTTTATTAAACACTGTGTCTAGCTTAAAATAGTAATATCAATATTTTCGAACCAGATTTCTTGCAAATAGAACAACTAACAGAATGTTTAATATAAATGCATGTTTTTCAGTTTTACAGTATCTGACATAAATGACTATTTTAAGAAAATTGATTTCTTTAACGTTAACCCCTTTTATCATTCAGGGTAGCTGATAAAAGCCGCTACCAACAAAAAAATTAATAAATTTTTTGTATATAAAATGAATCTGGTTCATTTTTTTTTTGCAAATTGATTCTTAGATTTAACAAAAATGGAAAACTGGGACACTGAAACAAGAATTTTTATTGTCCGCCGCTATCACGCACTGGAGTTCGTAGTTTCGGTTCAAAGAGAGTATAGGCGCACGTTTGGCGGCAATCCTCCGGGCAGATGGACTATAAGGATAATTGTTAACAATTTTGCCGAGCATTTGACAGTCGAAAGAAGACCTAACCATCAAAACCCTTAAGTTCGGACGGGGGAAACAATCGCTGCTGTAGCTGCTGCTGTAGCTGCTGCTAAACAATCCAAAGGATTCGACAAGAAGCTTATTTGCTCAAATGGGTATAAGCAGACAGTCAGCTATGCCCAATGATTTGGACTTATTCCCATATAAAATTCATATGACCAATAAACTGAACGCAGCAGACCTGCCGATTCGCTTGGAATTTTGCCAGAATGGTGGAATAGGACGGAAACATGTTGAACTGTCTTTTTATATCTGACGAGTCCCATTTCGATTTAAGCGGCAACATAAATAAACAAAATTGTCGGAAATGGAGTGTTCCAAACCACAGATACTACATGAGACGGTATTGCATCCACTTCGTGTCACAGTGTGGTGTGCAGTTTCATCACGCTGCATTGTCGAGCCCTACTTCTTCGAAGAAAACGGTCATACCGTTACGGTTAGTGGAGACTGTTACTTAAGGGTGTTGAGAGAGTTTTCCTATCCAGAATTAAGCCGAATGAGAATTTATTTCTACTCTGTGTGGTGCAACTTCTCACATAGCCCGGCATTATATGACAGAATTGCGACGAAAATTTCCAAATAGGCTGATATCCAGAAACTCCAATTGACTTTTTCTTGTGGTTTTATTGCAAACAGGAAATCTGGAAAGAAAAACCAACAAATTTGAATGAACTAAAGGATTCCATTCGAGAAATAACTGCGGCTATTCCTGTCTCAACTCTCTGAGCAGGGGGGACATTTAAATTCCATTATTGTAAAAACTAATTTATTTAATAAAATTGAATGAGCTGCAACATGAATAAAAGGAAAATCAATTCCATACGCTAGAAGAAAAAAGTTATTTGAGTTTCTTAATTTAGCAATATTCATCAGCCACCCTGTATATAAAACTCGTTTTATTAATATTAACGTTTGTGTCGGACATCTTATTTGTTATTGAAGGGTTATGTGGACACCAAAAAAATGCCTCAATGTACAGAAAGTTAAGCAGACATTAAACGATATATTTTACCTTTAATTCATTTAAACTCTACCTGTGTAGTATATTTTTTAGATTACCGAAAATTCACAATAATATTAAATAAATAATTTTAAAACAAATATATATATATATATATACATAAATAATAATCTAATAGCCAGAAAACTACATATATGTAATCATTTTACATCAAACCAGATAAATCTTATAAGCGCTTGAAATTTCCTAAGTTCTCAGTTACCAATTTGAGTTCTTATTGAAAAATACCAAATTGAAATTCCGAAGGAACAACGCCTTAATTATTTTTACTAACCCATTCTTGCGAACATCTGAAAAACATCCAAGAGTATAAAATGGAAAAATCAGCTTCATAAATATAAAATTGCACACACAATTAAATGAATTTGATCGGCTTTGTAAGGCTTCCTACGATATGATGGTATTAAAGCAAATATTAGGTATGTTGTCCTTAAAACCTGTCCTATTATTATTATCTGTTAAAAATAAATACAGAGAACTGTTCCGGGTGCTTGGAAAATCTACGAAGCTTTACCTTGATAACAAGCTGCTATTACACAAATAAGTGCTAAAACCTTTTTGGACACATGGTATATAACTATGGGGTAGAACCTTTTTGTTTGTTTATTTATTTAAGTCTACCATTATCTTTGCCACTTACAATGAAACGAATCTAAAAATTTTACAAACTTTTTAAAACAAAATTTAAAGATCTTTCGTCAATGCGCAGTGGTACATAAGGAACGATGATCTAGGCAGAGATCTGGGTATTCCCGCAATTAAAGATAAAATGAAAAATTTTGCCCGAAAACATAAAAAAAAGTTTGTTAGGACACGTTAAAACAACGGTCCTCCAAATTTTTGACGAAACAAATTTATTGCGATATAACAAACAACCCTATAAATTGCGCTAAAAGCAGGAACTCTTAGCAAGGTTACCTGCCAAACATTCATATATACTCGTGATACACCTACTTACTTACTTACTTACTTAAGTGGCGCTACAGTCCGGAATGAAATGGGCCTCAACCAACTTGCCTCTCCAACTAGCCCGGTTCTTTGCCAACTTCCTCCATTTGCGTACTCCAAGTTGGTTGAGGTCAGTTTCTAATAGTGCGAGCCATTTAAGACGAGGTCTTCCTCTACTGCTTCCGACGTTGCCTGGGAATCAAAGACTCTGCGAGCTGGGGTATTGTTGTCCATTCGTTCTACATGCCCTAGCCATCTAAAACGTCCAAGGCGGAGTTTTTTGAACAGGGGATTGTAGCTTTAAAGCTCATATAGTTCTTGGTTGAATCTTGGTCTCCATAGACCATCAACGCAAGCAGACCAAGGATTTCTTCATCTGCTTTTGACACCGTAGAGCAGGACTGGGATGATCAGGGTCTTATATAGGATTTCCTTAGTAGTTTGAGTGAGGGCTTTACTACTGAATTGCCTTCATAGCCCGAAGAAACAGCGGTTGGCAAGAGTAATTCTTCCTTTATTTTCTGACGAGATGTTGTTGTCAGAGTTAATAGCGGAGCCGAGACAGACAAACTCCCGTACTACCTCAGAGTAATATCTGTCAACGGTGACGTTCTCTCCACTTCGTCGATGTTGTGTGTCCTTTCGTATTGACAGCATATACTTGCCCTCATTTACTGCTAACCCCATTTTTACCGCCTCCTTCTCTATTCTAACAAACGTGGTTATGACATCACGTTGAGTCCTACCAATGATGTCAATATCGTTAGCATATGCTAGTAGTTGCAACGATTATATTAAAATTTTGCCTCTGGGGTTCTCTCAGGAGTTTTGCACAACCCTCTCAAGAATCAAATTGAAGAATTCACATGACAGCGCATTGGCTTGCCTAAATTCTTTTTTGGTATCGAATGTGTCGGTGATGTCGTTTCTGATCCTGATGGAGAAGAGAGAATTCTCCATCGTCATCCTACACAAGCAGACGAGTTTGGGCGGTTTGCCAAAACTAGATATGGCTCTGTATAGTAAGTCTCTATAAATGCTGTCGTATGCGGCTTAGAAATCGATGAAAAGATGGTGGGTATCGGTTTGGACTTCCTGGGTTTTTCCCAGGATCTGCCGAAGTGTGAGAATTTGATCGGTTGTGGACTTTCCTGGCCTAAAACCCCATTGAAAGGGGCCGATCAGATTGTTGGTAAACGGTTTCAGGAGTTCATATATTACGATAGATAGGATCTTGAAGGCGATGTTGACAAGACTTATGCCTCTGTAGTTGGCGCAGTTTAGATCGTCTCCTTTTTGTGATGGGCAAGCGATTTTGAGGTTCCATTCTTCAGGCGGAATTTTTTTCGTCATCGCCGTTTAACAGTCTGAAGAAGTGTTTGTTCCATATCCTCATGCATCGACTATATCTTAACTACGATATTTTCTTGTTCATCTCTACAGGATTCTGTTCGAGCCTTGTATCCTTTGACGTTTAACACTTTGGTAAGACTTGCAACCGTTGTTCCTGGAGTGGCACCTCTCTATAACCTCGATCACGCGCTTTTCTTGCTCTTTTTTCTTCATTCTAAAAAGCCGGTTATCTTCCCTTCTTCTCTGCCTATAGAGCTCAATGGCAGCTCTAGTCTTCGTGATACACAATTGCTTGATAGGTCGCATACTTAGTTGCAACAGAAACACAAAATGGGTGATGGGCTAAGTGAGTTAGAATCTCACACTTCTGTGGGCACCATCATGTCTATGAAGATTTCCACCAACCCGCGGAAAAAGATATCGTCTTGTCAAGATTTTTAAATGTTTTGATATTCTTTCACCACAATAAATCTTATGACTCTATTTTGTCCCTTAAAGTTAAAATGATGGTAATCAGTATTTTTTTACAAACCATTTTCTGGTAAGGCGAGAATATAATGCTCCAGAAACGCTGAGTTTGCTTACTCAATTATGCACCATAATCGAGGTATCCGCTCGGGACAAAAAATGTTCCAATTTGTTCGATATCGGAGAATTTTGTACCGAGGTATCCGTTCGGATTTGCATTTCGAGCAGATCTTCCGTCGAAATGCATCGCACATGATCGCATGGCGGCTTAGTGCGTTAAATCAACAATTTTTGACAGCTATGCGTTGAATTTCTTCGGAAATTTTTCGACCAAAAATTGTTGGTGACAAAAACGCAACAAGAAAAATTTGTTTTAATATTTGTTTTCACACACTTTTCACATTTATGAAATTAAACAGCTGATAGATTGTCAAACGACAACGTATAATATATGCTTCATTTTTTTCCGCAACGGATACTTCGATGGTAAACTGAGCTGCGATCGGAACTGACCTTCGTTTCGGAAATTCTTTGAACGGATACATCGATAGGAAACTTTTAAAATTTGAACTTCCAGTGATTTTTTGTTAAAACAATTTGAAAGTTTTTTGAATCTTTGGGAAAGTATGCTAGTTAGTGTGCCAACGTTAAAATTTGAGTTAAATTTTATCCACTGGCTAATTTTTGACATTTCTGTAGGGGTAAACAAATATTGGATTTTTCTTGTGTCAATTCGATTAAATGGGATTTTATTTTAATACTATTTTCTATAATTTCCCAAAAGAACTGAAACAAAATTGCTTTCTTTATATTTTTTTGTATTAAAAAATACGCAATAGATTTCAGAGAGATCATCAACAAGCCTTTAAATATTTATTATTATCAGTTAAAAATTTATTGTTTTATGATTTGTGTTCATGATTTAGGTAATCCATCCTACTTTGTACAAGTTAAGCATATTTCGCATACAAAATATAGCGAAACAAATGGTTTCAGTTTTTAGTTTATGTTTAATAAAATTTATTTTTTTTACAACAAAATGTAATTATTTTCTTATTTCTTGTAAAAAAAAATATAGATTTGCCCTTTATTTTACAATCCGATGTCCTATTTCTTCACCACATGTGAACACTGGTATGACGATTAATCCACGAGCGTGCTTTCCATTTCTTACACTCCATACATGCCAAATGTCAAAAATAAGTCACTGGATTAATTTTAGCGAGCTGTTGACTAGGTTAAAATTTTGAAGTCTCTATTCACCACACTAATGTCAACAACTATTTACGGGCTAAAATTTCAGCCTTAGAGTTATATCAGACTCTAAATTTTTTTTAATAAATATTGGATACTCATTGCGATTTTCTGAAAACTATCAACGGTAACGCTGAATAATGGAAAACCCACAGCCAAATCAAAATTTACGTATGAGCGTGAAGTTAATTTAGTGTGTGTTTGCATCAGTTTACTGGGGCGGTAATAAACCGATTAGGTGTTTTTGTTTAATGTTCTTGAAATGTGATATTGTGAAACGAGATTTAAATTCGTACGATCTGACAAGGAAAATATGCGCACAAAATGATTATCGAGGAAATGTTGGTCAAGCATTATGCCAGATTAGTGCAGAACACTTTTCTAAGATTATTTTAATTTTCTCAAGCATATTAAAGTTTGTGTTCAGGTTGAATATTATAGCATGTTGGTACGTATTCTCAAGTTGGTACGTATGCTCAGTCTCAGTGAACTTTGTTTACCAATGTTTTGTTAAATTGACACATTGAGACAATCAATTCCATTCTTCACAGGACATTTTATGAATTCCAATTCGGGGCACAGAATAATGCTAGAAACTAATTGATACAGCAAAATGCAACGTCGTAATTTTACGACGTGCGAAAGATTGTAATTTTACGACGACGTTTCATGAACGACCATGAACGACTGAACCACTAAATAATGCGGTAACCCACTGAATCGAATATCAATTCAATAATTTATTTATAATTTGGTCCTATTGTTCTCTTTCCGTTATACATAATGTTTTTCAGTATAGCGAATACGTTTGATGGGTGAAAGTGACTGATTAAATGTCAAAATAGCGTTGCAAAAGTTTACAACGTTTACCATCTCAGTTAACATACCTAATTCCTGTGAGAAAATTCCGACATTGTTGGAAAAGATTTCCCATGGTAATCTTGACAGTTCATTTATCACGTCGTAATTTTATCACGTTCACAACATTTACGACAACTTTCCGATTTTGCATGAATACCCCTGTTGACACTGTCAATTTGACATCACAGTTGGTATAGACGTCAACAACGTCGCAGTAACAGCAACAATAACGACGACAACAATTTTAAAATGTTCCTGTTGATGTTGCTGTGCAAATGCAATGTGTTACAAGCGTAGTAAAGCGTACGAACGTCGCCACCTCAAAAAAAAATTTGCTAGGTGAAAACTTCAATTTAAAATCCAACGCTTATCAGATAACAAAACCATTTCCAATAAAGCTTCATGTTATATCACGTATCAGAACCACCACTAAAAACATGCGTCCCACATGTGTTCCCAGTAGAACACATTTGAACCAAAGGCAACTAACTCATAGCCGTTCAGCTGTATTGATTTTTGAAGGCATCAGACTAAAATAAATCTTACAAGGAACTGCAACATGGGAGGCGCAATGTGATGCCTTGAAAAGATTGAGACATTATTATACCAACTATAACAGTCAAACTCACACTGAGGCACATATTCCACTCCTAGCGAAAAAACTCACAATATTGAATCAACGGTGTTTTCTACAGTCCCACCTAGGATAGTCAAAGTGAACAACCTATTTGAGCTGCTTCGACTTATTCGAACAATAGTTCAACTGGAAATTTGAAGGGCTAGTCAGGCTCCTTGAACAGAGTTGGAAATGAGCTGAAAGGCAATGGCAGCGCTCAATCCTTAAGTGGATTCTGATGGCCCTTGTCCTAGCTATATCTTATAAACTGGAACTAACTTCTTAACGAAAGGAACTGAATAGGTGAAGTTAAAAAATAGCTGGTTATGACAAAGACAACAGCCTCGAATAACGGATCCCTTACATGGCCAAGGACCTACGAGTATGCACCTGTAACGAACGCACGCTATACACCTTTGGTGATAGTCACTTGAATCTGGCATTGCGCGGTGCAGGTTACATATTAAAACGAAAAATATGAGACATTTTTTTCGAGAGCAATCGATTCTGTGCCGGTTAGTGATCATACCTAGCTGTGATTACCATCAGAGCAACGTTTTGCAATATATGTAAGTTCAAGAGGGAATTTTAAGATCTCGCGGTCGGAGCAGGATTAGGATTTAATGATCATACTAGGGGACTTTGATACGAAAATCGTCAAGGAAAATATCTTCGGTAGGTAAGTTGGAAACCATAGCCTCAACGAAATGACAACAGATAATCGATACTGACTAAAAAAATTTTGCTCCCTCATAATATTGTTATAATATTGTGATCAGCAGCACTAGGTTTCCACTACTTCGAATCCACAAAGAAACCTTGCAATCACGCTAAGAGCGGCATACGTCGACTCGGACCACTTTCTCGTCACAGCCAAATTCAGAGACATCTACTCTTACAAGAAGATGCTACGAATGGAGACATCACGTTGGTCGCCTTAATGAGCCGGAGGTTGCAAGAGTCCACAAAAAAGACCTGAGTGAAAAACTCCCCGCTGTGGAGATTAATACGCAATATTATCAAAGAAGAAGCCGAAACCACCAAAGGCTACAAGCCGACACCGAAAAGATTTCCGTGTAGTTATGATATTTTGAAGTAGCAAATTGGTATGACAAAAGAGTCACAACGCGAAACAAGCGCCACTAGAGAAGAGTACCGAACTAGGAGAAGGGAAGACAAGAAAATCCTGGGTAGCAAAAAAAGAAAACACGCTGCCTCCCAGCTCAAAGAAATCGAAGAGCCTCGAAAAATCCTTCAGTTTGACAAACAAAAAAGCAAACAGCTGGTAGTTAGTTGGCTTCAGAGTAGGAACGCCGGCTCTACGAAATAACAATGGCAACCTAGTCACAGACAGCCAGAGAATTGTGGACGTATTAATGCAGCATTTCCAGCAGTTGCTTAATTGCCATGATGTTTTTGAGATTGAACCAGAAGAACTTTTCAAATACGGTGGCGGTGCAGAAGAAGTGTGGCGGTGCAGAAGAAGTGTGTCTGTGCATGCACCAAAACATCAACAAATTCTGGATGAATGAGAGCATGTCCGATGACGGGAATATCAGCTCCATATGTCTAATGTGCAACAAAGGGTATCCCATGTCTTCCACCAACTACCGAGCATATCAAATGCCATCCAACGTACGGAATGAATGTCTTAAGCATTTCTGCAAAGCACTAATCGGCACGTTCCAGTGTTTCGGCCCACCAGATTGACCATAGACCAGAATTTCTACACGAAGGTAAATGCCGAAAAAGACCAACAAGTTCACCATATTTCAACGCCTTTACGACCGCATATAAAAGCATCCATCGCTTATAGTCTTATAATGCTATGGCGGAACTCGGGATATACCATCAAAACTGGTAAAGCTGTGTCGGCTAACACCGGAAAACAAGCGATGCAACGTTCAGTTTCGAAACAGCTTATATGAACTTTTCCAAACATGTACCCGATACTGACGAGAAGACGAGACGCCTATCACGCTATTTCTTCAATCTCGTGCTGGAACCTATATTGTGTAGGGGAGCAGCAAACAAGGAGCGCGATCTTCAACAAATCCGTACAGCCACTGGGATACGCAGACTTTATCGCCATATTTAATCGCGCTTCCATCGTGCCATTGTATTAACATTTACGGTCTTTGCAGAAGAGGCAAAATGACTTGGCCTTGTAGCTAACCAAGGCAAAGACGAAGCTTATGATTTTATTGCCAAGCTATCGTTTGAAACTGTTAGCTGTAGAAACCTTATAAAGGACCAAAACATTCTTCCTTTCAACCAACACAGATTGTTAAAAAAAAAATTATAGCTACCCCACATATTATCGTAAAGGAAAATCTAGATCCCGTTTAAATAATTTTGTAACATTTCTCAATTTTATTTTTTCACTGAAAATGGCACAAAATAAGTCAAAAACTCCAAAATCTGACATCGTTTCCACTGCTTTGAAGAAGCCAAAGCTTAGTAAAGCTGAAAGGAAACATTTAAGACAACTGGAGTCTATCCAGCTTAAGAAGCAGCTTATCAAAGTACGTCCTACATTCTCAAAATTCCTTAATCTATTCTGCCGATCTTACAGGACCAACTTTTACGCGAAATAGAGTTAACAAAAAAGTCATTGGATTGCGGTAAATTCGAATGGGAGAAACTATGCAAGCAAATTAAATTAAAGGAATTCCGCGAGGAAGTTGAAGCTTGGGGTGCAAAAGCCCAACGCCTTCTTGAGAAGAAGGATACAAAAATCGATTTGCTTGTGAAAAATATTAATGAAACCGAAGAGTTGCATGAGCGGAACCTATCCAAATTCATAGATCAGTTGAAGTATCTAACCAGTGAGTTTGTAGTCGTATTTTGTGATCCTTATTGTTACGCAACATTTTCCTAGCATGCCATCAAACTTTGAGGGAAACTGCAACATCTATCTACAGTACGCGAGCTTCTGAAATGATACAAGACTTTCTATTGGAGTTGAATAACGCCAAGGACAATCAAAACAGTTTCAAGCTGAACACTGAGAACATAGTTTTCTCCTCCAATGTTGTGACGAAAGATAATCTTCGGAAGAATTACGAACACTACATGGAACGAAAGTTTGACGAAGTCACATCTGAGATTGAGAAAAGATACATACTTCGTGATGCAACTTCCAAAAAAATGAGGAACCTCCAAGATCATCTGCTGCTTTGGATAAAGGAACTACAAAGTGACATGCTCGATGTGCACAAATCGGAACGGTTTTTATATTTCATGGCAAGGCAGCAGAATCATATCCAGGAGTCGAATAGACTGAATGAAGTCGAGCTAGTCAGCCGCAAGACTATTTTGGACTTGGAGCAGGAATTGGTGAACATCGAATCCGAGTCGAATAGGAAGATTTACGGACTTAAATTGGAGCAGGAACACTTTTTGGAGGTTAGATCTATCATCAAGAGCTCTATTGAGCGGGACAACCAAGTCACCCACGAAAAGATGTTAGCAGTAGCCAGTGAAAGCTATCGCGTGAAAGATGTAAGTTGAACTTCTAAAAAAGATTTTTTTTCATAAACTACTTTTTCAGAAATTGAAGAAGATTGTAAGGAACGGTGAGCTCCTGCTCAGTCTGGGAGTGTGCTGTCGGAAATACCAAACGGAAAATGAAAAGATCATTCCGTGGGATAATGAAACTCAAGACTCGACATGTGCCACTGATTTCATGGTTAAGATGGCTTTCGATCTTTTCAAGCACTTAGACATTACTGAAGAGGTTTGGCGCAATTTTTGGAAAGTTTACGTATGAGTTTTATAAATTTTAGGAACTCGCAGATCAAATGAGTCTTTTAAAGAATTTTTGGCGTCGCTGCTCCGACGTTAGGTTCCACAACTTCCTTCTATTGGAGGAGAAACTCAAGCTAACCGGGGAGAACGAAAAATACCGCAACATAATCCGATCGATGAAATGATTCAAAAACTTGTACTATATTTTGGAATAACTAGAAATAAACCAATGATACCAATTTATGTACTTTCGGATTAAGGCAGGCTTTTTGACCGGCATTCGCTTAAATCGTAGATTATTTGCCTTCGGAAAATGTCAAACCATGTATGTTGTTCCTTTGTGCATTCCAAGTGGAATCGTCGACGTCATCGTTGAGGTTGACTACATCTTGGGATTGGGAATTCTTTCCCTGCTCTCTTGGAAAAGGAAGAGGTCTATATCGGCCACACTGACCACATTGTTTTTTGCAATTATATTTCATGGCATACATTAGGGCACCACTTTACCAGTTCACACAAACTCAAAAAATATTTTTAAAGCTTTCATCGAATGCACAAACCATATAAAATTATGTATATGGCGAAAGTCAGAACCATTACTACTAAATGCGTTCAACAGCATCCACATAGTGTTTCTTACAACCAAGTATGTATTGGAAGGCATTCATATGACAGAAAACATCTTTGCGAACGTCTTTCTTTTTAAATCTAACGTATAGGAAGATGCTATAAAGTCACAGTAAGTGTGAACACAGATCTAGACGTAAACACGGCTTGATGAATAGCGCTTCGGAGACATTCGGTTGCAAAAAAAAACAGAACAACTACTCACATATCAAGGGTTTCAATGGTTGTTTTTGGGGGAAAACTTCCTGGAGCGCATCATCGTAATATGGAGCTGTCATACCGCTCCTCCGATAAGATTTGTTGCGATTTTGTTGTTGAAAAATCTTATCTATTGTTTTTTAAGGAAGTTATATTGCCGCATCCTGTATAAAAGACTTTCGAATGAACCTTTGATATGCTGCTTTCGCGAGATGTAAATGTTAGACAAACGATTTAAGGATCAAGTTGATGACAAGGGGCCTAACCTGAACCACTGAAAATTAACTCGGAAAATTTCTTAGACTAATTCGGAGCTAGCTCAGGCTTTTAATTGACAGTAAAACACATAACTGAAGTTAAAACGAGTGTTATCCTTAAAATGATCAAGAGTACCCCTCTAGCTACCATAATCTAATTTTATTTTAATTACTTATAATTTAAAATGTTGAATGAAATAATTTTGTAAAACGACACCGCCCAGTCTTCCAGTACGTACGGACTATAGTCTCTGTAAAAGCTCATGTAAATCTCAGCATACAGGATCCTATGTGACACATTCAATTCCTCGAAACTGCTTTTCATTTCTTTGTCAAATTGCCGAAGGTTTTGAAGCATCATTTGGCTTTCTTGTGAATTGCTGAAGTCTCGAGTGTTGCGCATGCCCACGAATGCCATATCGATATAACATTGCTTTCGACCTAAGAGGATGTAGGACAGGTATAGAATTATAGTCAAATATTAGTATAAATGTTACCTCCTCGTGTTAATAGAGAAACTTTTGTTGGAACTGCCCGAATAATGTCTTCTACACGAAACTTCAATAATTTCAGTCGAACATCGTTTCCCGAAAGGATCATGTCACGAGTGATTTGTTGGAATCCTACTGGAGTTGTGTACTTGTCAATTTGTATACCGTCTTGATCACGAATGCTGTTGGTCATCACTATTGCTGACTGAAAACAAAATTAATAATCAAAAAATGATCTAAAGATTCCGGAAGGGACGATTTTCAATGAGCGGGAGAGGAATATTTCATTGAATGGAGCAATATTTTCAGTCGAAGAATGGTTGAGAAGGTGAAATTCAGAGGGATATAGCTATGGGAAATGGCAGTCTCCAGATCAACGGATGGTTAATCAAATTGATCACATTGCGATAGGCAAGAGGTCCGCCCGCATACAGTATTTTGAATATCCAAACATTCCGAGGAGGAAACATCGACTCGGACCATTACCTTGTTGCAACCAAGGTAAGAATGCGGATATTCACCACGCTACAAAAAACGGAAATACTGTGAAAAAAATGAAAGTCAAAATACTGCAAGAGATCGCCAAGTCTTCGTAGAAAAATTATCCCTTAACCTTTCCATTAACACCATACCGCCAGAATCTAATGACGAATAACAATAGCAGCGATGTCAACAAGCCATTAGATCACGTGCTGGGTTTGTCGTGCCCACCAGCAAGAAACCTTGGTTTGATGAAGAATACAAACAGATGCTCGCAGATAATATGAACTAGGCCTACAAGACTAAGCAGGTGAAGAAGAGAGCTGTCGTTAAGGTATATAGGCAAAGAAGGAGGGAGGAACATCGGCTTTGAAGAATGAAGAAAAAAGTGCAAGAAAAGCGAACGATCGAAGATATTGGGAGTTGCCATTCCAGGAAAGAGGTTCGCCAGTTTTACCAAAGTGTAAATCTTCAAAGTCAAAAATACAAGGCGCGAACAGAATCCTTTCCAGATGAACGTGGAAAGATCTCAATTGAGACACAGTCCATGCAGATAAAAGAACTATTCCTGCAGAATTTTAAACGGCGATGCCAGGCAGAACGACAGCGAAAACTGCCAACCACCTGACCTGAGTGAAGTGAGGATAGCAATATCTAAACTCATGCTGAGCTTTATAAAGCCGCCGAAGATTACTTGGTAGGTAACATCCACCAATTCATAAGCATAATTTGTTCGAATGAAGAATGGAACCTCAGAATCGTTTGCCGGATCCACAAAAAAAGAGACCCTCTGAACTGCGCCAACAACAGAGGCATAAGTGTCCTCAACAAGATCATATCTGCCGTAATATGTGAACAACCTGATCGGACCTTATCAGCATGGTTTTGGTCCAAGAAAATCATAAACTGAACAGATCATCGGCAGATGCTGGAAAATAAAACAAGAAATCCAAATCGATATCCACCAATTATTCATCGATTTTAAAGCCGCATGCGACAGAATTTAAAGAGGCGAACTCCTCCCAAACACGACCGTCTATGTAGGATGACGTTGGAGAATTCTCGCTGATCCAACAGGGCCGGAAACGACCTCACCGAAATACGAATTGGACAGAACATCACCATTTGCTGATATACCTTAGAGCTAGTACGGGACTTTGTCTACCTCGGCCCCGCTATTAACTCTGACAACAACAACTCGTCAGAAATTAATCGAAGAATTACTCTTGCCAACTGCTTTTTCTTCTGGGTAAGAAGGCAATTTAGTAGTAGGACCCTCACTCGATATACTAAGGAGATTCAAGACACTGATCATCGTAGTCCTCCTGAAGAGTGCTGAGGCATGGACCAAATAAAAAGCGGATGAAGAAATTTTTGGCCGTTTCGGACGAAAAATCTTGGTACCCGTTTACGTTGGCGGGCTATGGAGACGAAGATTTAGCCACGAGCTTTACGTGATCTACGAACTTGGGGTGATATACACCACCTGTTTTTGGTTTACGTTTTAATTTTAATTTGTGGGCCTGGAACACCTTAAAATTTATCCAACTTGTTTTATAAAAAAATTGTTTTCAGTGACGCAGCTAATTTTTGATTAAGCGGCTACGCCAATAAGCAAAATTTCATTATTTGGGTCGATGAGCAGCCAGAGGCAATCCAACAGCTACCAATGCAACCCCGAAAATTTACTGTTTGCTGCTATGTGATATGTACCCCATCCGATAGGCCTAATAAGTCATCAATGGTCATGAAGAGCTTTTCTCAACTCTGCCGTCTGAATGCAGCTTCAAACTTTTTATCCCGCCACGGGACAGGAAGAAATCACGCGTACAAGAATGGTTGTAAGGATCTAGTTCCTAACCAGGCTGTTCCTCTAAGAACTGGGCTTACTCCTAAGGTGGCTGCGCATAAGTGCGACACGTTAGACCCATCCCTATTTCTTTTTTTCTCAGTTCTCATCAAACCCTCTTGGACGATGGAGTACCTACCGATAGATTATTTCGTCTTGCATGCAGGGCTTACTGTGAAGACACACCGATGTGTTGACATGGTAATCAACTTCTGAAAGCCGACTTTGTAATGTTGTCTGACATCAATGGTCTGAGCAATTAGAGCTCTTTTGGAATCCTCATTTCAACGATTATTGTCATTGAGCTTCTAGGTTTTAAACTTGTCCATATGTTACTTTTTCTAATGGAGGTTAATAAAGGCGTAAATATACGAGCATTGTCATGTGCTGTGGACGTACTATAACAATAAAAATTTTATGGAATTATGTTAGAAATCAACGAGATGTTGGACAGATTATTTACCATCTTCCACGACACACACATCACAAGGCAAATATGCACTTGATTTTGTAAAATATTAGCCCCTATCGAGGTATCCGTTGGGAAGAAAAATAATTTTCTTCCGAGATATTCGTTCCGAATAGCATTTTGAACAGATTTTCCGACGAAATATAACGCACATGATCGCGCATCGGCAGTATGCGTTGAATCAACATTTTTTGACAGCAATGCGTTGAATTTCCTCCGAAGTTGTGCGACCAAGAATTCCTGCGAAATTAATCGAACCCGATTGTATGCGTTTTTATTTTCTTCCGCAACGGATAACTCGAAAGCAAATTAAGTTTCGATTGGAATTGACTTGCGTTTCGGAAATTGTTCCGAACGGATACCTCAATAGGGGTGAATATCTCATCACAATCATCCAAAGTAAATATGGGACAGATAATTATGATTTTTTAAAATCAGTTCTCCCTTTAGCAGGACCCTGTATATGTATAATGCGAATACCTCTTGCACCAATGCATTTATTCAGCTTAGCAGAGGTTTACTGACTTAAATTCAACAGAATATTCTTGAATTGTTGAATAAATGCGTTGGTGAAAGTAGCTCTACAGATTGCAAAGATTTTCAGAAATTTAAAAATTGTTTACTAAATAAACCAAACCTTCGAAAGCCCCATAAAATCCAAAAACCCACCTGCGTTGTTCCACGAATAAACTCATTTAGTTCAAACTCTCGATCCCACAGTAGTCGAAGCTTCAGCAACTGGAAATGTGTCTGCAGATACGCCAAGGGATTCTGCAGGTACAGCACTTTTGGTAGAGCTTTTGAGTTCAGATCATGGTGACTATTACCCTGCGAAGACATTCCTCTGCATAATTTTCGGGAAGATAGGCGTAAATTTCGAAGCATAACTCTAGAATTTATTTTATTTTTTATGACTGCCAAGTGTCAGACTGGTGAAGGAAGAAGGATAACGCGTGAATAAATTTCAAAACACACAAGGTAATCAAGTGTGTAGGAGTAGCCGTCTATATATATGCTTTACCCAAATCCTATGGTTATCTATACCTGTGGAGATAGTATACCAAGGAACCAGTTAAATATTGCCCACACTCTGGAGGGTCTAAAGAGATCTTTCAGAGTTCGCCCTTTCCTCCGTCCCTTTCCGATGGCCAACGCTTTTGTTATACGCTTTTTGCGGACGCATCAATAAAGTAATGTCCATCCGTCGGCTGCTCGGCGGCAAAACACAGACGATTCCCTTGATTATTCCACCAAATTAGAGAACTTGTGTATTGTGCTGTGGTTCGAGGATTCCACTCGTCGTCGTCCATCGTCCGCTTGAATGAATGTGCAAACCGACCATTGGTCTCCATGGCGTGGTGGTGGGTGAGAGGCAGCTCAGCCAAACACGAATTCGAACTTTCATCCAGCTCGAGTCGCGGAGATCCGTTCATTTAAATAAAAATCGCCAGAGTGCGATGGTGCATGGTTTCGGATGTCCCGAGTCCCGACTTATGATGGTGTATAGGGATACAAATACAAATCTCTGCTCTGGTGTGCCATGTCCGACGGCGATTTCTGTGATCGGCGTGTTGCTCCATTCTCGCATCTCTTTTTCTGGTGTATTCGGATCACATCGAATTTATTGGGAAAATTCTTCCTTACCGAGAGGGGTACAAGTGCGGTGCAGATCTGCTGGATCCTGAAAGGAATTTTTGCGCGTCGATGTCTGTCTGGGACTGTTAATGCATCGATGGATGTTTGCCGTGGTTTTGTGTTATTTTTTCGACATCTTCTGTTACTGATGTTGTATCTCTTGTTGCTTCGCAGTTCTCAGGATCGAAAATCTTTTTCTATATCGCGCGTACCAAGGGCCCTCTCTGGATTTTATTTTTATAGCCGTAGTCGTATCGTACTTGAAGTAAAAAAAAATCAGGTGTGTGTGGTCTTCATGTTGCAGAGGTGTGTTTTTAGTGCACTTTGTCATGTAAGTCAGGTAAAATTCGTTTAACATTGGCAAGGTGTTATTTGGTATGGAGATCTGTTATCTGACGGATTCGATATTACACTCTCGAGTTAACATGTGGCCGATCGAATGGAGCACTACGACATTCGAAATGGCGGGTGTATCTTTCGTCGGAATGAATGGAGCTTAGCTGTGGTTGGGTGCCACAAATGTCATCGATGATTTGTGTCAGTAGCTGTAGGTTTCACAAATCGTAAAAAATCGCCGAATGCGGCGGTGAGTCGAAAAGTCAATGAGGAGACATGGTAATTTAAATTAGTCTGCAGGTTTTACGACGTAATAAGAATGGTTGTATAGCGTATTTTTAAATGTTCCTTTTGATTTAGCAGCTTGTCCGATGAGTGCTGCTTGGACTATAATTGAATTAAAAGCTCATTCGTTGATTTAACGTTATATAGGGCAGACGAATGGGTATAAGGTTGCGTGGGGCTTATCATAAAAAAGTCATTCTCCGAAGGAAATGAAGATTGAATGTATATTTAGCAAATATTTTACGATGAAGAGTCTTTGCTTCTAATTAATTTTATTGACTCAGATGGGGATCCAAATCGCTGGGTAGTTATTTTAACATTTAGAGAACTACTGACACAAATCGTTTTTGGACTGTAAACCACTGAAACTTCTTTGGAAAATGACAAGCAACATAAAAAATGCAAAAGATACTTCGACTTTATGATTGTGATTCGATCTCTGTAAATTTTATCACGAGGGGGAGCTCTCTAATGGACTGCTACTAAAATTTCTTATTTGTTCGATGACTTCTAGCTTTTTTTGGTATTTCGCCTACAAAAGCGTAAATTGAAGTGTAGATACACATAATTGTTATACGGAAAATGAAAGCATCACCACTGGAATCTAGAAATTGGTTATTGATGACTGGTAAATCAGAACTTTTCCAAAATTGAAATAACGCATGGCCAGGATATTGGTTATCGTTTACGAGTCCATATACAAATACAATCCAAACTGCCGAATAGAAAATAATAATGCTTGGTCTAAAAGGCCATATTCTACCAATCCCATTTCATGCCCCGAGTAGGAAAGCGGTGCAAAGTTTAGATGCCTATCTTACTTCCTTAACATACCTTTCCCATTAACCCGGTCCTTAGATAACTGCATCCAGTTGCGCACTCCAAGTTGTTTGAAAAAGGTTTCTACTTGTGCGCGCCACTTAAGCGAAATCTCCCTATACTGGGTCCGACGTCTGGCTTGGAATCAAAGACTCTTCGAACCGGAATATTCGTATAAATTCGTTCTACATGTCCGAGCCATTTTGAACGTCCGATACGCAGCTTTTTGACCACGGGCATGTCGCTATTGCATTATTGCATATTATTGCAACCAATAACTATACGAGCTATACAGCTCGTATAGTTATTGGTTGCATCTTCGTCTCCATAGCCCGTCAACGCAAACGGGACCGAAGATTTTTCGAAGAATTTTCCTCTCGAACCGACCAAGGATTTCTTCATCCACTTGTGATACGGTCCATGCTTCAGAGCAGAACTGGGATGATCAGGGTCTTATACAGGATCTCCTTGGTACTTCGCTTGAGGGCGTTACTACTGAATTGCCTAATTAGCCCGAAGAAACAGCGGTTGTCAGAGTTAATAACGGAGCCGAGGTAGACAAAGTCCCGTACAACCTCAAAGTTATATCTGTCAATGGTAAAGTTCTGTCCGATTCGTTGATGTTCTGTGTCCTTTCATGTTGACAGCTTATACTTTGCATGCTCTTGAATGTTTCATGAAAATTTCTGACGAGATGTTGTTGTCAGATTTTATAGCGGAGTTTATTCGTCGATGTTGTGTGTCCTTTCGTGTTGACAGCATATACTTCATCTTGCTTTCATTTACTGCTAAACCTATTTTTGCCGCTTCTTTCTCTATGCTAACAAACGTGGCTATGGCATCACGTTGAGTCCTACCAATGATGTCAAAATCGTCGGCGTATGCCAGTAGTTGTATCGATTTTTGAAAAATTGTGCCTCTGGTGTTGGCTCCACTCAAGAATCAGATTTAAGAAGTCACATGAAAGCGCATCGCTTTGCCTAAATCCTTTTTTGGTATCGAATGTGTCAGTGAGGTCGTTTCCGACCCTGATGGAGCAGCGAGAATTCTCCATCGTCATCCACCACAAACGGACGAGTTTGGGCGGTATACCAAAACTAGACATGACTCTGTATAGTTCGTCTCTATAAATGCTGTCGTATGCGGCTTTGAAATCGATGAATAGGTGGTGGGTATCGATTTGAACTTCTTGTGCTTTTTCCAGGATCTGTCCAAGTGTGAAAATTTGATCGGTTGTGGACTTTTCTGGTCTAAGACCACACTGGCCAAAGACCACACTGATGAGGGCTGATCAGGGTGTTGGAAAACGGTTTCAGGCGTTCACATATTACGGCAGGATCTTGTAGGCTCTGTAGTTGGTGCAGCTCAGAGGGTTTCCTATTTTGAGGATCGGCCAAACGGTTCTGAAGCCCCAGTCTTCAGGCATACTTTCATCCGACCAGATTTGGCTTTGGAACTTACATTCCTCCAGTGTCACCTCTCTTATCGTCGATCTCGCGCTTTTCTTTTTGTTTTTACTTCTTTCTGAAAATCCGGTATTTTTCGCTCCCTCTTTGTCTATAGAACTCAATATTAGCTCTCGCCTTCACCTACAGCTTAGCCAGCACTCTTCATCAACCAAGGATTTATTGCCGGTGGGCGCGTGAATCAGTTGCGGCTGTTCTAATTAAATGTTGACATCGTCGCCACTATTCTTTGATATAAGATGCTAGTGGTATGGTGTTAATCAAGAGGTTGAGTGGTATGCGTTCTGTGGCAGGCTCTTGCAATTTAATTCTTTCGACTTAAAATTTTTTACAGTAATTTGCATTTTTATTGGCACGATAGATATCCGCATAATTTCCTTGGCTGCAACAAGATAGTGGTCCGATTCGTTTATTGCTCATCGAAATGTTCGAACTACTAAACGAGTGCCTCTTGTCTATCCTAACGCGGTCAATTTGATTGACCGCTCGTTGATCTGGAACCTGCCATATCCTCTTGGACGTGTTTTCTTGTAGGCTGTATTTTCCGACATACTGCTTGAGATATCCTGTTTTTTTATCCTTGCGTTGAAATCATGAAGCATGATTTTAACATGAGACTTTGGTAATCGGTAATAACTTTTTTCCAGGAGCTCGTATAATAACTCGTTCGCTAATGTCTTGAAATCATAAGACTTCTTGTTTAAGTCTGGCACTTATAATAAATCGACATCCGAATAGTCGAAGTTTCTGCTTACTATAACTTAGTCGTAGTAAAACTCACTGCTTTTCATTCTCCTTTGCACGGCCCATCGCATCGTATTTCCTGTATAGCTGAAATGTATACTCTGTAGCATTTTGGAGCTTCGCTAGTTGTTTGTTTTGCCGTCGAAGTCTAAAGTTGATAAAAGTAACAAAATTTTGTCGGTTTTGATACATTTTTGGACGTGTATCAACACCGACAATGAAAGGCGTAAATTTAAGAAGAAACATGAATAGCTAGGATACTGTCATAAGGAAAGGAATCGATTGCATTAGAAATTACAGAAAAGATTTCATTTTTAAAAATGAGAAAGTGTGTCTAAAAATAAAGTGTAAGCTAATTTCAAATTTATAACAGAAGTATTCCATTGATTCCAAGAGCACGCATTTAAGAAAAAAATTCTATTTGCCGAACCCTGACATTTGCCTTTGAAATATCAAGTGCAACCAGCTTGATTACGTAAGATGTAATAGTTGGCAAATGATTATTTTAATTGATACACGCCCATAACTGTTCAAAGAAATGGAGAAACCTAGATTTATCAAAGCACAAAACTAAACCGGTTATAGCTAAGGCACAAATATCCTGTTGCAATTTCTATAATCTCCCCTTTCAACTCATCGGCACTTCACTTGACAAGCTATATACCAACATCCATCTGATAGCATTGAGGCCATTATTTTAATCTCATAATTCAATAAAGACCGTCTGGAATGCCATTTAAGTCATCTCCATCTCAAATACAATTCCTTTGGTTGTTCGCTCTTCTCCCGGTCCCGACTCCTGGTCCCGACCTGTATCTTCCCCTTTTTGCTGATTCGCTCAATTTCCATGAAACCAATCCGCATCATAAATTCTTGCAAAAACCTCAGCTTCCGCATCTGCAAATCATCTTTGGGGAAGAAAATTTCCACATACACTCTCAAGGCTCAACTCTCTGCAGCCAGAGAGTTTTCTCATTTTCTCGCTGCACCGCAGTTCCACTGGATTTTCCAATGATGGAAATTCATGAGGGTTTCCCTGCAGACCAACTTACCACCGACTACCACGACTAAGAAGCAACAAAGGTGCAGAACCAGAAATGTTCTTTGTGTACACAACTCCCGTGGACCATAACAAAAAGGTCAAAAAGAGCACCACAAAAAGCAGGGAAAAAAGGGGGAGGAAAAAATGCTGAAATCCCGATTTTTGAGTTCTGATAAATTGGCCAAAGTGGCTGTGGCGGCGGCGGCGGCTCTATATGCACATGTTTCACGCAGAACCAACCGGGTCGGGGAACAGAAGTTAGCTCGTTTGGCTTAATAGAACGGTCTTTGGTTAGAACGCTTTTCGATGCCGAGGTGTATGGAAAGTGAGGGAACCGGAAAAAAAATGCAGATCGATGGTACCTACAACGTATCCCATTAGTTGGAAACGAGTTTTGGCGCGGATCAAGTTCCCTGGCATCTCTGGCTCTGTGTCCGCAAGTCAAAGTGGTTTTGGGACAACAAATTTAGAATCATGCTGTGCGCCAGTGCGCGGACAGTGGATAAGGATGGATTCTTTGTCTCGCTCTGGGCGAAAACAACAAGAAGAGAAGAGAAGTTTGCTGGACCGGACGAACCACACCGACCATCGCGTCGTTGTGCACGATTGTTCCTGAATGCTGGAATTAACTTGGGGTATTACATAAACGCTGCCGCAAAATCCCAAAAATATGCGCTCATGAAAGGAAGAACTGGATAGAACTGGTTGTACCCTATCTACCTACCACTTGTTGGCGCAGAGATTAATGTGCGAAAAATTATTGAAAATGAGCGGCGCGCAACAGGGATCGTATAAGGTGTCTCCTCTTTGAAGACGCTTGCTTTTAGTTGATTATTTTGCGTGTCATTTTTCCACTCAGTTCGTTCTCGCTTTTATGTATGACTGTGCATGTTTTGTAAGCCCCTTGCTCATAGATTGAGTTAATTATAGAACGAAACCGGAGAAGCTGAATATTCTGTGGCAGCCAAGTGGTGGGTGCTTGGGAAGGTATCGCTTGTTCTCTAGGAGTCGCTGACTCATTACTGCTTGTATTTTGAGATGAGAATTCTGGAAATTTATTTCATGTTGGTGAGACTTTTATCCGCAACAAGATCGAAAGCTATCTTTTTACGGAATTTGCATTAATCATAGAAGCTGCAGCGGTTTTTTTTGTTAAAAATACTGGATTCAGATGGGCTGCGAGTCTTAAATATGTTTTCAATTCATTTATCAGATACTACTTTACATAGTTGATAGAGAACAGAAACTCAGCCACACAATATATAGGGTTCGACATTGGTTAGATCTTTTTAACATTAGAAGTGTCTACATGTAGGTACCCAACCCTTACAACCCTGGTATGTTTTAAGATGATGGGGATAGAATTGATGTAAGTAATACGGAGAGTTTGCTCCAAACGGGTGGTTAAATTTTAAGGGTCGATCTTGAATGTAAACCACAGCTAAATGTCAAGTTTTTTCTGCATTTCATTTGACACTTCTCAATTTGAATCACGGAAAGATACGCAATCGAGCAACGCGTTAAAATTATTCAGGCTTATTATGAAAATGGGCGTTCAAATCAAAGTGCATAGCGTGCACTTCGTGATTTTTTCGGTCAATTTAATCGTCCAAATGTGCGTACACTCGGAAATATCTTGCAAACATTTGAGCAAACCGGGTCTGTAGAAGATGTGAACACACCAATGCATGCTCGTACAGCTCGTACTGCTGAAAATATTGCTGCTGTTCGCGATAGTGTGGCTAAATAGCCGCCCACCTCAATTCGTCGTCGTTCCCAACAATTGCAACACTCACGCTCGTCGTTGATGAAAATTATGAATAAAGACTTGCATTTATACGCATACAAGGTGCAATTGACTCAAGAACTAAAGCCTCTTGACCATTTCAAGCGCCGGCAATGGTCAGAATGGTGGCAAGAAATGGGCAACAGTGGATGATCTTTTTTCGAAAAAATCATCTTCAGTGATGAGGCAAATTTTTAACTTAGTGGATTCGTCAATAAGCAGAATTGCCGCATTTTGGCGAATGATAATCTAAGAGTGATTGTCGAAAAACCAATGCACCCGCAAAGAGTGGCTGTTTGGTGCGGTTTATGGGCTGGTGGCATTATCGGGCCGTATTTTTTCCAAAATGAGGCCGTTCAGGCAGTTACTGCGAATAGTGAATCGTTACCGAATTGGAAGATATGTATGTGAACGATATGTGGTTTCAACAGGACGGTGCCACTTGCCACACAGCTAACGAAACAAGGGCTCTTTTCGCGACAAATTCAATGGCCGTGTTATTTCACGTGGTAGTGATGTCAATTGGCCTCCAAGATCATGTGATTTCACACCGTTGGTATTCTTTCTTCTTTCATTTGAAAGAAAAGGTGTACGTCGCTAAGTTAGCAATAATTCAAGAGCTAAAGGATGAGATAATTTGGCACATTAACTGCATAGAATCTCAATTATGCCTCAGCGTCATTGAAAATTTGGACCATCGGATGGAGGTGCGACGCCGAGGTCGCGGCGGTCATTTGGCCAATATTTTGTTCCATACATAATTGAACCCTACCAATATTATCATAATAAAAAGAAATGACACTACATTTCTAAATTATTTGTGTTTTATTTGAGATCAACATCGGCCCTTAAAATGTAACCACTCTTTACAAAGGATTTCCTCATTCGCTCTTGATAGGGTTCATGAAGCAGGACTGAGATGATCAATGCTTGTCTCCTTAAAATTTCGAGTGTGGATTTTATTCGTAAATTCAATTCTTAGTTAGAAATAACAGCGATGGCTACCAGACTATTTCATCGTTTGATTTTTGATAAGATGTCGCAGAATTCCTAAGATGATCGAAGATGGCGTCTATAGAGTCCCACTTAGATTGGACGAAGCTAAAAACTTTATAGTTATCACCCTAAGCCCATAGTACTCTGCGTGAACTTCTGTGTACTTTTTTCACGATGGTGGGACCTCTTGTTTTATGCCGACTCCAAATGTCGAATTTGAGAAAAGCATTTCTTGACAATTGTTACTATTCGGATGTTTTATCAGAACATCACGAGAGGAGGGCCAGTGAAAAGCCCAGACGTTCCCAACAAACAATTTCGCTTCTCAGAAATATTAACGGTATGAATTCTTATAGAAAATCATTTGGCGCATTTTTAAGAATGTGTTTACTTCTATGAGAATTCTTTAAATATTTCTAATAAGCTTTACAGAAAAAAAAATTGTTTGCTTTAAAAGGCTTTATAGAAGCAAATTATAAGGTTCTCAAAAAAACATTCCCAAAATATTTGCAAGTCTTCTCGAAGTTGAATTGATTGTGTTCTCTCGCTCTGTAGTCCAACACGCTATACACTAGGCTGTATTCTGGAACAAGAAAGTAAAGTCAGAACAACAAAGTACTTGCATCGTGTTGCCTAATTTTCGGTTAGATTCCCGATCTTTTCAACTTTTCCCGATCTTTTTACCCTTTTCCCGATCTTTTAACCTTAGCTTTTGTAAGCTCAGTGGCGCGATGGTTAGTGCGATGAACTGCCGCGCAGAAGGTCTGGGTTCGATTCCCAGCCGTAGCAACACCTAAATGATTTTTCACTGGCCCTCCTCTCGTGATGATCTGACAAATCATCCGAGTAGTATCAATTGTCATGAAAGGCTTATCTCAACTTAGCCGTTCGGATTCGGCATAAAACAGGAGGTCCCGCCATCGTGCTAAGAAGTACACTCGCACACATGAATGGTTGTGAGAAAAAAAGCTTGGCCCTGGGTACTAACGAGCCTGTTGCGCCATAATTTTTTTTATTTTTTTTTTGTAAGCCTTCATTCGTTAGAACTTCTTGCGAAGTTCCACAGAAAGGTCTTAACGTATGCTACATGTACACACATATCCGGAAACTTAGAAACAACCGTACAGAGGTTATACTATCATAACTTCGATTATGTTTGTGAATTTTCCTGCATAATGTCTTAAACGGGCTTCTTCCCAAGCAATCGACTGCAAAAATGCTCAACCTCCGCTCACAAGTGCTATATAAGGCCAAAGAAAAAATTGTTTCTTGAAATTAAATTTTATTGGCTTATAGAGGAATAAATGTTAGTTGGTGATAAAAGTGTTTTAAGAAAACTGTAGGTGCCGTTCATTTTAGTGCTAGTACTCCAATTTCAAAAACTACTACCAACAACATACATAAACGAAATTCCATTCAAATCGATCAAGTAGTATGCAATTCGATCAAGTAGTATGGGCTCCAGTCTAGTGTCAATAACAGACTACAGACTCCAGGCAGATAACATGTTTTGAAAAAACACTTTTTTGAACCTCAAAAATACGACTTTTTAATAATCTTAACTTTATATTTTCGCGACATCACAATATTGGTCAATCTAATTGGTTGGAGAGCTCATTACGGTTTATTTTTTCGGGTTACCCTATCGATCAAAACCTCGAGGTCGAAAATTTCAATAAAAACTCTTTGTGAAATAGTTAAAACTATAAAATATATAAAAAGTAAAATAATTTTTTTCTATATGTATATGTATACATAAATTCTGCTTCAAAAAATTATTTAAAAAAAAAATTTCGTGATATCTGGCATTGCTGGCTCTCATGCTCATTGCTCACTTCATATTTCCACATTCCACGTCTGCACAACAATTTCCAATCAGCTGCTGCGCTGCACTGCAACACCACTATACCACAAAGGCACAAACTTCCCGAGTGTCTTGCCGGTAAATATTCGCACCACGGTTCATATTAATGTCAGACTTGGTATCAGCATCAATACAACGACACCAGCACTGCTTCGTGCCTCCTTCCAATGAGCGCTGCTGTGTTAATTACACTCCGACTGCATCCACCCCCGCTTCCAGCAACAGCACAATAAGTCGCATTGCAGAACTGCACACTCAAACACTCACTCGCCGGCAGGCAAATACTACACCACTCGCTTCATTTGCACACAAGCACACGCCATTCCACTATTCCATGAATGAATGGAATGAATGGTAGCACTATCGCCGTGTTGATGTAGTTTGCCTTTGCATTGCTCCAGTCAATCTCGCAGTCCAATTGGAAATGTTCAGTTTACTTTTGTCTGTCCATCGGTATAGTAGTGCCGCGGCGTGAATGGTTTGAATTTGTATCTCAATCTATTTGATTTGTGCGTTCCATGTGTGTTGTGCTCTGTTTTGATTCTCAAACAGACGAAGAAAAAAAAATATATCGTTGCAACGGTGTCCAGTGTGATTTGAGTGAGGGTTGACACTTCACAACGAAGAAAAAGAATAAATCACCCCTATATCCACTCGCCTATTTTCGGGGTTGATTAAGTGATTTTGTTTTACCAAAATAGAAATAGATATATACCTACCTACAGTGCAATAGATGAAATTTCAAAAGTGAAACCAATTAAGGTCTTGGTGTTGAAAAGAATCAGTGTCACTGGAAAAGATCACATTTAAATTTTTATTGTGTTTTTGTGTGTTATAGCAAAAAAGTTCTGATTTTTGTATTAAAAAAAAATTACGTCCTCACAAGCAAAATATTTGCACACACACTCGGAATTTATGTCAACTTGTAATCACTTTTTTTTTTACTGCACTCAACTGGATGACTTATTAATAAGTAAGTTTGTTTTCTTCAAAACGAGTTGTGTAAATTTGTTTTAGAGTTAATAACAAAAAAGACGTCAGGACTTGTTCTGCACTGCCATCGGAAAATACCGTCATGGATTCGCCGTGGATGTACGAAAACATACAGAGAAGCTGCTTGAACTTGGGAAGATGCAGTGCGTTTTTATTTTGGAGTGGATTTTCTAAATTTGTGTTCGAAACCACTGAATGGGAAGTAAATTTTATTTGAAATAGGGTTGTCTGCAATGTTTATAAAGGTTTTTTCAATAAGAGCGCTACAAAAGTTTTTTTTTTAATAAATCAGTGGATATCAATGAAATTCTTTATTCCTGTGAAAGTACGTTCGAAGGCATTATGTATGGAACTCGATTTCTTTTGCATGGCCACCACGGGCACGCTTGCAGAAGTCCAGACGCTGAACCCAATTTTCGACGGTTTTCAAGCATAAATCGGCCGATACTGCTGCAATTTCACGTTCGATATTCGTACGAAGTTCATCAATCGTCGCTGGCTTGTTGGCATACACCATAGACTTGACGTAGCCACACAGGAAATAGTCTAACGACGTCGTGCGATTACAGAGGCGGCCAAGCGAATGGACCATTTCATAAGATAACACGTTCTCCAAACTTGGTTTCCAATAAATTGATTGTGGCATTCGCTGTGCGGCTTGTGGTGCTGTCCTGTTGGAACCACATGTCCTCCAAGTCCATATCATCCAATTGGGACCAAAAATATTCGGTTATCATTGAACGGTAGCGATTTCCATTCACAGTAACGTGCCGGTCTTGAACATCACGGAAGAAGTACGGCCCAATGACGACGCCGGCCCATAAACCACACGAAACCGTAATTTTTTCGGGATGCAATGATGACTCATGGATTACGTGTGATTGCTGCCTGACCAATACCGCATATTTTGTTTATTGACGAAGCCATTCAGCCAGAAATGAGCCTCGTCGCTGAAGATGATTTTTCGATGAAAATCCGAATCATTTTCAAGTTGTTGCTCAGCCCAATTCACGAACATACGACGCTTCTGGTGGTCAAGCGGCTTCCGTTCTTGTGTCAGTTTAATCTTGTAAGGATTTAGGCCAAGATCTTTTCGCAAAATTCACCACAACGACGTCACAGAGATGCCCAACGCTTGAGAACGACACATTTGGGCTTTCTTCAACTGAAGCATCAGCGATATTCTCGACACTACGGGCACTTCTTTGTCTCACTGGCACGGGAACATTTTGTACTATGCCTGTGGATTCAAATTTTTCAACTAGACGCTCAATTGTTGATCTGCTAGGACGATTATGACGACCATAAATTGGACGTAGCGCTCTTAACCTGACTCCGAATTTCGGTTGTAAATTTTAATAATTTCGACTCGTTGTTGGATCGTATATCTTTCCATCATGAAATGGCAAACCTTACTGAAGAGAAATGTCAAAACAGCGGCAAGAAATATGGCGTCGTTTGCTGTCCCTGTCGCTCAACTTTTGTAGCGTCCCTGTTGAAAACCCCGATAGTTTCCCTAGGACTTTCAAATATTTTCAAATAAATTGAAGCTGGTCACACTCATAGCTCCTAAAAAATTGCTTGGCCATGGATATTTCAAGACCCATCATCAAGACTGTTGTACATATAATTCATTTGTCTTGTACAGTTTTGTAAGGTCTATGAGGCTTAAGAATGTGTTAAATGTAGTGTTGGTGTAGTGGGTTTTGGTTAGTACCTACGTTGTATTACTTATCCCAAAGTCCCTGGGGTAGACGGTAGTCAAGACCTCATGAATAATCGAATAATTATCGTCTGTCATTGACGATTATCGTTCTACGTGAAGCAAATAAAGTTATATCGCCAACAGCAAAAATGACTTTTGGTCTTAGGTGATGGAAGATGTACCTTCGCAATGTGTTCGTCCAACGATAATCACTGTACCTACAGAAGGAGGGCGGCCCTGTGTGAGGCACTGGGTTAAAATCTCAAAAGTAACACCACCTATGTTTTATCACTGCCAAAACAAAATCTTGCAAACATCTGACAAACATCCATGAATCTTAAACTCTTATGAGGAGCTTTTCAAATTTGCCGTTCGGAACCGGCGTTGAACCGGTCGGTGGGTCTATTCTGCGGGGTAAATGAAGCGATGATGAATGATGAGGTATGGGCCGGTAATGCCCGATATTTTGTTATTTTGTGTTGAAATTGTAATCAGTATTACCAAAGATTATAAAGTTATACAGATGACGCACTGCATAGAAGAAAAATTGTTCAATAGCGGTTGTGTTGGCACAGCCCTTTCATACAGTGCCATATGTTTGGATCTCGTTTCTCATGTGTACAAACTGCACACCTACCGCCCGTACCGTGAAGCTGGTGAGCAAAAGTTTCTGTATTTTGTTTACGATGCGTCATCTGTACGATTCTATAATCTTTGGTACCTTAAGTACCTTAAGTAAGAAATCGTAAAATTGTAAAAAAAAATCATAAAAAGGACATGGTCTGATCGTCTTCCTTGCTATCAGAGCAGTCATAGGATTGCCAACTTTTATAAGATTTTTAAAAATGTTAAACAATTTTTTTTAAAGCCCAACAAAATTAAAACATATGATGATGTGTCCTTTTACTAAGGGCATGAATGTCCATTTACTTAGTCCGGTGTTCCGAAGATGGAGTGAACAGTGGCATCTTACGTCTCAAAGTCAACAACTTACAAGAGCTGCTCTGACATATTCATACAATAGGTCGGCAGGATTTTCATTGTTTTTTTTTTGGGAAAATAAAATCTAACTTTTTAAAAGTGAAAGGAAGTTGATTTTGGTAAAAGTTGTTAGCAATTGTTTGTATGAAGGGCATTTTAATTTTGTGGGGGAGGCAGTATGTTAATGTATTTAAAAAAAGAGTAGAACCGCCAGTCTGGTTGTAGTGTCCTTTGGAAAAGTCAAGTAGTTCTTACCTAAATAATTTTACAAATCCTTTTGGGTATATGACACTAAATGATAACTGTCAGTACACAATGTTTTAGGTAGAACAAAGCTACCTACTAAGATAACGGGTAGGCCAAATAAGACCTACCAACTTTAGCGAAAAGCTTTCTGTATTCATTGGCGGTAGTATGGGTGCGTCTTAAGATTCATCTTTCAAATTTTCCGCAGTGATGTTCTAGACGGCCCATTTGCCTCGAGTTGAGACAGATGGATCATTTGCATATCTCTGCCGAATGGTTTTACGGGTACTGAAGCTGTTTTTCAAAACGTTCGACACCTAAGCATGAAACCCGTTGGATCTGATCTTAAATTGGCGATATTTTCGCTGCGTCATTAACGTGTTAGTAGTCAGGGCCTTGCTTTTTCTCACAAGCATTTATGTGTGCGAGTGTACGTCTTGCATGATGGCGGGAGCTGCTGTTTAAATTCGAATCTGAAAGGCTAAGTTTAGGTAATTTCTTTACAAATGATCTGATACTACTCGAATAATTTAGGTGTTGCTACGGCTGTGAATCGAAGCCATACCTTCTGCGCAGCAGTTCGTCGCACTTATCATCGAGCCAGTGAGGAATTATTACCTGCAAAAATATGAGTATATTGGAAAGAAAAAAGATGGCCCTATTTGACCCGACAGTATTTCCCACTAACATTTCCAAATCGAAGATCCGACTACCTAGATTTTTCTGACAACAATTCACACGTGCGTGTGTACTTCAATGCAAGTTGGCGGGACCTGCATTTTATACCGAATCCTAACGCCTGAGTTGAGATAAGCTGTTCGTGACTATTGATACGTCCACTTTGAAGATTTGTTAGAGTTGATATGATTGCGATTCAAAACAATCACCAAGATATATTTAATGAACTAAGTTTGGCTGCTATTGCGAGTGTTATTGTAAGAAAACATTTTAAAATATCCTGGGTTATTCGAGAATATAAAAATACAACGTAATTTCTTTATTGAAAATAATTTGTAAGGTAATAAAGACTTGGCGATATAGTTCGTTTTCACAAGAAATATAGTCGGTTGTAAATGAAAATTCAAATTCAGAAATGTTGAAGAATTTTATTAATAATTTTTAAGACACTGGGTCTGTTTCATTTGTGTGGAATGAAAAACAATACTTCACAAAAATAAATCTTGATTATTAAAAAAACAAAGAGTCAAAATATTTGTTTTGATAATCTTGTTTGAAAATTCGAAAGTTTCGTTTGGACATAAACTCGGCAATGAATCAATTTATAAAAAAGCCACCAAAAGTAAAAATAAAAGTCCAATGAGTGTTTTGAATGAAAACTATAACCATAGGCAAGGTTTTTCAGTGCGAGATCATCCTAGTTTCGGGACTAAACTCGAGTTAGCTCTATAAAGTAGTTTTTTAGTCAATTAAAACAGAAATAACTTCGAGTTAATTCAGCAAGTTTGGTGAGTTAACCCTGGGACTAAATGATCAGATGTTTTTGGCAAATGATAAAATACCAAACAAACAATTATTTTCAATTCCATTTGTGTGGACAGTTAATGAAATTTTTAGAAACTTGTGAAACGTACAAGTACGTTCAGATCCCGGTGACTCGGAACTGTTTAATCTATTGAGTTTGACTATTTTAAGAAGAAAAAGACTTGTAAAATCGCGATAGAGGCATTTTCATTTCTTTGGGGAAAAATAAACCAAACAGCTTATAACCTTTTGACAGCAAAATCGATAAATAGTGAGTGCTACCAAATAATCACCACACTCGGAATCGAATTTAATTCTGCAGTAAAAAACAGCTTAATGAGTTAACTTTAGATAAAATTTCATCCAGGTTAAGTCAGCACTAAAAAACCTGGCGTTAGGGTAATTTGCATAAATTTATTTATTAATTATCCAGCAAGGCCTGCTCAGTAATGCGATGGTATGATGAACCACCGTGCAGAAGTTTTGGGTTCGGCTCCAAGACCGTAAAACTCGTCTCGCAATGATCTGACAAACCACCGAGATGCATCAACTATAAAAAAAACTCAAATCTTAAACAGCCGTTCAGATTTTAGAAAAATCTAGACTTTAAGTGATAACAAGCCTGTTGCTCCCCATTTTTTTGTTCCAATCATTTTCTGGCGGTTTAAAGGTTTGATATGTGGGGATATCTGCATTTCGTATAAAAGTATTTTTATATGGCTATGGGTAGTTAAATCAATACAATTTCATTGAAACGTTTACCACGGTAACACCTTCATCTTATAATGTGTAAAATCTGATTTGTAATAAATTTGTTTACATCACGTTCAAATTGTATCTCTATGTCTTGATGTTTATCGATTCAGCTTTGATTTGGGCACAAGGAAACATGTTTCACAATCTGGAAGCAAAACAACATAACTTTAGTGGTAAAAAATTTAGAACTCCGATTTGAACGTTTTTGTGTTGGAAGTCTGAAAATGTTAAATTGCCCAAAAAAAAATTAATTTTATATTATCTGATATGGATCTGAAAAACTTGGCATTTTTATTTATAACGTTAATAGAAATCGACAGTTTAAAATCCGTTTTAAAATCTAAAAGGACGATTTTCATATATTCTAATTTATAATTTATTGATTAGGAAATCTGCATTGAAGCACCTACGGCTGAGCAGTGGGTACAAATTGTGGAAATTTATTTTCAAAATCAGCGTTCAGGAAGAAAATATTTGCAGAGGTTACATCAATTTTACAATCAACATTACTGACCAAGTTTTAGTCAATGATTCGCAACATGACAAAAAGGGATAGAGTGCTCACAGATGAAAATATTGTATTTACGCCAGCCTTAAAAAATGAGACAAACTATTTTTTTACTTTTAGGTTTGTAATCTCGAAGCACTCCACTTCGTGAAATCAAATAATAATAAGTAATAAACGGGTTTGATTCATGTCCCCGTTAACTATTATTTACTAAAGGGTGATCCATTTCGAGGTTCCCTACTTTTTTAAAGAAAAAAACACAGAAAATTCAAATTTAATGGAGAATGTTTATTATCATTTGAAAGAACATGCTTTGGCATTTATTTTTTGAAGATTATGTCTATCAAATGTTGGCCGTTGCTACGTCGCAGATGGTCCATCCGTTGAGTCCAATTTCCGATCACTCGTTCGAGCATTTCGACTGGTAACTGGCGAATGACACGCGTGATGTTTTCCTCCAAGGCCTGAATCGAAGCGGGTTTGTCGGCATAAGCTTTTGACTTTACATATCCCCACAGGAAAAAGTCTAACGGTGTGATATCACACGATCTGTCAAAAAAGGCTATTGAAAAAAGTATCTCTAATTGGATCACCCTTTATAAAAGTTTTATTAAGAACTTTCGCCTGTCGACGGATTTCGTTTGTTTTAAATTGCATACGAGATTAACCTGCTGCTTTGAAATTACCCGCAGTTCCTACTATTTTGAAAGTAGCTGTTACTCTAAGGTCTTAAGCATAATGACAAAAACGGACATGATTACTACAAGTTCTATTGCAAAAGTTGGTGATGGTAACTAAAAGAAAAAAAAAGCCCATATCGGCAATGGAAAATTCTCTACTTTGTCTACACTTTCGTAAAATTTCCCCTGAGATGTGTTTTTTCAATCCGATGTCAGTGCTCTCATCAATCATTGCTGAAAATCTATTTGTTTTCAGTCTTAAAACAAATTTTTATGATGCTGGTATATTCATTTCCTTCCCTACTTTGAAACTGTTAAATTTTGAATCCGGGACTATGTCCTTAAGAAGTAAGTGTTCCACAGTTTACAGAGCGACATTGTGCTCTGCAAGAAACATACTCAATACTCAATTTGCTTTGGTTGGATAAATGTACAGACTGTCTTTGAATTTCTGATGAATCAAACATTTTTGAATGCAGTTTTGTTTGAGCATGTTTCACAATTTCAGATTTTTCACAATTAGGAATTTCGTCACAAGTTTCGTACAAATCATCTTTCAATTTGGTCAACCATTCTTTTAAACAATCTGCCTCCAACCAAATTGTCGTTGAATTTTGGTTTGCGATGCTTTTGCATAGGATATACATCTGCCTTACTGTCGAAAGAACTTGATCCTGACAAGGAGCCTTACAATTTTAAACACGAATAGAATCGAACTACTTAAAATAAAATTAAATTTGATTTGGATAGAAATGTGAAAACATTCTTCGACTACCTACTCGGTTTTGGTAAGCAAATGTAGTAATGAAAATATTTGTATTCTTTAAAAAAATAATTAAAATGTTTTTATAAACTAAAGATACGTGACCATGATATCTTGATACGGGAAAAGTTTGACATTGCATCACATTAAAACATCATCGCATTCGCATCAGTGGTTTTTAGTTGTCCTTTGGTCAAATCTGGATGTGCATTGTGCACCCAAATTTCGATTATTTTTCTGTTGTATGAAAACCATTGTTTGAAGATTTCCTGTTAATTTAAATTCTCTTTATTTAAATTGCTTTTATTTTTGAATTTCTACAAAAAAGATACATTTTAAGCTACTGGTGAATCGCTCCGTCAATGTATTTGTTGTAGAAACAAAATTTCTGTATTCGAATGCTTCACCAAAATTAGCTTTCGTATTTACTTATCGACAAAAAAAACAAATTTTTGGCGCAACAGGCTCGTTAGTACCCAGGGCCGAGCTTTCTCACAACCATTCATGTGTGCGTGTGTACTTCTTTGCACGATGGTGGGACCTCCTGTTCTATTTCTACTCCGAACGGCGAATTTGAGATACCTAGACTTTTTTTTAACAATTGATCCTACTCGGATGACTTGTCAGATCATCACGAGAGGAGGGCCAGTGAAAAATCATTTAGGTGTTGCTACGGCTGGGAAACGAACCCAGACCTTCTGCGCGGCAGTTCATCGAACTAACCATCGCCCCACTTAGCCCGATGACAGTAGAAGAATTTCTTTCCGCATTTGAAATACAGATTATCAAATATTCGTTTTCGGAAAATTTTAGTTTCAGAAAGAAATACAGAGTAGAAGCCCTGGTTTGAGTTCGATTCCGAACTGCAGCTAGTGCGTTTCCTCCTAAGATGTGAATCAAATGTAGTACGCTAGCTTACAGAACGTAGTATTTTCAAACAAAATGTAGAACTTGTGTATTTTTTATTGAATTTTTTATATTTCATTTAAATAAACATACCAAAAAAACAACAAAATTATAATTTGAATTCACATAAACAGACACTACTCATGTATGTAAATGGAAGCATTCAGTGAAGAATGGGACTTACCTTAAGGTGATGCCAAGTTGCATATTATATTTATTTAGTTATAAAAACGAAAGATTATACATTAAAAAAACAAATTATAAGTTTGCAGTAAAATAAATGGCAGTAAAAGACGTAGCTGAAAAGATGTACTTCAGAGTAATGACATTCAAAAATGAAGAACAAGTGTTAACGCTGCAACAACATTTAAAAAAAAAAACAAATTTTCACTGGCCTTTGTCCCGCAATGATTTATCTAATCATCAGAGAAGTATCAATTACTAAGTCTATTTCAACTCTTACTTTTGGATTTGGCATAAAACGTGAGATACATACGCACGAATGGTTATGAGAAAAGGCTATACCTAGGTACGAGCAATATTTACTTATTTATAGAAACTGAAAAAAGTTCGTTCACCAAATTGTGACTGGTAACATCTTGCCAACAACGAGATGACAGATAGTTCGGAGAAAGGTAGGGGAATTTAAAAAGCTCTCTTTGAAAGCGAGATTTAAAGTATTTCGTATCGAAAGGTCGACGTTGAAGAATTGTTTGTGTGTATTATTGGCATCACCCAAAAAGTGCAACCAATGTGTATGAAAAAACATTCGCATGTCTTTTATATAACAACATCAGATCTGTGTCGCAGCTAGCTTAATACAAGCAGCATCTACCTATGAGCAGAGATTTTCCACAGCATATAAAATGCATCCTCATCAGCCTCATCATTGAGTGCATTTGTTAGTGTGACATAACAGAACATAGAAGGTATTAAGTTTAATATTACTAACAAAGTCAATAATCGATGAAATTACATTTAGACTATGTGTGTTATTAAACAAACGCCATACTCCTATTAGAGGCTAGCATACAAATTCAGAGAGTGTTTTTCAAACGACTTTTACTAACATGCAGTTCAACTACATCGTTATTTTTATTGAAAAGCATATCTACTCATGCCACTGATAGCCTGGTGCATACAAAAGCTGATTTTATAATTGGACATATGTAAAATATTTAATCTTCGAAGGTTATGGGAAGCTCCCCTGGTATTAAAACCAATAGCACTTAAGAGATCAGGAGTATATCTATTTTTCCTGATAATATCATATCATAGTTAAATCTAAGACAAAGACAAAAACAGCTGTAGTTTAATTCGACATCTATACGGATGCAAATTGTGTACATCATCCCACGGAAGTCCTCTCAAAGCATATCTTATGAATTTTCGCTTGACTGCCGTAATTCTATTTGAATGAACTTCATAGAAGGGTGTCCACACTTGTGAGGCATACTGTTGGTGGTGAATAGCTAAATTAGAACTCTAGATTTGATATTTTTAAGTTATCAAGTTAATTTTTAAATTATGCGCATTGAATACTATTGAATATTATTCATCATAAAGCTTAAATTTAAGTATTAAAACTTATGAATTTTGCTCAATCAAAAAAAACTGTGCTGATGCGCTTGAAAATTATTTAAACAATTTGATATAATAATTCCAATTATTTAAAAAATAAAACAACTCTGGTTTCAAAAAAATCGGTTTGAAATTCCGTGGACAAGTAAAAGATTAACAATCATGAGTAATGTAAAATCCTTAAAAAATATTTTTAATTTTGTGAGTACCCCGGGGGCGTCAAAAAAATCATAAAAATTAAAAATTTTTATGAAAAACTAAAAATTATCGTCACCCCGGGGTCCTATGAACTTTTAAAGTTTTCATCAAATATTTAAATTTTTCATGACCCCGGGGTCGTCAAAAATTTAAATTTTTGATGAAAATTTTTAAAATTCCCAAATTTTGTGAGGAACCCGGGAACGTCAAAAAAAACATAAAAATTAAAAATTTTGATGAAAAACTAAAAATTATCGTCACCTATGAAAATTTGGGAACTTTTAAAATTATCATTCAAAATTGAAATCTTTGACGACCCCGGGGTCATGAAAAATTTAAATTTTTGATGAAAATTTTTAAAATTCCCAAATTTTGTTAGGACCCCGGGGGCGTCAAAAAAATCATAAAAATTAAAAATTTTTATGAAAAACTAAAAATTATCGTCACCCCGGGGTCCTATGAAAATTCGGGAACTTTTAAAATGTTCATCAAAAATTGAAATTTTTCATGACCCCGGGGTCGTCCGTTCAGTCATCGGTTAATCATCATTATAGAATTTCATTAAGATAATGAAGTTTGATGTTAGTTCAAATGATTGATTGAATGAATGATTACATCAGTATTATACTAAATATCGGGCTTACTTAGCCCAAAATCATTAGTTAAATCTTCTTTTGTGGGAGTGGGAGCATTGAATTCATTTTACTGTGCATTTAAGCAATAACACTCTTGTTGACTAGTTATAGCTATCATCGAAAGTGCAAATTTTTCTTTTACTTCTTGCAGTTTTTTTATAAACCCAAACTTAGAATATCAAAAAATGGTTCGACTTTTTATTTTTCCCAGATCAAGATTTATTTTTCTAAAGTAATGTTTGTCGTTCCACGAAATGATTCCTAGAACCAGCTAAAATTTCTAAAACCAGGTAAAATTTCAATTCCATCATGTTATATGTTCCAATGAAGCTGTTCAATGATAGCTATAACTGGATCCTTAGAGTGAGCTTATCATTGCGAAAGAATTTCATTTTCTGGATTAACCTTGAAACTTGTTGTACAGTTAATTCAATTTTAATCCTGTAATTTGGTCGGGTTAACTCGAAATTTAATCTTCCGGTTTAACACAGAACAGCAAAGTCGGGAATCAGAAGCTAATATCGCAGGCAAAATTAATGAGATACGTTTGTAATTAGACTCCCAGGATGCAAAATCTGAGAATTGTTGTTGTCATTATTGTCATTTATTTTTATATTACTCTTTATTGGTATTTCAAATCCCATAGCTTTTGCAAAAACACCCTTTACATAATTTTTCTAAATCCACTTAACTTACAAACAACCGACCATGCAACACCCTACACTTACACTACGTACAACTTAAAATGAAAAGTATCTAAACAAGTCGAAAATAAAAATTAAACTGGTTGCTTATTATTATTTGTTTTTATCGTCGATGTTGAGTGTTGAGTGTGTACACGAAACTCACCTGTATGAAAAGAAAACTCACCGGTACACTGGGATACACACGCGTTTTCATACGCAATCCATACACCGACCGACCGACCGTCTTCATGTGTATCCAATCCACTCACCACACCGCGCCGACCGGACCAAAAGCACTCGAAACGAGGGAAAATAAATCTGTTTTCGTTGTTGTTGTTGCAAAATAAGAATTAAATTTAAAAAAAATGAGAAGATGCTTTTTTTTATTATTATTTTCCAACGAAAAACCTGAAATACGAGTGTGCACAGCTCATCTCTCACCAGGTTTACCACACATCGTTCAGATACAACAACTTGAGATTGTTTTTGTTTTATTCCTCAAGCTGGCCTTAGTAGCTTCTGGTGCAAAGAACGCACTTCGCAAACAGAAAGCAGCGTGATCATCATCATTACAACTGAAAGTATCATCGCCGTGTGCGCAATCGTACCGCGTTCCGTATATCTGTTGGTTTGTTTATTTGGTTTTGGTTGCATCCAACTACGTGTAGACCTTGTCAATTGACGTCGTCATCGCTGTTGTATCTCATGGAAACTGGGTAAGTGTTACACACTAAAACCCTAGACCACCGACTATCTGTGCTGAGACTGACAGGCTAGATAGATAAGTACATGTGATGGAAAATTGGAAACGCTGATGATGATCATGATCGGCATAGACGTTGTTGTTGTCGTCGTCGTCGTCGATCGGAAGTCAATATTGTAGAAAGATACATGCATCTGTCTACACAGCAATGTCAATAAAAATGATAACTAGATGGAATGACAGACTGATGGTGGTTTCTTATAAATAGGAATATATGATGATGATGATGATGCGATGTAATGTACTTTAAAGTGCGTGTGTACACGTATGCGTAGATAGTCCGAGATGAGCCACTTCAATGCATCTTCAGGATAAATTGATCGCAGAGAATGAAACAGCAAAGATATGGAAGATGAAGACGAAGATACACAGCGTAATAACTGAGATGATGGATTTATTTGCATGTTGTTAGTGATTCATTAGAAGACGGAAGTAGTTACCTAGTTTCAGAATTATATTCTAGGCTGATGCAGCCAGTCCATGATGGATAGAGTGGAAATAAGTGGAAATTAGAGGGAAATGGAATAATTCCAATTGATGATGGTAGTTTTCTTAACGCAATAAGACCTTAATGAAGCATAATATGGGGCTACCAGTGTACGTAATGGAGATGGGGATGTGCAGGCTCGTGGTGATTGATTTAGGAGATTATTGTGCTTGCTCAGTTTTATTTGCGCTCCAGATACGATTTAATGAATCGATTTGAAAATGGGTGACGGAAATACTGCTAGGGCGACATTTTGTTTAATGTGCTCATAATCATGGGTATTACCCTGCGAGAGGCATCTAGTGGGCAGATATCGAGCTAGGATGTGGCTAGTCTTCAAAAAAAAAACAAAGAGATTTCCCACAATCGTGGAGTTTGTTTTGCTCCCAATTTTACGGCAGAAACAATACATAGTTACCGCCAGGTTTACGACTAGCTCTCGTCTAGAAAGAGGCGTGTCATTAAGGGATCGTTAGTTGCCTGCTTGAATTTTGCTGCCTCATTTGTCAAGCCAGGGATTTATTGCTGCTTAAGGGGAGAAATCTTACACATTAGTTGCAGCTCGATGACAATTTCTTCACTGGTGTATGATATTAGATATAACATTATCTCAAATTCGTCGTTCGGAGTCGGCATAAAACAGGAGGTCCCGCCATCTTGCTAGAAGTAGACACGCTCGGCCCAGGGTATAAACGAGCCTGTTGCACAAACATTTTTTTTTATGGTATTAGATGCCTGTGGTAAGAAATAAATCGACTTTTCAAAGGACTCCAACTCTGCAAAGGTCTGAGCGATTTCTTGCTATGGCAGGGTTGGACAATTACTTCTTACTTTAGAGATCAGACTTGGCAACGCTGTTAAAATGATTTCCTGGCAACATACGCTTCTAATTGCTTTTCTGGTTTTGGTCTGGATAGAGGGATTTTCACCTGGAGATCGCCGGAATTTTCGTGATGAAGCTCGTCGTAATTTTACACTTTACTTAACGAGCTAATCGACGTTGACACTTACTTACTTACGTTAGTGGCGTTACAGTCCGAAATAAGCCTGCGCAAACAGCATGCCTCTCCAATTAGATCAGTCGTTAGCGAACAGCCCTCAGTTGCGCACATAAAGTTGGTTGAGGTCGGTTTCTACTTGTGCGCGCCATTTTAGGCGAGGACTTCCTCTACTGCGTTTGACGAATGGCTGGGAATCAAAGACTATGCTAGTCGGAGATTGATGTCCCTTCGCTCTGCACGGCTAGGATCGTCTTAAACGTCCAATGCGAAGTTCTTTTACTGGGGCTACGCGCTATACAGATCGCATAGTTCGACCACGGATTTCTTTATATGCGCTTTTGATACGGTCAATGCTTCCGCACCGTAGAGCAGGACTGGCATGATCAGGGTCTTGGATCTACTTAGTAGTTCAATTGAGGGCTTTACTAATAAATTACTTTTGAAGCCCGAAGAAATAGCGGTTGGCAGCAGTAATTCTTCGTTAAGTTTCTGACGTGTTGTTGTTGTCAGGGTCGATAGCGCATCCGAGGTAGACAAAGTCCCATTCTTCCTCAAAGTCCATCTGTCAATGGTGACGTTCTGTCCAATTCGTCGATGTTGTGTTTCCTTTTATTTTGACAGCACATACTTGGTCATTTAGTGCTGAACCTATTTGTGCCGTTTCCCTATCTATGCTAGCAAATCACGTGATGTGACTCCGACTAATGATATCAATATCGTCGACGTATGCTAGTAGCTACACCGATTTGTGGATGACAGTACCTCTGGTGTTGGCTCTGGAGTTTTGCACAATCCTCTCATTTACCATATTGATGAAGTCAGATGACAAGGCATCGCCTTTTTGCATTGCCTAAATGCCCTTATGGTGTCGAATGATTCGATGAGGTCGTTGCCACCCTTATAGAGCAGAGAGAAATCCTGTAAAGCTATCATCACGTTAATGCTTTCGTATTCAGCTTTGAATCCGATGAATAAGTGGTGGGTATCGATTTGGACATTATGGGCTTTCTCTGCCTGGAACACACTATACGAGTCTGCTAATCTCAAAGCTGTGGCTAGAACGAATTTTCAAAGCAAATCCCAGAGCCTACTCCATTTGTTATATCAACTTCGATCTATCGATAGAAATTGCTTTTTTCATACTCAAGGCGGGATAAACCATCTTTTGAGTGCTTTCCATCCCTTTGCTTGTGGGTGCAGTGATCTATTGGTTGGTGCGCTGGACTACAAGAGCGAGCCTAGTTCAAATCCAAAAAGTGACAAGACGTACAATTTTTTCACAACTACACATCTTGCGAAAGTAGGACCCACATATCCAAGAGTAACACTGTCATGAGTTGCTTCTAAAATTTGCCGTTTGGATTCAAGGTTACACAGGAGGTCGTCCTCGTTGTGGCAAAAATAATAACTTAGGGGACAAATGTGGTATCTATGGGCCGTTAAATGATAACTTACTATATTAATCGACTTTATTCTAGGACACCATTAGTTCTCATGATTAAATTTTTTTTGACTCAAATCGATTTAGACAGTCAATATCAAAAGTATACCACCTTGCAACCTTACAAGTTTGTTGCGCGTCGATTACAGGACTTGTAAAACATCAACTTACTAGAGTAGCATCCTTTCACTTAAACACGTCTACAAAAACGGATTTCGCAAGACTTTTGACACTAGTTGCGGTTTTACGCTTGCCAAAATGAGCCTTTACCTACTATACCCTAAGTACCGTTTCGCTGGATAATCCCTTGACCAACAGCTTCTGTTTCTTTATTCTAGCAAAGAGTATACAACTTCATAGAGTGCGCATCTCATACAACGAAGATATGCTACGTGGGGTACTGATACTGTTACCCCAGTGTTCACATTGCTACCCCATTGCTACCCCATTGCTTTCCCCTTCGCACTTAACGCCCGCGTCTTAAACAACTACAAAATGTTTAGCTGTGATGCGTACTCTATGTAGTTCTATACTCTTTGATTCTAGTTACCTCCTTACCCTTCCTTACCCCCTCGTCTTCCAATAGACCTTAAGATTTGAAATTTGTACCTCAGCTTTGAATGAACGACCTTTATCGAATTCGCCTTGACATTTTTAAACGTCGAGAAAAATGTAAACAAATTCATTCATCAAAAATGTCAACAGAAAAAAATTTAAAAAAAATGGTGTTATGACGGATTCATGAAAAAGTTGGTAAGCAAAAGCCCCCTTCAATCATTAAGACAATTAATTTCACTCCACAAAAACATTGACATCATTGCACGCTTTAAAGGCGGTAGGTAGGTGAGTAGGTACTCACTACTGCTCCAATTTACGTCAAGCAATCGATGGAAAGCGACCGTATGCCATTTCAAGAAAGCAGGGCACCCTGTAGCACATTCTTTCATCTTGATTACGAAAGCACAGATCATGTTGCCCTTTATGTATATGCTCCAGTTGCAACCCCGTCTCTGTATTAAAACTATCCAAAGTAAAACTTAACGAACCATAAACCCTAAGTGGCATGACATCAAAGCATTACCCTGTCCTCCTTCCACACATACAAATGTAACAAGTTACTTCAACCAATAAACGTGCACTTACATTGAATTAGTTACGTACTTGCATTTTTACTTGACAAGTTTATTGACTTTGCGTACGGTTGTTGTTAGAACCTGGGATTTAAGGCCTACCCATCTTATTTTCAATTAATCTATAAGTGCGGGTATACTTTTTATAGCCTCCGGATATCCCTGCATAAAGAAAGTCAAAGCCGACAAAACAGGGGAAGCTAAGCTTATTTCGAAAACAAAATTCCAATTCATTTGACTTAAACGTTTAAGTTATGAGTCTTTTGTCATAATTAAAAAAAAAAAAAAAACAATTCGGTAGGCAGGAATTTTTTTTTTTCATTTTTAAAGCTAGAGGGGTAATAAAATACCCGACCAATTAAAATATAATTAGTATCTCCAGCATTTGGATAAATCATAATCTAGCAAAACCGTTGATTAACATCGCGCTGGACTTTTGCTAAAAAAGCGTGAAAGGCGCAACAAACCCACCATTAATCCAAGTCGCCATACGATGCCAAACCAGATGCCCGTTTCCCGTTTGGAAGCTTATGCAATTATTCTCGGTTCGATTTAGTTGTTCCACGGAAGCGAAGCCGAGTGAAGAGTTCGGCGCGAAAAATCGGCTTCTGAGGCGCCACAATGCAGCAAGCTTATGTAGATAGTTCAAGACACTTGGAATCAACATAATGGAGTCATGGTCATTATCTTAAATAATTTAAATTTTTTTTTCTTCCCCACATTTTTTTTTTTTGGTTATGGTTTAAGAGGTTGTGGCTGAGAGGTTAATGCCGCCTGCCTTATGGTGTATGGTCGACGAAGTTAGCGATGTGCATGAGTGCAGATGCTGGTCCGGCAATGACGACGATGAGGTGTTGAGCGTAGTTAGTCGGTTTCGGTTTAATGTACTGTAGGTCGGGGCGCGGTAAAGTAAATGTGGGCCAATAGCTGAACCTTGCCGGAGAGAAAGAGATATCATAATTAGGCTTAAATAAATGACATGTAATTGTATAACGGGGCATGCATTCGTTAGCGAAATCTTCGTCGACGTTGGGCTTTGAGCGGTTAACATACGCACCTGCGTTATGTGCACAGATGAGGAATTGAAGCGCGAATGTAGCTTGCGTTAGATTAAGTCACCCATATATACGGTTCAGAGTTGGTATGATGGAGTTGTAGGTTCTTGACTTTTGTATTGTGCAAAGTTGACTTGTTCTGATGTTTATTTTGGTGGGATGTACTTGAGGGAATTATGTCAGACTATAGCTGTTGCGAAGAAGAAAATTTATTGTAATTGAGCTCTGAACGAGGAGGGCTGTACTTTATCTTTACTTGTGCTAGTCGAGTAGAGTAAAAAAAACTATGCATGACCTAAAGTCGTTGAAAATCACAAAAAACACCGGATGAAAAAAAAGTGGCATCTACAGCACATACATCTCGTCAAACCTAACTTATTACTTTCAACAAAGAAGATAACCTCCTGCTTAAAGACTAATCCATGTGGTTGAATTTTTGTGATTTGTTAGCTATGTTAGGTTAGGTAAGGTTATTTTTACAAGTAATCTCCTGTCTGCAACTTCTAATTCAATTTATTCATTCGCTGATAACAGTACTCTCAGTTTTTCATATATTTACATGCGTTTTCAGGTCCACGTCCCTTATATTTGCGACAAAATATATTAAGCTCCTTATCAAACCGGGTAAATACAACAGTTAAACTCTGTGCAATGCTTCCAAAAGACAATGGTCTCTTAGGTTGCAGTGGATGTACACGATGCGCGTCTACACTTAAAGCATACAGGTCCGTTGTGGTACCACGTGGATTTGTCGACTGTCCCTATATTGGTTTGCCTAATTGAAGCATTTAGAGCTAACTATGTAGAGTAGGAGGTTTCTGACATTGATACTAGCCAGTTCACCAAGATAACCGACGAAGTAGTCTCCCAGATGAAGCTTCCTTTTCTATGAGAGAGCTGGACAAGAGCATTGATGGCGAGTAATACAAAAGTTTATAAAGCCATATAGATGACGCATTGAGAACAAAAAAAAGAATCGTTTGCTCAACAGCTTAGTGGTGCACGTGCACACCTGAAAAACGAGATCCAAATATAGAAAGGGCTGTGCCAGTACGACCCGCCATAGAAAAATGTTTCTTGTATGCAGTGCGTCATCTGTCTGACTTTATAATCCTTATCAAAACTTTCCTTCTCCTCCTTGTCTAGGCAGCTTCTACAGAAGTCATTGCTGAAAATGCCTTGTCGTTTTGCGTGTGGACCTATAATACAGTGTCCTGTGAGGACACCGATTACAGTACTGATGTTTCATCTCTTCAGCATTTTTAAGCAGATGGAGCACTTTTGGTTAAAGATAGGCCAGAGTTGCTTGGATATTTGAGACGTTGTGCCGTTGAGCCATCTGTTGTATGCTTTCTTGATCGCATCCTTTTTTATCTGTAAAATACATGTAGCAAGTTGCATACCCAACATATCTTCTGGCGGTAGAATGCCAAGGAACGTACCATGTCTGGCAAACTCACCTGCATTGCAATTCCCTGATATCCCTAATATGTCTCTGTGGTCCGGCAAGCTGAAGAGGTATGAATCGTAAAATGCTCTGTCATCACAATAAGAGATATTCGGCATTCGTGGGCCGATTTTGATTTGAGCGAGATGGCTGTCACTGAAGATGTCATTATTCTTCGTGGATATTACATTAATTTTTGACCAGGACAAGACTTCATTAATTGGAATGATTTATGCCTGGAAAACGCTACAATTATCGGGAAGACGAAAAGATATGCTTAGACGTAAATCGAATTGTTGGTTCCGCATCCGACTCCTATTCAAGGCGACTGGGAATGGTGGTCTTGAAACTTTGCTCAAAACTGAGTTGGTAGTGGTGTGGTCGGTGTTTTCCGCAATGTTCAGAAGATTTAGAATCTTTATGTGTACTCCTAAGGCTCTCAGTCCTATTAAGTGATTTTTTTCTGATTTGGTCGATTTGATACGGTGCTTCCAAATGAAGGTTAGGTTAAGTTTGATGGGCTGTTGGTCCTCAGATGAGGTGTCAAACTTGTGTACGTGGGCTTTTAGTGTTACCGATTGAATATTTAGCCCCTGGTCAAAAAACTCCGCATTGGACGTTTAAGATGGCTAGGACATGTAGAACGAACGATTCCTAGCCATACGTCGGACGCAGTAGAGAAAGACCTTACGTTTAGTGGCTCGCACAAGTAGAAACCGACATCAACCAACTTGGATTGCGCAACTGGTGGCAGTTAGCTAAGGACCGGGCTAATTGTGGAGGCATGTTCGTTGATGTCCAGGTTTGTTCCGGACTGTAGCGCCACTTAAGTAAGTAAGTAAGTAAATCTTGGTAGCTTTGTATGATGATACTTCTGTGGTCATATTTATTATGATTGATTCAGGTATCCATTAAAGACTTGTTTCTGAAAGAAAGTAGTTTCGCACGGTTTTGTTTAGGTTCATATTTAAGAGGTTACTGAGGTTTGGTATTAATTTAAAATTATTCATCAGGACATCAGCATATGCTACAGCCTTTAGGGCAACATTTGCAAATTTCCTTACTACAACTTTTACTACTAGTAACCCAAGAAGTGAGGGATACCTCTTATAACTTTTTTAGTACGAAACAAATTTATCGATACATCTCGAAATATCTCTCCTGGAACCAATCAAACCTTCATGGTGGAGAAAGCCAGATTGTTGCACTTGATACATCAAAGATATTTGACAAGGTTTGCTAAAAGCATTGTTGACGAAAATGGTTGCATTTGTTTTCAATGAAGACCTTCTTCTGTGAATTAGAAATAATTTTTCGAAACATTCAATTGGAATTGTTTTGGAGGGTTTGAAGTCTGCAACTAACCAAATAAGGGATGGTGTTCCCCAAGGCGCAGTTGACTCCGAATATTTTTATTTTTGGTATAAGTGATCTCTTGTCTGAAACTTTAAATCCAATTCATTCCTTCGCTGATGACAGTACTTTCAGCTTTTCAACAACATAAATTTTCAATTCCATGTCCCTTGTCTTTGCGGACATGGACTTTAAATGACTAGAGATAACGTCAGCGTTATCCAACGGGCTGAATCCAACAGATCTATTTTGTTGAATCTATCGCCCTTATCCATGAATGATACTTAATGTTTCCTAGCGTCAAAAAACAAAAAGTTGTTTGTAATTGACAGAGCAACAGCAACACTGACATAAATCCTAGCATCATCAGTCCTTATTTCAAAACAATTTTATCCCTCCACAAAGGCGTACTAGGTTTTTCATAGCCCTTTATTTGTGGCGAAAATAAATCTGCAATCACAAATTACTGGAAGAGGTAGGCTTTAGACTTGATATACACCGATAATGCCTCAGTTGAAATCTATACCTTGTCCCATAGGGTTATATTAGTTTTTATACGTACTTTGTAACATAGAGAAATTATTTTGCTAGATATACCCTAAAGTATCTACTCAGAATCACTAGGTGATTCACCGATTTTTGGGCCTTAAATTTTGAGCTAGGATAATGAAATTTGGTATATAGAATCATAGTCCGTGCCCACAGAACAAGTGTAACAAATTTCAAAATCCGCCCACTGCCACCCCCAGTTTTTAGAAAAACGTTTTTATTGGCCAAACTTTGAAAAATCGTCTGAACTACATAGTGAGACAATGCAAATTTATATTTCTATATATTTCTAGATTTCTATATTTCGTTGCCCATACAAAGTATTTTTGTCACGCCCAATTTTTGGGGGCGTTTTAGTTGAAAACGTTTTGTAATCCAGTTTTAAAGAATTTCGAAAAAATGTCGACGCAAATACTTCCATAATGTCATTACAAATAGTGTGTCAAAATTAAATTTACAAGAAAAAGGATAAAGTTCAGCTGTGTGGTAAATCTTTCCATGGTCCTATGTAATTTTGTTTACATTCGTTTTATAATTTGAAACGGGCTCTGAGTGAAATGAGCTATACCATGACATTTCAGGAGTAACCTTATTTTCTATGTTCACCTGTAACCTGCTTGGTTGTCGTAGGTGACATTAAGATCTGTAAAATTCGTCTCCACCGTTCTCCCCCTTACTGCTTAAGGCATACAACTGTTTTAACAAGTTGCGAAGTAAGAAAATTCTTATTTTACAGAAAAAGTTCCCCGATGCTGAGAATTCCCAAGAATTCTGTTCCACTTAATTAAAGACCGTAACGGAGGAAAATCTCTAGAGGATCACTTAGTGGAAAACGCCTCTTGATTCATATTGGTAAAATCTAAGCCGACTTGAACAATGTCAGGTACCAATCTAACTCAGGATAGATCATTATTGTAGACAGTCGATAGCAATTCTTCACTGAAAACTTAGTTGCATAATCCAGTCTGTCTATTGTTTTTTAGGTACGAACGGTATTTATATCCAAAGCAAAGATCGGTATACAAAACAAATACAAATTTTTGGCGCAATAGGCTCATTAGTACACAGGGCCGAGTTTCTCATAACCATTCATATCTCAAAACCATGTGTACTTCTTGCACGATAGCGGTATCTCCTGTTTTATGCCGACTCCGAACGGCGAATTCGAAATAAACTTTTCTTGACATTTGATACAGCTCGGATGATTTGTTAGATCGTCACTAGAGGAGGGCCAGTGAAAAAGCTTTAGGTGTTGCTACGGCTGGGAATCGAACCAACCCATTCTGCGCGGCAGTACATCGCTCCACTTAGCCCGTCAAAGATCGGTATCCAGATCGCTTGACAAGGCTTATGATTTCACTTTTTTTTCATTGAAAGTTTTTAAATATAATCTTGGGGGTGATAGGGCCGAAGCATCTGGACATGTCCAACCCAATGTCCCCGTAGAATCGTATACCTTTTGAAAGGATCACAAAGCTCATAAAACGGTGTAAACAGATGTTAACCATGCCGATCACATTAACCCTTAACAGATTCATTACAAAGAACATTGTACGCGTTGCGTAATTGACTAAGAAACTAATAAACCCTCTCCCACACTTGTATGACGTAAGAGAAAAAAACGCAAAAATTATTAATATTATGTTCCGATGTGAACATATTTTCTTCATCACACATCGAACCTCGGTCGGGCTGTATCATGTTTCAAGCCTCCCCTGATCAATACATCAATTACTTGGTCTGAAATTCGAACCATGTCAGTGACACTGCATTGCCACAGTTCGGTGCTCTGGCCCCGCCATACCCATAGACGCCTACATTTGAATGTCCCCTACAATTAGACAGACCGAAGCTACACCACCTGTCATACACACCATGCATACACGAATATGAGGTGTCGAATCTGGAATGAGAAAAAAAAAATGTATGATCACCCTGTCCACCACGCAGGGGTTTGGAGATCGAGTTCTGAGCTCTGGCAATTACTTCAGTGACACTATACATGTAACGGACAAATTGCGTGCCAATACCAAAAGCCTACACATTTCCCATGATGGACTAGAGCGCACCGAATGTATAACGAAAGCAAAAGCAACTTACGCCTGCGCCGTCCATGCTCTGTGGACATAGACACACAAATGTTAGCAGACGCTTGTACCTAGGTGTACTTGAGTCTGCACACGTTGTCGTCATATCCAGGAAGTGCAATGCATTTTGCACCAAAACGCAAACCGAAGAATAAACCCGATACACGACGCACCGCTGAGGGGGGTACGCAAGCGAAGGAGAAAGCGGAAAAGAAATGTCAACCGTAAACGGGTAGAAGTTGACAGACGTCAACATAGAAAAGTATGCGAAGAGAGTCTGCGGTTTGTGTGCGCAGCACAGCTATATGATGAAGCAAACCACTGGTTGGAGTACCGCAAATGAAGATAGAAGATGAGATGGTGTATGGACTACTGAGGCTGCGCAGAGTGCAGAGTGGATAATGGGTTTGTTGCAAGACGGTGTACTCGTATTTGGTTTTCATGCGTGCCCCCGACTACATAAAGAAGCTTAGGTTACGTCAAATGGGTTTTGCCTGGAGACATAAGTGAAAATATTGCGATCGGTGATCGATGGATGCGTCAGAATGTTTTCCCCGCAAAACGGTTTCATAAAGAGACAACTGAATTGATGGGACTTGTCCTTACGGCGATTGGGGGTAGGATGTGTGTGTGTGTGACTGTGAATGAGACCGAAGATGAAGTATCCGGGTCTACATTTTAAAGGGGAAATTAGTGGGAGCTGAGACTTGACTACTTTCGAATGGTCCCTGGTTCAAATTCTCAAAGAAACAATGGCTAGGTTGCTGACAACTACGACTATTTAGTGTATGGGCTGTGGGTTTTAAAAGTATCCGCCTCAGTCCCTGCACCAATACCATAAAATCTGGCAACTAAAACAAAGGTGTGACATCGATGAGTATACATTAATCATTCCTAGATGCAGTAGCGCGATTGACTACCGCGCAAAATGTTTTGAATCCTCCACCTCCCAAGCAATAAGCTTATTCCGAACTTTCGGATTCGGCATACAATTGAAAGTTCGGTCATCGTGCATGAAGTACACACGAATGCATGTATATATGTTTGAAAAAAAAAAACTCTTGGCCACATGTTCCAACGAGCATGTTTTAATGAAAGTGATCGCTTAATAGATCTAGATTACTTCCCAAGCTTGCTGTCCGAAATTTGTTATCGAAATTCGGAAAAAAGGTCAATTCCTAATCTCTATAGCGGCTTGCAACCATGTACCATTCATCAATTATAATCCGCGATTTATTTAAGGTCTCCATACAAATTTAAATCCATTTAAGGCAATCAGCTTATCTCCTGATTTATTTCTACAAATTCAAATTACACTTCATGACAAACACCCCTCCCAACCCTGACTTATTGGTGTTGCACTTGGTAGAGACATGTTTCTGGATATAAATTCGCCACTCACATGAGCGTGCTGCTGCTGCCACTGAAGGCATACCATTCCACCTCATTGACCAGCTGCAGCAGAATAATTCTTACGAAATTCTACAACTGATCCATTGAAGTAATGTCTCTCCTCGCTCTAATATTTTTCCAGCACTTGCAGGCCTTCGAAGATAAGGCATGCCTCCATTTCCATACTGCAACTTCGTCCCTCTTCGGAAACCCACTGTGCACAGGGAGCCCAACTGCGAACCATAGGTATTTTTCTTTTTTACAAGTAAAAGAGAACCAGTTCCCGTCCTACACACACCGTCCATACATGTGGATATCTTGTATCAGCCGGCCACTTGAATTCCGCAGCTTGGGTTGCAATTGCTGGGTAAAGTGGAAAGACCCAATTGGACGAGAGCGAAATTTGCATAAGCCCAGAGTGCTAGGCTACCCTCGGGGTGAATACGCGAAATCCGAATACCGACCACATCGTCGACCGACCAAAGCAATGGCCGCATATGGCCGCACATACCATATTCGCTCGGGTCCAGATTGGGGTCCTAAAATTTCAACACCTCCGGCGGGGAGATATGCAAGCATATCACGTCAGCACGTCAAAGTCAAAGTATGTGATTGTGCGCTGTGCTGACGTGCGGGATTGTTGTTAGTACTCACGCTATTCGAACCCGATGCGCTCCAATTAGTCCGAGTGTCATATCGTTTGCGCAGCTCTTTTCCATCTAAGTTCTGCGCAGGTCTGGCACTGATGATAGGAAGTCAATGGGTGATGTATTGTGACACTTAGTTTAAGCGGTTTGGCTGGAACTGAAATACCGTCGAACGACATTTAATTTTTCGCCAATCACTCAAAATTTATCACAAAAGTAGGGTAAGAGAGGGTGCAACCTATGGAAGGTTGGAAAAAAGTTGTTCAATCACGCGTACATTCACATGGAGTAGACACTTCATGTGAGCAAGTACATTTGGTGTAGCCATTCGATGAACACCGATAGGGTATGGTGTATATAGTTCGCAGGTGTTCAGGGTTGGAGGGCTATAGTATTCTAAATCGACACGCTACTCCTCCTCATTTCGATCGGTAAGACGTGGAGCGGTTCCTACGTAGCTACACACTTTGTTTTTTTTTTCACACAAGATCGAGTTTCGTTGGGGGAACACATGAGATGTTGACTGCATGGTTGCTGCCTTGGTATTTCGATGAAGCAACACTGTTGCACACTTTTCAGGTCTACACTGGAAAGTTATGGCGATGAAATCAGGTGGAATCGAAGAGGGTGGTAACTGTGCAGGCAAAGGCAAGCGAATATTGTCATAATAGGTAATAAGCGGGGGATTGTTCCCTTATTTGTGAAACTTTTGGGATGTTACAAGAAGTATGTCCTTAAAGAACTATCATTAGTCTCTTGAAAAGGAAACGGATATGTTGTATGTGTCTATTCTACATCACTAAGTCCACTACGCTCATGAAAATATCACTTCATGCCGAATAATTTCATAGACAATATGGATTCTTGCTAACACTGGCCTAGAAAGGACTAGGACTTATTATTTTAATGCTCCAAGTGTGAATCTAAAGTGCGTAAGCTTTCACATATCCATTTTTTTGTTTATACATACACTAATAGCACATACTGATCCATTGTCAAACCACTCATAACGACAGAGTTCATGAGTTATAATATCCGTTTTACATTATCTATTGCAAAATATAATGTGATTGAAGATTAGATACATTGAGGTCTGATTTTGTTCAGGTCAGCTAGATGGCTGTACAAGAAGCTTCGTTTTCTTTCTTGCCTTTGCAACTTTTAAAGTTGAATAATGACCTCTATTTCGGATACAGATGTTCTTAAACTCTGCTCTTTCAGACCTGACAACTGTACACAATTGTATAGTTGTGTACAAAATTTAAAAAACGACCGACTCTTCGTATTACATACATCAAATTATTGACTTAACTTCCCACCGATTTATTGGTAGGTTAGCTTAACTTAAAAATGAGTTGTTGCAGGTAGCCCTTGGAAGAAAAAACGCCATCGAGTAAACCCTAGGAAACCCATGCTCGTTAAGCCGCTAAAAGTCTTAAGGGCTGCAAAATATATGCAACCGATTCAGTCATAGAAGGCCCCGTACCCCACGCCGAGATAAACGCGCATGTGGGAAAAATGCTTTGGTGGCTCCATTGATATCTACCAAACTTTTCGCGTCTTTTCGATGACCTCTTACAAAGTCCAGTCCATAAGTTGATGCTGTTGATGATATGATATTATTCATCCTTGGACTCCTTCCGAGTAGATTGTGAACTCCATTTGTTTAGGCTGTGACAAAAAATGGCGCATCGTCTTTCCTCCAAATACCAACCAATTGCACTTGTATCCCTTTTTTTCAATGTCGAGAAAACGCTGATAAATCGTCATCTTACGAAATATATCGAAACAAGAAAACTTCTCAAACACCGGCTATATGTTTTTTTCAGCAACAGGTCCACTGGTGATTTGATGACATACACCTAAAAGTGTAACAAATCAATCCACAACGGTGGAAAAAACAAGATGATCGCAGTTGATACTTCAAGGGCATTTGACAAGCGTGTTTTCTCGAAAATGTTAGCATTTGGAATCGATGAAAAACGCATGGCTCGATTTTTTCTCCGACTCTCTTTCTCCACTTGTAATCGAAAATATTCCTTCACTGATGACAATAATCTTATCCTGTTTCAGGTCCACGTCCCTCATCTTCGAACGTGGACTCTAAACGACAAAATACGTCAAATTCATTAAAATCTGACCTTGACAGCTTAAAAAATGGGGTAAAACCATAATCAACCGCCATAGCACTTATGCCGAACTTGGTCCGACTCAAGTTGGACCACATATATGAAGCCAACAAAAAAACAGCGAAATATCTAGGATTCCTTAATCCATGTTAGAAATATTTAAATCCCTTCTGATCAGGCCATAACAAAGACAACATTGCACCTCTTAGAAGGGACTCAAACGCGTGCGAAAAAAAAAAACAATAGGAGACATAAAAATAGCGAACTCTTTAGTTTCGCTAAAACATCGTCGGAATATCTCCTGCCTTACCTTGTTTTATAGCTAATTGACAACTAATGCTCAATTGAAACAGCCAGCTGGATTTCCACTATTCAGCCGCAATTCTCTCTACGGTTTCAGCAAATCAAGCCTATATTCGTTCGAACTCTGAAATATATAGATTCGTACATAAACCGAACTATATGAATGCGGAATACTCTACCAAGCTCTGTTTTTCCTTCCCATTATAGCTTAGAGTCATTTAAAACCAATGTGCATCGGTATCTCCTTTCTTCTCACCCCAAATTTCCTTAACGCTGGTCCTGTGCTAAAACTGAATCCGAAAATAAAAATTGTTTTGTCAAAAGTAATCATGACCATATGAGTGACGACTAAGTTTCCACCTATGAGGACAGCTGGACATACGCAATTATGACATTCTGACGCAGGGTTTTTCCGGTCATCTGATATTTGATAAAATTACCAAATTTTACCGCTTTGGAAGTCTGTTTTGATATACATATTCGGGTAATATTCTGTGAGGTAATTTTCAGCCATGTGATCAAATATTATTCAGAAAAAAAAAAAATACGGCAGCCAGTGATAAACTGTTGACTGTGATACTTTCCATAAACCATTGGGAAGACTCGTACGTGCTTTTTGAATGATTTCTTCATACGCTTTTGATACGGTTCATGCTTCAGCGCCGTAGAGCAGAACTGGGATGATAATGGTCTTACATAGGATCTTCTTAGTAGTTCGAGTGAAGGATTTACTACTAAATGGCTTTCTTAGCCCGAAGAAACAGTGGTTGGCAAGAGTAATTCTTCGTTTAATTTCTAACGAGATGTTGTTTACAGAGTTGATAGCGGAGCTTACGATGAAAACGTCCCGTAATACCTCAAATTTATAATTTCAATGGTGACGTTCTGTCCAATTCGTCGATGTTGTGTGTCCTATCGTGTTTACACCATATACCTAGTCTTAGCCTAATTTTCTGCTAAACCCATTTCCGGCGCTATCTTCGTTATACTAGCAAACGTGGGGATAACATCACGTTGAGTCCTACCAATGATGTCAATATCATCGGCGTATGCTATAAGTTGCACCAATTTTTGAAACATTGTGCCTCTGGTGTTGGCTCTGGAGTTTTTTGGTGTTTGCAAATCGAATGCAGACCATCTGCTCCACGGAATTTTTCGTTGATACAAGCAATGCTGAATCTCTAATTTCAAATTCCACCACTCGTGCCCACTCAAAATGCAATGACCTCCGAAATGTTCCACTCAACCTACCAATTTTTCGAACACTGAAAAGCTTGTAAGTCAAAACAAATTACGCCAATAAATCAATTCGTCTGACAGAATGACCCATATAGCGTCACAACAGCAACTAAATTCGGTGTCATGCTCATTTGGACGTTATCAGCGCTTCCTCTGGCTCTATACCCTACTGAGCCTGTTTATTTCATTATATTACTGCGGCATTTCTGTGCAAGCCCTTCCTTACTCCAAATTTTGTTAAACTGCATTCAAACTCAAAAGGCATTATATGGGCAGCAACACACACGCATTCGACATTCTACATCCCAACATACCAACATCCAGCATCCAAAAGATAGCAATCACCATCCGCAATGCAAATGTAATCAAAAAAAAATCGTTGGCAAGCACAAAGGAATGCACTTGTTGTAGTTGGTGTGAGTACGGATATACGGACAAGATGCGAATAATGAACAAGTGCGGAGATGTTTTGCGAGCCTTTTTTTGCGCTCATGAACAAGTTGAAGCCGCGCGTTGATTTAGTACTGTTGCGGCAAAACTTCACTTGAGGTTCAACAAATTACTTTGCATCGTGGGTTATTCCCTGGTACGCGTTTCTTCATAACCCAGATTTGACTTTCTGTCCTGAAAATTTTGTGAGTTGCAGAGAAAGCCCATAATTACAAGCTGATTCAATGGGTTTTTATGCTTGCAAGTCTGCAAGTTGTTTAAGGTTTCTTATAACTATCATGACTGACAGTTGATGTTAATAAAAGATTGAAAGTCTGCGATAGGCGGACTATAAAAAGAGGCATTGCAAGGAGCAGCTTCCTATCTTACATTTACATGTGGAAGTTGTGGTTGTCAGATCTATCGTGATATAATAAATCCGAGTGACGAATTTAGTAATCCGTAGATCTGCCCTCTTCTTCACTTAAAACTAATTTTTTACTGCTGGGTGGTCCAAAATTCGTTTTCCTACGTATATCTGGCAAAACTTTTAAACGAAAAGATAAAAACTAATGAAATAAATTACAAATAAAAGTATATTTCATGAAAATTTTTTAAATTATGTATGGAAAATCATATGGGTGAAGAATGCACTCATGGGCTCTTTTGATGGCACTTTCCATGACTTTTTAAAATGTTGCTGCTGTGAGCAATTTGAGCAATTTCTGCGCGAATGTAAAGCTTCAGATGCAGTATAGTGCGTGAGTTGTTAATTCACCGCTCACCGTTTTTTTGAGATAATGCGCTTTTGGAATTGTTCGCGCAACAAATTCATTGCCTCACAAGCCCGAGCGGTGTGAGCGATAGCTCCGTCTTGCTGAAACCAAATCAGCTGAATATTGTTGTCTGATTGCACAAGTGGAAAAAGGATGAATCGTGCTACGCGATATGCCTAACCTTTTTCTGGGTTACCATGACTGAGCTGTTTGGACCAACTGGATCTTGTTAGGGTATAGATGTTGATTTTTCCTCAAAATCCGATGAATCATGCTACACGGTATGCCTAAATTTGATGAACGTCGCCTTGACTATGTTTCAGGATCGGTTGAACCACTATCCCTAACTACATTGATGTTTTCGATCGATCTTCGAAAACGCCTCACATTTCCAACGTTTCCTTATTGCTCAAATTTGACCATCACATCACAACGAATCGCAGGTAGACATGTTGAATACAAATTATTGACTGCCTATTTTCATGAAATTACTTTAAAAAAATTTTTTCGTTGTGCGATCGTGTAGTGCTCCATCCTAAATTATATGGCTTGTGAAACAAACAAAAAATAGTTCAAAAATATTTATAAACAAAACAGTTGTTTTGTTACACATAGGAAAGCGACTAATGGGCCACCCGGTATATAAGCTTTCATTAATGCAATTACAAAAAAAAAAATTGCTGTGCAAATAGTTAAATAATTTATCCCATTCCATTATTAAATTAAACATTACCAAAAAGTGGGCGTGTCTACAAACTTTATATGGACGAAATATAGAAATGGAATTGCCTGAAAATTTTGATTGGAAACCTTAACAATTTTTTTTTAAGTTTTTCATAGTTTTTTGTTCAAAATGAGTGGCTTCGAAAGGATTTTTAAAAAATTTACTCTTGTACCGAAGAGCTTTTTGTACCTGATTTCATGATCTCACCTCAAGAATTTCGGACTTACCATTATATCCTAATGAGCTTCGTTTTTTTTAATTGCCCCATAGAGTGGGCATGGGTTAATTTGATCTATAGACATAATTTTCATATCAAAGTATATCCATCAAAATTTTCTCAATTTTTATGAAAATATTACCGAAAATCGTTTACTAAAAAAACGTTATGCTGACGAAATATAGATATTCAGGATGTCTAAATATCTCGTTCAGACATTTTTCCAAAATTTCGTATGGTTTGACCAAACATTACGTTTTTCTGAAAAGTGGATGCGTCAGTGGAAAGATTTTTATAATTTGTACGCTTGTTCTACTTGGATAAAACAACGAGGTCGTGTAACAAATTTCATCACTCTAGCTCAAAATCTAAGGCCGAAAAACTCGTGACGTACGGACAGACAGACATGGCTTAAATGACTCAGCTAGCGATTCTGAGTCATCTAGTGGATTCTTTTCAAAACGTAGGTAATAACACTGACAGCTGATTTCCGCCCGAAAAGAAAGTCATAACATCCGCGGGACGAAATGATTCGCCATTTTTTCCAAAATGGTGCGTTACTTGAAAAGAAAAGCACCCGCCGCGCTGGTATGCGAGTGGACAACACTGATAGTCGCCGTCATCGTACGGTGCACAGACACAAGAATGTGACAGCGGTAGAAGAAAGTGTGAGACTCAATTCACGAACATCAACTCGCCATCAATCTCTACAGCTCAACATTTCACGCACTATTCTCAGGAGAATTCTGCACAAAGATCTCGGTTCGGAGTCTAATTGACTCAGAAATTGAAGGCGCAAGACCATCCGCTTCGTTACCGTTTCGTAATTCACGCCTTAGAGCAGCTTGAATTAAACAACGATTTCGGGCGAAAAAATTTTTTTTGTGACGGATTTTTATCTGGGCGGCTATGTTAACAAACAAAATTGACGCATCATGTGGTCTTAAAACCCGCACGTTACTGTCGAAAAGCCGATGCATCCACAGAGAGTGACAGTTTGGTGCGGATTGTGGAGTGGTGGCATTATTGGACCGTTTTTCTTCGAAAACGAGGCTGAGAACAACGTTTCCATGTTAACCGACTTTTTCGTTCGGATATTGAAGAATTGTATTTGGACTACCGCTGGCTCAAGCAGGAAAGCGCTTCATGCCACACAGCCCATGCAACAATCGATATTTTGCGCATCAAGTTCCCAAATCGCCGCTGGTTCATGCAGGATGACGCGTCATGCCACACAGCCCATGCAACAATCGATATTTTGCGCATCAAGTTCCCAAATCGCCGCTGGTTCATGCAGGATGACGCGTCATGCCACACAGCCCATGCAACAATCGATATTTTGCGCATCAAGTTCCCAATTCGCCTCTGGTTCATGCTGGATGGCGCAAATCGTGTTATAAGCCGTATTGGCGATGTCAATTAGCCGCCATGGAGCTGCGATTCGGCCACTTTAGACTTTGTGGGAAACGGTGAAACACCGATGTTATGCCAACAATCCGGAAACGATTCAATCCGAAACCATCAACAAGGTCTTGGAAATTTGGAATGACAGAATGCGCTGCTAAGCTAGTCGAGTCAGCCACTTGAAAGACGTTGTGTTCCATAATTAATGGGACTGTTTGGTCCTTTTATTGCATTCTTAAAGATAAACTTGTATTTGGCTCACCCACTAGTTTATCAAATGTCTATCTTAGTTTTTCGTTTTTCTTTTTTCTTTAGCTAATATACCCAACAGCTAAAGAGTATAGAACCACAGTAAGTGCGCATCACATACAACGAAAATTTTCTATGGGGGTACTGATATTGATACCCCAGTGTTCACATTGCTACCCCAGCATCAAACAACAACATAGCCGGCGTATACAATTGACGAATTTTCCCCTTCGCACTTACCGACCGCGTCTGAAAAGGCTACCAAATTTTTAGCTGTGATGCGTACTCTATGTAGTTCTAGTCTCTTTGGTTGGGACACAGCACCTTGCATTTTTCTCCGGGCTATTGTTTTTTGCAAGATGGCGGTAACTATAGCCTTATTTTGAATCCAAACGCCTGTGTTGTATTAGATAAGCCCTTGAAAATAATTGAAAGTCTTATTTGTGAAATCCTCAAGAGATGATGTCCAGTAAAAAAAATGTTTTTGCTATGAGTGATATCAGCGTGATACTTACCGCTTTTGCTATTAAAACGTAAAATACACTTGGAGATACTAACGACAGAAACTCATAGAAAATTTGGATGACATAAGAATTTTTTTCAAATCCATGCTGATCTCTGATGTTTTAAAGTCGATAGCCGTCAAAGCACGAAAGCAGAATTTAAAGATCTAAGATTTATTCAAAATTTTGAACGTATTATGAACGTGTTACGAATAATCTTAATTTTTTTTTTAGTGCACATCGGTAGTCATAGCAAATATCGATATCATAAGTGGCTTCAAAAAATGCTGTTGTAAATCTCCCATAGTGGGATTATACCATATATATGCACAATCTCATGTTCAAACACATAACCAATTACTTCTTGCATACCTAAGATACTCTGCCCTAAAGCCACTTAAGAGCTCACTAGAATTACGTGGAGATATTTTCAGTTGCATAAACACTATACAAAAATACTTAGTGCTACACTTCAACCATATGCACAGACGCACTACATCGGAAAGTTATCCCCCTCTGCATAGGTCTTTGCCGACCGAAGCTATTTTCACGACCTTATAGATACATGATGTCCTTACTAGGTATACCCTAAACTCTTACTTAAATCCCAGTTTTACATAGCTTCTCGATTTAAAAAAAAATCACAGAACCCAGATCCATTACTATATAAGTAAGCAAGTATCTTTCATAACTCCATTATCGTTTCCCCCAACGATATAAATGAAAATCAAATTATTAAAACATTTAACAACCACATAATTATCTCAATCATTCACCATTCACCAGAATTTCTTTCAAGTCGGCCCTTAACTGCGGCACCATCATCGTTCAGATATGTTTTTAAATGTAATAAGACTTGCAATACCTAACTCCTCTGCTGAACTGATCGAAACATAATCATATTGTTATTGCACTCGAAAATAAGCCTAAGCAAATAATAACCTACCGTTTACAGTTACCAGGGCTAATAATATGTTGCGCCTGCGCATAATTGCAAATGGCCACTAGCCTGTGAATTACGGTCCAATCATTTTTTTAAACCAGATTAGCTCAGGTAAAATGTTTTAATCAAAAGTAAGTACAGTAGGTTTCACCTGATAAGTTGAACGTTTATCCCAGAATACAGTTTGTTTGTTATTGCAAAATGGACGCTCCAAGTTGTGTTTGAGAACAAACAATGGACTCACGGTACTGTGACATGACAATGCAATTGCGCAATAAAAACGAGTAAAGTATCGCTGAGCGATAAAAAAAAAACTCCATCCGCACTGTAAGTGTCAACGCAGCTGTGTAAATATTGTTGTTGCAAAGAATCTGCCGGATCGACTTGGCAGAGATATTATACGAGTAGATATCGATTCTAACGGTGTGTTGGAGATGGACAAAGAAATTGTTACCGCCTTTGTTCAATCAGTTCAGTCTTTGCGTATTGTGATGGACATCAAGACGGGTCTTGTCTTCTTTTATTTTATGACCTACTGTCTGCGTGAACGTGACGCAACACAAAGTCCAATCGGCTGAAGTATCTGGAGATTTATAGTGCAGTTGTGTGCTTCCTTAATGCTGTCTAATGAAGCGGTCATTAGAAACCGTTCGAGGAAGGTGGTCTTCTTGAAGTGGTTAAATGTTTATGTTGGTACTTGGGAGTATGAGTTTGGCAAGACGGTGTGGAGTATTCAAATGAGTATCAGGTGTTATGAATGCTGGTAGAGGCTTTCTTATTATATAAGCTGTCAGGTCGAAGAAATATTTTCTTAAAGATGTGTGGGCCTTTAGCTAGTGGTGGAGCGTTTAAGATCATGTTGAGTGCAAATAAGAGATTTCTAAACACCATTTTTGAATGCACCTGAGCATAACAAGGAAGTAGTGTGAGGACATTAAATGTCATGCGTAACAGACTACACGCCTTGAAAGAACTCTTATCCCTATTATGAATGAAATTAAGTGCACACTGCCATGAATAAAGTCTCGAAGATTACAATACAGTTAATGGCGGGAGCTTGTAAGAGACCTGGAGACTGGAATTACATTAAATTAATGGCATTAGCAGTCCATAGATGGTCTCAAACTTAGCTTCTAACTTAATGTCTTTGTGTGTAATCGTATTTTTGAAAGAAAATAATTGGACTTCCAGTTTAAACGCGATTCCGAACGACAAGTTTTAGAAGCTTCTTATGACAATTTGATACTCTGTAACAAATACCCGCTTTTCGAAAAAAAAAGTTAAGTAAGTGTTATGATCCTGAGAGTTCTAGTCTAAGGTGCCTAGCAATAGAAGAAAAAAAATATGTTAAGGACTCTCTAACCAAACAAACCTCCTGGACTTAATCTACTTCTATACCAGAAGTGTGAAAGCTTAACTTAAGTTTATTAAGTTGAAAGCTTATAAGTTGTTTTTATCAAGCTTAAGATGTAGTCCAAAACTAGCGGTTGAACAACATTTCTCTAGCTGCACTCGAAGATATTCAATTCCTCAGATAAAACACGAAAAGTAAGACCGAACATCCAGCTTAAGGATCGCATAATATGTTAGGGTAAAATCGAATACAAGGCTGCTTTATCTTATAGGTGATTGTTTAGTTGAATTGTACACAAGTCTGTGCTGAGAACTTGTAATAAAAATAAATCCTGCAGATTGGAAAATATGACAAAAGCAAGATTCCACTTTCAAGCTGCAAATCGCACGGAACAACGTGAGTGAATTGGAAAGCGTCTTGCGGATCGCCCTCAACGAAACAAAATCTGTTCACGTGAACTTTACCTATAAGAAAACAAGAGACTTGTTAATTTTTGCGCAACGAAGCCAAATATCTTGGAATGACACTTGACGCAACTTGCCTAACATACATGATCTTTCAAAAGTAAAAAAACTTCGTGATAGAAAAATTGCTTGACAAGATTTATCTTAGTTGCAGTAGCTATCACTTTAAGTCGAAGCCTTTAGTAAGTACGAATCTGACACTACTATGATACTACTCTTATATTATCTATGCAAATTTTTACCTGAAAAAACTTTTAAGCAGAATCAGCTACCTCCGTATAGACAATGGGGTGCAAATATTGTTTGTGAGCGAACTGTCAAATACAGATCACTCACTCAAAGCTTCCCAGTTTCTAGAAGTTGGGCTAAGAGAGGCTGGGCTTGCTTACCGTGCGAGGTGAGCTCGAAACTTGGAGCGCTCCAAGTGAACGTAATTTTTATTCGCTTAGGTAAATTACGATACCTGAAGACCTAAGAACTAACCAACATTTATCCACTTTAAAAAATAGGGGTGGTTTGCCCACTTGAACTTCTGTTGTGCCTAAAGATTTCTTACTTTCCAGACGCGTGCTATCTCTGCCTGACCCCCTCATATTTGCTCATTCAATCATGTTTGGTACATCAATTGGATTTTGTACGAACACATTGTTTTCCTGTAGCCACTATTATTTGTCAATCATTGACCGCGACGAAAAAAAAAATAGTCGGAACTAACCGAACTAAAATGCAGAAAAGTAAATATCTTCAGGGAGGTAGGAGCAGAAGAAGGAGATGATGACTTGCCAAAAACCAACTGTGGTCTTGGGATAAAGGAATTCCATAGGGGTGCCACCATTAAATCATTTTTCCCGTTCGACCACTGTTGTCCTGTTTGACAGTTGTTCGACAGTATAATAACTGCCTTTAGACGCATTGGCAGTTGTCTTTGGTCCGATGGCCCGATGATGATCCGTGGGCTAGGTGTCCTAACCTGGTGTCCATTTTTCTGCTTTTTTTTGTGGCGAGAGTATTTATACGTGGCTGTCTGCAAAACACCTCGTTTGCTCCTCCGCAAACGCTTCGTTGAAGTGTAGGTTACAGGAATCGACTTCCCTCACTCATCAAACCAATCAGACCGTTCTGTGTGATGCTGCGCGTCACTAGTCTACCACTATCCGTGGGCTTCACCGAAGTTGTATTTTTTTGTTGGTCTCGGGTCCTTTTCCGTTGGTGCCTCTGATGATTGGGACACGTGTCCTTGTCCCCTTCGACAACTGTTGTCCGGTTTGGCAGCTGTCGGACAGTAAAAAAGCTGCCTCTAGGCGCATTGACAGTTGTCTTTGGACTGATGAACCTTAGATGACCCATTTGGTTGGTGTCGGAGTCTATTTGTTTCGCTTCATGTCGCTTCAGCGACTTACAGGAATCGACTTTCTCACTCATCGAACCAATCAGATCTTCCCACTGTCCGTGAGCTTCACCATAGGCGTAATACCGTGGCCCGCCTGTCGTAAGTCTCCCCACTCTCCCTGGGTTACGTCGCATGGGGATTATCCTCATTCGCTTGCTGTGCAAGTCTTTGTTTGTATTCTCAGATTTTGAAGGTAGTGGACCTGTGGCTGATGGAACCATGGCTGCGCACCGATTCCTCCAAATTCCGTGTTTGCGAGCAAAATAGGCAACGACTGGATTCAAAGGGATAAAGGAGTGAGCATTATTGTGGTATAATCTATCGCAACTGGAACAACTATGTTCCCAAAACCATTTATGTGTGCTTATTTGCTCATCAAATGGCGGGAGCTACCATTTTATAACGAACCCCAAGGTTTGACTTTCTTTTGAAATATTTTTTATAACAATTTTGCTGGGCTCAGTATAAAGACCTCCTGGGCGGCAGTTCAACGCAGACCACCACAATCTCTATTGATACAGATGTCAAACAGATGTCAAATGTGTGTTAATAATGGTTAATAATGAAAGGATCACGCAGTGAATACTTTCGATTCATCGCGATTTCTGTGAATCTTTTACTACTGATTGTGAAATAATTCGATTGTATACCTCCAGAGAAACGCTTATATTTTAGGGCTTAACCATATATCCCGCAAACCTTGGCTTTGTTCTTGGCTTCAACCTTTTTGGTTCGTCCATACTCATTATGCGCTAAATTGCTACTCCAACCCACTCCACCCAACTCCAATGAAGAGATTCCATTAACTTTTGCAAGACGAATTTCCACATGTCCAAACTTGCTTTTTCTAACCGCGCAAGGGTTCGTACCAAATTATTGAATTTTTCCCCACTACCTACAAATAAAAAAACGGATGAATATTTCTACCAACATTTCACGTTTCAATGGTCCTTTTCATTCGAGTATCCTTCCCATCATCAATATTGAAGAATTCTTCTATGCAAACATTTTCAATACCATATCCCCCACACATAGATACGATACCCTTGTAAGCTCTCGTCCACTTTAAATAAATTTTGTGGACTTTCCCCGAAAAAGTCCAAGGCAAACAATATCCTCCCGTCGTCGACCAATGTCAGCAAACACTGGCTTATATCAACATGAAACAGAATTTCTTTCGTCAGCTTGGAAGGGAATTTATTTCAATTCCGTTCTAGAAACATGCTGATGTATCCAAACTCTCAAACCCTTGCACACTTTTATGTGATACCTCTGCATCGTCATCGTTTTCAATGGATTCGTCACAAGTACTCGTTATCGTCGTCTTTGCTGGCAAATGTGTGCATATGTGGGTGAGCACCCCTGTTATTTCCATTCAACTTTCACATGCCCTAGACATCGTCTCATCCATGAGTGAACTCAATTCGAAGAACAACAAAACGCACGAACACGCATGGCTTTCGGCTAGATAAACACAAGTCGGTATCTATGTTTGAATGTAACTATATACTCGGTCTCGTTCACTATAATTAGTTCGCATTTGCGACAAAAGATGAATTTCATTGAACTACTTTACTTTATCGGCATTCCCTGTGCCGTTTCGCCTTCACCTGCATGAGGCAAATTCAGAGCCACTGGAAACGGTACCAGTTTGAGGTTGTGAATTCCCTGCTCCACCTGACAGTTGTTATTTCGCCGCGCCGCCGTTTCAATTTAGAGTGATAAATTCCGGACCTCCATGCCTGTCTGGGCAGAGACGTGCCATTGCCAGTCTTCGGCGTCATTTGTCGCCGTTCTTCGTCAACCTACCGCCAGCCATCGATCTATATGCAGATGAGTCTAGTACGCGCAAATAATTTAGCTTGGCCTAATTTAATTGAGTTTTTAAAACTCGCAAGCTACTTGTGTGTCTCTGGAGATGGTTTGACTTGGACGGTTTGTTGTTAGAAATTTGCATATTCAGTCGGACGGGTGGATTAGGATACAAAGACGAGGATGTATATGACAACAAATGACAAGGAAGTGGGTACAATGGATTTTCGACAGCAAGTGAGTTAAATTGGTGACTTGGAAAGCAGGCACTTGTCTGTGATGTGACACATGGATAAACCGGTCTGAAGAGGTATCGATTGAAATGGGGGCCGCATATTTTCAGATTTGATTGTGGAGTAACTTCCGCTCTAGAAATGTACATGCCTAAGAAATGTATCTGACACCGATTTGATGTGGGTTTTGAAGACATCTTTTAGGGGTAAGGTGAGAAATAGAAAAAATACGAAATTACAGAACGCACTAATTTTACTTTGGTACTGTTGAAATCAATTAGACGTTGTGTGAATCGGGCCGTAGATTGGTGAATTGACAATGACTTGACATGACAAATCACAAACGAAGACAGGACATGACTCTGATTTACTCCTTCTATTTTTAGGATTTCGTGACTGGGAGGTGATTAATGGGCTATCTCTCATAGACGTGGTTAGAGGGATAGCCATAGGAAGTCTCTCGGGACTTAAAGTGTGGGAAGGCCAGAATCTGCCAATATCAACCGGCATGTTTTGGGATCGAGACGAATCTATACTGCTGACGAACATTGGAAACAAGTTTTCCTAGTCTTTTTTTAGTTTTATAGGTTTTTGATCATTTATTTTCAGCTTTTTCTTTAATGTATCATTTTCCTTAAAGTCCGTCCGTGGTCAACATAGAGTAACTTCCTTCTTCTGTTTTTATATATTTTTTAATCTAACACGAAGAAAAATGTTTGTTGAGCTGGGATGTTTTGTGAGATGGCCAGAACTACCCCCGTCCGACGAGTTAAGCCGAGCAATTACAAGCATGCCACGCCCTTCGCTAGACTCACAATAAAAGCCGACCAACTGCATAAAAGTAGATGACTTGCTGGCATCTGTGGCCTAAACTAGACTCATAAGAATATCTGACTAACGGCATAAGAGTAGATGACAAGCTGGCATGATAGTCTTCTCAAATTGGCCGTTCGTAGTTGCTATTAAATTCGCTTTGTCAAAAATATAACTTCAGACACAGTGGCTGAAGTGGCTAGGTTTAGGCCTGTATGGGGCGGTAACTCAAAAAAAAAGAAAATGCACTTTGAGATGATGCCCTCAGATTTTTATTGGAACTACTCTTGAACTGTTGTAAATTGTAAATTGGAAGAAATAAATTTCCTGTAAGTTCAATTCATTACTAGATTGCTTTGTGACAAAAAAGCTTAGTAAGACTATGTGCCTATTAGATTCAACTGTAGGTCGTTATACAAGTCGTTTTACTATAACAAGCTAAGTGATGTTTCCACGCAGCTTCTTTAAAAATCTGTCATCATATTACATGTATTAAGGAGACAGATTTCCTACAAGTCGTCGCTGAACCAACGTTTGGAGATTTCAAGTAAGGATGGAATCGTTTATAAGCCGGTAGAGTCCGTCCTTGGATAGATTCCGTCCAGTGTATGTATCTGGTCCAAGCTTCCACAAAATATCCAAAATATGCAGTAAAAATAATGTAGGTGAGACAATTGATTCTTGAGGCACTCCATCGTTTATTTGAGGAAACTACCATTTTGAAAGATCGCTCTTTTAGAAAGTTTTCCATTCAGCTCTCAATTTAGCAAGCAAAGCCCTGTACCAAAGTCGATTGAAAGTCTTGGAAATATTTAGTCCATTAGCTATCGAGTCTACAAGTCTTTCTCTCGCAGATGTTTATAAGTGGTTTGCATAGTTTATCGGGTTTTCAGTTGAGCGTTGATTCCCGAACCCATATTGCCGATGTGGTAGATTACTTTACATCTAAAAGCTTAAAACAGTCATGATAATTTTTTTGAATTTGCCTTGCTATAAATATAAGACCACCGCATTAACAAATGTCTGGTGATGCCAGGTTTTATAGCCAGTAACGCTGTCTTTAATGTCTAACATCAGTTTTTTTTTTTCAAAGCGTCTTTTGAAGCTTTAAACAAAAACAATGTATGTAGTGTATTGTTTATTAAAAATAACATTAAGTGACTGCTCCACGCCACCTGTATAAACGTTTTGAATTACAGCAGACCACAATTACGTCATCGCTAATTAAACACTCAATTATTGTATATAGATACTCTACAGGCAGATTCAATCTTACGTAATAGAACTTAAAAGCGTCCAATAAATGAAGAAAAACCACACGGAATATTAGCTTAAAAATAATCGAGTCTTAAGTCACTTATTTATTTTTTGGAGAATTTTGAATGGACAGAGGCTTTAAAATACAAGCAGCTTATAACACCTTGACGCAAAGAAACCACAAGGTTAGATTAGTAATTGGTGTAAGCTGCTTACATTATTACTTTTAATTATGTGTTTAGCCTAATAGTGCTAATGAAGATGTAATGTTAATTTTACCCACACATTAAGGTGTGTAATGAAGGTGATATGATATTGGCGTTTCTGTCTTCCCAGAAGCAATTATTCTCTAGGAAGTAAATTCCAGAATCGAATTTTTGCTTAATAGACATCAAATGGATTTTCGATGACGCTGCTTTGCAGCATCAGTACTCGTTGTGAATCAACCACCCTTTTCGGTTGACACGGTTAATACCGAGATACCACTCATTTTTTGAACTTACCCTAGCGAATCGATATAAACGAACGCCTCTGGTAGAACAAAGCCCGACATACGCGTTTTCTCCATGTGTATGTCATTGCGGTAGTAGTCCCCGAAGATCATGATATTGCCGCTAGCCATCGGTCTTGAAACGTTATAAATGAACTCCTCCTGTAGAATAAAGCCTGACATAAGCGTGCTCTGAATCGACCTTAAGACGTGACTACGAATCAGCTTAATAAGAAAATTGTCAATTCAATTCAGCTGAGCCCAGAATCCAGAGGTCCTATACAATATTTTACGAACTAGGATTCTGAGATTCGGTACTATCCTAAACAGAATCCTATGTGGGATGGTGCTTCATTGCACGACATGGTATAACCGACTTTCACTCTTGAATGGAATTGACTGCTTTGAAACAGTCTTCTTGTTAGAGCATAAACCGCCCTAGCCCTGTCTACAAGCAACAACATTTTTTGCTAAAATACTCAAACTTGTCAAACAAATGTTTGCAGTTTTTTTCTGGTATCACCATCCTTAGTCATGTGGTTTTAAACAGAATTGTTTTTTTTTTTTGAAAATCGATCATCAGTTTCCAGATCCTTTAATGTGATCGAACAGCCGCAAAAGTCCGTTGATGTCTTCGATTTTTGGACCTGATCTGTACGCCGCGCCACTGCCATCTGCGTGTCTGAGGGAACCTACAAGATCAGTGGATAAATGTTTAACAAAATCGCATAGTTCGCTATCCGCTGTTGCAAACCGTTCTAGGTTTCAAAGATTTTACTTGATGTTACGTTGTCACTTTTAAAACGAATTTCTTTCCCAAAGCATTTCATAAATCATATACGGCATCGATTTACGCATGCCCAGTCTGGTAAGCTCGTAGAAAAGCCCCTCAAATCATACGGTTTCGAAAGTTATCTCTAAATCAACCAGACCGGTCAGAGTCTGTTTTTTTTTTATTTGGATTTATTCCATTGAAAGTCGGAAACCAGATTCGACACAGCATGAACTGCTCGAAAACCTAACTGATTTCCGGAATAATTTTATTTTCCTCGACTTACATAACCAAAGTTCTATTGACTATCTTTTCGAACACCTTTTTTACATTCGACAGAAAGCTGATTGATCATAGTTTAGAAGGGTTTGGTCTGTCCTCAATTTTTTTAGGAATAGGATGTACTACAACCGTTTTCGAATACACCAGATAATTTGCCGTGTGAATTGTAAAACATGGTGGTGAAAATATCGACAACTATTATCGGCAGGTGTATCAATACAACGTTTGGGATAACATGCTTTCCGCCAACTTTTAATTTCTCAGTAACACAAAAATGTCCAGAAGTTAATCTTTTTTGCAAGAATAGCATCAAACTGTTGGCGATTATGTCACTTAAGTGGTTTTCATTATTGATACAATCAAACCATGATTCTCAGATTTTAATGCTTGGAATTCAGTATATGAAGTTGAAACCGAATCAGGAAGGCTATTTCCTCAATATCGCGATTAGAGCGAACAGGATTGTACATCGTACACACCGTCTCGAAAAAGATGTATCGAATGCCATTTCTCAAGAGTAAAGTAGAGAAACTGTAGTTTGACTCAACACTTTACGGAGTAACTGTCTGTTCTTTTGCATCTAGGAAATTCAGACATATGAGAGGTCATTATGATCAGCATAACAATTTGGATCATATCTGGGCTAACGGTATATATAATGAATTAACCCCATGGACTTAAACACGCCTGTCTATTTGCAACTGACTTTCAATAGCCAACCATAGTCGGCCCTATCACAATATGTTCTGTACCCGTTCCTGGGCGACATATGCTAGAACCATAAAAAATCAAAATGGCAGACTTATTCTGTGTCCTGGTTTTGTACCTTCACCCTATGTATTCCAAGTATCCAACTCTGCCCGCAGCCCAATACGTGCTTAAACAGGTGTTATCCAAATTTTATGCTACGATACCCGACTGTCATTCCTTCAACTATAGATACATTTAAGTGAAAACTTCCAGATAACCTAGAACCATAACAGATTGATATCGGGGATAAACCTCTTCAGTCGATGGTTTTCTCAGACAAAGTTAAATTCTTTGGGCTTATTTTGGACAGTAAGCTTAGTCGGATAGCAGAAGAATAAAGAATGTGACAGTCGCACATTATTCTTGTAAAAAAGCCATAGGCATGAAATGGAACACGCAAGCCCGTGGTAAATTATTGGTTATAGGAAAGATACTTCTCTATCTCGGTTAAAAGAACGATACTTCTATATGTTGGACAGCGCAACTAGCCAAGGTACAAAGAAATGCGTGCCTTTGCATCGGTGTAGCACCTTTTTTTTTACCTTCTTTCCCATGATTTTTTGGGAAGCTAACTCAGCCATCCAGCAGTAGTCAAATATACAAACTGGCCACTCAAAAATTATTAACGAATAAACAAATATCCCTGAAAATATCGATTACACCCTTACCAGGTTAAACTTCGATGAGAGTTTCCAGGTCACAATTCAAGACAGATCGTCATAAGAAAGCAACGAATCTGTACAAAATGACTCGATCACCCAACTAACAATTTCGCTTCGATAAAGCACTATCGAAGCTATTTCCCCTCCAGCAATATTTTATGTTATCGGGAATTCTTTTTCCCACTGAATTTTCCCATTCAGCAATCAATTTACATAGCTGAATGGAAAAAAAGGGAAAACTCCATGGGAAAAAGAATTCCCAATGACTCGATCACCCAACTAACAATTTCGCTTCGATAAAGCACTATCGAAGCAATTTCCCCTCCAGCAATATTTTATGTTATCGGGAATTCTTTTTCCCACTGAATTTTCCCATTCAGCAATCAATTTACATAGCTGAATGAGGAAAATGGGAAAACTCCATGGGAAAACGAATTCCCGATAACTCTAATTAGCTGCATAACATCTTTGGCGCACTCTACGCTACTCTATAAGACAAAAACTCAGCCTATCTTTCGGTTTTCCTGAACAGTGCAGCTTTTTTTAAGCGGAACTCATGATGAATATAATATCTGCCAAGGATAGCCAATCGGCCATCAAATTCCTGCAATCAGTCACAACAAATTCAAAGACAACCCTAGACTTCTCCTCAAAATATAACACAAATTTATGGCTCAACAGGCTCATTAGAACCCAGGGCCGAGCTTTCTCACAACCATTCATTTGTGCGTGTGTACTTCTTGCACAATGGCGGGAGCTCCTGTTTAATGCCGACTCTGAACGGCGAATTTGAGATAAGCTTCCCTTGACAATTGATACTATTCGGATGATTTGTCAGATCACCACGAGAGGAGGGCTAGTGAACAATCATTTGGGTGTTGCTCCGGGTGGGAATCGAACCCAGACATTCTGCGCGTCAGTTCATCGCACTCTCATCGTGCCACAGAGCCCGTCTGCTTATTTCTTCAAAATATCTTGTCAGAGTAGTTTAATATTCGCCTGGGCATACTGACATTACAAAGAACTGAAAGGCTGTTAAGCTCGCCAGACATGAAACTAAGTTACCAGTCATCGGGTGCACCTGGTATCCCTATCGTGACATGCAAAAGCCTACTTACTTACTTAAGTGGCGCTACAGTCCGGAATGAACCTGGGCCTCAACCAACATGCCTCTCCAATCAGCCCGGTCCTTAAGTAACTGTCTCCAGTTGCGCACTCCAAGTTGGTTGAGGTCGCTTTCCATTTGTGCGTGCCACTTAAGGCGTCGTCTTCCTCTACTGCGCCCAACGTCTGGCTGGGAATCGAAGACTCTGCGAGCCGGAGTATTGGTGTCTATATGCTCTAGCCATCTTAAACGTCCAACGAAGAGTTTTTTTACCAGGGGCATGTCGCTGTACAGCTCGTACAGTTCTTGGTTGAATCTTCGTCTCCACAGCCCGTCAACGTAAACGAGAACGAAGATTTTTTGAAAAATTTTCCTCTCGCGTCGACCAAGGATTTCTTCATTCGCTTTTGAGACAGTCCATGCTACAGCGTCGTAGAGCATTACTGGAATGATCAGGATCTTATATAGGATTATATTAGTAGTTCGAGTGAGGGCTTAACTACTGCATTGGTAAGAGTAATGCTTCATTTAATTTCTTATGAGATGTGATTCTCAGAGTTAATAGCGGAGCAAAAGCCTACTAGCGAATCAAATATCAGATGGGGCCTTGGTTTGCCAAATAAGCAAACAAATCTTGCCAAAGCTGGATTTAAAAATGACTGATCTTGCTCGCTAGATCATATATGAGCGCTACCATAGGTGTCAACACTAGACACGGTCGGCACGCAGAAAGGCTCATTCAAACGATTTCTGCAGGAGCTGCATGGATGAAGGGGAAGAAAAATCAATATTTCATCTTCATTGTAACTGCCCGGCACTATCAAACAAAAGGAAGCTTCATCTGGGAGCTTACTTCTTTCATAATCCCGAATATTTTTCAAACTCTGACCTGAGAAGTTTCCTTCGCTTCATTAAGAGCAAAGACTGGTTTTCCTAACGCTAACAAGGAGAAAGATCCACGTGGTATCACAATTGACCAAAAGCTGGTCTTATTGTGCTATCGAATCGCCGGCAGGCACTCGAACCTAACCTACAATAAACCTTTTCAAATAATTGCTCACAATGTTTGCAATAGAAAACAAATTGCCAATCATGGAAGTGCTTGTTTGCTTTTCAACATAAAACCAAATATTGTCATGTTGTCTCTTCATAACTCACTCAAAGTAGGCCAACTTTCGAGACTCATTCCCCATCAATATCAACATTAACTAGGTTTCCATTACCGTAACAGTTTTTCACCCCTCAAATCTCCACCAATTCGTCGTTCGATGAATTTGCAATCAATTTGCAATTACCAAACACAGATATCCACTTTAATCTCAACCATTAAACTGCGACCAATTGGTGGGTTTATTTAAACCGAATTTAAGCCGCTATCATCATTATCAAAACCATCGCATGTCATATGAATGTGATTGAGTTTACATAAGTTAACTGGTGCATAATTGCGCTGCTATGTGTGTGTTTTTTGATGTATTGCATAATTTTTAATAAAAAAAAAGCAAGAATAGCATAACCAGATACCTACATTGCAGTGAAGTAATTATCTTAATTTTTTTAAACCATTTTTTTCATTTATTTTCCTCGTTCGTCGTATCTGCCACTTTGCTGGCTGTTACTTCGTCATGGCACACTCAAAACCAGACACATACACAACAAGACAGTAAATCTCTGGTAATAATTGTGTTAAGTATCTGGACAGTAATACCATATGGTGTGGTAAATTGCTGTTCACTTGTGACATATTGGTGGGCAATAAAAAGCGGGGAAATTTTTGTTCCCCATTCTTTTTTGAATCGAAATTTTTTTTTTTTTTTACCGAATTCAACTTTGAGTTAGCTCGGCCAATTTATTAAATTTATCGCATGTCATGTTTATTCGCATTTTGCACAAAGTAAAAGTCCACAGAGATTTGAGTAAAAGTCAAGAATGACAAATTACAATTATCATTGCAAAGTGTATCTGCGGTACTTTTCTTTTCTTAGGAAGATGCCAAACTAATTTGTTGATATGAAAACGGAAGCAAAGATTAACTTTCTGTCGGAGCGGAGACAAATTATGGCGCGATCTAAAGAAGACGCAGTGTTTACTTAGCTTAGATTTTTTTTTTATTTTTTTTTTGTAAGACAACTCTAGTTTGGCGAACGTTAAATGAGGGAAATTTTCTTACAATTGCATTAGCTCGTACAATGGCTTAATTAGGTGGATATGATTTGCTTTGTTGGCTTGAGTTGGACGGGCCTAGGCTGGCGGAAGAGAAGGATTACTTTGCCTGGGGTTGGTCTTATGAATGGAGTTATTTTTGTGTGCATTTTCTTCTTCTGGGTAATTTGTAGTGCCTCTGCGTTATCTTGTAGAAATCGTGTTGATAAAAAGTAGGCACATTGTAAAATAGGAAAGTTAGTATTCAACTGATAATGGTATCTGGTAAAATAGATGTTTGATTTTTTTATTGAGAGCAATTAGGTTTTATGTCATGTTGATATGTGCAAACAAGAGTGTTCAATAAACTTGTATCTACATTCGAATATTGTGTCAATTAATACTATTTCGTCGTGGGTGTCACCTTGTAACTACTTGTGACGAAAGTTTTCGTTTTAATAAGGTTAACTGTGTCGTTAAAAAAAATCATATCACAATCCTCTGCAATTGAAAAAAAATTGACATACATATTAGATTGCATTTATTTTTTTTTTAATTTTCGAAGAATTCGATAACCAAAAGTTTTATAAACAAAGAAAAGTTTGTAACTTTAGAATGACGTCAGTCTCAAGTTCGCAGAATCAGCCAAATACCTGGGTCTTGTTTTGGATAAGAAATTGAACTGGAAAGCCAACATTCAAGAATGCGTTAAGAAAGCCATCGTAGCCCTAAAAAGCATACTAGCAAATCAAATATCAGATGGGGACTTGGTTTGCCAAATAAGCAAACAAATCTTGCCAAATCTGGATTTATAAGGGACTGATCTCGCTTGCTATTCTATAAGCGCCACCATAGTTGTAAACACAAGACACTTTCTAATAGGTTGGCACGCAAATAGGCTAGGAATTCATGTTGTAAAAATTGGAAAGAAAGGGGGTATGCAACTACGAATTTATTTCTTGTTCTATGAGTGTGTCATCAGTCTTAGTATGGTGGATGGCTTTAGAAACAACCTCCAACCGCAACATTCTATGTAAAGTTCAAAGACAAACTTGCACATGCATTAGCGGAGCTCTTAGAACAATCCCCTTCGCAGACTTAGATGCATCTAACATCTAGTCCCCGCAGATCTCTACGTGAGACTGAGAGACTCGTCACAATGGACACCCAATCAGGGTGAACACACAAAGATTCGAAATCACCTTAAAATTACAGAAAACACCGAACAAACCGAACACAAGACTTCCCAACTCAGTTTTGAGCATAAGTTCAGGTCAGCCATCCCCAGTCGCCTTGAACGGGAGTCGGATTCGATCGAAACCGATTACTCAACACGGATTGTTCTGGAGTGGATGTAGGTGTTTTCTCCAAGATGCTTAACCTTGGCATATCATTTCTCCTTACTGTTAGCATTTTTCTGACGGAAATCATGGCAATCAAAGAATCTTTGTCTTGGCTGAAAAGGAATTTAATATCCATGAAGTATATTAGCATTTTCCGCAACAGCCAATCGGCAATCAAATCCCTGGAATTCGAGATCAGCCCATGAATGCCGACTGTCTCTTGATGAGATCGCGGAGCATTTTACCATTCACACCCAAAAGAAGTGAATGGAAAAATGCTCGGCCGGGCGAAGGGGACATACCAGGGAATTGCAGATGAGCTTGCTAGACAGGGTACTACCATTGACATTCTACCGCTAGTAGATATGTTAGGTATGCCCCTCGCTACTTTTAAATTACAGATCAAACAGAATAAACGGCACAACTTGTCAACTATCCAACCAACTCTGGCCTAACTTTAACAAGAACAGATCAAACATCAGTAGCATAATCAGTGTTCGCTCAGGACAATGTCCTTTAGGCCTTCACGCAAAAATACTAGGCCTATTCAGCAATGACTTCTGTAGAAGCTGCTTAGACGAGGATGAGGAGGAAAGTATTACTCACCTCTTGTCCAGCTCTCTCAAACAATGGAAGCTTCATCAGGAAGGCTACTTCTTCGATAATCCTGGTGAGCTGCCTAGTATCAATGTCAAAAACTTACTACGCTCCGAGAAATACAAGCTTCTTCTGTGAGACTACTTCTTCGATAGGCTTGGTGAGCTGGTTTGTATCAATCTCAAAAACCTGCTACGCTACATAGTAAGCTCTGAATGGTCCAATTAGGCAAACTAATATAGCGAAGTTGACTGACCCACTTGCTACCAGAACGGACCTTCATGTTCTAAGTGCGCATGCGTGTCGTGTACCGACAACCTAACTTAACCTAACTTTAGAATGTTGTAAAAATAATTTTGACGCAAAAAAAACGGGTTTCCGAAAAGTTTTTTATCTTCACCACACTAAAAATCTTTTCTACCTTTCTCCTCCCTTATCTTCTAATAAAGTGGTTGGGACATGCAATAGACAGTTTTAAGGAACTTGGAATCCATTGAGAAAATAAAAGTTATAAAGTGCCAACTTGAGGTAAAGCTGGTGAATTTATGGGAAAGGTGATGTACGTCTCAAAAAACTCAGGTCAATGTAGACCCATTATGATGCCCGTTGCATTTTAATGTTTAATGTCCCACCAATGCGTTTTGATAGTTTGGTATGCCTGATCAATGCTGGTCAGCAATTTCAATTACCTCTGTGTCGGGAACCCAGCCGAGCTTATCATAATGTTGCACAACAAAAACCTTCAGCTCTTTATGAACGGTCTCTCTGGCTGACTCTGCTGCTGCAAATATCTCGGCCTGGAAGAAATTGCTGTGTTCAGGGAGACGAAAAGTGCTGTTTAGCTTTAGTGTTTTCAAAAACATTCTCGCTGCAACGTCTGTCTACGTCATTTTTGAGCCATCAGCTCATCAGTTTCGGTGCCAAGTTCGTTTTTCTCCCACTCATCTCAGCTAGGAAAGATGTAGAAAAATATTCTTTGAAAGTCAAGGTGAGGCAGCATATTGACAAAGGATACAGCTGAGCCCAAGTATCGGTCCAGAATTTGACCGTTTCCTACTGAGCTCATTTTCAAGCTGGCTGATTCTTAGTTCAATTTTGGCAGCAGATTCTTACATGCAAATTTTTATTGGCAGCAGGTTGAGGATGGTTTTCAGTCCCGCTGATGGTGTAGTTCTCATTGGCCTAGTAGTGCGCACGCATGCTATCCTTAGAACCTTGTCATGTTTTTCAGGTGGGTATCTTTATTTGTTCTTCTTTATTTCTTCAGTGGCAACATGAGGATGCTACAGTCCGCGCCTCAGCTAGCGATATATCTATCGAAATGATGTCTCTTTGTTGCAAGCTTAATGTCAAAACTAACACACTTTGGTATCCTAAATGGGTATGAAAACCTAAATGGAGTCAACGATGACTGAAAAAAATCTACAGAATCCACATACGGTTGTACATATTCGGACAAAATTTTATCAAGGAATTTGTGAGTCAAGCCTCTTGAACGGAGTTTGAGGTGCGTAAGCCAAAATGCCAATGGCAGCACTCAATACTTTAGTAATATTTATATCTGGCATTAACCGCCAATACAAGTCCTCAAACCCAGCATTCCCATTTATTTATTTGTGCGACGTTATACTTCTGCCACAAAATATGGAACCCCTTTTCTAATGCCGATTCTGAACGGCAAATTTGAAAGCTATTCATATGAGTCTTATACTCTTCGTTGTTTTCAGACTTTTCCAAGAGGTGGAGCAGTGAAAAAAAATCGTAAGTAAGTGCCGTTACCTTCGTATTTCTCAATCATAACCGTCTTATCGATGAAGCAATTTTATAGAGCGGTGATATCACAATACCTTGGTTAACAATCCACCGATCCAATGTGTGAAATTATCTGCTTACCGAATTGTACTAGCAATGAAATTGTTTGACTGGGTCTATGCCGCTATATATTTTGTAAAGTCCGCAGTTTAAACAAGTTATAGAGGTTGAACCAAGAGCCACCAATGCTTAACAGGCATAACTCTTGTAATAATCTTTTTTTTTTGATTATATATGAAAAATTTTTGATAGAACTCAAATATTAATTATGACATCGGACAAATGTCCACCATTTTGCTTGTTACAGACCTTAGTACTTCTTAGCACTCTACTACTTGAATATTTTGTAGACGCTGTGCCAAGCTAATTTTTTTCATATTGAAATGTTTCGATGCCGTGAAATAAAGCCTAGCGAAATAGCTCCGAATTCCAAAATGCGGCATATCCCAAGCTGGGGGTTGCATACATATTAAAAGTTTATATACATCGAACTTCGCACGCAACGCATAGATATCCAACAGCCAACGCAAGGCGTTGCAAAAGGGGCGCGATAAAGCCTAACAACATAGCGCCGAATTCTAAAATTTGGCATACCCCAAGCTGGGGGTTGCATACATATTAAAAGTTTATATACATCGAACTTCGCACGCAACGCATAGATATCAAACACTCAGCTAATCAGGGGGATTGTATACATATTCAAAGTTTATAAACATCGGAATTTGCACGCAACGCAAAGATATTCAACAGTCATCCCAAGTAGGGGGTTGCAGCGGATCAACATGCCCCCCCCCCTATTTAAACTTTGCATACACCCAAAATCGTATAGGGATGCGTGCAAAGTATGAATCCCATCTCTCAAAATTCGTCTATATTTCACAAGCAACGTTCGGCGTCACTTTGTCATTTAAAAATACTCCGATTTCCAAAATTTGGCCTTATTTTGAAATTGTAAAGTGAAATAACGCCGAATATAGGAATTCGGCTTAATTCCGCTCCGCGTTTTTTCACGGAAATGCAATGTAGAACCGCCATAACAGTTTCACATGACTAATGCGTTAGTCGTCCTTTTGCCTGGCCCATCGCGTCGTTAATCCTGGATGATAGTTTTGCTTGGTTTCTAGCGGTTTAGGTCTACCACTATTTACTCGGCTACACCTTTTCTCCAGCTCTGTTGATTGTTGTAGCATTCCAAGCGCCTTTTCTTGTTATTTTTTGCCTTCAGTAGTAAAACCTTGAGTAGGTATCCATGGATTTAAGTTGCACAACCATAGTTTAATTAATTTGATTGAATGGTTGACCCAAGTCTTACCAGGTTTCGGTTTTTAGGATACCCTGGGAGACTGTGCCCTCAGTGTACACTATGAGATTCAGTGCTGCCGATTGCCTTTTGGCAATATACTCTCAGGTTTGGGTTATCAATCAATGCAGATGTCCATTACGTCTTGTAAATAAGCCTGCTAACAGCACCCAGTCAAAATATCTAGGTTCACCAGCATTTATTTCTTAAACAAAAAAAAACCTTTTCACTTCTCCCTACTATCAATGGTCAGCTTCGTCTTCAGCTACTTAACCCAAGCGACTTTCACTTTCCTATAGATAGTTTCATAAATTAGGACCGCGTCATTTTGGAGTAATTTATTTTTTTATTGTTTAACAGCAAACGTCTAATGTGACACCTTAACCTGACATTTAATTGCAGAGCAACGACATAGTAACCATCTGAATACGTCGCTTTCGGATACCGGCATTATTAGCAACATTGTTGTGCACATTGCAACTTTGTGCGGCATAATTCATCTGTGAGCACGTTTATAGGATTTATTGGGACAGGCGCATACCAATGGAAAGAGTTTGGTGACAGATGATATCTGCTTGATGTCTAAGTGGCTTAATAACAGTCACCTGTTCCATGTCTAATCCTCAAGTGTATGACAGAAACCCATTGCGTGGGTTCTGTTCTTTTCCATTTTTGCTTTAACGCCGGCGTTTCAAGCCCCCCTCTTCCCATATAATAGACTAGAATTCCCACCTTGTTTCCTTTTGATTGCACACACGTCGTCAATTAAGCTGTCAGAACTTTTGTCACATTTACGGGCGATTTAACTTCGTTATTATTCGTATGGATACATGTGTGTATCCAGCGGCTATTGAAAGTAACCGCGGACGCCCCCTCGTGTTTGTTTTTCTGAGCTAACCCGATAATTGGGTTAATTGGATTAAGCGGTTCTCTTGTGCACTGTGTTCCACCTTGCCTCTTCCATAGCACAAGATTACAGGGAAAGATTAGAAGAATAGAAACAAATTGGCGATTTATGTATGACGGGCTTAAAGTTTATGCTTAAGTGGGTACCTGGTACATGCAAGCCTTTTACGGAACATCGCATGTGGGATGGTCGTTTTTCAACACTCGAGTGTATGATTAGCATATCAGTAGCAGTACCTCCACCCAAATTAACAGCATAAATACAAGATTGACAATTAATTTGAATGCTGATGAAAAAAAATTGTTTTCTAAAATTGTATCTTTTTCTCATTACAGATACATCCAGTGGAATCTACAATAAAGGTAAGCACCGAACTATCCTACGCGTCCTTCTTATTGAAATGTGCGTACACTCGACTCAAGTGGTGGCACAACAAAGCCCTGGTTCCTGAAAAGATAACTCCATTTGACAGCTCATTGTCTGGCGGAGGTTCTCTTTATTGTCGTATTCTCGGCTACAATTGACACTGATGTGACACTTTGCACGTCACGTCCATACAACAGAAGTTGAAATTATATATCACGACAACGACGGGGGCCTCTGCTGTTGCCGTCAATCGTTGCTGCAGTGAAAATTCCACTTTATCCCGGTTTTTTGCATCTGAAGCCGAATCCGTAGGGGTGAGTTTTTTGTGTGCGGTTTTTGTGGTTTCAGTTCTTGCCACCATAATACAGTAGCAGTTAGTTGATATCGTTTTTTTAGTTTTTGTTGGATGAAATGAACCCACACTCAGTACCTATGCGCCAAAGTGAAATTACGTCTTGTGGTCGATTAAATGAGGCGTGAGCCAGCATGTAGTTGATCTCATAAAAAAACACATATCGAGTCACTGAGTCACCACACACAGTGTACACCACAAAAGGCAAAAATCTAATTGGTTTTTACAAATTTCCACAAAGAAAACATGTAAAAAAATCAAATCAAATGAACAAAAGATACAAAAGTATCTCTAATTAGCCTTAGCTGGGCGGCTTTGAACAGCAGTGGTACAAATGGGAAATGGTAACGATTTAGCTTTGCTGCGATGATGACGGGAGGTATCTGAAGCAATTTCACACTCGGTAGTTTGATGTAACTCTTTCCTACACAAGAGTTCGAGTTTGGGGGCTAATTTGTTGCGGTAGGTTTGACTGCAGCTTGTTCTGTTACATAAAATCTGATGTTTGTGAGGAGAAAACTCTTGCGATGGAAAGAATTTTTTTGTTTGTTCATTTTACGATGATATTGCTGGCGGAAAATTAACAGTTTGACTATGATAAGTGTGGCTTGGGAAGAAAATTGGGACTTTCCAGATACATGGATTATGTGTAGGACTTGGCCAAAGCCCAATGTGAACTATTTTTTAGTTGTATACATTTTTTATTTGTCTCCCGCTGGTAGAGCATTATTAAAATTTTAGGAATTCCATTAATGGTTCGACTTTTTGATGTAGGCTTATCATGAGTTCAGCTTACCTGAGAAATTTTTATAAAGTAAGAAAAAATAGCCTAAGGCTTAATCGATTTGCTGGATGACAACCTGCAGAGACGGGATGGAAATTTTTCAACCACATGAATGGGATAATATTCCGTCTGATCTATTTATAAGTATGAGACTCGTAATGGAAATAAATCCAAACATATGTCTTATTTTGGGGTTGATCGATGTTTAGAGGCTAGTTTATATTTTTTTGACCAACATGACGCATATAACAAAATAAGGCTTTGAACTACGGTTGGATGTTGTGCTATGATATATGAAAAAAATTCGCCCACTGTTGACACAACATTTGACATTCATATACCTGTTTCACCTGGCATTAGCTTCATCCAGAAAGCAAATTCCAGTCGACATCAATAAATGACTGCAAAGAGAGGTCTCAACCAATCATTCTTACTTTTAAAACTGGGCATCAACCAACGTGTCTTTCTAATTAGCCTTGTTCCTAGTTATTTACCCTCAATTTTGCACTTTATTTTGGCTTAGTTCGGTTTAAACTAATACGCCCTACTTCAGGTGGGGTCATCTTCTACTGGTTCAGGCCGGACTTCTAGTTCTATTTCGCTCTACATATCCTAGTCATCTAAAACGTGCAAACCGGACAATATCTATGTCGCTATACAGCTCATAAAGTTCTTGATTGAATTTACGTCTTCATAGAACGTCAAACTACAGTTCGTTCGATATGTATTTCGCAATTTGCGATTTCAGCTTCGGTGTGTATCTTGCAATGCACATGCCAATTTTGGTTAGTGCGTTAGATTATAAGTGCGGGGTCACTGGTTAAAATCCGGAAGTGACAACAGATTTGTGTTTGTCACTGATCCACATATTGCGGTAGTCATACAAACATCCAAAAGTAACACTGTCATGGGAAGCTTCTCAAATTTGCCGCCCGAATTCGGCGTAAGGCAAGAGTTCATCTTCTTTGAATGATGGGAGAACTTAGATTTAAGGATCTGTATGAGCCGTAAATGCAAGATATTTCAGTTTTTTCAATTATCAGAATGGCCTTATAGCTCAGCCCTGAGGCAAAAAAAATTAAAACAAATTGTTGGCGCAACAGGCTCGTTAATACCCAGGGCTGAGCTTTATCACAACCAATCGTGTCTGCGTGTGTACTTCTTGCACGATGGCGGGACCTTCTGCTTTATGCCGACTCGAACGTCGAATTCGAGACAAACTTTCCTTGACAATTGATGCTACTCGGATAACTTTTCAGATCATCACGAGAGAAGGGCAAGTGAAAAATCTTTTAGGTGTTGCTAAGGCTGGGAATCCAGGATTTCTACGCGGCAGTTCATCGTACTAACCATCACGCCACTGAGCGCCCTGAGGCATTCCATCGCTAATGAGAATGTATCTGAATATCTTACTACCAATCTTAACTTGATGAAGATTTTTCTTAATCTATTAAGGTGCGCATCAAACCAGAGTGAACATGGTCCTCGATCAGTAGCTATGATTCTCTATTTACCCGTTCAATTGGGTTGAGCTCCATTACTACTTCTGCGAGCCACTTTAGTTGGGGATATGCTACCGGGCTCAGTGACGTGATGGTAAGTGCTATAGGTCTGGGTACGGTTTCCAGTCGTAGCAACACCTAAGAGTTGCATTTCTTGCATAAAGTTGCCCTCCATTCAACTTCAAGCTACAGATTCACGAAGATACACAATGTGTAAGCACTTAGGGGTTGCATTGTTTTTAACTTCTGACTCAGAAATCAATCTTAAGCTACATATACGCATTCTGGACGGCCATTAAATGATTTTTCATACGTATCTGCAGTCCGTGGTGCTATCGCGGACCATTTCCAGACCTGTAAAATTGATTTTAAAATCCACCCATTCAAGATATATATTAAAAGGACATCCTTTTATAACCGTGCAATCTTTTTATGCATCTTCTTACAAGACTTCCCTTTTATTGAGCGTGACTTTCAAACATATTAACATTTTTCTTTGTAGATTGAGCTTTCAGTACATAAAGCTAATATTCGAATACATATATTTGGTGTAAAAGACTCGTTAAGGTGCAGCATCCTAAGGGTTATTTCGTTTAACTATTCAGTGCGGGGTCCATTTTTCAAACCCGAAAGTGACAACACCTAAGTTTCTTCATTACTCCACCGTTTGAAAAAAATCTGACAAACATCTATGATCATAAAAATATTTTAAGAAAATTCTTAAATTTGATGTTCGGAATCGGCATTAAGTTGGTTCCATTCACAATGAATGAATAAGCTAGCTGTTATCCCTGTATTGGCCGCTAATGCTAGACATTTATTTCAGGGTCGTTAGGACACTGGGTCTATTTTCTTTTCACAAGCATGACTGTGTGTGTGTGTGTACTTCTTCCACGACGGTTGGACCTCTTGTTTTGTGCCGAATCCGAATGGCTGAATTGAGATTGGTTGATAGTTCTTACTACTCAGATGATTTGTCAGATCATCGCGAGGGGAGGGCTAGTGAAAAACATTTTTATATTGCTACCACTGAAAATCGTAACTAGATCGTTTGAAGCCCGTTTAAATTGTAAAGGGTCTTTTTTTAGAGGCATATAATTTCGAATGCAAGTAAAACAAAACAAAATCGTTTTAATGTCCATCAATTTGGCTTTATTCGAAGTATAATTGTATGCCACTAATGTTTTAATATGGTCTTGGGCATGTGGCCGCCGCGGCTGGTTCGAATAAAACCATGTCTAGAGGTCCAATTTTCAACCACTTTATTTGGGGCCGTATGTCGGCAATAACGACACGGCCGTATGTTGGCAATAACGCCACGAATGTTGGCTTCCAAGTCCCCTTACCTTTCTGGTTTGTTGGCGTAGACGAGCGAGTTCACATATCCTTAAAAAAAATAATACAATGGTGTCAAATCACACGATTTTTGTGGCCAATTGACAGGTCCGTTCCGCGAAATTATGCGCTCATCGAATGTTTCTTTCACTAAATAGATTGTGATGTGCGCTGTGTGGCATGCTGCGCTATCTTGTTGGAACCACATCTCATCCACATTCATGCCATCAAATTCGGGAACAAAATAGTCGGTTGTCATGGCTCTATACCGGTCTACATGGACGGTAACTGACTCTCCACCATCATTTCGGAAGAAGTATGGTCAATGACTCAACCAGCCCATAGAGCGCACCAAACAGTCACTTTTTGTGGATGTAATGGCGTCTCAGGGGTCTCATGTGGATTCTCTTCACTCCAAATGCGGCAATTTTGCTTGTTGACGTGGCCATTCAACCAAAAATTAACCACAAAAAGTCAGTTTTATCTCTATTCGAAAATACAACCTCTAAAAAAAAACACCCGTTATTATTCTCAATGAAAAATTTCGGATTTTGAGTGCAATATTTGTATCAATATACATGTTTTGCTTCCTCAAAGCGTATAGTTAGATTTAAAGGGCTCCATTGCAACAGATACTGGAACTAAATTTTCATCCACGGAGCTTTCGAAAGAGAAGTGGTGTACTGAAGCCTTATTCCTCATTAGTGGATAATCGGACACACCTAAAAACACTCTGATAACATGAGTCGGTACCATGGTCTGTGATCTTAAAGGGGGTATACATCTGTGGTTTAGTGCTAAAGTCACTGAAGACGGACTCTTGGTGGGAACAAGAAAGATATAAGTACATACCTATATGTTTGAGCTTGCGAATTGTAATATGAATAATCGATTTGAAAATTTTCAGCGTAAAGATGACCATTAGAAAGCAATGAAATAGTATTCAGATGGTCAAATATGTCATAGAATGTAAGATTTGAACCATGTGCTTTGCGTCCAATTGCTTCCAAATGCCATTGATCGTGTTTTATGATCCAAGATTTTTTTCTCTCAACCTTCCATGTGTGTGTGTACATTTCTTGCACAAACGTCTTTTCTGACACAAGCTTTTTCAGTGGCGTAATGGTTAGTGCGATAAACTGCCGCGCAGAAGGCCTGGGTTCAATCCCAGCTGTAGCAACACCTAAATGATTTTTCACTGGCCCTCCCCTCGTCATGATCTGACAGATCATCCGAGTAGTATCAATTATCAAGAAAACTTATCTCAAATTCGACGTTCAGAGCCAATATAAAACAGGAGGTCCCGTCATCGCGCTAGAAGTACACACGCAAACATGAATGGTTGTACGAAAGCTCGGCCTTGCGCCAAAAATTTGTATTTTCTTATAAGATTTCTTCGATTTTTCACAAGAAAATAAAATCTGTCGAATTCTCAGGTTCACGGTTGGAGTATCTATAACTCCAACAGTGAACCCGAGAATTCGACAACTATTTGGTACACTAGTCATGCGGATGACGTCATTGGTTATCACAACCCTCTTTATATTCGTTCGTTTCAATTGACTCAAATGATTTGCAATCCCCGTGTCACATTTGTTAGAAAAGTTTCGGTTTTTGCATCAGTTGTCTCTGTGACATAAAATTACAAAACACACTAAAATCCGACAGAATATTTTAAAAATAAGTCCACCCAACAAATAATAAATAAAATGTATTTCACTTCTGAATTCCAACAAAAAAAAATTTAGCAAATCAATCGTAAATCCCATTTTCCGGTCCAAATATTTTGTCATCTCTGAAGCAATTGACCTTGTTCAGCCATAAGTTGTAAAATTAATTTCATCACCTTTTCATCATCACTGTTCTCTTTTCTTTTCACAAAATGGTACCTGAGCAAAAAATTCATATGTTACAAATTTCCAGCCCAGGAATCTGTCCGCACCAATTCGTGTTCGAGTTAATTTAAATCTTTATGAGTTATGACTCAAGATTTTGATGTGACAGATGTGAGATGATTCAACAATTGGAATATAAATACAGTCTAGAACTTTTCTGTACAACAGATTTTTGAAATCATAATAGCTCTGGGCTCTTGAGAATGAGTTTTCCTATATCTTTTCCTGCATCTTATTAGCACTTGTAAATTAATTCCATCGCAATGGAGTCTTCAGATACGCGGTAAGTAAAAAGATACTCTTCTGTTGAAATACAATTTACGAGGTAGCGTGTATCTCTTCGGGTGAATTTTATTTGATTTGTTTTTTAATCTTTTTAATTGGAAGGAATTTCATATGGATTTCCGAAATTGTTGCTTTTATGAGGAGCTTAGCCCTTAGCTCAATAACTGTCTGTTGAACACACTAATTGAAGCATTTAATGGCGTCGACAAAAAAAAAATAGTTTGGAGGGCTAACAACGGTTTTTAAGAGCACACTAGATTAAAGGACTTACAAGAGCTGTCAGACCAGATGGGATTTTAGAATTTCAAACGTTATGTTTATTTTCGACGTCAAATGTTTTTGTTGTTGTTATAAGGCATCTAAAGAATGTTTTTGTAAAATGAGTTTATCTAGCAGGTATGTCGTCTTTAAAATTCGACAATTGGGAAGCTATTATTTTGTCATGAAACATGTATGAGGGGAACACCAATCTTTGCCAAACAACATCTGACAATATTTTTTGGTTTACTGAGGATTCATTTCCATTACAGGATACTAGATATAGGTGTGTAGTGTATGGCTATTTGGGATAGCTTTCATTTGTTTTCATTGCATATTCAAACTAGGTGGCTAGCTTAGTCCTGGATATGTGCAGAGGGGCGCTAAGTCTCTCTTTTTGAAAAAACTTTCGTAAGGCAAATAATTGTGGAGCAAATTTGTAGGCAAAGAGCACCACGATTGACTGTCGGAAAAAAATTAATAGCCTTACATGACATTCATCCTAACAAAAACGAAGAACTATATAAGTCGGCCATATAATTGCAAAAGTCAACTATTTTATAACTAATTTAACCACCATAACAGATTCTCCTGTTTCAACCAACTCTGATTGACGCAAGGACCCGCAGGCAATCTCCTCCACCTTGAGCGACGAAGCACAACGTGGCCGTATAGGAACCGCAGTGTTCACAGTTTTTCGGGAGACGTGGTTGATAAGCGGAACCGCCGATCTATCCTGTATCACCCTCGACTGTGAAAATATATGAAAGCTTCAGGCGGAATGTAGCCGCTTAAATACGCATTTTCAAAACATTCATCATAGGGGCATATGGCTCAAAAGTTGAGACTATAGTTGAGGCTATCGCTCTTGCCGCGTGAAACAGAATACATTTCACCAGAAAATTGTCTATTCCGCTTATGTTGGCGCCATTGTATAGGACCTGGTTGGAATAATATTTTGTGTAGTCAGCTACTGGTCTTCCGTGAAGTATAAGGCGACTTCTTAGACTTACTTACTTACTCATCGAGCTCCCGATCCGTGATTCTCTGCAGCCTCCATCTTCTGCAATCCCGGGCTCGCTGCTTCCAGTTGTCTAGACTAAGCGCTCTGGCATCCGCGATGGCTTGGTCTTTGAAACGGATGTTGGGTCCTTGCCTTCTCTAACCTGGAGGCTGGGATTCAAAGATCCTCATAGCTTCAGCATTCGCTTGATGTGGCCGAGCCAATGTAGTCGACGTATTTTGGCTTTCTGGACTACAGCTCATAGAGTTCGCGGCTGTATCTCCTCCTACATTCGCCCTCCTCGCATATATGACCAAAAACCCGCTGAAGTATTTTTTTTCTCAAAGGAGCCCAGTGTCAGCTCCCCCTTCTTACTTATCGTCCAGCAACCGGCGTCATCAAGTGGAACTGTCAGGATAAGGGTTTTGTAGAGCACACATTTCGTACTTCGAGTAAGGAATTTTGAACCCAGGGTAATTCTTCGCCGGATCTCCACTAGAGTGTCATTCGTGGAGTCTACGTTTACTCCTAGGTAGATGAAGTCCTTAACTACCTCGAAATTGCTGCTATCAATAGTGAGGTTTTGTCCTAGGCGGTGGACAGATGCTTGTTTGTTTGTTGATAGCATGTACTTAATCTTGTCCTCATTTACTTCAAGGCCACTGGATTTGCCTGTTCTTCAATCGCTGTGAACGCTTCTATCACGGCACGCGGGGAGCAACTAATGGTGTCAATATCCTCTGCATAGCCCAGCAGCTGGAAGAACCTGTTGAAAATAGTGCCTTCAGTGTTGACCCCTGCACTTCGTACTATCTGCTCCAATACGAGATTGAAGAAATCACATAATAGCGCGTCTCCTTGCCGAAATCCGGTGCATGTTTGGAATAGTTCGGAGGAGCTACTTCTAAACTGCAGGTTTCAGCGCTTGTTTTCCAGCGTCACGCGACACAGCTGAATCAGTTTTTCCGGGATTCTGAATTCGGCTATCGCCATATAGAGCTCCTGACGATGTATGCTATCATACGCGGCTTTGAAGTCGATGAATAGGTTGTGAGTTTCGCTCGCTGTTGCAGACCATTTTAAATGAAAAATCCAGTGAACATTGACACTTTTAAATACAAACGTTCCACAAGTTAACATGACATGAAGCATATAAAGCAGTGGTTTACTTAAGTCTGGTTAGCTTTAGATAGAGGCTCTCTAACCAAACGGTGTCGAAAGCCTTCTCTAAATCAACCGCGCGCTGTTTTTCGGATTTGCTCCATTATATATCAGAGACGAGTTTGGAGGCGGCATGAATAGTGTCGTGTCCCGGGTCATCAGACCACTTGAACAGAGCCTGATTGAGAATCTTTACGAAAACCTTACTGATACCCGGTGTTGTAGTACAAGGTACAACCGCGATCTCCGATCGCTATTTCGTAATTTTACAGGACGTGGTTATGAGAAATGCTATCATTCACCTCTCATACTTCCTGAAAAACTGCCCAAAATCTCCACTTTCTCCTGAGGATCTTCAAAGAAGTCGTCGTAGAAATCGGCTTCTCCAGATCGATTCCTGCTGTCAAATGAATGTTTGTATTGCCGGTTGTTTGTTGGAGCTTATTATACGGAAGATCGTTTGGATCTTTCCTCCTAAGTAACTTATTAGTTTGTGGAAACACATGAATTACAATGTTCTTGACATAACTATTGTGTCGGTAAATTCGGTTAAAATTATTTTAAAGCAGATTCGACGACCATTGTCTTGAGAGCGAACATTTTGTCTACTGCAGTGCTTTTCGATTCACAACATACTTTGTTCGTTGTCTGCCACGAAGTTACGATGTCGAGTTTTCCAGCACGGGAACAGGAGACGTATAATTGACCATGTGAAAGGTGTGGATTTTCCAGTTGAATGCTGCAAACACACGATAGACCTTGTGTACTTAAGCCGTACTTTAAATAAATGGTATGTCCGCCAATGGAATGTCTGTCAACGATCGGTCGGTGAACGATGTTATCTAGATTAGCAACGGAATCCATCAATTTTGAGTTTGGGAACTTATTTCGTTGAAATCCACATTGTTTGGAGCCAAGATAGCAAGATCGCTCAAGCAACAACGATGAGTTTGTTTTTTGATTCGGTGAACTGACAAAAATCAGCAGCGAACGAAACGCATTCAGACGAAGCGTTTTTGACATTGCCAATGTCCAGCAGTTGTTTTGAAGAAAACTTCTCCAGATTGGTCGTTATGTGTTTCCATAAAAGCGACGACTTCGAGCATGCATTTCGTTCATAGGCTGGTGTTGATGGTCGAATTCCTGGTGATGTTTGACGGAAATCACCTGCCCTCATCGCACCTATGAAACGGTTGTAATAGCTTCGTTAATCTCGTATCATGCAATCTTATGTCTAAAGAATTTTTGTGCATTCATCTCATACGATGAGAGCGACCAACGATGTTGACATCGTTTGTATACCCCAGAAGTTGGACGGATTTGTTGAAGATAGTATGCCTTTCGTATTTACTCGTGTCAGCACGAAATTGAAGAAATCACATAGTTGCGCGTCTTTTTGTCGGAATGGGGTCCAAGTTTGAAAAATTTCAGATGAGCTATTTTCAATTTGCGTGTCCTCTAAATTTAAGCTTTATGGAAATTCCGGAATTGCTTTATAAAGCTATATGCGATGGATGCTATCAAATGCGAAATTGGAGTCGCTGATGCTTCTGACTTGAAATTCGTTGGTCTTTTCCAGGGGTTCAACTCTTGTACGTGTCGATTGATGTGTTGCAGAAATGCTAACAACAAAGTGCTTTGGATAGGATCTTATATGCGACATTTAGCAGGAATATGCTTCGGTAGATGGCAGAACATGGGATCGCCTTTTAAGTAGAAGAGACATATGAAACTGAGGGCATAAATCACAACCTCGGGTGCCAGTTTCAATTTAGTAGATATCCCTCGGACACAGGGCCATCAGTATACACTAGCTCTTCCGCAACTATCTTATCTTTGTTCAAGGGGCCTGACTTACCCTTGAGAAGGGGTCGGACTTACCCTTGAGATTCCTATAGATAACCTGTTGTCGGAATATGTCGAACCAGCTCATTAATGTTATTGACTTTGTCCGTCCTAACATGGAATGTAGACGACTCCGTTGACTCCATCTTGGAAGTCCGTTAATGTGACTTGTCTTCCGCCAGCTCTCATCTTCTACCTCCATGACTTTACACAAGGATTGAGGCCCTATCTATGTTCAAGGTACAAGACTCTCAGCGGTCGCCATGGGTAGGCTGTGAGTCGGAGTTGCTAGGCATCAACTGAAGGCTTCATATAAACTCATTGCCTATTAATTGAAGGCCCATCTGCCATCCTAAGAACATTTATATGATTGTAAACTTCTCCTGATTAATCGCACGGCTCTGATTATTGGCAAAAGAATTCGAATGTTGGCAATCAACATGTTTGGGAAGATGTACCTTGCTGGCAATGAACGGTGGTGGCTGCTGCATTTGAAATTGATGAATTCTTGTCTGATAGTTGAGGCAAATGATGCCCAGGTTCAAACGCTAGGCATCCAGCTATTTAGATTCTCTAAAAATAGGCTCTGTTCAGTATACCCATGCACAATTCGAGTCTCTACCACTCCATTGAATTGGACTTGTTAGCTTTCGCTTTATCTAAAAGGAATGTACACTCCGCATGAAAGTGGAATTTTATTTATCGTCACCGAAATGCAAGTCCGCCATTCGTTTGTCCCATATTTCAATCGGCTGCCCTGACGATTCTGTCAATTTGACAAAGACTCCATACAAACAGACGCCCCTACTTAAGTAAAATTGGTCTTCTTGTTTACAACGCGTCCTCGTTCCCTCATTCCAGTAAATTTTCGCACCTAAATACATTTGGCTTCCAAAAAAGCGGAAAACAAACCGTAGCCCTACTTTAGCACGCTTCACTTGTAATACCTTAAACAAAAGTTCATTCCACATGCTCCATCGTTAAAGTACTTTGATCAGCAATACAAACACAATCGTCCGCCTCGCCTCTGTGCTGGTATCAAATTACTTTGTCTACCTATGGCACCAGCCTAGAATTGTGTCAGTACGGCGACAAAACAACCACAACTGCAGGAACAACCAACAGCCTGTAGCCAACTACTTTGATGTCTGTATGCCCTGTACAAAACCAATCTCGTACCAGTAAGGCACACCGTATGCATTTCAAGTTGCAAACCTCTTTCCTAGTCTGCCTCTGGAGCCTATTGCAAATTGCAATCAAATTAAATTCTTTATGGTTCTCGGGGGCTAAAACAAAAACACAGACCTTTAGTGTTTGGGCAGTCTATAATGGAGCGCGGGCTATGTCAACTTCAGCACCGCGAAATGGGTTTCCATTATTTTGATTGATGGCTTAGAGAAGCCATTTGCTTTCAGGTGCTCTCCCTTCCTGTGATGCCATATTGGGAATCTGCATACACATGCACCATTGTTGGGGGAAGTGAAACTTCAATTTGTCATACTAAAACAAAGAGACAAACCCGTGCACACCTGTTGGCGTTACAAGATGCAAAAAACCTAGGCTTGAGTGCAAGCAAACCTATTTGCATCTCTTACTGCTACGAGCCATGGCTCAAAGTACAAGTAGCGCTGTCATGTAAATTCTTAGCACGTGCACGTGCATTGTTAATACGGCTGATCCTCATCAGTTCCAGCACTTTATTGCCAGGCAATTCGAATGCAAATCGATTGCAATCAAAATTGCATAATTCAATTCAGAAGAGGGTGCTGAAAAATTCATCACTGAATTGCAGGGTTTCGATTAGCATCGATTTCGATTGAGGCGTGAATCTGTCACTGACATCGACATGCTCATACAGCATGGATGGGGTTGGGGGCGGAAAATTAATTACTTTCGCTGGTGATGGCGTCTATTCGTGTTAAGCCGGAAATGATATCATCAATTGGGATACGAAATTGGTTCGGGCTTTTGTTCTCGTGGATGAATGGCGATGTTTATATGTACCAAACGTGATTTAAGTGAATTTGCATAGCCGAATGGCTTCCGTTTGTTGTACGGGATTGGTGATGTTTCTATCATGACACTGGCCTCAAGGTGAATTTTGTTTTGGACTATGATCATGGTAATCGTAATCCAGGGTTTTATATCTATAAGCATTCACTAATGAGGAATCGAGAATTAATCATTCGTCTAGACTGAGTGAATGTAATTGTGGTTGAAGGGCTGCAGTAGTTAATGTGTGATCAATATCAATCTACACATATAATACTCACTTCTGGTAATTCGAATCGCGGCTGCATCATGCGTATAATACAAAAAGGATTGAACAGCTTTTTGTGAAATTAAGATTCTAACATGGATCAGGATCCGAACGGCAAGACAATGTTCCTTGGATGTTTGCCAGACTTTTGAAAGAGGTGGAGTAGTGGGAAAACGTAGGTGTTGTCACTTCCTGGATTTAAACCAGGCACCTCGTACTAAGAAGTCCACTGCTCTAATAACCAGGCCACTGCACCATCGAATCATGACCTTTTAAGTTTTATAAATATTTTCATATAATGTGCTTGCTCTCATTAAGGAACTTCAAAATAATCGACCGTATCTCACCAATCGTAAGTTCGATGTTACCTTTGAAAGCTGAAATCGTTGTTGGTTTGTCTAGACAAAAACCTTCACAGAAAATAATTCAGTGGCGTGAAATCTTAAGTTTTACCTTCTGAAAATACTCAGCCAACATGTGTCACCAAATAGCACGGTGTACATAGTAAACTATCTCCAGTTGTGCACTGGAAGTTGGTTTATGTGAGAGTCTACTTGTAGCCGCCACTGAAGGTATAAGGTCTTCGTCACGAGTTTGCCATATAAATGGGGATCGAGAAATGTTTGGCTTAGAGTAGACTTAAGTGCAGCCACGCTTCGGAATGAATTTGCCCCTGAACCAACATTCCTCTAAAATTTGCCCGGTCCTTAGCTAGCACAACAAGTTGGTAGTGGGCTTAAGGCGAAGTCTTCATCTATTGCTTCCGATGTCCGGCTGAGGGTCGAAGACTCTGCGTGCCGAAGTATTGATGTCCGAATTCGCTTTACATCCGCTTTTGATGAGGTCAATGCTGCAGGACCGTAGAGCAGGACTGGGATGATGAGGGTTCTGTATAGTTCAAGATAAGCCTTCATCGCACTAACCATCGCACCACTTAGTCCGTCAATGGTAACGTTCTGTCCAATTCGTCGATATTGCATGTCCTTTGGTGTTGCCAGCATATACTTACTGACTTACCCTCGCAGCTAAATCAATTTTTACCGCTTAGCTGTAACATCACGTTGATTCTGCTGCGTTGGTTTAGCTGCGTTGGTTTATGAAAGATTGTGGCTCTTGGTTGGCTCGGGAATTTTGCACAATCCTTTCACGAATCGTGTTAAAGAAGTCACATGACAGTACGTAACGGCCTTGCCTAAACCCAATTTGGTATCGAATTTTTCGGTGTTTCTGGCAAATGATGTCGACATCGTTGGTTTATGCTAGGTATATGCAAGTATATGGAAGTTTGTGCCTTTTGATTGGCTCGGGAGTTTGGCACAAACCTCTTAAAAATTGTGTTGAAGTGCGTGTCGGCCTTGCCTAAATCCTATTTTGGTATAAAATATGCGGTTATATTTGTATACCATAACAAGAGATAGCTCTGTATAGTTCGTCTGTATAAAGGCTATCGTATGCGGCTTTGAAATCGACAATACGTGGTGGATATCGATTTATGGTCCTTCCATTTTCTCCAGGATCTGCGGAAATATGGACATTTGTGGACTTTCGTGGCCTAAAGCCACACTGATAATGGCTGATCATTATAACAAAAGATAGTGTCTTGCAGGTGGTCTTGAGGAGACGTATGCTTTTGTAGTTGGCGCAGTTCAGAGAGTCTCCTTTTTTTTGTGGATCGGGTAAACGATTCCGCTGCATTCTTTGTACATACTTTCATCCGACCAGAGTTGGCTTAATTTACTTGGGATGTTACTTCCCAAGTCATCTCTGCCGGCTTTATAAATCTCATCGCGAAGGCTATCATTCCGGCAGCCTTACCTAGCTGAAGTCTGTATATTGCTATCTTTACTTCACTTACGTCGAATGTTTCGTTCTACCTGACATCGGGAGATTGTTCGTCATCGCCGTTCAACGGTCAGCACAAGTGGTTCTTCCATATCCTCATCATCGACTGTGTCTCAACTACGATCATTCGTTGTTCATCTCGACAGGATTGTGTTACATCTTGCATCCCTTGCTTAGTTGTTTCACATTTTTCAAAAACTCGCGAACATCTGTCCTAGAGTCACACCTCTCTATATCCACCGTCTCGCGTTTTCCTTGCACTTATATTTAATTCTGAAGAGCTGGTGTTATTTCCATCTCCTTTGCCGATAAAGCTCAATGGCAGCTCTCATCTTCACCTGCAGCTTTGCGTTTTAGTCCTTGTTTTTGTCCGCGAGCTTCTGTCAGTATTGTTCAACAAATTAAGAGTTTCTTGTTGGTTGGGGCCAGAAACCTAGCATATAACTTGGAGTTTATGTAATGGCTAGTTTATATCTCCAACGATAGATGCTAAACGCTGGTGGTATGGTATTAAACAAGAGGTTGAGGCCTCGAAAAATCCTCTTGCCAAATTTATAGATTGGTTATGCATCAAAACTGTTACCATGACATTCTATCGTGTTACCAAACAACAAAAAAATGCCTCAAAATTCTATTTGAAACGTTCCATTCCCCTCTCAATTTAAATATTTGACATGTGACCTAAGTCATAGCAAAGGACAAGCAATTGCGACACCGATTGTCGCGAACTCTTTCTTTCATTTATTGCAGCTCGAAGTCATTAGCAAATGTGCATGATTTTTCTTGTTGAGTTCCGTATAAGAAATCATTTTTTATTGTTCGTTTCTTAAATTTAAATTACAATTAATCGCATAATTTGCTGCCTCATTTCATCAAGACCTTATGCATCATAAACCGTTGCAAGCAATCTGCTGTCATCGGTAGCAAACAATCCGAGAAACAATGGGATTTCGTCAGTTTCCATCAACCGAAACGTTGCCTCTATGAAATCGTGTACAACGTTTTACGACAGGTGGAAACAGTTGCAAGATCAGACACAGGGAAAGTCCATATATTATAGGCTTTGTGCAGATGATGCCTTAAGGTTGGATTGTGCTTGTGTTTGGTTTATGACTCGAAGCTACATTGAGTGAATTCAAATTACATACATGACTTTTTCCCATTCTTTGATTGCTTCTCATCTCTAGACTGGGCCACCTTTAAAAGCCAAAAAGAAAAAACATAAAATCCAGCCAAAGGCAAGTGAGCCGGCTTAAATAGTTGAAATAAATTGAGTGAATGCGTGATTTCTTCCATAGAATCATTGATTTGGATTAATTCCGCAAAAATGTTTTACCAAAGCCTTAAATTACGTCACGTTGTGTCTGCGCATGCGCGCATTGATTTCAACTTTCCCTCATCCGTAGTATGCATGAACATGTACTATCACCCATGTGGTTGCCTTTACGTGCACATTTAAATCATTCAGTGCTTTTCAGTCAGTCGCTCTTTTAATCCGAGATGACCACCCCAGCATCCTAGGTACGCAGGATCCTCTCCTTTTGTGAACCACTCGATATCGTGTCGTTATCGTTTTTGCATACCTCCGTTTGATTAGCAAACAATACGAAATTACTGGGCTCGTGACTGGATTTCTGTGCAAATTACTAAATTACCGCTATTGATCACTGTACACTCATATGGTGGATGCCCATATGAGAAGCTGCGAAGGTAACCATAATGAAGCTTCTGATGGGGAAAAATCTGGAAAATGTGTATCTTAACGTATGATGGGTAATTTTTGTGAAGTGCTTTCACTTGTCAGAAAAATTTACAGTGGCATCTCTTGTGAAGATGATGTTTTTTTCTTAAATATTTTTTTGTTCCAGGAGAAGATTCACTTTTGTTGAGTAATTATGTGAACGGCGAACCTAATGCTGGGTCTTGGATAATTAAATGCGAAAATGCAAACACAATATGCCAATGCTTTCGATGCGTGTTCGATTGTCTAAATCTTTTGTGGATACGTTTTCATACGTACATACAATTTTTTCTCAAACATTGAATTTTTATTTTGTTTTTACATTAATTATTGAGGTTGTGAGTCGGATAACATGTATCTCCCACTTTATTAAATCACTTATGCTCTAGCAGTGGGGCTTTTCAATTCGAACTATCAAAGTAAGTCTATCCGTATTGGACTCGTTTAGGTGACGGTGTAGTTCGGTAGGAATTTATGCCTTAAAATAAGCTAACAACACATATAACGGGTGATTTTTCAGCGTTGCTTATTTTAAAAATCGAATAAAACACTCAAATTTGCATCAAACATTTAAAATTTCATGTAAACGTTGTCCACTGCTCCATTTTTTTTTTCGTTTTTTTATTTAAGTCCACCATTATCATTACAATTTACAGGTCCATTCGGAAGTTCCAATTTTGCGTCATTCCGGCCTTTATTCCACGAATTACGCGTGTTATGTTATCCTGTAAGTCTTCAATCGTGTTCGGCTTGTCCACATCGACTAACGACTTTCCATCACCTTAAGAGAAATAATCAAAGGGAGTTAATTCGCATGATCTTGAAGGCCAACTCACATCACAGGGACATTTCGAGAGATAATCTGCTCACCAAATTCATCCTTCCACATTTCCATTGTTTCACGAGTTGTGTCATGTGGCACCGTCTTGATGAAACCACATGTCAACCAAGCTCAACTCTGCCAACTGGGGCAAAATGAAATCGCGTGTCAAAGCTCGATATCGTTCGCCGTTGACGGTAACGTGTCTTCCACGGTCGTCTTTGAAGAAAAATGGACCGATGATGCCACCAGCCCATAAACCACACCAAACTGTCGTATTTTCTGGATGCATCGGTATATCTTGTATGGCATGTGGCTGTTCATCACTCCAGGTGCGACAGTTTTGCTTATTTCCGTATCCGTTGAGCCAGAAATGAGTCTCATCTCTGGTTGCCATAATATATTAATATGGCAACCAGAAAGGCAACATTTTTCACAGAACAAGAATTATGATAACAAATTTCAATAATTTGCATCGTTGCTCGTTTGTAAGTCTTTCCACTAAAAACTTTTCACTTTGACAGATGACGTTTGGACGCCATTACTAACAAGTGCTGCCAACCTAAAAAACTTAACTCTTAAAACCCGTTAAATGGTTTAAAGATTCGTCATATTTTTCTCTTGCATTTCCGCAACAACTCGTATGTGGCTAACTTTTACAAAAACTCGTATCTGTCTTCCGTTGCAATCGTAAAAACACCTTAAAAATATGATCGGCAATTCCAAATAAAATGTCACTCCAGATAATAAATCTCAAAAGCTCTTAGTATACTAAAGTTTAGGGTGAACGTAAATATATCAAGGCACATCGTTCGACCATCTATCCCCAAACACTGTGTTCATTTGAAACTCAATTTATTCCTGTCACACATTCATCCTTGGCCCCATGTTTTCAGATGCTTAATTACACCATGAAATTTGTTTATTATTGTCCATTTAAATAAAATGGAAAACATCTTCCAAACCACAGTATCCTATCCTCGCTATCATAAAAAGATGTATTTATCTATCCACTCAAAAGTTAATCGTTGGAATGTTTGGCACATCCATTGACATTTTTCAAAACAAATTGCGCAACAAATTTTTTAAAAAACACCAAAATACCAAAATACACCTCGTATTCTTAGACTTGTGTGTTGAAATATAACCGCGGCGTACCACCCACTATATTCGACATCCTTGACTTCGCTTCAACGCCACGCGGTCCGATTATTCATTAGCCCTTTTCAAAACCAAACGGATTCCCTATTAATTAAGAATCTCATATCTACACGACTCCAGAGAATGTTCCATCTTACAACTTCAAAGTTCGGGACCAAAAAGTGATACTCAAAGCGTTCTAAATTACCTAATGGACAACCCCCGCTCCCCTGTCAAAAAACTAGAAAATGTTAACAAATAAATCATCGTTCAACCGATTTACAAATCTCTCCGAGCTGCGCTACCATGTCACCAATAAATTAAGGGGCACATCAAGATGTGTATGTGTCACCGAAAATAGAACATACAACCGCATCACGTCCTAGGGCCCACAGCCCACATGCTCAGCCAGCACTCACATAGGTGAAGATGTACCTCAATTAATTTCGTATCTCTAACCATTTCATGGCTCTTCTTCGTGACTCTGTGGGGAGAATATTTTCGGATGGTGTCAAGCTCCGGATGTATTCGGCGGAACCACAGAACCATGCAGCAGCAACAAACAAGCTAAAGAAGGCCGAATGTCAGGCGAACATATTTACGTCGTCTGCTGCCGAGTTGGTGTTCCGTCTCCCTGCCGTTTCTATGATGACACTAATCAGCTGAACAATGTTTATATTTTTTTAGGTCATCCAAAATCCCTTAGTGACAAGACAAAGCCTAACCAAATACAATCCAGAGAGGAACCACTTCTCTGATGTTATTAGATACTCTTTAGAGGTCATACCCTCGCATGTAAATCATCCTTATATTGCGTTCCCATTCACCTGTGTTTCACAACGAGATACTGAGATACAATACCATTCGAATGGGCAACACTGTCTTGTTGACACACACGCACACTCTCGGAGGTTGATTTATTTAGAAATCATTGAGCCTCAAGGCTTCCTCGGCTTTGTTTGACTGGGCTGCTGAGCAGAGAGAGAACTCCGTATTGGAGTGGAATGAATTTCGAAATCGAATGTAGGTGCCTGTGTCTAATTACATGTGAACTGTCGGATAATCACTGGAAAATCTCCAAAGCTTAAAGATTTATGAGTCGTTGCCGAGTTGGTCTCTTTTGTTATGGCTGCAGATCTGGGAGTTTTCCCAGAGTATGCGCTGTGTGCAAATCGTGATGGAAATGTCATTCATTGCCTCCGACAGAATTGTCAATAAAAATGCTGTCAACTCAGCTGGGTGCAAGCTGGGTGAACCCTCTTGAGACACTTTTTGGGGCGACTGTCACGATAATGGTATTTGAGTTCTATACGTTAGGAATTCCATGAATGCTTTCCAGCTTAAGGCTCAAGTGACTACGGTCGTTAGTCATTGTGAACATGTACCGCTGGCGGCAGAGTTCGTATCTCTCTTATATGGCTTGTACATACATTTAAGAAGTCCGCGCGTGTTTTTTTTATACCCATTCGATCATAAAAACCGAAATTGGTTTGTGTTGTCTATGAGGCGGCCGTGGGCTAAATGCCAGATCAATCATGGAATTAGAATGCTGGACAAGACTTGCCCAGAAAATAAATCAAAACAAGTGCGGCTGTAAGTAAGGTTTCTACTTCGAAGAATTTTTTTTTTTTGGGTGACAGAAATAGTTTTAGTTTTTTAAAGACCATTCCATTCCCTTCTGTTCGGTAAAGTGTAGACGAAAGGTCTTCGAACGCTTGGATAATGCACCCTGTAGTCATGGAATTTATCTGGGCGCAGGTTTCTGGTCATGAATGCTTATCCCCTTGAATCCAATTTCTAGCCGTTGAGCGGACTGATACTCAAAACACTTTTTGCTGAAGATTTTACAGTTAAAAGTCGAGGGTAAATGGTTGAAAAAAGTTTCCAATTGAGATTTTGGTGAGGATTTCATTTTACCAGTCCTGACCATACGTGTCAACCTTTGTACAAGGTGAGCCAGAAGAACTCATCCGATGTTGTTTGGCCTTCAGAATATCGGTTGTGGCTCGCACAGTGTGTGCTGTTGCTATGTCCTGAAAAGAACTCGGTTAGCACGTACCGTCCACTGTTGTCGTTTGACCAGCGGGGTTCTCGAAAAAAAAATGTCCCGATGACTCCTCCAGCATGAACAGCGCACCATGCAGTAACTTTGAGCAGGTGTAATGGCTCCTCGTGCATTATTTGTGGATTTTCGGTGCCACTGAAGTGATTGTTTTGCTTGTTCACGTACCCGCTGAGGTGGAAATGAGCCTCACCGCTCATTATGAATTTGGTCGAAAAATCGTCCACTTCGATTATTCCGCGTCCTTGGGAAGTGTATCGCTCCATGGCTTGTTCACTTGTGTTCTGCATCTGTCTAGTCCACAAATGTCAGAACAGATTTGACATTGGCGGCCATCTGCAAAAATAAGAGCATCTTCCAATAGGATGAACTCCTTTGGCCCAACTTGTACTTTTATAACAATATTACTTCGCACCAACATTTAAGGTAAATGTCAAAGAAGGATTCGCCAAATCTTCAGGCTAAAAAACGTATGCAACTTGAGTTTTACCAATCCAGTTCGGACCTGTTACAGATGGGCAAATACACAAAGGTTCCTTATTGATATACAGAAAAAGGTTCCGGAAGACTTAATATATATTTGACACATCTTCCTTCAGTAGAATAAATGCATCACATAATGTTCAAGACTGATACGTACACTCCATATGACAAGGAGTAACCGGTCCCACATGAACCCGTCTAGTATTTACATGGTTTCCAAAGTAGGATCACTAAATTTGATTATGAAAACTAGCTTTTCCCTTGTCTATATAAAAACCTGTGTGATACTGTAAGCTGATAGTTTTTATTTTATCAAGCTTATAGAATCTCTTCACCCAGGACTTTAAATGTAAACTAGGATATGTAGTTCACAGCTATAAAGTTTATTAAACATCCGGACCACATAATTGATCTTGACAGAATCTCTAGAAAATGCTAACCTACAATCTTAGATGATATCTAGCGCTCGTTACTAGATTTGGTCTATTGAGTAGGTATTTGCTTATTTGTTAAGCTCTCCAAATACAGTTTTTGTTTAAAACCTCTCTATACCTCAAAACGTATATGACAAAGTCGAATCTGTCAAACTGTAAGTAAATCTCAAAATCTGTAAATTCCATAGCTAGTCAGTAATTGAGAAAGGAGCCGCTCTTTAACTTTTTGTGATTCGGAAGTTTAAAGCTTTTTATGGCAGACAACCATATAAAACTGTTGATAACGCTTTGAAAACCAAATCTAATATCCTTGACAACGGCTTTCTTCTCGGCATGTGAGAACAATAAACAGGAGAAGTGCAGCCAAACAACTAGCGGTAGCCCTAAGCTGCCACAAAGCAGGCCTCACTGTCATCCAGGAAATACGATTGGATGAACTGTGCATAAATGGGATCAAAAACTGTGACTTCTATTACGTCTTCTGGAAATGAAGGCTTCTCACCAAGCTTTATAAGCCGGTGGAAATCATTTGATTCCACAACTCATAAGATAAATTTGGTCGGACGAATGAGTGCCTCAAGAATGGATCGTCATCAGATACGTCTGTCCGATCTATAAAAATGGAGACCATCTGACCTGTACCAAATACAGTCTCCTGAAAATAGCTGTAATACCTTTGACACACTAGTGGTATCAATAGTTCAGTAAACGGATGTACCACCATGTGCCAATAAACGCTAATGCCAAACGAGCAGCATGATATTTTTGTGGCCTAATACTAGCATTTTACTTGTAGTATACATGGATTTCTGGTGATCGCAGCGCCATTCTTCATAATTGGTACGTTGAAGAACTTAATTCTGTATTGAGATTTCCCAACTCATACTTCATAAAGCGTGTATTGCCAATACAAGGCCAATGCAATGCTACCAATGCCATGGTATTTATACCATTAGTGTGTCAAAGATTTAATATATGAACGCCTGAAATCTTCAACCAACAACCTTATGTGTGTAGTTTCAAGCCAGGAAAGTCTACAACTGATCAAATCTTCACATTTTGGCAGATACTGGAAAAAAAACCCATGAAGTCCAAAACAATACCCACCACCTATTCATCGATTTCAAAGCCGCATACGATTTTAGAGACGAACCATACAGAGCCATGTCAAGTTTTAGTATACAACCCAAACTCTTCCGTTTGTGTTGGATGACGATGGAGAATTCTCGCTGCTTCATCAGGGTCGGAAACTAATTCACCGACGCACTCAACAAAGCTTTAGGCAAGGCGATGCGCTGTCATGTGACTTCTTCAATTTGAGTCTTGAGAGGATTATGCAAAACTTTCGGGCCAACAGAAGAGGCCGTTCTTTGGGCTAAGAAGGCTTAGCTCTCAATTGAACATCTAAGGAGACCCCATTCAAGATTCTGCTCTTCGGGGATAAAGCAAGGACGGCTGGAGAAATCTTTGGTCGTTTTTACCGAAAAAATATTCGAAAAATCGAAAAATTGTGTTGACGCGCTATGAAGAGGAAGATTCAACCACGAACTGCATGAGCTGTAAAGCTGGTAAAAAAACTCCGAATTGGACGTCTAAAATGGCTAGGACTTATTAAGTAAATGAACTCCGGCTCACAGAGTCTTTGATTCCCAGCGCACAAGAAGAAACCGACCTTAACCAACTTGAAGTGCGCAACTGTTATCCGACTTTCATTCCGGACTGTAGGGCCACAAGAATGTTTCGACGATAATTCTGAAATTTCTGACGTCTCAGACCATGAAGAATGACGATGCAGTTCGAGGGGAAGCCTCTTTCAGTAGTTTAGAACAAAAGCCACCAACGTTGCCAAAAATGGTTCGTTTCATTCAATATAAGCTAGTTCGACGACTAGAGGCAGTGGCGTGGGATAGACTGGAATTCATCAGATAAGATTGAATGTCAAAAAAATTTTCCAAACCAGTAGCTTACTTTCGCAGTAGGGAAGTATTTACAAGTCCGGACCTTGAGTATTAAAAAAGAGCACTGGCTCTAAACAGCAGTTGCTAGCTCTGGTAAGAAAACGCGCATCAGTTTTACTTGATATTTATCCACGAATTGCTTAAATGAGAGTAATGGGCTTGAAAACAATCCAGACTACATTTAACATATTCCAATCGCTATAATTTCTGCACGTGATACTAAGTAATGAAAATAATGACAATTTTCGAACGCATTATCGGAATTTAAATTACAGACCGACGATTAACTGTATCCAAGTCCTCAATCTAAAGCTATAAGTCTTCTCAAGCAACAGCGTTATCCAAGTAAAATATCGTAGTTCAGCAAGCTTTTTAATTTTGTTGGCGCACCAGCTTAGTTAGTACCCAGGACCTAGCTTTCTCACTACAGCTGTGAAAGTAACGACAAAAAGAAAAACTGTATGCATTCTGTACTTGTACACTGACTACCCGTTACAAAGAGTTCGTTAGTTTCGTACTTTCGATACAAATCATAGATATCATGTATGTATTAATGTACTCAGGGACCAAGGTCCACAGTTCGTCAGTACAACACGGAGCCACTCAAACGTACGTTCGATTCAACTCATTTACGGCTTAAATTATGTACTCAGAGACCAAGGAATTAAAAGGTTCTGATCGTCTTAATGTTCTTAACCGTTCTTGATCGTGGTCGCCCACATTTTATTTTTCCGGTGTTATACTAGCATTTTTATCTTTTTTAAATTTTTAACTCATTCGAATGATAGGTATACTTGGCGCATAATTGAAGAGTCTAAAACCTCAAATATTCACGTAATTTAAGTTTCTTTTGAGCCACTTTGTATATTTCTGGCGGCTGCTGAATGCCCCTTATGCTGAAGGAATATTAAGACTAGACATTTGGAGCAGGTTCTGAAGTGACTTAGTCATTCTTTGTATTTTTATATAAATCGGAAGGAAGGCTGTGCTAGTTTGGATATTAAAGGCTGTTTTTTTTTTAGAGGTATAGAACTTCGATTTGAAATAAAACACAAGAAAATCGCGTTAATGCCCATCAATTTGGCTTTATTGGAAGGATAATTTAATGCCATTATTGCTTAAATATGAATCGAGCATGCGGCCAGCGCGGCTGGTTCGAATAAAGCCAAGTCTAGAGGTCCAGTTTTCAACCACTTTTTCGAGCATTTGGGGCTGATTGTCAGCAATAACGTGACGAATGTTGGCTTCCAAGTCCCCTAACGTTTCTGGTTTGTTGGCGTAGATGAGCGAATTCACATATCCTTAAAAAAAATAATCCATTAACGGTAACAGACTCTGCAGCATTATTTCGGAAGAAGTATGGCCCAATAACTCCACCATCCCATAGAGCACACCAAACAGTCAGTTTTTGTGGATGTAATGGCGTCTCAAGGGTCTCAAGGAATGCAGCAATTTTGCTTGTTGAAGTAGCCATTCAACCAAAACTGAGTCTAATCACTGAACAAAATTTTGCGATGAAAATCAGCATCGAAATCAATCTCATTTTTGGCCCATAAACCGAAATCACGACGCATTGCATGATCTCGCGGCTTTAATTCTTGCACAAGCTGGATCTTGAAGGGTCGTTAGCCAAGATCTTTGCGCACAATCTTCCATGATGTTGATGGACAAAGCTCGAATTGCTGTGCACGGTGGCGAATCGATTCATTCGGGTACTCTTCAACACTTTGATCTACAGCGGCAATTTTTTCTTCGGTGCGCACTGTTTAACGTCTCTGCAGATGCGTATTATCACATTGAGTGAATGTATTGCAAAAACGATCCATGGTTAACCAAATTAACTGTTCTGGTGGACTTGCGGTAAACTTCGTGAACTAAGCCGTTTTTTTCGAAATAAATTTACATGATTTGCAGGCTTTGTTCATTTGTCTACTTGTTCATGATGAAATAGCAAACCAAACTGAATATAAATGACATTTGAGTTGCCTGATTTGATCACAAAATGTCAGTTTTATCTCCATTCGAAAAAGCAACCTCTAAAAAAAACACCCGTTACTATCTTCAATTAGTCTAGTTAGGATGGACTCCAGTTTAGACTTTGTGTATTCAAAATTTATTGGTTTACTTATGTTGACATTGATAACTCAATCGCCATTGCAAAGATATTTCGTCCAGTAGCGATTGTGACTTCACTACTTTAAATCTCAACAGAATTTTTGTCCGTAATTGATTTTTTTTTTGTTTGGTTAGTTGATTTTCTGTGGTCCATATAAATCCAGACTTTCAGTTAACAGAGTGAACAAATTTGAGGAGTCTCCAAAATCATGTTCTAAAATACAAAAGATTTGTTTCGATACCAACTCGTCAATGATTGAATTTAAAAAAAAACTGCAAGAAGTAAAGAAAATTTCCAAAAAGGATTTTCAATGATATCTTTAACTGGACCCGAAAGCTATAGTTTGTTTCTGCTTTTCTAAAATGAAAAACCAACAACGGTTTTAGTACCAGTTGGTGCCAGATAAAATTTTTCCAAACATTGTAATCAAAATTCTTTTTGAATTTCCAAATGCAAATCAGAACTCCAAAATTCAACAAAATTCAGGCCGACAATAAAGTTAAGGGCCCACAATATGATTTAGAAAATTGTATCATTTTTTATGAAATCATTCCTCTCTTCTTAGATGAGAAAGTCAAACATGACATGGCCTTTTTGCGCCCCAATTATTTTTGTAGGCACATTTCTCCTACAACCAGGTCAGCGAGTAATGAATCCCGTATACCCTACTCTTATGTCACTTAAGTGGATTTTCGGGAAATAAATTGCATATGCCCATACATCCTGCAAAAATTATGAAACCAGATCCTCAGCTCCGGGTACACTGCAGTATAATAGCAGTAATAATCCAAAATATCGATCGATGGATGACTTCAATTAACCTAAATTCCGTGGAATGTGCCTGAATCTGATAACAACCAGGAAAAGAGCCCAGGGCACACAACAAAAAGGAACCTAACCAACCGAGAAATTCGCGCGAATTGAAACCGCACTTGCACTACTATCCACTGGCTGCAGGGAGACTCCTTTTATTACACGGGTATAGGTGAGGACGTGGAATTCAGTCAAAAAATATCTGAAGTAGGTTGCAGGTTTTAGGATATGCTGCAATGAGAGGGGAGAAACAAAAAACAACATAAAAAACAAGGACAAGCATAATACCGAAGTACGGAAGGAAGCAACAACCCTCCATTTGTGTGTACTTAATTTTCATACAAGTCACTTGACCAACAAAACCCTTGCTCCGCAGTCTTCTCTTGCTCCATACCCAGTCAACTGGAAAGAAGAAACACGTTTTTCCTCCTCATCTTCTTTTTTCTACAAGAAGCAGTGTGAAGGAAGGAAAAGATAACAAAGAACCCTTCGGGGGTTCTCCCGCATCTAATATGGTGGTGTGTATCTTGGCCATGCACTGGCACCCATCCAACCGTGTGTTGCATGAGATTTTTGTTGCACCGATGCAAATGAATTGTGGATTGCAAGCTATTCTCGGTATGCATGGCTGACGAGAATTCTTTGATGGTTACGCCATCGTAATTAGCGTGTGTGAAGGTCGGCGACCGGCTGACTAAGCCTAGAAGCCAATAAAGTGATTTTTATTCCCAACAAAACTGATAGATACACACTGCCAAAAGAGATTCAACAGCAACAGTTACCGAATTTCCAAGATCGTGAGCATGCATCCACCATCGACCACCGGCTTCAACTCGACCTTATCACAAGCAATTTCTAAAACACACATAGCTACCCCCTGAATCGCTGGACAGTATCTTTACCAACACGCTTACACACCATAAGAAAAGGAAATTTAAAATTATTTTATCAGTTTCTTCGCCATGTTCGTTTATTTGTTGCACTTAATTAGAAATCACAATTCGTTTTCGATTGCGAATTATTTTCTCATTCGAATTAATTAAGATGGAGTTTCCTTTTTTGCCAGCTTTACGCGTAGATAAATCTCGCTAGAGACTCGCGATCAAAATAAAACGGTCGCAAGGTGCGAGGAATTGTCATGCAACCAAGGAGACAACAAGAGACTAATAGGCGACGATTGCCTGGTTTCCTTCTTGTATTTTTTTTTCTTTTTTTTTCCTTCGAGATTAATGTGAACTAGTCTCTAGAGTCTTGGCTACTGTGCATGGTATACCTACATTCTTCCTATCCATATCGAAAGGAAGTTGAAGTTGAGATTGAGGTGAAAAAAAAAATCTCAGAAAAAACACCGTCAAACTGGACTGCACATAATCAGGTGAAATGATTTATTAATGAATTCAATTGAAAGTTGTTTGTGGATTGTGGTCAGTGTCGTTGAGGTTTCATTTCAGATACAAATAAAAGCATAAAAAAAAATTGAAAAGAGAATAAAAGGCAAAAATTTAATTGAAAAAAGGGGGACACTCGCAGATACCCGAGGGAGTTTCCTTGAAATTCTATTGAATGGGTTATTTGGAATTAAGAAGGGAGTTTGTGAATGACATCGGGGCCTCGAAGGTGATTTTTAATTCAAGGCAAAAATTTGAATGAGGACAAAGAATATTTTTGCGATTTTAAATTTTGGAGTTAGCTACGGGGAATTTATATTGCTTACAGCATTTAATATGAGTCAGACACTACAAGGGTTGTACCGCCAATTCATAGCTTTGGGTAGATAATGTTGTTTGAGTTAATCTAACATTTTGCTAGAATCTGATTAACTTTTATGAGTTCCATTCTATAAATAATATTATATGACTTTAGAATAAAGATTTGATCAACTTTATCAGAGTTCGTGTTTTAGAAACACATCCCGAACAAAAAAAGGAACATCCCAATAGTCAACCAAAAATATTTTAAGTCATACTCGACAAAAAATACAAAAAAAAAAAACCTGAAAACTGACTCATCAAAAAGGCAACAATATCATTCCATGCAGACCAATCTTCGGAGAGAACTTGGTTCTAGAACCAACGTTATTCTATGCAAACATGAATGCATGCAGTTAGACCTATGACAACATTGTCTGATTTTAGGGTGACTATCCATTCGCGCAACGCGTATCCCTTAACCTCTCGATTTACACCATACCAACAACACCGAATGTCGAAGAACAATGGCAAGGATGCCAACAAGCCATTAGATCTGCCGCAACTGATGTTCTAGGTTTCTCGCGCCCACCACCGAGAAACCCTTGGTTTTATGAGGAATGCCGATAGATGCTCGCAGCCAAGAACGAGGCCTACAAGACCAAACTGCATTTGAAGACGATAGCTGCTATTGAGCTCAAAAGGCAGAGAAGAAGGGAAGAACACTGGCTTTTCAGAAAGAAGAAAAAGGAGCAAGGAAAGCGCGCGATCGAGGATATAGAGAGGTGCCACTACAGGAACGATGTTCGCAAGTTTTACCAAAGTGTAAACAATAAAAACCAAGGACACGAGGCTCAAACAGAAACCTGTCGAGATGTACAAGGAAATAAAGTAGTTGAGACACAGTCGATGCTTATGATATCTAAGAACCACTTCTGCTGACTGTTCAACGGCGATGAAGAACAACATTCCGCTTTCAGGCAGAACGAAACATTCAATATTGGCAAAAACAGCGAAAACTGCCAACCACCCGACCTGAATGAAGTGAGGATAGCAATATCTAAACTTAAGCTTAATAAGGCTGCTGGAAATGACTGCCTTCCCGCTGAGTTTAATAAAGTTGGCGGAGATGACTTGGTAATTAACATCCACCAACTCACAAGCCAAATCTGGTCGGAAGAAAGTATGCCTGAAGAGTGGAACCTCAGTTTCGTTTGCCGAAATAAAAAATGGAGACCCTCAAAACTGCGCCAACTACGAAGGCATAAGTCTGCCCAACATCGCCCACAAGATTCTATCTGCCTTAATATGTGAACGCCTGAAGCCGTTTACCAGCAACCTGATCGGCCCTTATCAGGGTGGTTTTATGCCAGGAAAATCTACAACCGATCAAATTTTCACACTTCTGCAGATCTTGGAACAACCAAAGAAGTCAAAATCGATACCCACCACCTAATCTTCGGTTTCAAAGCCGCATACGACAGCATCTAAAGAGACGAGTTATACAGAGCCATTTATATATTTGCTATTCCCCGCAAACTCGTCCGTTTGTGTATGATAACGATGGAGAATTATCGCTGCTCCATCAGGGTCGGAAACGACCTCACCGACACATTCGATATCAAAAAAGGATTTAGCAAGGCGATGCGCTATCATGTGACTTCTTCAATTTGGTTCTTGAGAGGATTGTCCCGAGCCAACACCAGATGAACAATTTTCCAAAAACCGGTATAAATACTAGTATACCCCGACGATATTGTCATCATTGGCTACGTCATAGCCACGTTTGCTAGTATAGAGAATGTCTGAAGCGGCAAAAATGTGTTTAGCAGTAAATTAGGTTAAGGCTAAGAACATGCTTTCAACACAACAGGACACACACATCGACAGAACGTCACCATTGATAGATATAACTTTGAGGTAGTACGGGACTCTGTGTATCTTGGCTCCGCTATTAACTCTGAAAACAACATGTCGTCAGAAATTAAACGAAGAATTACTCTTGCCAACCGCCATTTCTTCGGGCTAAGAAAGCAATTTAGTTGTAAAGCCCTTATTTGAACTTTTAAGGAGATCCTATATAAGACCCTGAACATTCCAGTCCTGCTCTACGGGGTTGAAGCATGGACCATATCAAAAATGGTTTAAGAAATCCTTAATCGATTCTAGAGGAAAAATCTTCTATCCCGTTTCCGTTGACGCGCTGAGCAGATGGAGATTCAATCAAGAACTATACGAGCTGTACAGCGACATTCCTTAGCCAGACGTCGTAGAGGAAGACCTCGCCCTAACTGGCGCGCACAAGTAGAAACCGACCTCAACCAACTTGGAGTGCGCAACTGGAGGCAGTTAGCTAAGGGCCGAGTTAATAAGAGAGGGATTTTGGTTGTGGCAAAGGTTCATTCCGGACTGGTTTTTTTTTCAAAATCATTTTTTATTTACTTAAAATATTAACTTACTACTAGACAAAAATGCTTAAATCTAACTTATCTATAACTGGTTTACTTAATCTAACTTATCGGCCCTTAGTGGGCGCTGTAAGCTTATCATTCCGGACTGTAGTGTGTCTTAAGTTTTTTCTATACCGACATCAACTATGGCGCACCCTCCATAACCTACAGAAATTCTAGAGCAGAGTCAATAAACATCTGCAAGCATATCTTCGGGGAGCCTTTTCAGCGTTAGATATTTGCCTTTCCTAGGAGAAGTATAAATCAAAATCTCTTTGAGGCAGTTGGGAGTCCTTATATCTTTTTCCCTTTAAGACTCAGATTTGTGATTTTTTTTAATCCTCTTTATACGCAACCAACATTGACCATGAATATGAATTCAAGCTTTACGCAACTTAGTAGCTTCAAAAGCTATTGGTTTTTAAGTCACAATAACGTGTTCCTATCAATAAATCCGATTAAGTGCCCTATTATGCTATCAATGCTTTCCCGATTAGGTCGTGCTCAAAAGTTGTACACCACATAAATTGCGACTTATTGCACGATGATAAGTACCCTACCCAATCATGTTCAAGCAATCGTACGATGCATTGCATCACATGTAGCTAATAAAACCGTCTTTTGTTCGCTTCTAAGTCGATTGCATCCCATCAAAAAAAAAATAACATGACGCCACAAGAGTTTACGAAATACTCCGTCAACATACCCCCTCAGCCAGCACGATTTCCTATTAACACCACATTGGCAGAAATGACAACTACAACGAACTTTGTGGATGTACATTTTTTTTTTTGAATTCAATTTAATTAATCAGACAAACAAGAACCTTTTGTTGGCTTTCCTCATTACGGGATCATTGAACTGACGAACCGTTGTTGTCTTGAGAGAATCAGTAGCTATTCGTCAGCAGACAATCCGCAAGAATAAATTATTTGCACGCGATGTCGGTGTCAAGTCAAATGATTTTCGTTTCTTTTCTTTGGTTGTCGAGTTCGTCAAGGCGATCAATATCTCGCTTGAGGTGCTTCCAATGTTCCTTCTTATAAGTCGGGGCGGGATTTTCACTCAAAATCCACATGTCGTAGAACTAAAGCTCCATTATGTCTGGCGGCATACCACCTTCGAGACTATAAACTCAATTGACACGAGTGTTGCCTAGACCCAATATACGAGTACGTACAAGTATGTGGTGTTTGTATTTGTTTGAGGCTAATTCAAGGTGAGGTCTACAAACGATGTCAACGTTTACTAAAGTAGGGTGTCAACTATACCTCGCCACTATGTTTTTGCATCAAATGGCCATTTGGATGGAATAATGCCCCTGAGATGGTAATCGTGGGAGCCACCGTTTAAGATTGGATCCACCTTATAGCAAAAAGGGAAAAATTCCCCAAAATATAACTTTTTGGGTGGATGACGAGGTGGTCATTTATCAATAGCTAGAATCAGCTATTCTAGAGCAGCAAGTGAAAGCTTAGATGAGTTTTTTTTTTCGAAATAATGCGCTTGGCATGTTGCTATCCGCATTCCGAATAATGGGCGGAATCTAGAGAAACTTGAAATCAACAATAGGTCGGAAGTCATTTGGCTAATGGAAATAAATCATAGGTGCTCCAGTGCGTTTTCATTTTTGGCAATTTTAGCTTGAAATACGATCTGGCTCGCCCACACTGAGTGGATAGAAAACGAGCGAATTTTGGTTCGAGTTGGTTAATTTGGACGTTGTTTTCTCAAGACATTGGGATTTTGGTAAACTTGATGAATGTCAGTGAAAGTGAAAACGTATAGAGAAATCAATAAGATGAGATCAGAGGCAAATCACCAAAGAGTCCAAGTGCGAAATGAACTTTTAGACTCGAACACTCCTCAGAATATTATTCGATTTTTAGTAGTGGGTGAGTTAGGTGTAACAGCGATTCTAACTCTTAAGGGGGACAGCCCCTGGCAATTTCTATTGGGAAATTTTTGCCGATTGTCAATTGAATGATCGAAATTACAACAACAACTTGTGTACACACAACACTATTTTGCAATTTAAATTTCACACTTTTTTATAGGTCGTGCCATTTTTTTTTAATTTCGTATCTTTGGCTTTAAAGAGTCATCCAAATGAAACCAAATGTATCGTCTGGTATTGCCCCAATCACTTCTATCTGAGGGGCAGACACTATGATGCCGATACAAAAATAGTGGGCACTTGATATGGACCTACAATTCTACCTTTATGCTCCAACCTAAGTAAGTAAAGGAAACTCAGCGTTCAATATGGCACAACTTTTGTGAAAGGATCAAATGTCTCACAAAATCTTCTAGTTGCAGAAAAAGCCAAGAAGTCCCGATTCGGCGTTATATCACTTTATAAAATCAATGACAATGGCAAAGTGAAATAACGCCGAACATTGGTTGTGAGATACAGAGAAGGCAAACGAATTCAAAACCTTGTGAGGCTAATTTCCTTTGCAAAAATCCAATCTCAAACGCAACCCAAACCTAACAGTGTGCCCAAGCAGGTGGTTGTATGGGGCAGCTTGCCCATCACACATATTCAAACTTTTCTTGGACCCAAAGTCGCACTCGCGCTGCAAAACCCAAATGCTTGTGCTTAATGTTGGATTAGGGATGGGTTCGAAATTGTATGTATGGAATATGTTTTGGGGGCATGCTTCTCCCCAGCTAAAAAGATGTTGAAGGCTAATAAATTTTTATAAAAATTCAATTGGCTGAAAGCATTTTAAGTATTTATAGGCTCTTCTAAAGTTGGGTTAGTCTTATGAGATACAAAGAATTCGTCCTTCCTCATCGCACTAAGCTCTTTCTAACCATCCTGAAAAGATCGGAGAGGCGGATTTCGGATAGATCCGTATAACTCGATGAGGCCTGGGGATTGTCACAGAAAGTGGAGTATAACCTCAATCGTTTGTTCATCACTGCAATATCTACTAAGGACATCAGCTATGAGGTGATTTTTTTCATTAAGGATTTTCATAAATTGCCCCTTAAGTGCCCCTACGTACTATTTAGAAGAATCCGTATAGTTGGATATGGTTTCGGTGACAAATGCACTCCTCTTCCACTTATAGCATATGAGTATGAATAGCATATCAAAGTCAAGGCGGGGCAGCATTTCCCCATGAATCCATTATCCATCAGTTAAGCTGACTGATACCCGGGCGCTTTTAGCCCCGGTATATGTATGGTTCTTATTGCAATAGTCTTCTTGCCTCAATCAATGGTTGTGTTAAGTCACTTAGAAATCCTGGACTGGCTTGTAAGGAACCCATGAGAATGATCATGATGGAGCTTAACCAGAAACTGACACCACGGGATTCAGGAGACCCTAATAGATGACTGCCTTGTGGACTGTGTGACTTATGCTCGGTTTCACAGTGGGAGTTTAAGTCGTTGCTTAGCTAAGCTAAATGCAGAGCTTAAGTTTTTCGGGTTTCACAGTCATTTAAAAAGTGGGGTTCAGCTAAGCCAAGCACTGCAAGTGATTGTGAACAGTGTGTGGGTAATTAACTACTGTAAATGGGTCGTAGATGGCAAATAAAAAAATGCCTAGGAGAACTCTGAAATCTAAAGGATTGGAAGGTAGATTACAATTAGACCCTTACTGCAATAGGTGTTAGATGATCCTCTGTCCTCAGCAAGGATGGACTTCGTGCATTATCATGATCTTTATTTGTACCAATATAATGTCACGGAATGAGTACCCTAATTCCGTTACTTTCAAAACGAAAATCGTTGACGATAGTAAGAGGAACTTCTGAGTTTGTACCGTGTAACTTGTACACATGTACCAAGAAAGTCTTCTACAGTAATCGCTTTAAAAGTTACCAAACCACGTTCTGGGGTTTTGACCATTACTTCTCTATGGTTTTGATATTGTGGGTTGGCTAAGAAATTAAAAAGGTCTTGAAGGCTAAGCGTTCATATTCAACACGCCTTACATTATCGAGCCTTCGTGAGGGGTGAGAAAGCCGCGGTAATGCAATGACGACAAATATCTCAAAATGCCAATTTTTGCAGATACGCCACTCCGTGTTTAGAACGACGATATAGTTGTTTTCTGAAGTGAACAAGATCCTAGAAACAAAAACTAGAAAAGTCCAACGCAAACCAACCCAAAATTCCCATTCATGGTGAAATTATTATCCGTACATGGATGGATTTTCATTACTCTAGCGTCAGTTACCAGTGTCCGACAACCGAGCAATACTGCTCGTTGTGATGTGGAACTATGACTTACCAAATATTGACAGTTAAGGAGCTCTTCTGGAAGTGGACTTGGTAGTTTGCGAATCTTGAAGTCTTATTCGGGAAATGGGAACTCCTATGACATGACTGGTCTTTGGACATCGCAGTCGTGGGAACATATGGTACTCGAAGAATTGATCGACATCAGAGCTCATGACGTGTTATACGGACCTCGGTCCTCAACAAGGATGGCGATCATAACTTATAATTTTCCTAGACTTGGGTGTTGACCAACTTTCATCTAGTTCAAGTATTGTAGGTGAGAGGTGAAAGCATGTGATTGCTAGGTATTGACGCAACGCTCGGTCTACCAATTTTATAGAGCACTTCGTGAAGTTTACGGTGCGCATAAGCGATACTATAGATTCATGACCATATTTACTCTTCTTGATAATATTCATCCAAAACGAGCATTTACCGTGCGTACAGAAAAAGCCATCGCCGCTGTAGTCGTGAGTGTGACAGAAGACCTGAATTTATCGATCCGACGCCGTTCGCAGCAACTCGGTCTCTGCCCGTCCACTTTATTTGGAAATTTTTGAAGAAAAATTTTGGGATAGATCCATATAAGACCGAACTGGTGTAAAAATTAACGCTAGAGGACCATAAATGGCGTCGTGTGTTTGGTGAATGGGTTGAGAATGATCTGAAAGTTGAACCACATTTTTATCGTCAAATCATCTTCATCGTTGAGGCTCATTTATGGCTAGACGGGTATGTAAACAAGCAGAATTGTAGTTATTGGAGTGAGCACAATCCTCATGCGACTCTTGAGACTCCATTACATTCCGAAAAGTCACTGTTGTATCCAGTTTACGTCACAATGCCATTAGTCCTTAAATCCGAAACCGGATCCAACATAACCATGAATGGCGAAAACTACAGACAAATGATTCGTTATTTTCTTATTTCTCAAGTGGTTGGAAATCATTTTGAAGAGACCTCCCACATAGCCCCGTCCGCTCAATTCTTCAAAATATTTTGTCAGAGCAGTTTAATATTCATCTGTTTAATATTCGCATGGGTATAGTGACATTACAGAGAACTGCAAGGCTGATGAACTCACCAGACATAAAACTAAGTTACCAGTCGTACCCGACTCGGGTGCACCTGGTGTCTCTATCGCGAAATGCAAAAGCCTACTTACTTACTTGCTTAAGTAGCGCTACAGTTCGGAGTGAACCTGGGCCTCAATCAACATGCCTCTCCAATTAGCCCAGTCCTTAGCTAACTGCCTCCAGTTGCGCACTCGAAGTAGGTTGAGGTCGGTTTATCCTTGTGCGCGCCACTTAAGGCGAGATATTCCTCTACTGCGTTCGACGTCTGGCTGTGAATCGAAGACTCTTCGAGCCGGAATATTGGTGTACATTCGTTCTACATGTCCTAGCAATCTTAAACGTCCAATGCGGAGTTTTTTGACCAGGATTTCTTCACCCGCTTTTGAGACGGTCCTTGCTTCAGCGCCGTAGAGCAGGACTGGAATGATCAGGTTCTTATATTGGATATCCTTAGTAGTTCGAGAATTCTCCATCGTCATCTTACACAAACGGACGAGTTTGGACGGTATACCAGAACTAGACATGGCTCTGTATAGTTGGTCTCTATAAATGCTGTCGTATGCGGCTTTGAAATCGATGAATAGGTGGTGGGTATCGATTTGGACATCTTGGGTTTTTTCCAGGATCTGCCGAAGTGTGAAAGTTTGATCGGCTGTGGACTTTCCTGGCCTAAAACCAAACTGATATGGCCAATCAGGATGTTGGTAAACGGTTTCAGGTGTTCATATATTAGGGCAGATATGATCTTGTAGGCGATGTTGAGGAGTCTTATGCCTCTGTAGTTCCAGCCGTAGCAACACATAAATGAATTTTTATTGTTTCAGTTCAACCCTTTATATAGGATGTGCCTGCTAGACGGATGTATTTAGTGATGCCGTGACCAACACAGTAGGAATTAAAAACCTTCGACTTTAAAAGAGCTTCATACTTCAAATCACTCTTAGGGCGTGTAATTCTTGGCAACCTCTCGACGTAACAGAGGCACTAAAACTTGATGTGTTATTAAATCGCAGTTGATGCAGACAATTTATTCGATGCGATATCATTCAAGATCTACAACCAAACAGAAAGATATATAAAGCATAAACGGCCTATGCATTGCCAAACCCAGCTTCTGTTTAAATATGGTGCGCAACAATACTAAGCTTACACCATGAAAGTCTTAGCATTTCCATTACCTATATGTCATTCCATTCCTAATCGCTATAAAGCCAACTGCCAACTGTGAACTCAACAAACCAACCAGGCAGCGTGAGACCTACCACCAGACAATTCGTACCGTCCCTTCATATCATATCAATCAAAACCCTAAAACCCGTGATAACAATCTCATTTGTCAAATTAAGAGCTCATTATTAGACCCTCCCGTCTAATGATGTAATCATACTGCGAGGTTGACACCACCTTGCCACGACAATTATCCCTCCTAAAAGAGATAATATTCGTGTGAGGCAAAGATGCCACCTTTCATCTCTGATCTTTTTTTTCGAGCGCTGTCTCTCGAAAGCACTCACCCTCTTACCACCCATAGCTCACGTCTCTGGAAACAACAGAATTATGTCACTGTACTTTCATCACTACCGGAAACGTGCCATAACTCTCTGCTCCATTCACAGCGCCGAGAGCACGCTATTCGAGTGAATGAAAATTAGCATCTGAAGTCTGGGCAAAGCCTCCAACGGGCTGGAACTACTTCTCGTGTATCTTTCAACAAAAGTCATCTTTATCTTCTTCTTCTTCATTTTCTTACACCAGAAACCGCAGAAACCGTTTGTTTTTTCTTCTTCAGCTAACTTCAGATACCTTCAGCTAGCTGTTTACGATTTCATTAATAGTCGCGCGGGCCTCTTTAGCACGTCGTACTACTTGGAAGTGTTTTTGTTCGCTTTGTTTTGAAGTTTTTTTTTTTGCGGATTGATCATGACGAAACGATCAAACCACATAGAAGATTGTTTTCGCGGTTTACCGCTTGCATTGCACAGTAGATACAGAACGAAAGCGAACGGAATGGGGCGGCATTGCAGTCCATAATCAAATACTAGCACGTATGTGATTGACTTGCCATTAGCTGAGCGGGACGCGCTGTTTATGTTTGGATTCTCGAATTCTTCACGATTGAAGTAGAAATAGAAAGTAAAACTCAATTTTAATTGTATCCCGTGGGAGAGATGCACCAAACGCTCACTCCGACATCATGTATCTCTGTTAAGTATCTGAGAATATACTGGCACCAGATGCTGCAAGGAGAGATAATAATTCTGTGCAGGCCTTCGGAAGTAGGTTACTACGACACATTTTGATGTGCATGCGTATGCGTTACTAATGCACAATGCATGTGCCGGGCCGGCTACTCTGACATCTAGCATGGCGCGAACAAGCGTTTGTGGTATCTTTAAGTAGTTTATAGCTTCCTGCTCTTGGACTTTAAGGGGGCAACCGAATTGGCTGTGGAATGAATGGGCATTTCAGTTTCAATTGGTGCTAGATACGGAGTGCGGTTACACACGCATATGGAATCGTAGAGCCATTCATTATTAGCTGGGATTAGATTGAGAGGCCGTAGGTGAGGGAACAGGTTCTTTGGTGGGTAAGCAGTTCAACTGCAAATCGATAAAGAACTGATACACGAGATAGTTAGTTTGGGCATGATGGTCCGGCATGGAACTGGGTGCGGAGCAATAAAAACCGTATTAGCGCTGGATCTGTACTTAAGAGTGGCACCAACTAAAGTGTAATGGAAAGTGACCTTGATTAGGATTTAATTTGATAACATCTTTCGCTGTTGGGGGTTTTAAATTTACTTGGTCAGAAGTATACCAGGTTTGACAAGCGAAACTACATCTACTTCGGAGAAAAAGTAAAAGTTGTAATGGCCGGGTGTTGGATGTCAACAAGTTAATGCAATTACATTCGTTGTCACTTACTGGATGCCTGCTGCTGGCAGAATTTAAGGCACGCGCAATAATCACTCAATTGCGGGGCAATTTGAAATTACTTCCAGGCTTTCATTATTAGGGCTTGGGAGCTAAGCTGGTTGAGTTTTTTTTTTGTTGGAAAAAGTTAAGTAGCAAGTTCTCCACAGCATTGGCATTGATATGGCTGTTGGTTGAAATAATAGCAGCCGCATACCAAAGTCTGCTGCTGCTGATTAGAGGTACTCTGTAGCACCCTTGTTGAAGAACTGGAATTAGACGAAAGTAAAGGCAGATATGCAGGCACTTACCTAACTTTTGTTTTTATGTGTCCCCGGAAATAGTAAGAGATTTCCGCTTAAAAGATCATTGAGCAAGTGCAACGGTTTTGTACTGATCCTTGAAGCTATGAAGTATATAAAGGTTGTTCCGAAAGCTATTTCCGCATTTCGATAGAGAAATGTGTCCAAATCTCTTAAGTGAGTTTATTATAAGTTGAGCCATGAAAATGTCGATTAAAACGCGTAAAGGTTACTGCAGCCTATTGCGGAAAGGGGCACTGTCAGAATTGCATCGTACATTGCATAATTCTGTCCGTCCGTATTATCATCCAACCGGTAGCAAAATTCGGTAATACCGTTTATAAACTCAAGACAACCGTATCAGTGAAACATTTGACAGCACCATCACATCTTCAGTTAGTTCGTTTCATCATAAACATTGCAGCTGCATCGACACCCGTTCGTCATCATGCTTAGTTGATGCTCATCGCATGGAGGTTTGTTGGTGGAATCAAAGATTGGAATTTGAAAGCTTAGAAGACTTTAGTGGCTTGAAAATTGAAGCCTTCGGACCATATGATGCATAGATAACATAATAAATACAAAGTCTCAGCTCTTCAAGTTCAATGGCAGGACCTCCTGTTTTATGCCGAATCCGAAAGGCTATGTTGAGATAAGTTTTTCTTGACAATTGACACTACTTGGATAATTTGCCAGAAAATCGCGAGTTGCGTCGCTTGTATGTCAAAAATACGGCGTGAGTAGATGCTAGAATAGTCACTGTCTGGTGGGGTTTTATGAACGCCAGAATAAGTGGACTGTTCGTCTTCGAAATTGTCCAATCTGACTCAAGGGGGCATATATACCCCTTAAATTTGTTTGGACAGTGCGGCTGTGGGCGTCCATTGTGTTTCGACGTCAACAATTTCGAGCTGAATATGAAGTGGAGGAGGTTTCTTAGATTAAACTAGCCAAGTCACTTAGATTGTCAAAGAAGTATTCTCCTAGATGGAGTTTTCCTTTGTTGGTGAGCGCTTGACAAGAGCAGAAAATGTGAGGAATACACTCCTTCTCCTCCTCGTCCAAGCAGCTTCTACAGAATTTATTGCTAAAGATGCCCAGTCTTTTTGCATGTATGCCTAAAAGATAGCATCCTGCAAGTTCACCGACGTTGTTACTGATTTTTGACATGTATAGCATTATCTAGCTGCAAGAGCGTTTCTGGTTATAGTTTGGCCAGAGCTGTCTAGATATAAGATAAGTTTTGCGGTTTATACGTCCGTGGCTTGCTAATTTATTCTTGATCGGATCAAGTTGGGGTGACGATTTACCAAGGGTAGTGCCAGTCTGGCAAACTCTTCCGTCTTTCAGGGAACTGGGACATCTCTGTTACCCAAAAAATGTGAATGGTTAATTTCTCGCTAAGAATTACCAATGCGCTATCTCCTTCAAGTACTCGTTGTGCACTTTGTCAAATTAGAAATTAAGGATGATAACTAATTGCAGCAAATGTTTTAAAGAAGGTTGAAATAAATGGTCCGATAAAAGTGCATGACTGACAAACCGCAAACAACTGATAAAAGCCTATTTTTCCCATCCTTACTAGATCTTGATAAATTGTTTCGTGATGGAATTATATGAATTCATTCAATTTGTCAGAAACGACTTATCTACCTTGGAAGCATCTAATGTTTGGGGTCCTTTATCCTCTTGTCAACGATATAGTGACATGAGCTGAGTCACTAATTGACATCGTTAGGAGACAACCCCACCGTGCCATGCCATGGCCATGTGGCAAGTGGCATCATGATGTTGGAACCATATACCGTTCACATCTTGCGACTTCTAGAAAGAATTCAAACCCGAGCAAACAAAAAAAAAGACGTAAAGGATACATAGACGTGGCAAACTTTCTTGTTTCACTTTAATTCGATTCTCGAAAATGTTCAATTGAAATGCCAATTTGAATTCCGGTTATTCAACAGCAATGCCTCTCAATACGCTACAAATTCACTCAGCCTTAAGGCTATGAAAGCTTTCTTAGGAAAACTAGTAGGTACCCATTCCACAAACCCAAGAGCTCCAAATAGGCACTCGACTGGGACCCATATCCTGCGACTTCTGGAAAGGAATTAAGGAGATGTAGCGAACTCCCTTGTTTCGCTTGAATTCGATCCTCGAAAATGTTCAATAGAAAAAAAGTTGAATTCCGGTTATTTAACAATACAGCAGCAATGCCTTCTCAATACGCTATAAATTCAACTCAGACTTAAAGCTATTAAAGCATTCTTAGGATAAATGGTAGCTATCCATTCGACAAAGCCAAGAGCTCGAAAGAGGCACTATAATGGGACTCCTACAAATCGTCACTCAAAATCTACAAAATCTTGTTGACGAAGGAAAAAAGGCTTCCTGGCGTACCATCTTTGAGAGCATAGAAGAAACAACAGAGGCCTCTATCCCCGTAAAATCCTCTCCACCAATCAACCCCGGTATTCAGCTACCCACTTAAACCAGGCTGACAATGGACAGCCTTCAGTATGGAAACCATTGACCTACTCTTGGACACTCACTTTCCTGGTAGCTTACTTGAACCAGACAGGCTTAGAACATCCATTCCACATATCAATGATATCATAACCAAAGGAAAACTTCTATGGGCCCTCAAAAGCCTTAAACAGTTGAAATCCCCTGCACCAGATGTTGTCATACCTGCGGAGCTCCAATACAACATTGCTATCCTTCAAACAAGGCTACTAACTAGGATGAGCAGTTGTTCTTCGGTTAGGGAATGTCCCAAATGTATGCACGGATATGGGAGTTGTATTCATTCCCAAACCAGGGAAAAGCTAACACATAAATTCAAATTATCTCCGTCCTACCAGTCTATCCTCATTTCTTTCTAAAACTTTTGAAAGATTATTTGATCTATACCTCCGTAATAGTATTGAATCGACTGTGATCTCCAAAACTTAACATACATACTGCAAGCGGAATTCGGTTGAGTCGGCAGATCTGTAAGCTGTGTCACCCCACAAGGGCGCGTAATGTATCCTCTTCCCTTGACTCTACAGTTCAATAAGCTACTAGGTCATCTGGAAGGGAAATCTGCAAGGTGGTTGCCTTCCATGGGCAAGGTGCTTTAATGATCCCTTCTATTGAGTTCATGTGTGTCAGGAAGAAAAATAATTCTTCTATCAGCCTCTGTCATATCGAACCTCCGATTTAAGGATCAAGGGTTCTCGAATGCCAGGGTGCTTGGACTGAACGACTGGAAGTAAAGAAATTTAACGGGTCGGGAGTCTGTTTAGTAAGTGAAGTAAGTCCTTATCATCAGTACTTATCTGCATGGTATGCAAATACTTTCATAGACAGTCAGATACTCTTAAATAGTCTCTCATCTATCAGCTTAGCTTAGGTCTAGCTTACACATGACTAATGCACATCAACTGTTTAATACAGTCATCGCCTCTTTGAATCGACTCTAACGTTAATCCGAAATTTGGAAACCTCGATTGGTTCTATTCGGTCTTTCATAGTATTTTGTCAATCGCTGTGAACACAGTCCGCAGACATGCATAATTTAGCTCATAAGTATGCCAATAAACTGCTACAACATGGGTTGTATATTTGTGGATCGGGTATAAACTTGATGAGAAATTTGCAAACCTTAATTTTAAATCTGACATCTCCCAGAATTTGTCTTAGTATGAAAACCAATATGAATCTAGAAGTTCACATCACGACGATTGAATGTGTGCTCACAGTGGCGTGGCGTGTCATTCATATAAACCGATTCCTACAGACTTACTTACCAAAGCACATCCTTCTAGATTTGCTTGATAAGAGCATTTTATACTAAATTCTACTTAAGTATGCAATAAGCAAAAGCTTATCTCAACTTAGCCGTTCGGAATAGGCATAAAACAGGAGGTCCCGCCATCATTCAAGGAAGTACACACGCACACATGAATGGTTGTGAGAAAAAAGCTAGGCCCTGGGTACTAACGAGCCTGTTGCGCCATACATTTTTTTTTTTTTTTAGTTGAGCTTCCTCCAACTTGGCTATATTGCACCTTCCTAAACGAAGTAAATTTAGCTTGGGGTTTTTGACAAAAAAATTTATTGTACGCCACTGGTGCCTAATGTGTGGTATCATTTTCATTGATATTATTGATTTTATTGCGCTTCTCTTAGGCTTGCATTGTGTGGAATATACATAACCATTCAGTCCGTTCACATAAGAAAAATAGGGGCCCACTCTAATGTAATCCAACCTTTCATTAGATGGTTGCCAACGATCATAGGTGCAACTTCTATCGACGAGTATCTCTCAAAATAAAATCTAATTATGAAAAATAATTCCAAGACACCAAACCCCAAAATGGCATACAATCAAAATTCTCATTAACCAAAAGTGTTACCATTTTAGTCGAATATCCATTTTCAACAAACATATCCATACTTTAAACCAGACCTCCCCCAAAGGTATTGCAACATCCCATAACCGAACTCCCAAATTCGCATAAAGCCATCAAAACCCGAATGCGGGTCAAAACTCAGATTTTGCTCTTTAGATTTGGCAACGTAATCCACATCTCAATGAGCTCCACCCTAAAAGTGTGGGAAATCCTCACACAATCTCTTAATTTGAACTTTTTTTCCTTATTAACCATTAGCCCAGCTGTACAGTTGAATAGCGGATACCCAGATACATTTCACATTCAGAGTCAGCATCAGACTACTTAAAGCAAAGCCGACACCGGTAGACAGGCAGACAATTGTCGAAAAGGTCGACTCTCGACTACCACTGCTGTGAGCTGATAATTTGGCTCGGAGCGCGGATAAATGCCTCGTCTGTGTCTTCACGTTTTCTTCTTTGCCACTCCAGTTGTTGGTTGCAGCATCATTTTTGTGATCCAGAATAAAAACAGACACAGACCAACAAACCAAATCCGGCAAGTGGTCTGAACCGAATGTCTGATCGCTTCATTATGTACACCAGCAGTTCGATTCAAAAGACGTCTCTGTGTGCAACTCTGCACCTTGCCCAATAGCATGGAATGAAGTATCTGGTTCCACAATGTGCTTATCATGGGTACATCGTGAGACCAGCATCCGCGCACTGCCCGCACTCAGCAACGGATCTAATTTATAGCAATTGTCGAAATGTGTTTCCGCTACGGTCTAACCGTGGTTCTTGGAGGAGGAGTGCGGGACACCAAGCACGATGCGTTCCAAGGTGTAGCGTGCGAATGTGGGCGCCAACTCGCCATATAAATTCCAGAGTTTGGCTATCTAGAGTCGGGACTGCAACGTGGGTGGGTGGTGTGGACGGAATGTTTTGTGGTGGCGACAACAACGACTACGACTCTAGCTTGCTTAGTGCTGTGGTTCTTCAATTGCAATTAAAATTCGACTAGATCTAGTCCAAAGATAATTCCGGCGATGCGGAGCTGGAGTTGTGGCATTTGCGTTTGTTTTGGTATCGACTGGTGCATGTGTGACAAATTTAAATTCGTTCCAATTGCTCGGGTGCTTACATATATGGAAAGTGATGTGAGAGGTGCTTGGGAGCAGGTGACAAGAGTGCGAGGCCGTAGATGAAATGAGCGGAATCAATTTTTGTGTGAAAACTGAAAGTTGACTTACAACCAACGGTGGCAAGTGATTCGAGGGAAGTGCATGTTAGAGTAATTGGACCGACATTCTTCAAGTGTGATTGAAGTTTCTATGACACGTTGCATGATGTCTTGTAAAGTGGTTCGAGTCGCTCTTCCATCAAATACGAGAAGTCGATTGGCATATCTACATGAAGGTAGTTGTTGTTTTAAAGACTTTATTTTGCATTGCTGTCTTTTTCTATCTCGTTGTTTTTTTTTTTACTATGGGATTATTATCTCGTAATGAGAGATCAGAACTTCTTTCCCGAGTTTATACAACCTTCTGAATGTTTTGTCAGTGGCGCGATGGTTAGTGCGATGAACTGCCGTGCAGAAGGTCTGCGTTCGATTCGCAGCCGTAGCAACACCTAAAGATTTTTCACTGGCCCTCCTCTCGTGATGATCTAATAAATCATCCGAGTAGTATCAACTGTCAAGAAAAGCTTATCTCAAGTTCGGAGTCAGCATCAAACAGGAGGTCCCGTTCGTGCAAGAGGTACACACGCACCCATGAGTGGTTGCAAGAAAGCTCGGCCCCGGGTACTAACGAGTCTGTTGTGCCAAAAATTTGCATTTTTCTCAATGTTTTGGGCAAGGGCAATATCCGGTGGATATTCGGAGCCAGATGCTCGAATATGAGGATAAGAATTATACCCAACAAAAAAAATGGAGAGTGAGTTCTCACGGGGTAGAAGTAAAACTGCACTCCGGTTTATTGGTATGAGGATGATATGAATATCTTCTGAAGGAGAGAGCAATTATTCTCTTTTTTGTAGTTACACATTTTCGTTTCATAAAATCTAATTCACATCGTCCCAAAAGAAGTTTCACTTTAAAAATGCTACAGAAATTTTCAAAAGTACAAGTCCACCCTCTGAGTATGTATATAAAATAAAAGTGGAATCTTTAAGTCACTGACAGACTATGCATAGACCAAACCGCTGGGTCAAAGGGACTGATAGCCGATAGCAAAAAATTCTTTGAAAACCGTTGTCTGAGTGGTGAATATGGGGCATTAACTCAGAATTACCTTAATTGGTTTAAATGCAAACAACATTAATTAATTTCTTCACATCAAAATGTTACGACCACCTGCTAAGAAATGCTCAAATTAATCCATCAATTCATCTCCAGAAATGTCCCACGTTTCCATTTGAATTGGAGCTATAGTCAGGTCATGTATAAACGCGCGGCGAGGACATTGCTGAAGTGGACACACAACAATATTAAAATCAAAACATATTCCCGTTTCTAATCAAATTTTTAATTTTTTGTAAAATTTTCTGAGAAGTTTTTTTTTCCCAAGAGGTTCCCGGAGACGATTCTTGCAGATGTTGATAGAATCTGCTCTTGAACAGTTGGAGATTGTTTTTGGTGAAAATACGTCTTCTGAAAGTTCGTTCCATTGTTAGCATGTTCTGTAATAAAAATAATTAAGGGATTGCCTTGTTCGTGTCGTTGTAAGATGGACATTGTATCTGTGAGTTAAAATGATGAGTTCGATGAACATTGTGCCCGTGAGTTGAAATTGTGAGTTAGATCTCGAATATTGCTGAATTCAGTCACAGGTTTGGTTTTGTATTAAAACTCGTTTTTTTTTTCAATCCTGTTTTTCCTTTTAGCGACACGCCGTACGTGGAATGAGGAGAAACATTTTTATGTTTCTGCCGGTTGATAAAGTGAGAGGTAGCTAGTTCCCATCTTTGCTGTGACCTTCGGCTTATTCAGAACAGATCTTATAAAATATTTCACATGATTTTCGAGTAGTAGGATCCGTTGTAAACCAATTTAATTTGTAGTTGAAGAACAGTGTCTGTGATTATTTTTGCGATTAAAATTAAAAAATGTATACTACAAAACATGTGTAGTGACAGGTTGCGTACGGAGAAGAGGCGTGAGGTAGAATCGTTCCATAGTAGATATATATGAATATAGCCTGAAAAAAAAGGGGCGGGTAATAACCGGCGAGAGTGAATTATGAAGGTAATACTGGGAACAGGTTTGTTGCTCAACAAAGATTAGAATGGAACAATGAAAACAATTTTAAAAGAACTTCTTTCCCTATAACATAAATAAAAATCATAGAAGAACCTCGATAATCAGACGAATAGAGTTCTTTTGAAATAAAAACCTTTTCCACAGTAAATATGATTTCAAGAAAACGTTTTATTAATTCGGAAACCCAAATAAATTTCCTTGATATTGTATATCAACTCATTTATTAGGTAAAATATTACAATTGCTCATATGTGTGTTCAATGTGTGTTCACAATTTATACTCTAAAGACGCACGAAACGAAGCTGGTGCAGTTAGCTACTCCCTCTGTATATTGTTGAAAGTTTTTAAAATTAAAAATTTTAATTTAATATTACTTTTAATATTCACAGATGTATATAAATAATAATAACAAAATTTTATTTCTTTTTTTTTTTCAGGTAAATAAACATAATTTTCTACAAATGAAACGGATAATGTCTTCAAGCCATAGATAGTCGTAAGTGCTAAAAAATAAATTATATGCTAAAGTATAAAACTTCGATAGTTTTTGTATCTATATGTCATAATGATTTGTATAGGGTCAAAAGCCAAAACCACATAAATGAAGGTATTGGAAGTAAGGCTCGACCAAGAAGCTTGAGGCAGTTTCCCTCTATCTTCTATTTCATATATTTCGATGGAGCTACTGGGTGAACTTAACAACAAAAAATATATAAGCTCGGGATGGATCTAATTATGACAGCCCCAACTAAGAATTTTGGTTCTTATGGAAAATAATTTGGCGCACTTTTAGGAAGTCATTTACTTTAAATACTTTAAACAAGCCTTACAAAAAAAACTTAGTTTGCTTATAAAGGCCTTACAAAAGCAAAATATATACTTCGGAAAAATTCTTTCCGAAAATATTTACAAGCCTTCTCAAATTTTAAATTCAAATTATGCTTCGGATTAACTTCGTGCGAAGTTCTATTGAAACATCTTAACGTATATGGTACATGTACATCGCTGGAAGCCTAAAAACAACCTTACAGAGGTTATACCATCATAACCTTGGTTATTCTTGTGAATTTTTCTTCATAACGTCTTAAACAAGCTTCTACCCAAAAAATCGACAGCAAAAATGTTCATACTCCGCTCATTAGTACTATATAAGGCCTAGACATAAAATTTCCTTGTGGAAATTAATTTTTATTGCCTTGTAGAGGAGAAATATTGTTAGTTGGGGTGTACTACAAGTTTGAATACCGATATCCAGTATAGCTATTGACTTAGTTGATGGTGCTTTAAAAATGAATACCCTCCCTACAAATTTCTACAGTAAAAACGGTGCCGATATTCTTAAGTCGAAACGCTGGTATTATTAATCTTTTGTACAGGATCTCCTAAGTAGTTTGGATTAGGATTATTTTACTTAATAAACCTATTTTAACCCGACAAAACAGTGCTGGTTAACTGTAATAACAGGGTGAGCCAAATAGGACCCACTAAGGTTAAACACGTATAATTGTTGCAATAATCATTTGTGTTAAATATTTTTATATGGAAATGAAGTCCTTAATATGAAATCAGAAAAATATCAACCATTCTGCTCATTACAAACTTTGACTTTTTTTTAGCAATTTTTCCATTACACCACGTAATGTTTCTGGTTGGTGGCTCCATATTTCGTCTCTAAAATTCGAATAGTTGTAACATTCTGCCCGACAGCTACCAACTTTTCTTCAGCGGGAAGATTTCGATGAGCATCTCTGCCATGACAGTCCGCTCCTCAAGACAGGCGATCAAACTCCAAATTATGCAGGCTGTAGGAGCTGATATGGAATTAAAATATTTGCATCAATCAATAATTTGCACACTGTGACACAGAACGTAGTATATGTCATCTTTTTTTTATCCAATCGTATTTCCTGGATGGCAGTAATGAACGCATTGTAACAGCTAAGGGCTTCATATAGTTATTCGCCTGCACCTCTCCTGTTTAATGTTCTCACGTTCCAGGTGCAGATACGAACGTAGTTTTCCTATTTTCGTTTAGCAGGATCGTCAACAAAAAAATTATTACTTTTCGAGGCTATTGGTTTCTTCGTAACAAGTACTTTTTACCATGGATGTTCGTGGTATTATGTTTGCCTGTTGAGTGGAAGTTTGCGCGTTCAATCTCAGCCAAAATCCATTTGATTTTTATCTAAAAAGAAATAAAAAAGGTCGGTTGTTATACCTAAAAGTATGCACCATCTTGAATTTCTTCAAAACTTAACGAACACAAGAAAAAGTGACTCCCCGAAGTTAGTTCGGACACCACCCATGGAGTAAGTCCAAGTCTAAGTCTACACTACATCCAAAAATCTTTCCTATGTGTCTCTTTCTTCCCCTTCTCTAACGCTCGTACTGTGGTAACATATAAAGGATAGGCATAACCCCTTGAGTGCGTGTAAATTATAAAAAAAAACCTGGAGGTTCAGTTTCAATTTATTAGATACCCCTAAGACACGAGTCATCAGTATCCACTACGGGATTGAGCGCTGCCGTTGGCATTTCGGTTCATCCGCCATCTCTGCTCAAGGGGCCTGATCTATAGAAAGCTAAACCCTAAATTGCTTATCTACTAGGGAATTCAATCAATGTCCTTACTAAATTCAACCTTTTGAATGGTTGACAGAAAAAGCTAAGACCTGGCTACTAACGAGCCTGTTGCGCCAACAAAAAAATATTTGTGTTCTGTACGTGCAGTAGCTCCAGCAGTGGCGCGATGATAAGTGCGATGAACCGCCGCGCAGTAGGTCTGGGTTCGATTCCAAGCCGTAGCAACACCTAAATGATTTTTCACTGGCCCTCCTTTCGTGATGATCTGACAAATCATCCGAGTAGTATCAATTGTCATGAAAAGCTTATCTCAACTTAGACGTTCGGAATCGGCATAAAACAGGAGGTCCCTCCATCGTGAGGTACCGCTCCACACGCATGAATGGATGTGCGAAAAAAACTATCGCCTGGGTACCAACGAGCCTGTTGCGACATAAATGTATTTTTTTTTCTTTAGTGGCTCCAGCCCTGCCAATTTTAATGTCTTACGCAAGTAATTGCAGATGTTTCCAGGTTAAAAAAAACAAAGCTATTGAATCAGTTATACTTTGAATGATGTCTGGCTTTGCATCTTCAGCGGTGTCATATGTTTCTTAAAAGTGTCGTGACGATTATTTTTTGATTTTTTTAAATCACAAGGGATTGTCGAAAGCTCATTGGGAGTTGATGGAACCTTTTATAAATGCTAAACAATAAATATCCCTACAACAAAAGGCTAAACCTAGACAAAGTAATCAAAAGCCAACTTCCTAATTATTGTCCCCTCTATACTCGCCTAATTAGTCACCTAGTAAGGCGATTTAATTTGATTAACGTCAAACATATCCCTATCATGCTTCTATTTAGTGACAGCATTATGTAAATACAAGACAAAGTACCGCTATTAAAGGCTTAACACAAAACCGACACAAATTTGGTCGCTTATTCAATTGATTTTACAATTTGAACCCCCAATTTACACGTAAATAGACGTGATACCGTCTCCGTCACTTCATGCATCGATACATTCCAAGGTTCCTTTGATCCAATCCGAGGATCCCATTTCGGTGTGAACACAATAAATCATTCCAAGCGAGTGGTGACATCGCCTACACTAAAGTCGAACACGATCGACAATCGACAACAAGACGTACGTGCAACCATCATTACCGGTTGCGATGGTTCCATTCTCCATTGCCACTCCAGACAAATGAGGCGCGCAATCATCTAGAACTATAGGGGTTATGCAACCGTTCCCCAGAAATCACCTTCTTCAGTTTTATTACCTCACCTTTTCGGGATTTACTTTTTCTGTTGAATGTGTGCGTGTTCGTTTGTCGAACTTTTTTTTCTATTTTTATCCAATCAATCGCTTCTTCTAATCTTTTTTCTTTTAATTCCTCTTCTATGGCGTTGGCCTTGATTTGGGGCAACTTTGGAGACATCTTTGTTGGGTTTGTCTCCAATCCAATCGAAGGGATTAATTTCGCATGAATCATGGTGACATATAGGTTCCTTCTAAGTATCTTTGATCTAATGCTTGTAATTGGATTTCGTATCCACACAGTGGAACCTTCACAAAACCATACACACCAACGCTACCAAGACAGCTTCAAGCTGAAAGATAAATAAACAAGGTTTTCGAAGGAATTTCATCATCAAGGCCTTTGTATTCTCGCGCATTCCCAAACAGATCTCATCCGAAGCGATGGATCTGCCGGTACTCGACAGCAGCGAACCGCAAATTGACCTCTTTCGCGAAGCCGAAAAAAAAAATAAACAAACCTCTCCAGCTAAGAGGTTCGCGGTTTAATTAAGTTTCGTCTTTGTCTTGTGTGAGTGGCTCTATAAGCGAGGTGATATCATCTCGAGACTCACGGTCGATGGTCCTGTTGGTCATCACACACAATATATGCGGTTTGACTTACAGACAAGTTGCTGCCCAGTCTGGACGTGAACCGGAGATGGGATACCTTGCATCGAAACACGCAAAGGCGACACATGCTGTTTTGAGATATATGAGTCAGTTGTCAGACAGACAGTTTTATTGGCCAGGCTAGAGATAATGTGCTGGAATGGGATATATTAAGATTAGTTTTCGGTTCGCGTGTGAAAATTGGCACTCCTGTGCGGCACGGAGTTGGAGTCATTTTTCAAAAGCTAAGCGGCGGGGAATTTGAATTCCTTCCCAGGTCCGGCTAGGAAAATTTTAATGTCAGTTGGTTACTTTATGGAGGCATGCAAACAACGTGCTTGATTGTTATTGGAGACATTAAATCAGTCTATTGAATGTTGTAGTCGAATGGGAACTGTAGCCAGGGGTCGTGATACGGTAAATGTGGGTGCATTAGATCAAATTCACACGTGTATTTGTTTGCTATGGTAGAGCTTACAATGGGTGTAAATGTCATAAAGGAGGTGTCATTATACCTCCTTTTTGACAGCTGTGTGGAGTCGATTCATGAACATTTTTAACGACTTTGTTGCTTTTATGGTGCATGTTTACCGCTCCGGTGGGAGCAGTTGTCGAATTGTGTATACATTTTGCATTCCCTATACGATGCAAGATGCAAATATGTGCGGTACTGCAACACTGATGCAAGTTTTAAGGCTATAGGACTATCCTAGTTACAATATTTTGGACCACAGCTTCTACAGCTGTCTTAGACGAGTGCGTTGCATCACCAAAAAAAATTACAATTGGTGGGGTGATTTCTTAGTTTTTTCAATTCAAATTCCAGATTATATCGGACCAATCCAACAACCTGAGGCATTGCCTTCCTCTACTGTATTGGTAGCATGGAATGGAATGGTTAAAGTCTTTGAAAACAGAATTGAAAGTCATGGATTTGGGTTCAGAGCTTATGGTCAAGTCAAGTAGAAGGGCAAACACGAATGGGACAAACTTTTCTAGAAATATAGAACAACAAATCGACTTTTCGCAAAAAAAAACCTTTAAAAAAAACGCTTAAGATTTTTATAATTTTGAGTGGAAAACTGGAAGTGTAATGTTTGCTACTTACTTACCTAAGTGGCGCTACAGACCGGAATGAACCTGGGCCTCAACCAACATGCCTCTCCAATTAGCCCGGTCCTTAAGTAACTGCCTCCAGTTGCGCACTCCAAGTTTGTTGAGGTTGGTTCCTATTTGTGCGCGCCACTTAAGGCGAGATTATCCTCTACTGCGTCCGACGTCTGGCTGGGAATCAAAGACTCTGCGGGCCGTAGTATTGGTGTCCATTCGTTCTACATGTCCTAGCCATCTTAAACCTCCAATGATCAGTTTTTTTTTTGACCAGTGCATGTCGCTGTACATCTTTTACAGTTCTTGGTTGAATCTTCGTCTCCACAACCCGTTTCTTCATTCGCTTTTGAGATGGTCCATGCTTTGACTTCATCGGCATAGAGCAGGACTGGGATAAACAGGGCCTTATATACGAGCTCCTTAGTAGTTCGAATGAGGCCTTTACTACTGAACTGCCCTTTTAGCCTGAAGAAACACCGGCTGGCAAGAGTAATTCTTCGTTTAATTTCTGACGAGATGTTGTTGTCAGAGTACATAGCGGAGCCGAGATAGACAAAGTCCCGTATTACCTCAAAGTTATGTCTGTCAATGGTGACGTTCTGTCTAATTCTTCGATGTTGAGTGTGCTTTCGTGTTGACAGCATATACTTCGTCTTGCCCTCATTTACTGCTAAACCCATTTTTGCCGCTTCCTTCTCTTTACTAGCAAACGTGGCTATGACATCACGTTGCGTCCGACCAATGATATCAATATCGTAGACGTATCCTAGTAGTTGTATCGATTTTTGGAAAATTGCGCCTCTGGTGTTGTCTCGTGAGATTTTCACAATCCTCTCAAGAATCAAATTGAAGAAATCACATGAAAGCACATCGCCTTGCCTGAATCCTTTTTTGGTATCGAATGTGTCGGTGAGGTCGTTTCCGACCCTGATGGACCAGCGAGAATTCTCCATCGTCATCCTAGGTATACCAAAACTAGGCATGGCTCTGTATAGTTCGTCTCTATAAATGCTGTCGTATGTGACTTTGAAATCGATGAATAGGTTGTGGGTATCGATTTGGACATCTTGGTTTTTTCCAGGATCTGCCGAAGTGTTATGCGACGAGCTTTAAGGCTGGAAAATCTTCAAGTACATGCCGCTGATACGTAGTCGTCGGAATCTTCTGAACAACGAGAAGTGAAGTTAGCAATTGATCAAATGCAGTAATACGTATGAAGATTATAAAGTCATACAGATGACGCATTGAGAACAAAGAAACAAACAATTTTTATCACCGGACGTACACACATGAGAACCGAGATCCAAATATATGGCGGGCTGTGCCAGTACGAGCCGCCATACAAAAGTTTTTCTTGTGTGCAGTGCGTCATCTGTATGACTGTATAATCTTTGGTAATACTGAGGCCCGTTCGTATGAGACAACTAAACAACGGGAAAGCAGGCTGCAAATATTCGAATAAGCAGCGATCGATCAAGACGAACACTGCTAGCAGAATCAACTATTTGTGCTTATCCATAATAATGATAACTGTCTTCATCCAAGTGCCGTTGGAAAAATTGATAAAATTTGCATGATTGTAGCGCATTTCAATAAATATCGAGTTGAAACGAAACGCTGCAATATGTCACAATTTTTTCAAAATAAACAAAAACCATTATATGACTCAAAATTAGTTGAATATTTTTGCAAAGTCCTTACTTCACCCTTCACGCGCAGGGTAAAGTAACATTTTATTTATTTTTACAAACTCCATCGACCTACTTAACACACGACCTGCGATTTCATCTCAATTGGAATGTCTGGCTCTGCCAGATTATTTAAAAAAATTCAATCCTCTAAGGGGCTGCTATGAAACCGTCGCTTTTAATTTTCGTAATAATAAACCGTTATTAAGTTAATATGACAAAGCGTTGTCCAAATGATTGTCATTATCTATCCAAGTGCATGCCATAGACTTGGTCACCATAGTCGCCTTAGACGAGTACTCTTCGTCCACCACAGCAGAAGCTTCAAATAGAGAAAAACAATCGTGGGAATAGCGCAGAGAAACTTAAAAAAAAAGATACGTAAAGAGGAAAAAGAATAATAATACAACAAAAACAAAAAAAAAACATACAAAACAAATAGCACTAGAGAAAAACCAGTGGAAGAACCACCAGCAAACGAAGACTTTTCCATTTCCATTTCCATTTGTCCTGATGTTGATCGCACAAGGGGCACAACAACGTCACAATAGTTTGCTGCGCAACGTCAAAGGTCTACAGCTAGCCGTTCACAGGCGAACAATGCTTGTTTAAGCAACGATTTATTAATTTTCTAACAAATATCTAGATACACGCTTGTGGTGATTATGATGATTATGAGCTTGGTCGGGAAAGGCATTATTTTTCTGCTACCGTTGTTGTTTTGTTTTCCAACGAAGAGTGGTAGCAATGACGACTGCAACGTGAAGGTAGGGTATGTGCGCATTCAACATGATAAATAAGAAATTATTTACGGCTATCATGATGGATACTTTTTAATGAGACACAACTTTTTTTTTTGTTACCACCATTTGGCCATTAAGATACTGGGAAACCGTATTCCTATTCATGTAGAGTTGTGAATAGTGTGGCGCTTTTTGTCCGCCTGTGGATTCTGTGAATCAAAGAGAGTGAATCTGGATCAAGTGGATCAAGAAATCAATGAATGGCATGTGCATGGGAATGCAGATTGATTGAGACTTGACATTTTAAAATGGCTAGCAATTAACAATGAATGGACTCAAACCAGTTGCGAGATATTGTTTGTTAATTAAAGTTGTTTACTTGCCTTTCATAAGGATGTAGTACACCAATTTTGGGATTTACTGACCAGAAAAAGGTTCAATAGGAATATTTTCATTAAATTGTATGCGTTCGTTTTTTGAACATTTTTCAGTAAGCCAAACCAAATGATAGTCAGCCCTATCGAGGTATCATTTGAAAAAAATTCCGAAGCCTAAGTCATTTCCGATCGGAACTGAGTTTACCAACGAAGTATCCGTTGCGGAAAATAAATAAATGAAACATACATTCGCGTACGCTTGACAACCTGCAAGCTGTGTAATATGAAAAGTGTGTGAAAAAAAATATTTAAACAAACATTTCTTGTTGCGCTCTTGTCATTTTTTGTGGAGCACGATTTTGTAGTAATACACGAAATTATTTTATTTATTATTTTAATCACAACATTGGGGTGGTTTCCATTCTCTTAAGAATTTTTCATTGGAGAATTTCCGAAGAAATTCAACGCGCGTAGCTGTGGCGCGATGGTTAGTGCGTTGATCTGCCACGCAGAAGGTCTGGGTTCGATTCCCAGCCGTAGCAACACCTAAATGATTTTTCACTGGCCCTCCTCTCGTGATGATCTGACAAATCATCCGAGTAGTATCAATTGTCAAGAAAAGCTTATCTCAAATTCGCCGTTCGGAGTCGGCATAAAACAGGAGGTCCCACCAACGTGCAAGAAGTACACACGCACACATGATTGGTTGTAAGAAAGCTAGGCCCTGGGTACTAACGAGCCTGTTGCGCCAAAAATTTGTATTTTTTTTTAGCTGTCAAAATTTTTTGACTTAATTCATTAAGCCGTCGTGCGAACATGTGTGATGCATTTCTTCGGAAGATCTGCTCGAAATGCAAATCCGAACAGACACCTGGGAACAAAATTCTCCGATATCGAACAAGTCGGAGAAAATTTTGTTCCGAACGGGTACCTCGATAGGAGTGATTACATTTTTATAGCGAGGTTTTATCAAATTTCCGTTCTTACTAGCGTGGGGTCATAGATTGAAACCTTGAAAGTAAAACAAAATTATTTCCCACTCCCAGGCGAAAATCGAAGACTAGATAAAAAAAAACTGTCATGAGAAGCTTTTCAAGTTTGCCGTTTATAATTGACATTTCACAGGAGGTCTCAATTTTTGTGGCAGAAATATATCTTCACACACGTAAATAAATGGAGAAGATAGGATTGAGGTCGTATATAGGCCTTCAATGTTTTTCCGTGGGCTGCTGGAAATCTTCATAGATACTATGAGCACGTGCTCAATTTTTTTTTCATAATTAGCACGCGCTAAAGGGCTTATGAATACCCTTGTAGTGTTTGGACGCAGCGCGGGCATTAAGGAAATTGAGGAGAAGAAAAGAGGAGATAACGACGTGCATTGGTTTTAAATTTTTGTAAATTGTAATGGGGAGGAAAGACTGAGTTTGGTAAAGCATTCCACATTCGTGTTGTTCGGTTAAGGAATGAATCTCTATACTGCATAGTACCTCCGAAGGTAGGCTTCAGGGTGAATTGATTAGCATTCATGGCATGCCAAGCATCACGGTTGAATGTTCGAAGGGGCGGAATGCAGCTGGCTTTTTCGATTGAGCATTTCTTGTTAAAATAGCTGTAAAAAAGTGTTAGGCAGGAGATATTCCTACGAAGTTCAAGCGAGACTATAGAGTTCGCTACGGTTGGATTTTCTATCAGTTTTATCGCACGCTTTTGTATCCTATCCCATAGGTGCAATGATGGTTTTGCTGCACCTGACCACATGTGGGCGTTGAACTCAAGTTTGTGGCGTATATACGCTTTACATATTGTGGCCAGACCAGAGCGGGTGAAATATTTTTTGCATCAATTAAGGAAATCTAGACATTTCGCTGCGTTTTTAGCGATTTCGAATAAGTGGTCATGGAAAGTTTTTCGGTTTCGGCGATGCAAGTGCCATTCATGGATAATGGCTGTAAATGTTGGTTTCGCTTAGATGACAGAAGACAGCATTGTGTTTTGGAAGCATAAAATTCCACTCTATTCGATTTACCCCATTAAATTATGCTGTCAAGATCGGAATTTTAATGAAAAATAATATGAAAAGCTGAGAGTGGAGCAAAGGAATGGATTGGATTAGAAGTCGCAGCCAAGAGGTCATTAATAAAAATGAGAAAGAGTGTCGGAGACAGAACAGAGCCCTGGGGAAGACCAGCATTTATTTCGTGAGAAGCAGACTTGAAACCGTCCAAAACAACTTGAATTGAACGTTTCGAGGGACAGTTGCTAATCCATAGAAGAAGAGTTTCATCAATTCCAAAAGCACGCATTTTCGATAAAAGAGCTTGATGCCAAACCCTGTCAAATGCCTTTGAAATATCAACTGCAACGATCTTGTTTTCGCCACCGAGGTGAATAGATTGGTTCCACTTTTCGGTGAGATATGTCATCAAATCACCAGTAGACCTGTTGCCACGAAAACGGTATTGTCGGTCATTTATAAGTTTTCATGATTCAAGATATTTCATAGGCTGATGGTTTATCAGCGTTTCCATAACCTTAGAAAGAAGGGACGTAAGTGCAATTGGTCGGTAGTTGGAGAGAGAAGAAGATTCGCCTTTTTTTGGGACGGGCTGGACAAATGCTATTTTCCATCTACTCGGGAAGAGTCCTGATGAATAGGACAAAAAGAAAAGCTTACGCGGTTTTGTGTGGAACTTTGACCCTAACCAAAACCACCACCCTTTTTGTATTTGTATTGCAACTAAGTATGCTACTTATCTAGCAATTTTTTTTATCACTAGTAATGAATGTTTGGCACTTAGTTTTCCTTTGAGAGTTCCTACTTTTCCGCAATTTATAGCGCGGTCTGTTATTATCGGGTCAAATCTAAGGGCTTAGTTCTTTGAAGACGCCACAATAAATTTGTTTCGTCAGGAATTCGGAGGACCGTTGGGTTAACATCTTTTATTATTGCGTGCAAAATTGTTCGTTTCATCTTTACCCGCGGGAATATTCAGATCTCTGCGTAGATCTTCATTCCTTCAAACCACGGCGCATTGACGCATGATCTTAACATTTTTTTTTCAAAAGTTTGTAGAATATTTCGATTCGTTTCACTGGTACAACCCCAAAGCTGTATACCATATGTCCAGACCGACTTTAACACTTGCTTGTATAAAAGCAGCTTGTTATCAAGGTTAATCTTCGAATATTTTCCGAGTAAACAGTACAGTTCTCCTTATTTATTTTTAAGTTTTTGCATTTCTTTTTTACATGCGACTTCCATTTTAATTTTGCATCCAGTGTGATTCCGAGATATTTCGATTCATTTGCAAGAGGGACTCGAACCGTATTGAGAAATATAGGCAAATTTTTTGTTCGTTCATACGAAAAATCGACATGAATCGATTTCCTCTCGTTAAGTGCAATCCGCCAGGATTTAGTCCTTGCATTAACCTCGTTAAGAGCGTTTCGTAGTTTCATATTTGTTTCCTCTATTGTTGTGGCAACTGGTAGTATAGATCTATCATCAGCAAACGTGGAATATATTGTATTGTTTGTTTGCGGGATAGCACGTGTAAATAGGAGGTACAAGAGTAGTCAAAGGACGCTTTTTGGGGTGCTCCTGCAAATTTTTCATTGAACTCGGAATATTGGTTTCCAAATTTCACACGGAAGAGTCTATGCTCAAGATACGAGACAAGGATGTTATATCAACCAACTGAACTGGTCTTATGATAGTGGGTGAGTTAGGAGTTACAACGATTCTAACTCTAAGGGGGACAGCCCCTTCTGTTGGGAAATTGTTTGCATCTTCAAATGGGTTATATGATTGATTGTGATGTATAACCACTTGTCTTTTACTATCATCCTAGAAAATGTTTGATACATTCTTTACAAGCATTTTTCTTCACAAATACCAAGTGCTCGTTAAAAGGACGCTTGATCTGATCAATCATCCCTACTGATCATATGTTCCGATATGAGGTGCTGGCATCCTCAAAAAAGAGAGTAATGATGTCAAATATGCAAAAACTACACCATGACATAAGCATAATCATTGACAACCATGCGCCATTAATAGGTACCCGCTACTGAAATAAAATCAAGGGAAGACAGATGGGCTCAGTGGCGCGATGGTTAGTGCGATAAACTGCCGCTCACAATGCCTGGGTTCGATTGCCAGACGTATCAACACCAAAAAGTATTTTTCACTGGCCCTCCACTCGTGATGATTTGACAAATCATCCGACTAGTATCAGTTGTCAAGAAAAGCTTATCTCAAATTCGCCGTTTAGAGTCGGCATAAAACAGGAGGTCCCGCCATCGTACAAGAAGTACACACGCACAAATAAATAGTTGTGAGAAAGCTAGGTACTAACGAGCCTGTTGCGCAAAAAAATTGTATTTTTGATTTATACCGAATGGGTTGGCTGATACCTCAAAGCTCTTGGCTCAAAACATATCTGATGGATTCCTGGTCACATAAATGTATTCAGCAACGAGATAATCTACTATCAAGCCAGAAACGAGCCTGTCAGTAAATGTAGTGTTCAAGATCCGAATGGAAGCTAAAATAAAGTCGGTGTTACAGACCACCGGCTTTAAACAGAATTCGACAATGATCGAGAAAAAACTCTTCAATTTGTAGAATCTCACTGTGAAAGTTTAAGGAGGGACTTCACTGGTCATATACTAAATCTGTAGCGGCGAACTTTTTCTGTCACTATTCGAGTTTCGGTCTCTTGAATTCATTTATACAAAAAATAATTAGAGCAATCCTAGACTCTATATTCTCCTTATTTTTGTGGGTGACCGTTATCTTGTGGTAATGTGTTTGCCTGTTGAGTGGAAGGTTGCATCCCAGCGAAGATCCATGAAAATCTTTTTCAAATAATAAGAAACGTCCGTTATTTACTCCTAGGAAGTTTTGCGAATATAAGAAACACAAAAAACAGCGATTCCAGAAGATAGTTCTGGCACAACTCATGGAGTACGGCTCCACTACACAAAATATTTCTTCCCCTTCTTTAATGGCCGCACTGTGGTAAATCACTTGAAGGGTGTTCCTAACCGCATGAGTGAGCGCAAATTATAAATAAAAAATCTTCAGGCCGGCTGTAAGGTTTTTTTTTGAGTGAAAAAGACCTTTCCAAAGTCTGTGATGTAGGTTATTGCTTTATTTGTTCAATGCTGCTCTGACAGCTGTTTTTTTGTCTATGACCTTCACAATACTATCGTGATATTATTCTGAAAAAAAGGCCTGGGACATTTATGAATGATCTTTGTCCAAGTTTTATGCAATGCCGTAATCTTATTGTCGTCTTAGCTTGATTTATTTTAGGGCCGTTTGATTCCTTATACATTTTTTCTCCTGATCAGTTCACTAACTTCCCTCATCTCCGAATATGATCACAACTCTGTTCTCGTTGATCGCAGTAGAAATTCTCATAGTCTTACTTCTCTGGTCATGATCACTGCATTTTTGCTCAGACATAATCATGTTCAAATTCCTCAGACAATATCATCTCCGGAGATGATCAAAGTCGTTTTTGCCTTAGCAGATTACACTTTTTCACCTCCGAAAATGATCATAAACCTTTTCTTAAGAAAAAAAAGAAGAAAATTCTGCAATTAGCGATCCTTAAAGGACCTCAAATACATTGGATATAGGAGAACATTTAGAGAAGCTTTTCATAACCAATGTTACGCTTGAATTTTTGTCGTAAGATGTGAAACCTTAAAACAACGTCAGTGTTGTCACTACCAAAATTCCAACCAGAGACTCAGGGCTTAGTGGTCCAAAGCATGTAATACTAGCCCACTAAACCCACCCTTTTTTTTAAATCTAAGATATGGTCACAGTTTTCCATTTTTCGTAATGACCACACATCTTTTCTACTAAACAGGTCATTGTCCTTTGTCTCGGAACACGATCAAAATCCTTCTGTCCCAACATGATTACAAGTACAATCTTCAGAAATGATCGCAAGTCTTAAATTTCCGGACATGATCGCTGCATCACAATCTTTTTTACAAGCAATTATTCACTGTCTGGACATGATCACTGTCCTTGAATAGATTAATTTTACTCGATCCTACTATGCCTAACTCTAATCCGCCTGACTTAGTGCTTGGGATTTTACCACACATGACAGTATCTAAACACTGAGCAAGCCTTCATTTAGTTATCTTTTTTTTTTTAAGTGAAACTTCTTTTGGTAAGTTGTGAATTGGATCTTATGAAACGAAAAAGTGTAACGAAAAAGGTTTTATGGTATTTATAGGTTTCGACTTCGAGAGAATGATATAAAACGCTTTTTTATACAGTTTCTCTATCATTCGTCATTCCTTTGTACTAAAGTTCGTAGTGTCAACTGTCGTTTACACTTTCACTTCAACCGCGTGTTACGATTTAATAAACTTTTCTTAGGTGAGCCGAACCTATAACGCACCTGGAGCTTGCACATGTTAACTGACTCTGCTCTTTAGCTCTTATAGATTGTAAATTGCTGGAAAAAAGATCTTCTGGAAGTTCGTTCCAATGGCAACTTTAGATGCTTTCATCTTTTTAAAATGCCCAACGATGACTGACATCAAAACACATGTAGCACCTCATTAACAGCCCATTCCCACACCAAGTTAAACAATTACTACCATTGTTTCTAAGCTTTAGAACTTCCTCTAACGACTCGTGCATTGAAACCACAATGTGTAACAAAATGTAACATCTCCTCTTGGTAACATTAGCACAACTCATACCTAAACCACACCACACCGCGTATCTTGAATTACCCATCCAATCCATCAGCAAGTCATTTCACGTATCGTTCTATGTTTGCTGTTTCAATTTATTTGCCGTACTAATGAGCCGCCTCGAAGATGAATAAAGCCCGCTCAACTTTCTACCGGTTCTCGTGATCTGCATCTGATGCGTGCGGAAACGCAAATCCAGTGGCTTGAGTCGGATACTGTCGACAGCAAATGGATACAACTTTTCGAGAATATTGATCACCATCTAGAAGCGCATAAGACAGCGAAAGTAAACACTTTCCGATCCGACGACAGTATCTTACCTTGAGATAGGCTTTGTGTGGGGCTTTTGTCTGATGGCTCCATTAGATTCTAAACGTTTGTGACCGATGATGGTAGTGCAGACGGCATATCATGACCTTCATCAGGAGGGGGTTTTCGTGTTGAGGGAAATGCTTTACAAAGTAATGCTCATGTTGGATGTGTTTGAAGTGGGGGGGATCGTGATTTATGGCGGTGAGATGAATCATTTCATTCGAAAGTCAAATGAGAGTGCGAGTGTGCATCCCAAATAACATTTCATTTGATTTCGTATTTAGCAACTGAAGTTGCCATTCTATTGTTTGTTGGATCATTGACTCGGTGGAAACAGATATGTTTGCAAATCGTATGTATCTCATTGCTGTCTGCTGATTAGACGTAACGCGGTTTACTGCTATCATTTGCATCTAAATTAGTTTCGTTTGTAGGTATTTCGAATGGGCAGGCGAGTTTTTTGTTTGCTGAGCATTAAAATTCGCAACGATTCGGAATGCTTTATACTTTTTACGATCGTGATTACTCCCAATTGAACTTGAGTAAACCAGGATTTTAGTCGAATTGTCGAAATTGAATGTCGTAATCTTAACAAATGTAACGGGTGTTTTTTTTTAGAGGTACAGAACTTTAAGTTGGCGACACTATATTGACTGGCGGCTATTTTGTCAGCTGTCAAGTGATTTATTTTTAATTTTGTTTGGCGTTTCAGCATGAATAGACTTACATCTGAATAACGCTTCCAAATTGTGCAGATTTATAATGGTTCTTTCGAGATACGTATCGCGCACTTCGTCCATTTTACGGTCAACATTCGTCCATTTTTATTTGTTTCTGATGATATAAATGTTTTAAAATAAATGTAGGTTATGGATACGGTATTCTAAGTGACCCAACACAATATCAACACACCCCGTCACAATTAAAGAATTCAGTCCATGTGCTAAGGCTTGAGGCTCTTCTCACCGAAGGTTTTTTATTGACTGCTTCCACCTTCAGTCAAAGAAAAAATAAATTTTTAAATGGCACTGACCACCGGTTATGATAAATTATCAGACGAACTCTTACGATACCAATAGCATGCTCTTAAGATATCAATACCATGCATGCATAGAAAAGTTGGCGTAGCAAAGAACTTTATAAGCGCATGAAACATAGTTATTTGGATTGTCTAAATCTGCCCTAGCGAGGTATGCGTCGTACTGGACAGTTTTCCGCAACGTCGGAGGTTCAAATTCTATTCGATGTATGTATGTGTCATCGGAGGAAAAATCACTTCACTACAATTCGCAAATAAATTCCGCGAAGAATTTGTGTTGAAGAAAATCGGAAAAAGAATTGCACTTAGCTGTCAAAAATTGCACGAAAAATGCAAACGCATTTCAACGGAATTCGCGTACATGCGTTACAAAATCTCGGAGAAATATTAAAAAAGCTTTTCGAAAGAATACATCAAAGCTAAAATCCTATGAATCGTACAAAATTTGAGAATATTCCGCTCCGACGAATACCTCGCCAAGGCTGAATATATTATGCAGAGACTTTTTCAAAAATGGTTACCCTTTGGTCAAATTTAAGCTCTAAAAATCGGTGACACACTAATGGACCGAACGGACGGATGGACTTAGCTAGCGATTCTGTGTCGATCCATATACTTTGAGGTATCACCCCTATTGAGGTATCCGTTCGGAACAAAATTTTCTCCGAATTGTTCGATATCGGAGATTTTTGTACCGCGGTATCCGTTCGGATTTGAATTTCGAGCAGATCTTCCGACGAAATGCACCGCACATGATCGCACGACAGCTTAATGCGTTAAGTCAACAGCTTTTGACAGCTACGCGTTGAATTTCTTTGAAAATTCTCCAATGAAAATTTGTTGCGAAATTCTTACAAAAATGGAAACCACCCCAAAATTTTAAGTAAATTAATAAATAAAATTATTTTGTGTATCACTACAAAATCGTGCTACAGAAAAATATTTTTTTAAATATTTTTTTTTTCACTGACTTTTTACATTTTTATAAAATTACACAACTGACAGATTGTCAAACGCGAAGGTATGCTTCATTTGTTTTGTTCCGCAACGGATACTTCGATGGTAAATTGAATAGCTACTGATCAGAACTGACTTTCGCTTCGGAAATTCTTTTAACGGACACCTCGATAAGGTTGGATATCTACCAAAATGTGTTCTTTATATTACAAACTTAATCAGGCCTGTCGCGAATGAATTTTCCCGGGAATTTTTCCCTTATCAGCAATGTAAATCAGATTGCTGAATGGGGAAAGTTTCCTGAGAAAAATTATTCGCGATAGGCCTGAATGCCAAGAGTAATAAACGCCTATGGGATAGGATAGGTAAAAATGGCGTTGTGTTCAAAAGTGAATCAAATTAGATACAAAAAGATTTTAAGTCGTGTTCATACCAAATTTCTGAGTTAGTGTTGAAAAAAAGTTTTGTTTGGTTTTTTTGTGATGTCGAAAAATTAAGTTAACTTTAAAAACCTAAAAAGAGGACAAATTGCATGTTTTTTTTCGAAAAGACACCTGACTTTTTTTTCTGGCTAAAAAGAGGACATGTCCTTTTTAACAAGGACGTTTGGTCAGCCTAGCACCAAATCACAAACCAAACCTGGATGATTAAAAGTATGTCCGATGTCTGGTATATCAGCTTCAATTGTCACATCATTTCCCCATGGGGTATGGCAAATCCGATTCAAAGTCCTTTCTTAACGTTTTACGTGTTTCTGCAATAAATTTATTGGTCCTTTGTGCAGCTTCCGGTTCCACAACAGATCAATTTCATTCAAATCTTAAAAAGGAAAAGTGTACCTATTTCAATACATTCAGTCCCTCAATCCTAGATTCTATATATTTCTGTATGAAAAGCCATATTTAAATGAATGAATGTAACCTAGGTTTTAACGCCGATTCCGATCTCCAATATTAAGGAGCTTTATGTGAAAGTTGTATAATTTTGGATGATTGTCAGACTTTCGCAAGAAAAGAGCAAGAAGCATGTATGTACCACCTAGCCATGCATCCACCACTCGTTTTTTGTTCACAAGTGGAATGACAGTGAAAACACTTTCATTGTTGTTACCTTCAGGACGTGAACTATGGACCGCACTTTTTGCAGTCCAACGGATAAACCACTATAACCCTGCACCAAAAATTGGGATAAAAGTCGACATTTATAATGTTTTCACCTAAGGTGGGCCAAAAGAGATCACCCTATTGGAAGATGCTCTTATTTTTGCAAATGGCCGCCAATGTCAAATCTGTTTTGACATTTGTGGACTAACCAGATGTACAATACAAGTGAACAAGCCATGGAGCGATACCCTCCCCAAGAACGCGGAATAATCGTGTCTACTTTTTTTGGTAACAACTTGGGTAACAGCCGTCCGACACCAACTGCGCAAACACTGCGCCGTTTGGCCACCAACCTTGAAGTATAGGACCACGCGAAACGTTGCCAAAAGTAGCCGGCCCCGAAGCGCCCACTGTGCCGAGAATATCGCCGCTGTTGTCGAGGATGTCGAGCTGTGGCCGGAAATAACGACCAGACGCCGTGCATTGCAATTAGCCATCAGCCGGTCGTCCCTAAGGCGAATATTGGTAAAAAACTTGCGCATGTTCCCGTACAAAGTCCAGTCCGTGCATCAGCTTCTGCCTGTGGACTGCCAAACGCGTGTAACCTATGTCCAAGCCATCCTCTATCTCGAGGACGGAGTGGACGACTATGTCCAAGCCATCCTCTATCTCGAGGACGGAGTGGACGATTATTAGATCAAAATCATAATGAGTGATGAGGCTCATTTCCACCTTTGCATGTACTTGAACAAGTAAAACTATCGCTTCTGGGGCAGCGAAAATCCACGAGTAATGCACGAGAAGCCATTCCATCAGCTCAAAGTCACTGCATGGTGCGCTGTTCACGCTGGAGGAATCAACGGGCCATTTTTTTTTCAATAACGCCGCTGGTCAAACGACAACAATGGAAGGCACGCTCTATAGGGCCATGTTATCCGAGTTTTTTCTGCCGCAATTGGACGAATTACGAATGGAGGACATGTGGTTCCAACAGGACGGAGCAACGGCACACACTGCGCGAGCCACAACCGATATTCTGAAGGCCAACCAACATCGGATGACTTCTTTTGGTCCACCTTGTACTTCCGTCGGCTGGAGTAATCGTGATTCCAGATAACTGACAATCAATATCGAAAATCCAATCTATATACTCAAAACTGCATAAAGTTGTTGATCAATTTCCACCTACAAAATGGTTGCATCCTCTTTTTCGGAACCCTTTTGACATCTTTCCTGACGTATTTTTGCATAAAAAGTTTTTTTCACTTTTTTTGTGACGAACATTTAACACCGCCCATTCTACATCAACGAGTATTTAAAGGTATATACAGATACAACTTCCAAAGTCCCAAAAAAAACTTGTTCCCAACTTAGAGAAAAGCCAAAGACCACCTAACAACTACTCTCACTGTGATTATGGATCTGGTTCTGCAGGGCATTTAATTAAATCTTAATCGTTCTACACCTCATTTAGCAGGCAAACAAGCTCGAGGCACATTAACAAAAGTTTTCTCCCTAAGAAAGCTCAGTTTCGTGTTTGATTTGCTGCTTTCCACTAGGCCTAAGAAAAAGTTATCCAAACCAAATAGCAATAAGTGCGTGTAATTAAATGTCGGCGAAGATAGCACGTGCTTAGTGAAATGGAAAAGCCATCAAGAACCAAAACACAAAAATAACCTCTGCTCGCTTCGATCCAGTTTTGACATTGCCAACTGCAGCGCATTCACCTTAAAATTCCAGAATCGCATCCATAAATAGACAGCACAGCCTGCTCTCTGGCGTGTGAGTGTGCTGTGGGAGCAAAAAAGATACAGATACGGACGCCCTCTCTGGCTAGGCCATCAGACGGACTGTCGCTTTTAATTAGCTTCATATGATCTATTAATTATGAACACGCAACATCGTTCAATGTTGCACTGCAACGCGGCAGTTGCAGTCCACCTATGGATAGCATGTGCGGTGACAGTAAAGCCGCCCGAGTCCACTCGGCGGCCTCCGTCAAGCCACAGGCTTAGTCGATTTGGCTAGTGGCTAGCGGCGGCGGGTGGCGATGGAACATCCGTTTTTATTTGATCGGGGTCTCCCTCATTATTATGTCGTGTGTCGTGATAGTCAGGGGCTCACATGCGGCTGTTGATGATGTTGTTAGATTGCTGCATCTGATGTGATTTCTGTTGCTGCCGCCACTCGCTGTTCACTGTATTGATGATGATGATGACGATGATGATGCTATTTCACACTCGATTTCACGGATTGAATTTGTTGTCGATGTCAACCGCAAGGAAAGTGAAATCTATCGCTGTTTTACCATATTAAGGGGGGCCATAGCTTTCGTTATCACTTCTAGGTCATATGCACTACCATGGATACACATGTGCGGTGCGCACACATCTCACCCATGCCTGTGTACTATGGCACTTCTTGGAAATTATACGCCGAGTGCAAATTGGTTGTTTGGTGCTAGATATATGGTTGGCAGACAGAGCCCCCGAAGACTGATGAGTGATTAAAGTGTTGTCTCTCGGATGGATGAATGTACTTCGGAATCTAGCCGATATGGTGATGTCGACTGAAGAAAGTTGTTCCATTCGATGGGTACTCGTACTCTTGGACAGCAAACAGCACGGTGTCTTCCAAAGTAATTAGTCTCCGTTTGCAAGGAGTATTTGTTTGCTTTGATCGTTTGTGGAGTGATAGAGTTTTAATTAGTCGAGTTGTGGAATGAAGTTGTTCAACGGTGCGGGGGGAGGATGGTGATTAAGCTATTGCGACAGGTAGCAAGAGGTTTGTTTACCTTGTTCAGTGTATGCGGACATTTAATAAAATCGAAAGAAAGGTGTTTAACATTTGGGGGTGGCTTACAATCACTTGCTTACCGAAGATATTGCCTTTGAAGTGAAGGAGTGTCCACCTTTGTATATTGCTCAGAGTATAGTATTTAGATACACTTCGAAAGGCCAGACACTGCCATAAAAGTGTCACTCCATACTTACGAGTTCTCGTGAAATTCATGTCACCTCAAGTTGAATTGTCATTCAGACGGCAACTAAACCACATGTGTGGAGCACACACAGATACATCGATAAAATCAAGATTTAATTGCAGTTATCGGTTTTTCCATGCTAGACTTACTATTTGCAGCTGGTGACATCAGCTGCAATAAATGGCGAAATAGTTTAGTGGACAGGTTGTGGAATTAATATGTGGGCTACCCAGACCTTGGACTGTATATGTAATAAAATTTGCAGAATTTTGTGCTTAATGTGTAGAGTTGTAAGAAATGCATTGTTTTCAAAAGGAGCTAACGGTGAGTCACAAATATGTCGCTTGTTGGTCATTATGCCCGCTGAATTTTGTTTTTGTCAGTTGCCTTGGCATGTCATATGCAAACTAGAACGGATAGCTGCCAATAAGGATGCATGCATAATGTATTCTGTTATAAAATTACCATCGTAGATAAGTCTCAATTAGTCAAACATATGATTGAGAAAAAACTGCAAATGAATGAGATGTCTGGAACTGTATGTGGATTCAAACCATAATAATACGGGACCGAGAAAGCATTTCAAGGCATTGTACCTATCATTTGACGAAAATTCTATCCGTGAAGGTTCCGCCGATATATGAAGTATTTTGGTACAATATTTAAAGTTATTTCCTTAGAAAGTTCAGACAGTTCATCACAGGTGATGAGCCTCATCCCACCCTCTGTGAATACAAAATTCGCACGTCCACTTTTGGGGAAGTTTTCTTTTAAAAAAGAAGATTTTGATACCCAATCCCATAGGCGTATTTCAGTCTCTCCAAAAATGTAAATCTAGAAGAAGGAAATTTCATATAAAAACGCTTTGTTGATGCCACCAGTAAAAATCTGATCACGGTCACTCTTACATTTAGAACAAAACACCAATTCCGGCCAAAAAACAGGCATTTTGATAAAGTATCTGCAAATGGATGGGATGCAAATTTTTGCGCAACAGGCTCGTTAGTACCCAAGGCCGAGCTTTCTCACAACCATTCATGTGTGTTTGTGTACTTCTAGCACGATGGCGGGACCTCCTGTTTTATGCCGACTCCGAACGGCGAACTTGCGATAAGCTTTTCTTGACAATTGATACTACTCAGATGATTTGTCAGACCACCACGAGAGGAGGGCCAGTGAAAAATCATTTAGGTGTTGCTACGGCTGGGAATCGAACCCAGACCTTCATCGCACCAACCATATCGCGCACTGAGCACCTCGTTGGATAAATTTTAAGTTGTGACAATTTGTCCCAGCAGGTGCATACTGCACAAGCAAGAGGGTCGTCTGATAGCACTGGCCTGCTGGGTCATAACTTCCTTAGACTTATTCATATGTTAATACTGAAAGCTATGAGTTTATGTCGCTATTGAGGGGAACATCCGTCCTGAAATGTAAGAAAACGTTCGAAAATGCCATATAAAGGCCCCACATGGTAATCTGCTTTGCCTGCAATGCCTGCAGTAATATCAAACCGATATTTAAAAAACAAACCCGACACCAAACATGCCTATGAATACCCTGATGAACATTCAAAAATACAAATATCTACCTACGTTGTATCTGAGTTACGCAGTCAGTTCAAAACTCGCCTCTTTACCTAAGAAAAGTTGAAATTTCAACTCGATTATGGGCTAGAACCAGTTAGAAGCCGACTTTTGGAGTCAATCCAGCAACGGGATGTACATAAAAATTATTTACTTGCTTACTTAAGAATGAACCTGGGCCTAAACCAACATGCTCTCTAATTAGCTAACTTAGCTAACTGCCTCCAGTTGGTTGAGGTCGGTTTCTACTTAGGCGCGCCACTTAAGACGAGGTCTTCCTCTACTGCGTCCGATGTCTGGCTGGGAATCGAAGACTCTGCGAGCCGGAGTATGGGTTCTACATGGCCTAGCCATCTTAAACGTCTAATAATGAGTTTTTTTGACCAGGGGCATGTCGCTGTACAGCTCGTATAGTTCTTAGTTTATTCATCGTCTCCAAAGCCCCGAAGATTTTTCCTTTTGAATCAACCAAGGATTTCTTCATCCGCTTTTGAGACGGTCCATGCTTCAGCACCGTAGAGCAGGACTGGGATGATCATAGTCTTATATAGGATCTCCTTAGTAGTTCGAGTGACGGCTTTACTACTGAACTGCCCTAGCCCAAAGAAACAGCGGTTGGCAAGAGTAATTCTTCGTTTAATTTCTGACGACATGTTGTTGTCAGAGTTAATAGCGGAACCGAGATAGATAAAGTCCCGTTCTACCTCAAAGTTATATCTGTCAATGGTGACGTTCTGTCCAATTCGTCGATGTTGTTTGTCCTTTCGAGTTGACAGCATATACTTTGTCTTGCTCTCATTTACTGCTAGCAAGCATGGCTTAGATATCACGCTGATATCGTAGGCGTATGCGAGTAGTTGCACCGATTTTTGGGAAATTGTACCTCTGGTGTTGGCTCGAGAGTTTTGCACAATCTCAAGAATCAAATTGAAGATAGCGCCTTGCCTAATTCCTTTTTGGTGTCGAATGTGTCGGTGAGGTTGTTTCCGACCATGATGGAGCAGCGAGAATTCTCCATCGTCATCCTACACAAACGGACAAAGTTTGGGCGGTATACCAAAACTAGAAGTGGCTCTGTATAGTTCGTCTCTATAAATGCTGTCATATGCGGCTTTGGATCGGCAAACGATGCTGGGGTTCCATTCTTCAGACATACTTTCTTCCGACCTGATTTGGCTCACGAGTTGATGGATGTTACTTACCAGGACATCTCCGCCGGCTTTATAAAGCTCAGCGGGAAGCCGTCATTTCCGGTAGCCTTATTAAGCTTCAGTTTAGATATTGCTATCCTCACTTCATTCAGGTCGGTTGGGTTTCGCTAGAAGACTTTGAACTCTTATATGTATCTAGAAACAGCGCAAAGGTCACTTAGATATTTTCCCTGTCAGAGCTCCTCATAAAATAATTATGTTCAGGGCCTAAAAAGTGTGCTAATTAGAGCAGAAAGATTTTCGGTGTATTATAGATTTGACTTCCAATGAGCTGAGCAAATACAGGGTGCGATTTATGTAGCAGGCTGGTTTTTTTTTCAATAGCAAACGAAATTGAAGTATGATGTCAATAAAGTGAGCGCCTATGGACGTAGTGCAAAGCAAATCTAGTTTAAGTGCATTTTGCATAGGAATTCGAATTCTGGTGATATTTCACCCATGTCGTTCGTAATGATTTCTCTAAGCATCGAGGTTATGGCTCGTTTATATCAGGGAATCGTAGAGATCAGTCGATATCACCACTTTTTTATATTTATCTGCGGCGTAGGAGGAGCTGTGTGTGATATAGTATCATCTTGTTGGAACCACATGCTTAATAGGCGTAATTGATCCAATTCGGTTATAAGAATGTTGAAAAACATGTCCCGATAGCGGTCAATGACGACCGATGACGCCGCGTGCCGGTCCAAATGGCACACCAAATAGTAACTCTACGAGCGTGTAGTGGTCTTTGATATATCAATCGAGGGTTTTCATTACCCCAATAGCGGTCATTCTGTTTATCGACAAAACCAGCCAAGTCGATACGTTGTAGTCCAATAAACCGCCACACCCCTTTAACACCTAAATTCAATATCGACTATTAACCTCAGACTTTCCATCCTTCAAAAGATACAAGTTTTTGGCGCAACAGGCTCGTTAGTACCCAGGGCCGAGCTTCGTATGTACTTCTAGCACGATGGTGGGACCTCGTGGCTTATGCAGACTCCGAACGGAGAATTTGAGCTTTTCATGACAATTGATATTACTCGGATGATTTGTCAGATCATCACGAGAGGAGGGCCTGTGAATAATCATTTAGGTGTTGCTACGGCTGGGAATCGTACTCGGACATTCTGAGTGGCAGTTGATATTATTCGCGACCATTCCACAAAAAAATATCCACGACATATCTATTCATTCGAACGTCCTTGCAGAACGAAGCAGTGGCCCACTTTTTTTCTATGGGTGGATCACAAGTATAGGAAGGTAGAAGTAGTGGTTCGGCATGAACCCAAGTAGCATTTATGTGACTTTTTGTTAACACGACTCGTGTGACCTATTATATAATTGTTATTGTGGATGTGATGCAGGCGGTCTCTAGATCCAGCCTGTGAGGTTTAGAAAGCGGATAAGAGCTTGTATCCTTTTACCCGAGATGTAACTAAGGTTGTCAAAAAATTGTTGTACTAACGCACGCAAACTGGCTCCTGCAAGTGCCGAAAATTTGCAGGTGAAATGGGAGAGTGTTTCTCTCTCATTTGTGTTGCCGCAACTGCGGCATTGAGGGTTGTATGGGATCCCAAGCTTAACCACAGCCCATGCGGTTAAGCAATTGGCAAGTGCCCCGTGACTATCGCCGCAATTCTTGCGATATCTGGGAGGGCCATATCGCCCTCGATATGATGTCCTCGAACCACACCTTGCGTTATACGAACCCATGCCGCAAGTGAGCCGTGAAGAGTTTCGCCTTTGCTGGCTATCTCGTCCGCACGCTCGTTTACTTTAATGTCACTGCGCCCTGGAACCTAGAGAAGTGTGACCCTGAGGCGTTCACCAAGGTGGGCAAGTTTGAACGTACTTCTCAAAGAGTTTTTGTTAGATTTATTGTCGCATACATATTAACGTGCTTACTCTGGCTTCTTACGTACAACAACATTTTCACACCTTTTTATTGCAGACCAATTAACCCTCTAACAATTCACTTCAATATCGACCATCAATCTTAGACTTTCATTCCTGCCCACCTGACATTTATTCGCGACTATTCCTTAAAGGTATATCCACGACATATCTTTCCACTGGAATGCCTTTGCAGATCGAATCAGTGGCCTACCTTATTTTCTACGAAGATGGATCACAGGTATTGACGGTCTTCTATTTTCCTTCAGCGTAAGTTAGTCCTGACAATTTCCTTTGGGCCCTTTTAAATTGTGTAGGTTTTCAGTGGAAGAAACCACAAACCTTGCAAGTCTTGAAAGCCGACATTGAATAAAAATCTAACCAGCGTTTTCGAAAAACAAATCAAAATGCCCTAAAACGAGCAAAAATGGCATCAACTCAGGAGATGTTCATTTGACCGATAACCTTTTTTTCAATTTCAATAGGACTTTTAACAGATCTCTATTTTGACAGGACATTACTCTTTACCTACTTTGTATATATACTCGTAATCATTTCACCTCAGCTGTCGACTGTCACCGACTCGCCTCCGTACGCAACAACAAGAGTTTCGGGTAGAATTTGCCGGTGCTAGTGTATAATGATGACTCTTGGCCTCAACCAACATGTCTCTACAGTTGCGCACTTCAAGTTAGTTGAGGACGATTTCTACTTGTGCGGGCCACTTAAGAGGAGGTAGCAGGACAGTAGTGGAAGTCTGATTAGGAATCAAAGACTGCTTACCGGAGTATTGGCGTTTATTTGCTGCAAATATCCCGAATTGTGAATTTAAAAAAAATTTACTAATGGTTATGCAATACGACGACCTCCCAAAGCGCGGTGCATAATTAGGGATGTTTCCCCTTTATTCAAAAAAAACATTAGATATCCAAAAATCATTATCCAAATAAAATTTTCACCATAGGTGGTCTCCCCATCACCTTATGAACTCCTCCATGCATGTATTACTTTTATCCCAACCAAACCCATAGCCTTCGCAAAAAAACAAGGAACTTTGCGAAAAAAAAATTCCATTGCCGATTGGAAAACCATTAATATCTCACACCTGTCTAGCCGACACGTTTGCACAATTTATCGACGACCTTGAGACAAACTCCGGCACACCATCGCATTTTTTCCTTCAATCCATCTGTTATACTCCCACCATCGTTGCCTGTCTACCCATAGAGAGCTTGTGAAAACTTGGTCAAATGTCACTTTGTCGTTAGCAGATCTAGGTCCAACGTTTTTCTATTATTTCAACAACTTTTGACATAACCTCACGATTCAGCTGTCAGCGGCGATTGGCATTGAATTGCATAATTGCAACAAGTTCCACGACATCGACTCACCATCACTCCGCCCCCTCCTCGCTTTAGTTCTGACAACGACCAGAGCTCCCAATTCGTGCGACAGAAAAAAAAACCTCGAAATGTTAACAAACTATCGATATCCATCATTCGGCGAATGTGGAGCTCCAACAAGTGGTCTTACCCTCGACTGTCGAAACACGAAATGATTTATTACGTGTTGGTAATGTTTTCGCGCAAAAAGTATACGTCGCGTCGTTACGTACGTATGTCTTGGGAAGAAAGGTCTTGAGTGACGGTTGGGTTTGAAAATGATTTCCTCATCCTTGTTGTAAGACTTAAATGCAAATGTGTGATATTTCAATTAAGAGATTGTATTCAAAGCTTTTTTACCTGTAGGGGGTTCTCACCAGTTCCCATCGGTTCCCACCAGATCTGAACTGTCTTATGATTCAAAAGAACAAACAACTTCACGAGTCCACTCGTTTAGAGTGTTCTGGTTTATTGATCGTTAAAAGTTGTAAAAGTTATTTGATGATAGATACTCGTACTAGGTACCGTCATTCGATGAGTAATTAAGGTGCGTCCACTATCCAGGTCGGCTAAGATAACAAGACCCGATCAATTGATTTTTTAACGAATGTGTTCACTGCGAACAAGTGTCAGTAAAAGAACAGATTGTTGTTTTTTTATTTGTTTTGGATTGAGTTAGTAGAAGGTCAAAGCTTGAGAGACCTTATGGGAATATAACTTTCGATGAAATTGTTTTCAATTGCAGTATTGTGGTGTATCGAATTTAAGCGCAAGTATGTGGTTTTAAAGACGCTTGTATCAGTCAGGGTCATCAATATCTTGATCTTTCACTCTATTAGTCAATTCTGTGAATTATATGATGCTTATGTTGGATCATTCAGAAGATGTTGTCTTAAGAATTTTGGACATGTGTTTGATCAACCTCAATGTACTTTGACGTCATCTTAATGACGTCGTACTTTCGTTATTTTCTTATGTGATTATAGGCCCTATGAGGTAATGGAATTAAAAATCACAGCTTGTCGGTATTCTTTCAGCAAATATTTGGAATTCGGTCTCAGCTCTTTCGTATAAACTTGACAACTATTCCCAGATTAATGTATGAATGCTACTTTCACTTCCCTTCAAAGTTTGGGAATCTAAACCAGCTCGTTACAACCCTTAAGGATAGCTTCCATCCATCATAGGATGAGATCCAAAGTGTGTTGAAGCTCGGACCCGATGGTTGGTGCGATGAACTGCCGCAAAACCTAAAAAAGGATTTTTCACTGGCTCTCCTCTCGTGATGGTCTGACAAATCATCCGAGTAGTATCAATTGTCAAGAATAGCTTATCTCAACATCGCCGTTCGGAGTAGGCATTAAACAGGAGTCCCCGCCATCGTGCTAGAAGTACACAAACACACATGAATGGTTCTGAGAAAGCTCGGCCCTGGGTAATAACGAGCCTGTCGCGCTAAAAATTTGTATTTTTTTTAAATCATCTTGGAAAGCTTCCTGGAAGGTACCTGAGAAATGGGTGTCCAGTCCATTAGTAGCTCTAAGGATTTTTTGCTTGAAGTAATCCAAGTGCCATCTGTTTTTTGAGATAGTTGGGAACAGTTGGAAGTGCCGAGAAGATTTTTCGGAGTATAGACCACTCGGCAATATCTTCTATTTGATCAGAGGAGTGGTGCATGGGCTTAATCAGTTCAATTTTATATGTTGGCAGGGTCTCTTTGTAGGAGATCCAGTCAGTTTCTTCGCTCAAGCCTTTAGCTTTATTAAAACGTTGCCTGCACTCCTATCTCAGCATTCATAAATTCTCAGGCCACCATGGAGGTTTTTGTGTCCCACTAGGTTTCCTTAATGAACAGTAGGATGACAAGGATTTAATGACAAATGACGTTAACAAATTTCAAACAATCCTTCCTATTCAAAAGGTAACTCGAAATCCACCTAAGAAGCATCGAATGATGATATGACTTTATCTAGGAATAGACTATGACATACTGTGTCACAACCACTTACTTGTTTAAGTGGCGCTACAGTTCGGAATGAACCTGGACCTCAACCAACATGCCTTTACAGTCAGCCCGGGCCTTAGCTTACTGCCTACAGTTACGCACTTCAAGTTGGTTGAGGTCGGTTTCTACTTGTGCACGCCACCTTAGGCAAGCTCTTCCTCTACTGCGTCCGACTTCTGGCTGGGAATCAATGACTCTGCGAGCCGTAGTATTGGTTCCTTCCGTTCGATCTACATGTCCGAGCTATTTTTAAAGTCCAGTTCGGAGTTTTTCGACCAGGAGCATATCGCTGTACAGCTCGTATAGTTCTTCGTTGAATCTTCGTCTCCATAGCCCGTCAACGTAAACGGGACCGAAGATTTTTCGAAATATTCTCCGCTTTTGAGACGGTCCATGCTTCAGCGCCTTAGAGCCGGACTGAGATGATCAGGGTCTGATATAGGATCTCCTAAGTAGTTTGAGTGAGGGCTTTACTACTGAAATGCCTTCTTAGCCACAAGAAACAGCGGTTGGCAAGAGTAAGTCTTCGTTTAATTTCTGACGAGATGTTGTTGTCAGAGTTAATAGCGGAGCCGAGATAGACAAGGCACGTACTACCTCAAAGTTATATCTATCAATGCTGACGTTCTGTCCAATTCGTCGATGTTGTGCGTCCTTTCGTGTTGACAACATATACTTCGTCTTGCCTTCATTTACTGCTAAACCCATTTTTGCCGCTTCTTTCTCTATACTTCTCTATGCTATGAATCACGTTAGGTCTGACCAATGATGTCAATGTCGTCGGCGTATGCTTGTAGATGTTCCGATTTTTGGAAAATTGTGCCTCTGGTGTTGGCTTGGGAGTTTTGCACAATCCTCTCATGAATCAAATTGAAAAAGTCACATGACAGCGTATCGCCTTGCCTAAATCCTTTTTGGGTATCGAATGAGGTCGTTTCCGACCCTGATGGAGCAGCGAGAATTTTCCATCGTCATCCTACACAAACGGACGAGTTTTTGCGCTATACCAAAACTTTGGCTCTGTATATTTCGTCTCTATAAATGACGTCGTATGTCGGCTTTGAAATCGATCAATGGGTGGTGGGTATCGATTTGGACTTGTTGGGGTTTTTCCAGGATCTGCCGAAGTAGGAAAATTTGATCGGTTGTGGACTTTCCTGGCCTAAAACCACACTGATAAGGGCCGACAGGTTGTTGGTAAACGGATTCAGGCGTTCACATATTACGGCAGATAGGATCTTGCAGGCGATAATGAGGAGACCTATGCCTTTGTAGCTGGCCGAAATTTTCTTCAAATAGTTATGGGAAAATATTCAAAGGTCCAAATAAAAATTAACAACAAAAATTAGTCGTGAGTACATTGGGTCACCTTCCATTAGAATTCCCAAACATTTAACATTTTTATGTTTGACTCACATGACAAAGAGCACATATGCGGAAATGTTAGCCTGTCAAGCTGCTATCAATATCTAAGTACCCTTTACTGCCTCTCAGTCAATCATACGGTCTTAAATTCCGAATATAATGCTGAAATATCAGCATTCATCATAAACCTCCATAAAAATGTCATCATCATCGTTACCAAATCCATTCAGATGATTCCGACACAAGAAACAAATAGCAAACACCAAAAGCCATTATAACTCAAAACGTCTGTAATACAGAAATAACTTCCTCATGCCTTTGTCGTGTAATCACTGAAAGCGTGTCGAACATGATTCACAATCCCATCATTCAAAACAGGAGACACATCCAAAAATACACATAAAGTATCTCAAAACGCGAAATTCTCTTCATCATACCGCAAGTGGTAATTTAAAATCACTTAACCATCGATTCGGGTAATTTTCGCGATTATAACATTTGCGGTAGTAACTGCCAAACCGTGAATGCCACCGAAAGCCTTTGAGGCCCTCTCATTCTATTATTTCTCAAAACATCAAACCCGGATATGAACTGAAGACGCATATGTTTCCCAGACATTTGGAGTCAGTAATATTCGTCAATTACGCGGTTAAGGGTGCTTCACATTTAATCAGCATGATCCTCAAGATGTCTTTTGAAAATATTCACAACAAAGCATGGATTTGCAATCAGGGCTGAAAAAGTTTTATCTGGTAGGCTTTAACGATAGTTCTTGTTGGTTTAATTCATTTTTAAAATTAATGATTATATAATTGTGTGGCTATAGATGATATTAATTTATAAAAAAAAAGTGAGCAGCAATCTTGAAGATTGTTTTGGGCATATAAATAGCACGCCTTAGGTGTGTTTACTTTTGAAAAAGAAACAGAAAGTGAAATTTGGATTCAAAATGGATTTGAATGGGCTTGGAGGGTGTTGTTGTAGACATAAGTCATTAACGCTTTCGGGCCGTTGGCTAAGTGATTTATAAGCTCTATCTAGGTCAATGTGAAGATTATGCCTTGCAATTGATTGTGATAAATTCATAGAAGGCTAACATATGGCTCATATTGGGAGTAGGGTTTTTAGCATTTTTGAATGCGTTTGTTGGTAGCTATCATTAGATTGTGATGAATGATCTTGAAGGTAAAGTGAGGGCTTATAGTCAGTAGACCACAAACTTGACCATTTTTTTTATAATTTGCGCGCTCTCAAGAGGCTATGAACACCCTTTATATGTTTTAGCACAGTGCGGGCGTTAAGGAAATTCGGGTAAGAAGAAAGGAGATCCCGGTGCACATTGATTTTAAAAGCCTGTAAGTAATAATGGAACGGAAAAAATAATGTTTGGTAGAGCATTCCACATTCGTGTTGTATGGTTTATGTACGAATCTCTATATTTCGGCCTTCGTCCGAAGATAGGCTTGATTTGTATTCATAGCGTTACGAGTATTGCGGCTGAATTTTTGTTGCGGCTGGCTATTTCATTCGAGTATTGCTTGCTAAAATAGCGGTAAAACAACCTAAGGCATGAGATATTTCGACGATAATCGAACGAAACTATAGAGTTCACTTTTCCAATGTCTCATGTAAGCTTCTTTGTAAGCGTTTGAATCCTATCTAGGAGGTGCAATTTTGTTTTTGGTGCACCCGACCAGATGTTGGCGTTGAATTCAAGTTTGGGGCGATAAACGCTTTTTACAGGGTGAGAAGTCATCCGATGTTATTTGGCTCTTGTTATTATCGCTTGTGGCTCGCGCAGTGTATGCCGTTGCTCAGTCCTGTTGGAACCACATGTCCTCCAGTCCTAATTCGTCCAAGTGCGGCAGAAAAAACTTGGTTAACATGGCCCTATAGCGCGCACCACTGTTGTCGTTTGGCCAGCGGCGTTCTCGAAAAAATGGCCCGATGACACATATAGCATGAACAGCGCACCATGCAGTAACTTTGAGCGGGTGCAATGGCTCCTCGTGCATTACTCGTTGATTTTCGGTGCCCCAGAAGCGATAGTTTTGCTTGTTCAATTACCCGCAGAGGTAAAAATGAGCCTCATCGCTCAATTTGATTTTGGTCGTAAAATCGTCCACTCCGTGCTCGAGATATAGGATGGCTTGGACATAGGTTACACGCGTTTAGCAGTCCAGGTCGATGTTTCCGGCGACAGCTCAACATCCTCGGCAACAGCTGCGATATTCTCGCCACAACGGGAGCTGCGGGGCCGGCCACTCTTGACAACGTCTTGTGTGATCCCATATTCTTCAAGGTTAGTCGCCAAGGGGCGCAGTGTTTGCGCAGTCGGTGTCGGACGGCCGGGGAATCGGCGACGGAATTAGCGCAGCGCCAACACTGCAGACTAATTGTTACGCAAAAAAAGAGACACGATTATTTCGCGTTCTTGGGGAGTGTATCGCTCCATGGCTTGTTCATTTGTATTCTACATCTGTCTAGTCCACATATGTCAAAACAGATTTGACATTGGCCGCCATATGCCAAAATAGGAGCATCTTCCAATGGGGTGATCTCTTTTGGCCCACCTTTTGTATTGTGGCCAGATCAGTAGGGGTGAAATATTTCTTACATCGATTATGGAAATCTAGACATTTCGCTGCGTTTTTAGCGACTTTGAATATGTGGTTGTTCCAACGTAAGTCGTTACTAACATACATACCTAGCATGGAAAGTTTTTCGGTTTCTTGGACGTAAGTTCCATTCATGTATAATGGCTCTTGATTTTGGTTTCGCTCTTACGACAGAAGACAGCGTTGTGGCTTGGGAGCACTGAATTCTACTCAGTTGGATTCACCCGATTTAATGATGCTGTCAAAGTCGGAATTCAATGAGCTTAACATATGTTGCCGTTTATTTCGAAGATAAGGAACGTGGACCTGAAAGCGAATATAGGAAACTGAGAGTACCAGCGAAGGAATGAATTGAATTAGGAGTTGCAGACCGGATATCATTTTTATAAAAATGAGAGAGAGGGTCGGAGACGCAACTTAGACTTGAATGACACCAGCATTTATTCCAAAACAGCTTGAATTCAACCTTTTGAAAGATAATTTCTAATCCATAGAAGAAGTTTTGCATCGATTCCAAATGCCCACATTTTCGACAAAAGGGCTTGATGCCAAACCCTGTCAAATGCTTTTGAAATATCAAGTGAAACAATCCTACTTTCTCCACCGTGGTTGACTGATTGGTTCCACTTTTCAGTGCGATATGTCATCAAATCACCAGTGGAACTGTTGCTGCGAAAACCATACTACCGGTCATTAAGAAGTTTTCGTGTTTCATGATATTTCATAAGCTGACGATTTATCAGCGTTTTCATGACCTTGGAAAGAAGGGACGAAAGGTCGTTGGGAAGAGAAGAAGATTCGCTTTTTTTTGGTGCAGACTGGAAAAATGCTGTTTTCCATCTACTCGAAAAGAGACATGATGAGATAGGATAGATAGAAAAGCTTACGTAGCTCTTCAGAATAATGGGGAATATACCATCTGTACCAGCGGACTTTTGAATGTCAACATCAAATAAAACTCTTGCAACTGTATGAGCACGGAAGCGAATTTGTCTCATAGAATGATCTACGTTCTCAACTGGCTGCTAAATTCGCAGCGAGCAGATTGGCTTTGCTTAAACAAATGACAGCTGGAATGTTATTGGGAATGAGCGTCGCATTTGATGATGAGGCCGAATTTTTTATATTTTTGACAGAAATGACTAAAAGTTTCTACTACCTCTCGGACATTGTAGAATTTTTCGCCTCAACTTTTGGTCGTATAGGAAGTTGACACGTTTTAAACGCGAATTACAGTAATTCCTTGGGAATCACAGTCATTCCTTATAGCTTGTTTCGATTTTGTTCGATTTTCCTCTGTTGGATTGGTCTTGTATAACCGAAAGTTTGGCTCTCTCATCCTTATAGCTTCTTTGCAGCTCAAGTCATACCACCCTTTGGTCTGATACTTTTTGTTCTGTTCGTCTGTTCGTCTCTATAAATGCTATCGTATGCGGCTTTGAAATCGATGAATAGGTGTTGGGTATCGATTTGGACTTCTTGCGTTTTTTCCACGATCTGCCTAAGTGACTAGAATCACACTGATAAGGGCCGATCAGGTTGTTGGTAAACGGTTTCAGGAGTTCACATATTACGGCAGATAGAATCTTGACGGGCTCAGTGGCATGATGGTTAGTGCGATGAACTGCCGCGCGGAAGGTCTGGGTTCGATTCCCCGCCGTAGCAACACCTAAATGATTTTTTACTGGCCCTCCTCTCGTAATGATCTGACAAATCATCCGAGTAGTATCAATTGTCATGAAAAGCTTATATGAGCTTAGACCTTCGTATTCGGCATACAACAGGAGGTCCCGCCATCGTGCAAAGGAGTACACACGTACACATGAATGGTTGTGAGAAAAAAAGGTAGGCCCTGGGTACTTAGGAGCCTGTTGCGCCATAATTTTTTTTTTTAGGATCTTGAAGGCGATGTTGAGGAGACGTATGCCTCTGTAGTTGGCGCAGTTTAGAGGGTCTCCTTTTCGTGCTTATTGTACTAGATTATCCTCTTGTTGGTACTTTGTTTGACACTAACCCCGTATAACTTTTATGGGTTGGGAAATATTTTACGAATAAAAATGTGTGCGACCTTGGGTTAAGGCTGCATCAATACTTATGTACTGTATAACTATACAACCGTTCAGATATGTTTTATCGAATTCTAATGAATAAGGTCGTTCATCTTTAAACATCTCAATTGCTTGACCTTTTTGTAAACAATTTGTAAGCTCACTTTTGACAACATTGTTTCTATATTGAAGCTGAAGTTCAAGTTCTGGGTTTTTTTAAATTTACCAAAATTTTCTAAAACAAATTCACGCTACAGTGCATCCAAAAGCAAATAAATTCCTACGAATTCTATAAAACTCCACTCAGGAATGACGAATATGGCCGTGATAGTGACAATGACAGCGATGTCATGCAACCCCATTTGTTCATGTGCACAGCTGGCATATTAAAGCCTTAAATATTCGCACAGCGTAATTTATGGATTTATGGATAACTGCGAGTATTCAAATCCCCCTGCACATTCCATTCGATGTTCTATGCTGCAAACAGAGAAGTATCTCAAGTGACCAGAGCACTTATAAAGCCAACTTAAGTGCCAAGCAAAAAGGTAGATAGATACTCCTCAAGCTGAAGTAGTAAAAATCAAAATTTTACGATCCTCATGAGGAATGAATAAAACAAAAACAGGAAATGATACATTCACAGATAGTAGCACCTCACTTTGTCGTTTTAGTTCAAGGATCGTTTTACGTGTATGTTCCAATGTGCCCTTGAAAGGAGACTTTGATTCTCCTTCCACACGGACTACTATTAGTTCAGTCGTGACTTGTTGAATGCCGCCTTTTATGGTGCGGCGCTTATTTCGGATTTTTATTAGATCAAGGTAGTAAAATCATTGGAGCGCATAAAACGTTCGTTGGTCTTAAAGACCGATCCAACACCATAGGGAACTGTGAATGAACCAAACCAAAATCTCAGCAATCAAATATTTTTAACGCTTCAAATGGCTCTGATGAGTGCTTACAAGTGCGTACCCGTCCATCGGACATGTATTTATGTATTAAATAATTTTTTTTATTTTTTTTTTTATTGAATTAACAATTTCGTTACGGCTGTAGGTTGTGTGCTACCATGACTAGAGTTACGTAACAGCGCTAGTTTAGTTATTTTTGTTATGTTTACCTACTCCTTCACACATAATATGAGGATAGAGTGGCATTAATGCCGGCAGGCAGTGCTCTGGTGGTTTGATTCGTAAAAGCCTTCATTTTGGTTGAATTTATGATGGTGTTGGTATTAGCGAAGACGTTTGATTCCGGAATGAGTGTACACACGTTTATGGGTTTGTTGTTGGTCATTCAACTTGGAATACTTGAGAGATTACTTCAACGCCGTTAAGAAGATTCATTGTGAGGTTCTTTGGTAGGCTCTTTCACCAGGTGGTTTATTTATACTAGGAAACCTCAGCGGGTGAAATTCGAGAGCATTCTAGGAAAAACAAATTATTCTGTGCGCATATATGGAGAACTTGACCTTTTATTTCGTCTATATTTCATAAAATATGGGTTTGAAATAATGATGTTAATGGTTATCACTAGGGTTAAGATTTTCATGTGCATCTACATAGAATATGATCAAATGACATTCATATGGAACCTTAAGTTTTCACCTATGAGTTGACTACTAACTCCGAATCTCAGCTTTCATAAGGCAACCTGTGAGAGTCTAGTACCTTGGCCGTAGATAGAGTCTCAATCGCTGTGTAAAATCTTGGCTGCAGCAGATGAAAGAGGAGGGAAGACGTATTTTCACACCATTGCACATAATCTATTTCCAGGCGGCAGCGGAAGAACTCCCAATATGATGTCAACTGTGGTGTCTACAGTCCCAGTTAGGAAGGATAAAGTGAACAACGTAGTTAAGCTGCTTCGACATATTGAGACAACATGTCATTTAGGAATCTTCAGGGTATGCAAGGCCTTTTGAACAGAGATGGAGCCAGATAAGCCGAAAGCCAACGGCAGCGCTAATGGCGTAGTGAACAGTGATGACCCCGTGTCATAGGGCTTTCTGTAACTGACTCTCCAGGTTGAGGGTTTCGCTTTAGGTTAACTACCAACTCTAGGAAAAATCCATTGTTACGAAGCAACCAAGTGCCTCGCAAAGACTGATCTTCTTATTCATGACCATGCAAAACGAAAATAGAACAACGACATTAGTTTCCTCATCTGGAAAATCAGAAAACTAAACAGGTGAAAACTTATGCTATACTGCCATTCAGAAAATTGGATGGGATGTACCGGGTAAAAAGAGGAGGAAAAACTGTTTAATCTACTACCGAACATACCCATACCATACCATATGAAGAGGTGCTACCTCAGATGTAATGTGAGAACATTAAACAGGAGAGGTGCAGGAGAACAACTATCGGAAGTCATAAGCTGCTACAAAGCAGATATAACTGCCATTCAGGAAATTTAATGAGATGGACCGGGCAAAAACTGTAACATCTACTACAGAACATACCCATACCATACCATATAAAGAGGTGCCACTCCAGAAATTATGTTCGTAAGTTTTACCAAATTGTAAAACGTCAAACCCTACCAAACAAGACTCGAACGGAATATTATCAAGCTGAACAACGAAATATCGTGGTTGACACATTCGATTTTAAGAATATAGATGAACCACTTCTGCAGACTGTTAAGATGATGACGAACAAAATGATGCTGTCAGGCAGAATATTGGCGACGACAGCGAAAACCGCCAACCACCCGACCTAAGTGAACTGAGGAAAGCAATAGCTTGACAAGGTTGCTGGAAATGAAGGGCTTCCCGCAAAGCTTTATATCACAGGCGGAGATGACTTGGTAAGTAACATTCACTAACTAACAAGCAAAATTTGGTCTGATAAAAGTACGCCCGAAGAATTTAACCACAGCCTCGTTTGCCCGATCCACAAAAAAGTAGACCTCTGAACTGCGCCAACTACAGAGGCATAAGTCTCCTCAACATCGCTCACAAGACCTTTTCTGCCGCAGTATGTGAACCCGTTGAAATCGTTTACCAACAACCTGATCGGCCCTTGTCAGTATGGTTTTAGACCTGGAAAGTCCTTAATTGATAAAATCTTCACACTTCGCCAGATCCTGGAAGAAACCCAAGAAGTCCAGAGATACCCACCCCCTATTCATCGATTTCAAAGTCTCATACGACAGCATGCGATTTCAAGTTTTGGTACACCGTTTGTTCAGAATGAAGAACTCTCGTTGCTCCAACTGGATCGGAAACGACCTTACCGACACATTCGATACCAAAAAAAAAAGTTTGTGGCCCGGCGATGCACTGTCTTCGTTAATTTGATTCTTGAGAAGACTGTGGTAAACTCCGGAGGCATCACCAATGGCACAACCTCTCAAAAATCGGTCTACTAACATACGTCGACGATATTGACAACATTGGTCGGACTCAACGTGACGACTCATGACAAAACCCCGCATTGGAAGCTTAGGATGGCTAGAACATGTAGAACGAAATGACACCAATACTCCGGTTCACAGAGTCTTCGATTCCTAGACAGAGGTCGCGTCGGTCAAACTCAGTAGAGAAAGAACTCGTATTAGGTGGCACGCACAAGTAGAAACCGGCCTCAGCCAACTTGGAGTGCTCAACTTGAAATAGTTAGCTAAGGACCGGGCTAATTGGAGAGGCATGTTGGTTAAACGGCCGCCCAGAATGCGAATCTGTAGCTTAATCTGGAATCTGTCGGACTCAATAGAGGAAAAACTCGCATTAAGTGGCACGCACAAGTAGAAACCGGCCTCAGCCAACTTCGAGTGCTCAACTAGAAACAGTTAGCTAAGGACCGGGCTAATTGGAGAGGCATGTTGGTTTAACGGCCGCCCAGAATGCGTATCTGTAGCTTAATCTGGAATCTGTCGGACTCAATAGAGGAAAAACTCGCATTAAGTGGCGCTCACAAGTAGAGACCGGCCTCAACCAACTTGGAGTGCTCAACTGGAAGCAGTAAGCTAAGGACCAGGCTGATTGGAGAGGCATGGTGGTTTAATGGCCGCCCAGAACACGTACCTGTAGTTGAATCTGGAATCTGAGTCAGAAGTTCAAAACAAGGCAACCCTTAAGCGCTTACAGAATGTTCATCTTTGAGAATCTGTAGCTTGAAGTTGAATGGGTTGAAACTTATAAAGAAACGCGTGGATAAAGTCAAGATGGCTGTTAAAGTGAAACCCAAGACTTGCGGAGTTTTTTTTAGAATGCCCGGGTGTCTAGGAAACCAACAAAATGAAATATCAAGTAATAAAGGGCCGTACAGGGTATCAAACCCAGTTTCTCCCTACATTTGTGTTTGCGATGTTGTTATTTTTAGCACAAGGAATAGTGCTACTCCTGGAAGTTTGTCCGAATTTTGTAAGAGGGTGAGCAGTGATTTGTAAGTATTGGAAACCAAGGATCTGATCATACATTGGGAGTGGATATGAATCATGAAAACATTACATAATGACAGATGGATCGTCAACAAAGCGCAACTTCATGAACAGCATACACTTCGTTGCAGGAGCTTGAATGATCGAAAGAACAACTGGCTTCTATGTCCCGTCAGAAACTCCCAATGACAAGTCCTTCTCTTTTCTATAGCCGCATGTCAGAATAGATGGAATAGAAACGGCTGAATGTCTGTTTTAGAACATCTCTGACGATAAATATCGTTAGAGCATCTCTCACTTTTCGGTCTTAGACCTAACCCCCTTTTCAAACAATTCTATCTACAATGCAAAATTGGGATTGCAGTTTTTTCAAATGGGATGGTGTTATCAAAACTTAGGCCCTTGACAATTGAAAATTATTTACCTTGTTACATTGCACGTCTTCGAACCATCATTTGCATAAGACTCGCTTATTTAGAGTATCTCCACTCAACAGTTCACACCCTTATGCTTACAAAAACAAATGCCAACCTTAACTGCAAAACGATGGCAACATAAATTACATAAAATCCACTAAATGTAATGGATCACCACTTTCTCCTTCTAATAAGACACATGGCTGAGACACCATCACCAGGGTCAGACATTTCGTACGTTGTGTCCCCACGCCCAACCCAAGTCTCAGTCAACGAAAAAACTCACTTTCTTTGAAGGCCTCACCACACATGTACCCTTATAATCCTCCATTATGGTCATAATGCTCTCAAAACCCTATCCATCTCAAGAGGTCTCCCATTTCAAATGTCCACACACGAAAGTGCTCCATATGCATACATAATGTGAGCGCTTGTTGCCCTCTCAAGACAATTTATCTAATCGCCTTCTGAAGAGCTTTGGAATTATAAACTTTGACAGCCATAAATATCGAGGGCACTGCATCGATTTCGTTTTTTTTTTCCCCGCCATCGAAATTGAAAGTTATTAAGGTCGTCATAGGTATGCTATGGTCTCCATTAAAAAAAAAACGAGTGGACACCCAGATGAAGAATAGCTAAAGGTATCCATACTCTCCTATCTGACTTTGAAAAGCCGCGGCGTGCAATCGCAATCGCAATGCCAACAAACACGCATACAGTACCGGCGGTGTGTTATGCCTGCGCATGCTGCTGTTGTTTGTGGCTTAAGTGCGTTTCGAGAAAGTTGCATTGCATTATTTGGCAATTACAATGATAATTTATCTAGATACATTCGCCGTTGTTTGTCTTTGCTGAGGCTCTTAATGTCCACCTCGGGGCTCTGGTGAATGTATGTATCCCATGAACAACTATTCACATCCGGAAACGAGACAAAATCACTGTCCGGCCCCCCTGATTAAGAGAGCTTCAGATATTCCATGCATTGTAAGAGATAAAATTAATTATTAGCCTCGAGATGAGGTGTTAAATTTGAGTTTGGGCTGCAAATGATGATTGAGGGTAGCAGCGACCAGCAACATAATCCACAATGGCAGCTCATTAATTTGCATTAAGTTGTGTTTGGCTTGGCGAATGCAGTCATCAGCTGATTCGGGGTCGTTAATCCTTGTAATGGGAATATGTTTGCAAGAAGTATCTACTTCCGATCGTATGAAGTTTTTTTTTAGGAGAGAGTTGTTGGCTAGTTTTTGGTTGTATTTCATTTAAATGTTCATGGATACACTCAAAGATGATGGATATTGGAACCCTCGAAAGTTGAAACATTTTTACAACCCTGCACCGACATATGATTGATTTTCCATGTTAACAAGAGGAAGCCATTTCTTTTACTGCGGAAGTGTGACATCTTCGACAAGTGGGACGTCATTCTGTATTATTTAGAAAAGATATTAAAATATCAAGCTCCCCAAATCAATTTTCCAGTTATTTATTGTTATGTGTGGGACTTGATTATGCGCTTTATTTGATGGTGGTATTGTCGCTGCTCAGCCCCCACAAATAAAGACACATGCTAATTTAAGCATTCAAATTATGTATCTTCATCTCCGTGGCGAAAGTAGCGAAAGAAAGAGAAGAAAGTTTTCCATTTAACATGTTAAGTCTGTCACTTCTAATTGTCACCCTAATTCGACAACCACGCAGATAAGGTTTCGTTTTAAAGGGTGTTTTTTTTTTAGAGGTTGGGTTTTCGAATAGAGATAAAACTGATATTTGGTGGTCAAATCGGGCAACTCTAATGTCATTTATGTTGAGTTTGGTTTGCCATTTAATCTTGAACAGGTTGAAAAATGAACAACGCTTGCAAATTGTGCGAATTTATTTCGAAAATAATGGTTAAGTTTGCGAAGTTTATCGCAAGCTCCGTCAAATTTTTGGTCGACATAATCGTCCGTCAGAGCAATTAATTCGGTTAACCATGGATCGTTTTTTGCATCCGCAGAGACGTCGAACAGTGCGCACCGAAGAAACAATTGACGCTGTAGAGCAAAGTGCTGTAGACGACCAGAATGAATCGATTCGCCACCGTGCAAAGCAATTGGAGATTTGTCCATCAACTTTATGGAAGATTTTGCGCAAAGATCTTGGGTTACGACCTTACAAGATCCAGCTTGTGCAAGAATTAAAGCCGCGAGGCCATGCACTGCTTCGTGATTTTGGTGTATGGGCCGAAAATTAGATTGATCGCTATGCTGATTTTCATCGCAAAATTTTGTTCAGTGATGAGGCTCATTTTTGGTTCAATGGATACTTAAACAAGCAAAATTGCCCCATTTGGAGTGATGAGAATCCACATGAAACCCTTGAGACGCCATTACATCCACAAAAACTGACTGTTTGGTGTGCTCTATGGACTGGTGGAGTCATACTTCTTCCGAAATGATACTGGAGAGCCAGTTACCGTTAATGGAGAAAGGTATAGAGCCATGATAACCGACTATTTTGTTCCCGAATTGGATGGCATTAATGTGGATGAGATGTGGTTTCAACAAGACTGCGCTACATGCCACACAACTCACGTCACAATCGATTTATTAAAGTAAACATTCGGAGGCGCATAATTTCGCGGAATGAACCTGTCAATTGGCCACCAAGATCGTGTGATTTGACACCATTGGATTATTTCCATTGTGAAGTCGTTCGTCTACGCCAACAAACCAGAATCTTTAGGGGACTTGGAAGCCAACATTCGTCACGTTATTGCCGACATGCGGCCCCAAATGCTCGAAAAAGTGGTTGAAAATTTGACCTCTAGACTTGGACTTCTTCGAACCAGCCGTGGCGGCAACATGCCTGAAATCATATTTCATCAATAATCGCATAAAATTATCCTTCCAATAAAGCCAAAGTGATGGACATTAAGACGATTTTCTTGTGTTTTATTTCAATTCAAAGTTCTATACCTCAAAAAATGCCAGCGCTTCGCCAGACCATTTAGACCAGATTTCGTCATTACAACTTATCACCCACCTTGCAAAATGAAATATCTGGCTTTTACAGGGCCTCCAGCCTAGCGAAGTTATTATTTTTGCCACAAAGAAGAGGGCCTCCTATTTAAGCCCGAATACGAACGGCAAATTTGAGAAGTTTTTCATGACAGGCCTTTGCAAGAGGAACACCCTCCATGGATTCATATAAAACCACTTCCACGTGGTACGCAGATATTTTCAAAGTAGTAGACTCAAAGTCGAGCTGAATAGTGACATAGAACTGGTGAAAAAAAAAACAAATTGGGTTCGAATGAATGAACACCAATACTCCAGCTTCAGACAACATTTATCATAGATGATCACACAGCGGCATAATGCGATAAGTTTATCAATTTTGACAGCTACGCGTTGAATTTTTTTCCAAAGTTGCCCTACAAAGGATTGATGCGGAATTCAACGAATGTGATTGTAAGCTTCATTTATATCGTACTGCAACAGATACCTCAATAATAAGTTCCGATTGCAGATGACTTTCGTTTCGACAATTTTTTCGAACAGATACCTCGAAAGGCCTGTTTGTTTTAAGAAATCAAGCGGAAGGCACTTTTTCTCAGCCTTATATATTAGAATGCCAGAAAGGAGCTGAATAGTGGCTTAAATCATGAAGTCAGTAAAGGCACATTCACTTATCTTAAAAGCTGAATAATGTAAATTCATGGTTCTTGATAACAAATCTAGCAGGTTTTCAAGCTCAAATGTCTACCACAATGCAACAACATGAACCTCGTTATAGATGCTATCACCGCCATTAGGTTGAAATAATTGACGTTTGTTCCCAAACACATGTCAGCAGCAAAAGTTGCTCCATCGCTATTTCCGCATACAATTTCAAAATCGCACAATTTAACTATCCTGCATCTGTCCAAACACTTTATCACAAACTAAACACTTTTTAACACCCCATACTTTGGTGAATAAAAATCATTTCTCACAGATACATTTTGTATCCCCCCCTCGACTGCATGTCGGTCAATTAACAAAGTTAATAGCTCTGTAAGGCTAACTAGCACCGCTACCACATGCAGTCGGCGCAAAAAGATACAAAAATACGAAAACGGAAAAAATACCAACAACTGCTGGAAATTATGATCTCATAGTCATAGCGCACTGCCAACTACACTGTCGGGTGTTGGTGTGGTAGAAACAATCCAAACGAATTGACTGTGCCCGGCCTTGTGGGTCGAATGTGTGCAGTTGAACTATCGATCCGACAAATGGGTGATACTTGAATTGACGTCCAGTAGCTGGTAGTACAACTCTGACGATGGTCATTTTCTTTTCAATTAACCACAACTAACCACCTACGGGTGTGAGCCTTCCACAGAATAAATCCAGTGCAGTGCGCCTGTATCCCGCGGTAGTCGAGGTGCTGCTTAATCGTATTTGCTTCAGCGCATAACCGTTGGGCGGTTTGATTATTGAACCGCCATTAATTTTGTTTTGGCGGCAGCTGTGGAGAATTTTCTTGGTCGACATCCACCACCAGCAGGCCGTACCTCTATAACACGTAAGCGCGTTCCGATACAAAAAAAAAAAAATAACATGAGTTCCTCTGAAGAGGGTTTGCTGCAATTTTCCGGTCGGTCGATCGGCTGGCGTGTGTCCAGTTTGGCACACAAGTGGTGGGCAGTGCTTAATCAGGATATCGTTGTGCATTTTGAATTGTCTCGGAATCCATAAATTAAGCGCACTCCACAAGATCAAGACTTTAATTTGTAAATCTCTGTGAACCGTGACCTCTGGATTTGGTCATGGATTGTACGATATTGTTGCCATATTTATAAGAGTCTCGATGTCTTGTTCGAGTGCCAATTGAGCTGCCTCCGCAACTGATTGGATCTATAAATTACCCATGATGATCATTGACATCGTGTTGTAGAGTGATTGGAGTCATTACACTACCCAAACGCCTACCTAGTGGCGCACTGAATGTAAACAAATCGAGAAGATACTCGAGCGAGTGTTTTGATTTCGGAGAGATGTCGAAATTTGCTAAATTTGTCAATTTGTATGGGAGTAGGTCATGTAAGCGATCATACAAGGTGCGGGAACGCTTGAGGGAGTACTTCAGGTGGTTGAGCCAATCGAACACCCTCGCATCAAGTGAAAGTTTTAACCTTGAAGTTGGGTATACCGCCGCCGGATCGTATGTGGGTGATGTAGACGTAATGAATGTACTTTGATGGGTGGGAATTGATATTTTCGTATTTACAGTGAATTTCGATTGTAAAATTGGAATGAACGGGGGTTGGTTGAAGCTTTTAAGGCGGAACGTTGTGTGAGTTTTGTTTTTAAAGAGTTCGGTGGAGTATTTTGTTTTCGCAATGGCTTTTAGGGATTGGTAAGGATACCAATGCAAAATTAATCAGCGAAATGGAAGAGTCAAATTTTAATGCTACCTGAAACAAAAGAGTTGACATACAAACTGAATGAAATTGAAAGGTTTGTTAATTTTTTTTTGAGAGTTTATAGTCTAGGTTAAGGCTTATGATACAATTTAGTTTAATTTTATGCCATGAATTGAATTTACATATTTCTTTAAGCCTAGAAAAAGGTTGCATCACGATATTCAATTTTCGATTTTTTGCGAATAAAGTAAATCCTCAGAAGTATTATCTTAGTAGTCTCGCTAAATTGTTGTGCGTTTACAATCTTTGGAAAGCATTGGATCTTTTCTGATTTGACATTGACATCACAGTACTTCGCACATGAATGCAACGAAGTACAGACAAATAACAGCACTGGCGATTGAGGCCATCGGCTGGGACAGAGCAAGACAATAATGCAACAGAGAGAGACAGATAGACACATAGAAGGAAATCCATATAAAATAAACCTACGTGGCACAGTGGAGGAGACATAGATTTATATTTTCTCATATTATCGCACAGGTGGCCTCAAATAAGCTGGCGACTTTGTAGAAAAAGAATGCTGCCGAAGCAACAAACAACCGAGGAAATGAATGATTTTATTGTTGAAGACAATGTTAAACAAAAAATGACAACGACATTACTGTCTGCAAATGCAATACGAGAACAATAAATAGAAGAAGTGCAGCCGAACCATTGTCGGAAGTCCTGAGGCGCTACAATCTTGACATTGCAACCATCCAGGAAACACAATAGGATAGTCCGGGAAAAAAGTGGATGAAAAACTGTGAAATCTCCTAAGGTTCGTGTTGAATTGAGCAGAAACGGTGACTATTCAAACATTTTTCCTTTGAAGACATTTGCGAACGCATTGTGACAAACCACAGCAAGGCCAAACTGCGCAACAATAGTCCTATATGCGCTCACGCTCAGCGGATGAAAAAGATGATGTTGCGAAGCAATCTTTTTTCGAGCTCCTGGACAAAACTTATGAGCCAGCAAAAAACCTTTGGTTTGATGGGTAATTTTCACGATGGATGATCTTCGCAGCTAAGAACGAGAACGTAATGCAAGGCCGTTAAAGACGAGAACTACCATTGAGTTTTATAGGCAAAGAAGGAGTGGAAAACTCCGGCTCTTCAGAAAGAAGAAATAATCCTGTCGATATGTAAAAGGAAAGATCATAGTTGAGACTCAGTCGATGCTGAAAATGACTCTTTTATGACGAATAATCTTCAGCTGCCCGGCTTAAGAACCATTCAATATTGGCAACGACAAGATGACGATGGAGAATTCTCGCTACATAAGGGTCGGTACTGACCTCACCGAGACATTCGATACCAATAAAAGGATTGAGACACTGCCATATGACTTCTGAAACATCATTCTTGAGAGGATTGTGCAAAACTCCCGAGTCAACACCAGAGAAGTTTTCAACCGTTGCTGGTTTATCGATATAGTTGAGAATTTAACGTTCCCCTACAAAAAGTCGTAAAAGTTGTCAAATCACACGAACGTGTGCCAAACGTTTGGCTCAACTAAGTCATGGTTGCACGTGCTGTGTAGCATTTAGCTCCATCTGGTTGGAACAATTGCTTATTTGCCTGTAAAATATGCTGTACACCGGTTTCGGATTTAAAGACAATTATTCCTTCGCCATATAAACCGCACTTACTTAATAAAGTGGCGCTACAGTCCGGAATGAACCTGGGCCTCAACCAACATGCCTCTCCAATTAGCCCGGTCCGTGCGCCAGTTGCGCACTCCAAGTTGGTTGAGGTCGGTTTCTTCTTGTAGACGCCACTTAAGGCAAGGTCTTCCTCTACAGCGTCCGACGTCTGGCTGGGAATCGAAGACTCTCCGTGCCGGGGTATTGGTGTCCACTCGTTCTACATGTCCTAGCCATCTTAAACGTCCAATGCGGAGCTTTTTTAAACCAAGGGCATGTCGCTGTACAGCTCGTATAGTTCTGGGTCATTCTTCGTCTCCATAACCCGTCAACGCAAATGGGACCCAAGATTTTTGAAAGAATTTTCCTCTCGAAACGCCCAAGGATTTCTTCATCTGCTTTTAAGGTTCATGCTTCATCACCGTAGAGAAGGACTGGGATAATCAGGGTCTTATATAGGATCTCCTTCGTAGTTAAAAAATAAATAAATTTATGGCGCAACAGGCTCGTTAGTACCCAGGGCCTAGCTTTTTTCTCACAACCATTCATGTGTGCGTGTGTACTTCTTAGCACAATGGCGGGACTTCCTGTTTTATGCCGACTCCGAACGGCTAAGTTGGGATAAGCTTTCCATGACAATTGATACTACTCGGATGATTGGGCAGATCATTACGAGAGGAGGGCCAGTGAAAAATCATTTAGGTGTTGCCCCAGACCTTCTGCGTGGCACTGAGCCCACCCTTCGTAGTTCGAGTGAGGGCCTTACTACTGAATTGCCTTCTTTGCCCGAAGAAACAGCGGTTGGCAAGAATAATTCTTCGTTTAATTTCTGACGAGATGTTGTTGTCAGAGTTAATGGCGTAGCCGAGGTAGACAAAGTCCTGTACTACCTCAATGGTAACGTTCTGTCCGATTCGTCGAAGTTGGTTGTCATTTCGTGTTGACAGCATATACTTTGTCTTGCCCTGATTTCTGCCGCTTCTTTCTCTATACTAGCAAATTCGGCTAAGGCATCACGTTGAGTATGCTAGTAGTTGCACCGATTTTTGTTCATCTGGTGTTGGCTCGGGAGTTTTGCACAATCCTCTCAAGAATTAAGTTAAAGAAGTCAGACGATGCTGAGGTTGCATTATTCAGGCATAATTTCTTTCGACCATATTTGGCTTATGAGTTGGTGGATGTTACTTACCAAGTCATCTCCGCCGGCTTTATAAAGCTCAGCGGAGAGGATGTCATTTCCAGCAGCCTTATAAATCTTGAGTTTAGATTTTGCTATTCTCACTTCATTCAAGTCAGGTGGTTGGCAGTTTTCGCTGTTGTTTCAAATGTTCGTCCTGCCTGACAGCGGAATGTTGTTCGTCATCGCCGTTTAACAATCTGCAGAAGTGGTTCTTCCATATCGTCAGCATCGACTGTGTCTCAACTAAGATATTTCTTTGCTCATCCCGACAGGATTCTGTTCGAGCCTTGTATCTTTGGCTTTGACGTTTAACACTTTATTAAAACTTGTGAACACCGTTCCTGGAGTGGCACCTCTCAATGTCCTCGATCGCGCGCTTTTCTTGCTCTATTTTCTTCTTTCTGAAAAATCGATGTTCTTCCCTTCTTCTCTGGCTATAGAGCTCAACGGCAGCTCTCGTCTTAACCTGCAGCTTAGCCTTGTAGGCCTCGTTCCTCATCAAACCAGGGGTTTCTTGCTGGTGGGCATGAGAAACCTAGCACAGCAGTTGCCATTGTTCTTCGACATTCGATGCTGGTGGTATGTTGTTAATCGAGTATTTAAAGGATACGCGTTGCTCTAACGTCTTGTAAACCGCAACTGACTGTTATTTTTCGTGATTTAATAGAGTCCCAAGATTTCTAAAATGACTGTGCTTACTCCGAAAATCGAACTTCTGCTTGCTTACATACCCGCCAACCCAGAAATGATCAGCGATGAGGCTGCAGTCCATTCTCCAAAAACACGACGAAACTAGTGGTCGGCTGGCTTTAATTCTTGTACCAATTGGATCTTTTATGGCTGTAGGGCATTGCCTGAGCTGCCGAGAACGGCATTAAATCGATAAATTCGGATCCTCTGTCACACTCACGTTTAAAAGTGCGATGGGTTCTTCAGTACGCATGGTACGGGCTCGACTCAGATGGATGATTATGCGCACCGTAAATTTTACGAAGTGCTCTAAAAGTTTGGAGAACAGAACTCGACTTTTGGGAATAATTTTGCACTGTTTGAAATTATTGCTCTGATTTTAGTCTTCATTTGTATGACAGCTAGTTTCAAAGTTATAACTATCAGTAGCTCTATACGTCTAATTTTAGTCTATGGTTAACAAGTAAATCTTTAGATTTTTCCGTAAAACCTACATTTGTTGCGATTTTCACAAGTACAAAGCAAACCACCTAAATACCCCTAAAATTTGTTTCAAAAATTACCTGCAGATGCGAATCACAATAATGAAATTCAAACACAATTAGCTTCACTTGTCACAGTTTCCTGACGTAATACATCTCGAAACGCTGTTAATCTCATCGTCAAACTTAGTACCCCTGCAGTTTGACCTTGTTGCCTTGTGTCTATAACATGAGGGCCATTAAGTAACTTAATGACAGGTTGTCAATTATATTGTATTACCATACGTACCTACAATTTGTATTTTGACACTCTACCTACAGTAAGCTGCTAATCTCCATTTAAACTATATAATCAGGCCCACAGAGCGCTCAAGACAAAAAGCAAGCCCACAAAACGTACCATCAAACGTGCAATTACAAATTTCACAGCTGATCGAACACTCGGCGGCATACAATGCCCACTTGAATACAAAAAAATAATAATTAATCAATTTGTAGTCCGTTAATGCACAATGCGGTTAATTTAGATTACTAAGTTAAATGTCCGACCTGGCCAACGGTTAATGGCTTATTTGTGTTCTCCGTGTAATCGTGTGTCTGTTTGTGAGTGTGTGTGTTAACTCGCGCCGCCATAAATGGATAATTTATGGGTAATTAATTTTATTTTGCATTGAGAGGTGTTTTGTTCGCTTCTACTCGCTCGCATGAGTAATCGCCGGGTCGGACATTGAATGGTGAGGGTATCCCTCTCTCAGTTGTAGTTTGTTGTTAACATCTAAATGGAGTTGGCATCCTTGACATTTGAAATTAATAGATGTGCGGTAAGAATTCATAGTTTATTGTGCGTTAAGATGTGAGTTGCAACCGTTGCATGCTGATGTCAGACGATAGGGCATTAGTAAAATGTAAATTTTATAATTGAATCTGTCGCGGGGAGAGGGCTTTCGGGCGGCTCGGATGTGGATAATGAGATTATTCAGTCGACTGAGTAGAATTTTCACACGATACGTTAGCGGTTTTTCTGTTTATAAATCGGATACACAAGTACATATGTTTAAATTGGTAACTAAAACAGATATGGTAGTCGCATGGTAATTGAAAAGTGCGTCCAAGAAAAGCCACTCTGTTATGACATTGCTAGGAGTATGACTCAAATGTGGGTTACATCATTTGTACAGGGTAAACTGTTTTTTTTTTAATTTACTCATTTACAATGTGAAGATATTTAATGCATGCCGTAAAAAGAAGTGTAGGTGTAGACTTGTTATGTTGAAAGGATTTAATTTCATAAAAATGAGCCTAACGCATAGAAAAGTCATTTCCTAGACACCTATGTGTTGAATATATCACATGCAATCTTCTTCAGTTTGCAGTTCAACTCTTTTGTTTCAAGCTAAATAAAACTATCTCACTCAACTGGTGGATGACTTTTAGTGGCATATATGCAAATATTCAAAATTGCCAAAACGTATTCCTTAACAAATTTCATATTATAAAGTCGTACTCCGCACACAAAAATATCGGGACCCTTACTTTGCAACACACAAAATAACCAGCTTTACTCTTTAAGCCAAATGAGTGAGGAGACGAATTCAACAAATTTAGTCTCAACATTTTGTAGAAAATCTCTGCTTTGCAAAGTGAGGATTCGTGTTCTACTTACGGAGTTCTAAGAAATGTTGAAGGGATAGGTAAAAACACGCCTAAAATGATTGAAATAAACTCAGGAACATTGTAAATGCCAAGTCTTGCAGCGTGTTTCCAGAAAGTGTCAATGGTTTGTTTGATACTTAAAAAAAAATTAAAAGCATAAAAAATGTTCAATGTGGTCATATTCCTCGCAAAAAATGTAAATCGAACTTTCTCCATACTCGAATTTTTCTCAAAGTTATACTTTCGTCTAAATCGATCTGCACGACTTTCGAAGTTACTTTGAAAATTGAAATAAATTTCAAAGCAAAGAATGACTTGAATGTTGCCCACTTCGATGGTTTTTCAAAAACAATTACAAACAAAAGTATACATCCAAACTCTATATAATAATGGCAGTGGTTGTCTGATTTAAGAATAGTGCCGTTGATAAATGCTCCCAACGTGTAGATTGCCTATTTACTTACTTACTTAAGATATGCTCCAGTTCGGTATTTACCTGGCCATCAACCACTATGCCCCCGCATATGGCCCGATCTCTAGCTAACTGACTACAACAACGCACTTCAAGTTGCTTTCTACTTGTGCCCGCCAATTAATGCGAGGTCTTCCACTGGACGGGCTTAGTGGTGCGATGGTTAGTGCGATGAACTGCAGCGCAGAAGATCTGGTTTCGATTCCCAGCCGTGCCAACACCTAAAATGATTTTCCACTGGACTTACAAATCATCCGAGTGGTATCAATTGTCAAGAAAAGCTTATCTCAACATCGCCGTTCGGAGTCGGCATAAAACAGGAGGTCCCGACATCGTGCAAGAAGTACACACGCACACATGAATGGTTGGGAGAAAGCTAGGCCCTGGGTACTAACGAGCCTGTTGCTCCAAAAATGTTTGTTCGATTTTTTTTTTCCAATACTGCGTCTGGTAGGCAATGGAAGACTCTGAGAGCCAGGGTATTGATTTCCATCCGCTCTACATGCCCTAGCCATATTAAGCGTACATCGCGGAGTCTTTTGACTAATATGTCGCTTAACATCTCCTATAATTCGTGGTTGAATCTTCGTATCCATAGACGTTAAACGCAAGCATAACCGAAGATTTATTCGCTCAAAACGACTCATGGTTTCTTCATGCGATTATGGTACGGTCATTGCCTCAGCGCCGTAGAGCAGGATTAGGATGATCAGGGTATTGTATTGGATATTGTTCCAGTGGGGCCCAACTACTAAATTATCTTCTTAGCCCGAAGATTCAAAGGTTGGCAAGAGTAATTCTTCGTTTAATTTCTGTCGAGATGTTGGTGTCAGAGTTTACAGGTGAGTCGAGGTAGACAAAGTCCCGTACTACCTCAAAGTTATAACTGTTTATGGTGACGTTCTGTCCGATTGGCAGCATATACTTAGCCTTGCCCTCAATTACTGCTAAGCCCATTTTTACCGATTCCTTCTCTATACTAGCAACCGTGGCTATGATACCACGTTGAGCCCGAGCAATGATGTCAATATCGTCGGATTGTGCTAGTAGTTCTAGCGCTTTATTAAAGATTGTGCCTCCTGGAGTTTTGTACACTCCGCTCAGAATAATGTTTAAGAAATCACATGACAGTGCCTTGCTTAACCCTTTTTTGGTATCGAATGTGTCGATAAGGCGTTTCCGACTCTGATGGAGCAGCGGACGAGTTTGGCCGATATACCAAAACTACACATGGCTCTGTATAGATCGTCTCTATAAATGCTGTCGTATGCAGCTTTGAAATCGATGAATATGATGTGGGTATCGATTTGGACTTTTTGGGGTTTTCCGAGAATCCTCGAAGGTGTGAAAATTGAATCAGTAGTTGGATGAAAACACTCTAATAATGTCCGATCGGTTTTTATCCGTTCACATATTACGGCATATAATCTGATCTAGCAAAGTATCCGTCGGAGCGGACAAATTTCCGCAACACTTACTTCGTCAGATTCGAATTCCATTTAAGGTATGTGTCATCGGAAAAAAAATCATTTTGTCTACAATTCGTAAATAATTTACGCGAAGAATTTTTGTAGTAGGAAATCGGAAAAAGAATTGCAATTAGCTGTCAAAAATTACACGAAAAATGCACATGAACGCACTTCAACGCGATTCGCCGGGATGCCTAACAAAATGTCGGAGAAATAATCAACAAAGCTTTTCGGAGGAATACCTCGGAGCTAAACTCATCCGAATCGTACAAATTGTAGAATTTTCCGCTCCGATGGATACCTCGCTAGGGCTGAATATCTTGTAGGCGATGTCGAGGAGGCTTTTGCCACTGTAGTTGGCGCATTTCAGAGGATCTCCTCTTTTGTAGATCGGAGTAATTATGCAGAGGTTCCACTTTTCAGACATACTTTCATCCAACCAAATTTTTCTTATGAGATGGTGAATGTTGCTTACCAAATAATGTCCACCGGTCTTATCGGCAGGAAGGACGTCATTTCTGGCGGCCTTGTTATGTTAATATATGGCTATCCTCACTTTACTTCGATCGGGTGGTTGGTAGGTTTCGATATAGTTGCCAATATTAAATGGTTCCTTCTGTTTGACAGCAAAAGACTTGTCGTCGTCGCCGACAGTCTGCAAAAGTAGTTCTTCCATATTATCAGCATTGACTGCTTCCTAACTACGATCTTTCCGTGTTCATCTTGATATCATTCGGTTCACACCTTGTATCCCTAAATTTGATGTTTTAAAGTTTGCAAAACGTACGAACATTGAGTGGAACTCCTCTATATCTTTGAAAGAGCGATTTTCTTACTATTTTCCTTCTTTCTGGAAAGCGCTCTGCTTTTCTTCTTCTTGAAAATTCTCTCCCTTCCCTTCTATTATGCAACCTTTTAGGTCTCGTTTAAGCTGCGAGCAAGTGTCAGCATTCCTCATCGAACCACGATAGGATTTGACGGGCCCTTGAGACTTTTTTCTTCCGACTTTCGTAAGGCTTCGCAGCTTCTAAATTCGTACCGCATGCTTTACTTACACTCTGTTTGGCTTGTGTCGCTGCAAATTGAGAGATATCTAGGTCAATCAATAGAGTCCTATAAAAATGGAAGCATTAGCCTAACAGCAATAATCCAGATCTTGTATGGCATTAAATTCGAACGCCTAAGCTCATTTGGCAATTTGTAAGGTTTCAAGTAGACTATCCTATATCCCGCCACACAAAAGTCCTTGCGGGTCTATTATTACATCATATTGCCTTGTAGGCATCGTTTTAGGCTGCGTGAAATTGTCGGCATTTTTTTATCAAACCAGCAAAGGATTTGTCAGGCTGTTCTAAAACTATTTTCCTTCGACTTTCGGGCGAAGATATGTCTGACCTTACATTTGCTTGCTAAATGATTGTGTGATATTGACAGCCACTTAACACAAATCAGCGCCGCCAATCCCACCTCTCCTTTTTCAGGGTAACAGAATTGGAATCGACTTCTTGTGGAAATAATGACAAATTCTCACTGTTATCGAATGAAAATATTTAGTCAAGTTTGAATATTCAATTACCTCGCCTACGCCCTAACTTACTAGATTTCGAACAAAATAAATGTCATGCCACGCCTCAGGTTCCCTCCCTTTTACCCTATATAGCATATCTATACCCTACTACCTCTTTTTTTCGCAATCCCCTGTTTTTGGCGTACCTATTGTTCCAATTTCAATTGCTTCATTCGTAGTCGCACATTTTCATAACCATCTCAACAGCTCTAAAAGCTTAATTTTTTGCTACCACTCGTATTTCATATACCTACCTTCAGGAAACCAAACACTCTTCAGACCTCAACCAGTTTAACAACTTAGCACTCACATACCGCCGTTGCAAATTTCAACCTCACGATCTGAACGCTCTGTGTGGGATGTTGATGGCTTCCCAGAAGCGCCCATAAAAATATTTAATTAGACAAGAAATCTGTTTGCATATACGACCCGCTTGGAATTTGACATTTAGTTCGCAACAAAAAGAAATATAGGCCAACAAATCTTTCAGAGCCAACTGTCCGAGAGCACATTCCCACGATTTACACAGGCCAATTCCAACTCACCCACATTGTTCGTAATAGTACGCGCGCGCTCTAGCGATATCTAAGATCAAGAAGACGCCAATGGACGAGTAGGTGGGTCTTATAGCCGCTATACTAATTCGTCATTACATGGTTGCCTTAGAATCTGGTTCGCACGCTCAATACTTAGCCGCTCCGCAATTGCCATGAATCACGCACCACGAGAATTTCCATTTCAATTTGGAAAAGCGTGCTCCCGCTATTTATAGATCACATGGAGTCGTCGAGTCGCCACGTCGCACCGTCTCACCGTTGCGAACAGCATTCGCAAAAAGAACACCAACTCCTATTAGGCGATCAATTTGAAATGTCATTCCCTGACGTTTGAATAATGCTGTTCTGCGGCCGTGTTTAGAATGGACTCGCGCGCGCGCGCTTTTTACGGCGTTGTTTGGTTGCGCAAATCCCTACTTTTTTTTGGAAGTAATAAATCCTGCGACGTGGCCCGCAAACAAGCCAGGTAATTAATAGCAAGTAATGAATGCTTAATGCAAGCGAGCGCTTGCTAATTTATCGCTGTCCAGAGTTCGCAAAACCGCGCCGCACCAGAATGGAAATGGAAATGATGTTTCGATAACAGCTTTTGAGTTTGTTAACTTGGGACAGAACGTTCCTTTTAGTGGTTGCCCCCCTTTTTTTAGCGCGCGATTACACAACCTGCAAATATGGAGCGGGCCAGTCCCATTAAGTTGGCATGAGACATCCGTTTCGCATTACGGGTTAGGTATGATGAGAGGTATGAACTGGCGTCGTGACAAAAAGTCGGAGGCTATACTTTCGATTCGTTGACTGATTACCTCATGACATAACCAAAAAATACAAAAACGTCGCCAGTTGCACTGAAGGTTGTTGTAACATGTTATGCGAGCGACACTTACTCCCGATCGGAGTCTGTATATGGAGACGTCATTGACGACGCTTCTGATTCCCGACGAGAGGCGCAGTAAATCATGTCAATTAAAACGACAATTGATTGGGAGTTGAGTAGTTCCGCGTGCCAATCAATTAGCGAGAGTGTTCGACTTGATCGGAAGTCTAATGCAAGGAAGAGCTGAAGTTGAATAATAGGCAGGGGCTGGAGGGAGTGCGGATCCAAATGTAGGCCAGTATTTTTTTTTTTTTTGTTGAATTTCCGTTGCATGTTGCGTAGTTATATTGGCTAGACCTTGCGTGTTGAACACAATTTTCCGTTTATGGAGAGCCCATCGATAAGCACCACTTTAAGGCTGTAATTACAGGCTCATAGTTGAACGTGCGTTTGGGGGAGTAGATTAGGTTTGGGATGGTGAAGTGAGATTAGTGGAAACTGTTCTGGTCACGCAAGTGATCTTTAACATGGTGAAGGCGGTCAAAGAACTTTTCATTCTTTTTATGTAAAATAAAATTCTTGACCTAGTGAGATTGAGGCAGAGTTTCAGTGGAAAATTAAGTTACTTTCGTAGCTGACTCATGGAATATAGGTTAATTGGGCACATGATGGCTACCTAGATCCACAGATGATCTTTGTAGGGTTTACTTCTACTTGGCGTGCTTCGTGTCATTTTCAATGCTAACTGAGGCAGCAAACTGCAACTCTTGACTGTACCAGCCTCTATTTCTATAATCCGATTCCTGATGGGGGGCAATAGTCTGCTCTAACTACTGAGGCATTGCCTAATCACCATTTTAGGTCTGGATTGGCATTAAATTTGATTGCCTTACATAATTCGTCAATAGGTAAGGTTTAACGTGGATTGTCCTATACACCGCCGCACTAAGGTCCTTTGAGTCCATTATCATACCATTCAGTGGGTTTTAACCGTCTATACTGGATCTTCACTTTCAGGTTACTCAACGCAATCGAGGTATCTTGATGTCGTCGGAATACTGAAAAATTGGGTAAAGATATTTCGGAAGTAGCTCCACGTGTTTTATTTCCCAACTCTCGGACAAAGTGAGCTAAGGATTCCCGTGGATCTCATTATCACCGCAGCCTCAACAGGTATTGTCATGATTGTGATTTAGTTTCATTGTGAGATTTCGTAAGAACTGATGAGTAGTGACACCACCTAAAACTTCACAGTGAGGTTTTGCCATTCGGTAGAAGTCTGTTATTGTTATGCACGATTGCTATATACCTCCAAGAATAATTTTCTTGTTAAGTCTTCACATTCTGCCAAAAATTTGACATATCAATTATCTTTTGTATTCAGTTTTCAAGTAGGCCTTATATTGGTGGAGAATTATTTCTCTTAGTCTAAACTATTTGAGGCCTCATTGCACTCTCCACAGATTAAGGGTCCATAATTGTATTTCATGTCCCAATACTCTAGCCGCCATTTTTTTGAAACCAGAAAAGCTAGGACCTCTCTAAATTCTTGAGAAATTTCAAACTTTGCATAACTGCAGATAAAAGTTGAAACCTATCAAGCTCACCGCGAACTGTTGCACCTTAAACAAAATCTTAGAATAATAAAGCCCATAACGGACAAACTTGTCACTCTTGAGCCGATTCTTAAGATCCCAAAAAGTCAAAATTTATATAAGTTGTTGTAGGTAGATTGGTAATGACCGGATTAATTGCAGATCACTTGAGCTTGGATTGGAAAACGAGAATTAGAGTGAGCTATAACTTGCCTTAAAAAATGTCAACGACCTGTTGAACTGCCACATAGAAGAGCCTCAATGGAAATACTTTCGCCACTTTATCTGACAAGATCTGAGTAGCACCGACCGACATGAAAAGCTTATCTCAAATCCTATTGTTTTTTATAAGGCCTCGCTGTTTTTGAAAAGCCTAAGATATTGTTAATGCTAACATGAATTGCGCCCGTTCAGGGATTTTGCCGAAGTCTTTCTGTATAGCGCATACTCAACGAAATGGCACCTTGATTGGAAGTATTTTTTCAAACGTTATTAAAGAGATCGTAAACCAGAAGGGAGCCCAACTAACAATTTCACTTCGATAAAGCACTATCGAAACTATCTCCCCTCCAGCAATATTAACTTTTTAAATTAAGCTTCTACATTATTTCTGCGGAAGCTCTACCAAGACATCTTTTAAACTGCCACATGTACACATGCGTTGTCATTCAATGCAAGCACACAAATTACGAAAATCCATTACATAACATTTTATCCATGAAGTTGGATAATGTTGGATATGTCATTTGACCAAAAAATGTCAAATGGCATTCGATCGGCATAACACTACAAACTCACATCCCTGGAAAATTTTTAGAAGCCTTATACCATTTCATCTTCTATAATTTTTGTGCGTTTACCTAAAAGAGTTATTCAACATGCTGAGCTTCTATGCACAAGTACAGCTAAGCTCAATAGAAGAAATTGCTTCATTAAATTGGAAATTTAGGCTTTATAGAAGAAAAATTGTTAATTGGGGGAACCTGTGAACTGTGCCAACTAGATTTTATCTGCTCTAAAACGTGAAAGTCTGAAACTGTTAAGCACAAACCTGATCGGCAGTGTCGTTTTAGGATAGAAGCTTCCACAACAGATGAAATCATCACACTTAGACAGATCCTGGAAAAAAAAACCCAAAGAAATCTGAAAGCATACCCAGCACATACTCATCAATTTCAAACCTGCATATGACAGCCTTTATAGAGACGAACTGTACTGAGTCATGTCTAGTTTTGGTGTACCGCTCTAACTCTTCTGTCTGTGCAGGATGACGATGGAGAATTTCCGCCGCTCTATCAGGGTCAGAAACGACCTCACCGAATCATTCGATACCTAAAAGCGACTTAGACAAGACACACTTCCCTTTGACTTATTCAACAACAGTCTTGAGAGGATTATGTAAAACTATCGAGCCAACACCAGGGTATCAATCTTCCATTAATCGCTTCAACTGCTGGCATCAACCAAATTGAATTGGAGGCAGGGTTGACTGGACACGCATGTTGGGTACGGCCAAGTTACATCCCGTCATATCAAAGTCAGGGGCTTCATCAATCTTCAATGATATCCGGGTATTGACATGCGTGCTTCCTTCAATATTAGAACTGGGTATTAAAAAACGAGTTCGTTGGAAGGTCAAAAATCTTACTGAATGGTACTCCTCAACAATGTTAAGTTACTCACTTAGGAATAGCATGCAACTCATGGAACTGTGAACGGAGGAACATTTTGGTAATTTTTTTTCAACACCCGCATATTTCATTTCAAAAGGCAGTTGACGTCCATTTTAAGATTTTTTCTCTACTTCGTCATTGAAAGTTTGGTTGCACTCGAATTTAACTTATTTTTGACTTTTCTCTTAATTTGATCGGCTCTTCCTAGGGCTTGTGTCTTTTGTTAAACGTCAATCTCAAATACTTATAAAATAAATGAGTCTGGACTCTGGACTGCTGAGCAAGGGAACCCTGGTTCAAATCACGAAGGTTAGTGTCAACAGTCAACACACAACACGTTTTTTTATTCATGCAAAATTTTGGCAAACAAATGACTGCAAATGGTTTGTTTTAGCAAATCCTGAAATATGTAACAATTAAACTGGCCTTTAACAGCTCTACACTTCTCAACCTCGATTGGACAGGTTAGTTAGAACAAATATTGTTAAAAAGTATCCTTCACGTCCTCAGACCGTTGTTTATCGACAGGTTGAAAGTGTTTTGAAACTATGCATGGTCCTTAGCTTTTAAAGAAAATTTAACTCCATCTGCTTGACAATGCACCATAATCGATGTCCTTCCACAACACTGTCATATATGCCTACACGCAAAAAGACTAAGGCTCTTCAACAATGACTTCTGTAGAAGCAGCTTGGACAAAGAAGAGGAGGAGATTATTACTCACTTTCCTTGCTCTTGCCCAGCTCTCTCAGAAAAAAGAAAACTTCATCTGTGAAACCACTTCTTCGATAATCTAGATGAGCTGTCTAGTATCAAAGGTTCAATTAGGCGAACGAATATAGGAAAGTCGACAGATCCACGTGGTACCACAACGGACCTTAATGGTCTAAGCGTGCACGAATCGCGTGCAGCCACTGTAACCTAACCTATACATGGTATTATACTCAGCCTACTTCCACTGTTGGTTTTTGGAAAATGTTGGATGCCCTTAGTTCTGAAAAAAGTTGGACTATCCACAGTCTTGATGTAGAAAAAATCGCTTCCAAAGATACCATAATCCCTAGACCTTGTGTTCTTTTCAAGCAATTTAAGCCCAGAGATTATAAACATCTTTAAGCAATTCGGCCTACTTCGATATAAGTTTCCCTCACCTTAGAAAAGGATAGGGAAAGGTATCCTTCACCAACAAAGCCTACCTAAACTTCATTTTCAAAGGACACCCTATAGCTCTTCATCTTTCCCTCTCTGAGTTGCCATTTTTTTTCGTCAGAATTCATTTAAACTTATGACCATACCGCGTCTGGTTATGTCCTTTGGTTAAGTAGAACCTCAGTTTGAAACGGTTGTAATCATTTTTAGTACTACGACCTAATGCAAGGTCGATTTACCCCAATTGCGATCGTTCCTTGGTCTGGTAACTGTGTAACGGCATTTGAAATTTTTACCTTTGGGTACCAAGGAAACCAAATGATTTGTAATTTGCAATCCTTTAGCCGTGCTGTATACGACTATCTTTTGCGGAACTAGGGTGTGACTTCTGTTTTTTTTTTTCAGATTTACTGTAAACTCTAACGTTCCGATAATGAAGTTATTCCGATGAGTTATAATTAATCGTGATCCAACAAGGTCAAGGTACGAACCGAAGAAAATCCTCGAAAGCGCTTTAAAATCTTTTACTCCCTTTAGGAAAAAGTTCCAATGCGCAGTTTTCACTTAAAACCACTTTGGAAAAGTGATTTGCAATATGAACATAGGTAAGGTTAGGTTTGGTTAGAGTGGCTGCCAACAATTCCCTAGTACACCTAGTCCATTTGTTGGTCCACTGTGATAACACGTGGATCTTGTGCATTCTCGTTGTTACCAGTAAGAAACCAATCCGTGCTTGTAATGAAACGGAGGAGACTTCTAGCTTCCGTGATTGTCAAATCGCAGAGATTTTGAAAGAAGTAAGCTTCAAGATTAAGCTTCCTTCTTTGTGTTAGGGCCGGGCAGATACAAATAAGATGAAATATTGTTTCCCTCTTTAGTCCATGCAGCTCCTGCAGAAGGCATTCAAATGAAGGCGAAGTTTTTCTGTGTGCCTACCTATTAGACAATGTCCAGTGGATGACGCCAATAGTGCTACTAATGCATGTTCTAGCGAGTGCGATCAGTGCCTTGTATCTGCCAAAAGTCCAGCTTTGCCCAGATAAGTTTGGATATTTGCTTATAATACAAGGTGCCGCAAAAAAAAACCTTCCGGTGTTTTTTGGCTGTAATTAAAAAAAAAGAAAAACCTTGATTCTTCTTGTGGATTTTATTTGGTCTTTTAATTTTTTTTAAGTCGAGAATATGACGTCATGTTAATGGGCGCCGCCACAGTTGATTGTCATTTGAGCCCTTTTTATGGCATTTTCCATCACTTTGGCCCATAGTTCCGGCGATAGGTCCTCACATTCTTGACGGATATTGTCTTTGAGAGCTGCAAGAGTCTGAGGCTTGTTGACATAAACCCGCGACTTCAAAAAGGCCCACAAAAAGAAGTCTGAAGCGGTCAAATCAGGCGATCTTGCTGGCCAGTGAAAATCGCCAAACCGGGAGATTAGGCGCCCGGGAAATGCATCCTTCAGCATATCGGTTGTGGCACGTGCAGTGTGTGCCGTTGCACCGTCCTGTTGGAACCACATGTTTTCCAATCCCAATTCATCAAGTTGCGGCAAAAAGAACTCGTTGATCATTGCTCTGTAGCGCTCACCATTCACAGTAACCGTTTGGCCCGCGACGTCTTCGAAGAAAAAAGGTCCGATGACTCCTCCAGCGAAAACAGCACACCATACAGTGACTTTGAGCGGGTGTAATGGCTCTTCGTGGGTTACACGCGGATTTTCAGTGCCCTAGAAGCGTAAATTTTGCTTATTTACGTACCCGCTAAGATGGAAATGGGCCTCATCGCTAATGAATTTTTTTGATGAAAAATCATCTTCCTCTTGGTGGTGATTAAGGAGGGCTAGAGCGTATATTAGACGCGATTGGCGGTCAGCAGCTAACAACTGATGCACCGTCTGGACTTTGTACGGAAACATCTTCAAATCTTGTACCAAAATTCGCTGTAAAGACCGGCGACTGATACCCATTTGCGTAGCACGTCGTCTGGTCGATGTCGAAGGCACTTCCATGACATCTTTGGGTACAGCACCAATATTCTCTGCAGAACGGCTACTCCGGAGTCTGCCACGCCTGGCAGTATCTCGTGTTGTGCCAGTCTCTTCGAGGCGAGCGGCTAAACGTCGCAGTGTTTCACCAGTAGGCGTTGGACGGCTAGGAAATCTGCGACGAAATTCACGTTGTGCCACAGTCACAGAGCAGTGTAGCGTAATATTGTTTATTAACGTGTATTTCGCATGTGTTTACTACACAAATGTCAAAACAGAACTGACATTAGTGGCCAATCACAAAATTTATAGCATTTTCTGATAGGAGGATTACTTTTGCGCCACCTTGTATGATCATGGTACTACCAAAAACTCCCAGAAACCGGCGAATAGTAAACCTATTTAACATCGCCCCTCTATCAAACTCAAAACTGACTTACAAACCTTCTGACATCCGGATTGTTAACAACAACGTTCCGTCCTTGTACAGCGACTACCAACCACCGCCATATAATTAATTCCATAAATGCAAAATGTCCACCAACCATTCTGCGATTTCCTTCCGATCAACAGCATGAACAATGTTCAGGGTCCAACACCACCCCACGTTCATATATGGTGCTCCTTACGCGCCATCATTACACGGCCAACTTTCTAATCAGTCCAAAAGGTCCCACAAACCGCCGCCGACGCTTCAGTGCCTTTTACCAGCCCGACAATCCAACTACTAACCATGCAGCCACCTTTGACAAGGTGTAAAAATTTTCGCGCACATCCCGTCCATATTTATGTTCGCAGCTCGATGATTAATGAACCTTTTAAGTGCCAAATATGTCTCGCAAACATCATGTTCCCAAAAACAAACAAACCATTGTATCCGCTCTTCCCAGATCGGATGTGTTGGCCGTCTATAAGAAGGCCTGCAACTGAAAAAAGTAAATAGATACAAATAGAAAAAAAAAACAATCTGATAGATACTTATAGAGTACTCTGTATCTTCCCAGGAGATCACTGTTTGTGTTTTGTGTGCGCGGTTGGCGTCGAGTCGAGTTGTTGTCATTGTTGCATCCCAATAGTGGAGTTTCGATCGAAAGTGCGGTGCCAGTTCGCCATTTACGGGTGTACAACACGTTAAGGAGAAAAACTTTCTTCCATAGGAGTAGTGCCTTCTCGGCCAGATACTGGTACACTGCCAATTGAATTAGGTTGGCTTGCATCTTGCATGTGCGAGATATGCCCAATAGATAGACTTAACTTTTGTTTACAGATACAACTGCTTGCATGTACCACAAGTACTTTGCAGTGGCTAAACGAGATTTCTGGCATTTTCTATATCCATAGATACTCGGATGCTTTAATCGTACTGCTCGAGCTCTCCCGAAGTGGTTCTAATGGTTGTAGTTTGGGCGCGATGCGATGGTATAACTGGGATATCTTCAAGGGTCGTGCTGTCGTACGTTGTATCTGCACCGCGAGGAAAGTGGGTTTTGTGGTATTTTGTTCGATGATGTTCGCGGTGTCGAAGTTCAAGAAGTGTTTTGTGTAGGTGGTTGGTTATTTGGTGTCGTTTGCTAGTTGCAGATGCCTGCAAAAATATTGCAATGGCGTTTTCTGTGACAAAGATGTATTTGTGTGTGTGTTCTCTAGTGGACGCAAGGCGACACCACCATCGCGATAGAGAGAAATGTCACACACTGTGGATATTGTGCCGAAATGATTTATTGAGAAAAGTTTTGTCACGAATCGCGAGAGTCTCTGTCTGGAAGTGTTGTTCCCATTCAAAGGGGGAATTTGGTTTCCTGTTAAACCGAAAAGGAATTTCTGTGGATATATTTTTTTAAAGTTATCCAAATTATCCCCACCTAGTCATCATAATCAGCTCTATTTCTTTGTAACCACATCAGTGAGCACAAGGTAGCGTCAAATCTATCCGTCATTACGTGATGTAGCTGCAGAAGAGACCTGTATTCACGAGGTTGCTACATAAAGTGTGTTCCGGCCGCAGATATGATGCAAATGCTGAACGAACACACAAATGAAAGAAAAACTTGACACAGTATTGTTGGGAGTCCTTCAAGCGGAACACTCACTTGTCTAGATGCTAGCTCTGATGTATTGTGATAGCATGTAGTGCTCTGCCGGAGGGTGGGAACCACGCCATCATCCCCGACAATGTTTTGCAAGGTTTTTTTGTTTTTTGATGTGGTTTTTGTAGATCTCGTATTTACATTGATATCTTCCTGATAAAATTTTTTTTTTGTTTTTAGGTACTAAGTTAAGCATGGAAATTTATTTTTTTTTATTTTCAGAGAACAACTAAAACCACACAAATAACGGCAAAAAGCGGTGTTAATTTTAGGTAAGTTGATATACACTCGATTTCTAAAAATTAATTCTTTAGATACATGACGAATAATTGCAATTGGAAGAGGGAATCTAATTTCTAATATTAATACCTTCCGGAAAAAATGAACTAAGCGACAATTTTTCAGGAAATTACTTTTTGATTTGCCCTTCTAATTTATGAAAACGTCATGTTTTGGTCTTAGTTTAAGGTTTCTACCATCAGTTCAAAAAAAATTAAGGAAAAATAATATTCACAGTACACTACAAAATACACAAATAATAACCTACAAATAATTTTTTGTCTCCTGTAAAAAATCTCGATTAGTACATTTTTCCGGGAAGGTATCGATATGAACTCAATGCAAGCAAACAATGGAACGAACTTTCAGCAGATCACTAATACTAAATCTACTGCGATTCAATAGCTGACTCAACAAACACCTGCAAGTAACTTCTCGGGACTTATTTTGATTTGTCCATTAAATACAGATGAGTCTGAAAAGAACGCCACTGGGGTCGACCAACGAATTTCCAAGGATCATGAAAGTAACCAGAAAAAATCCTAAACCACTCAAAAGTGTGACTTAAATCGGTGGACTACATGGCTAGCCAAACAAAGGTTCAAAAGGACACCTATCGGCAGAAAGATGCTCGTGCCAGTTTTCTGAAATGAAATCGAAAACACCACTGCCTCAATCAGGCTTAGGAGAGTCTTGTCAAAATACTGCCAACTCAATTTTTACATAGCTGGCCTCCGAACAGTTGAGAGTCTCTGCCTGCCGAGGATCGAACGTTCCTAACAGTTATTCCTTCCAAGAGTTGGCATCCGCTGTCGCCTGATCCTTAAGCTGCTGTTTCGGTCTTACTTGTCGCCTCGAACCTGAAGGCTGGGATTCGAAGATAATTTTGGCTGGAGAGTTATTGTTCATAAGCTTGATGTGACTGAGGCAATGTAGTCTACAGGTTTTTACCTTTTTGCACATTGTTCCACTTTTCTGCTCTTTGTACAGCACAGGGCGCTGTAAACGGGTTCAATGGCGCAATAGTTAGTACGATGAACTGCCGCGCGGAATTTCGGGGTTCGATTCCCAGCTGTAGCAACACCTAGATGATTTTTCACTTCGAGTAGTATCGATTGTCATGAAAAGCTTATCTCAACTGAGCTGTTCGAATCCGGAATAAAACAGGAGGTCCCGTCATCGTACAAAGAAGTAAACATGCACACATGAATGGTTGTAAGAGAGAAGCTAGGCCCTGGGTACTAACGAGCCTGTTGCGCCATAATTTTTTTTTACTGGGCGCTGTTAGTTTGACTGGTAACATTGGGGTCCGGTTAAGTAAAATTGTTGCTCTAAATCGAAATAGCTTCTCGGCTTGCTGGGGTTAATCTTCGTCGCACCCGCAATTAGGTTGAAGTTGACTCTTAGCAAAGATTATAAAGCCAGATGACGCATTGAGAGCCAAAAACAGAAACTTTACTCACCAGCTTCTTGGTACGGGCGGGTGCTGTGCGCGTGCATATATGAGAATCGATATCCAAACATATGGCGGGCTGTGGCAGTACGACCCTCCATAGAACAATTTGTCTTGTTGCAGTGCGTCATCTGTATGGCTTTATAATCTTTGCCCTTAGTCACATGTTGTCGAAGGGATATGCCCAGGTAATTGGTGCAAGACATGGGATCGCTTTGTTTTGTAAATGGGACATATGGAGCTGATATTCCAGTCAGCAGAGCTCTGCTGAGTTCTGCCATCAGACCCGATCTTCAGTTTTTTTGATTGGTGCACCAATTTCTGCAATTCTGGGAGGTAGACTTTCTTCTTCGTTGACTAGAGTTGTGTTGATTTCTTCTTCCTACCACCCTCTCGACAATTCGATCTTTAAGCAGTTGCTGCCGCTTCAGTGACTAAGTTACCATTTTTATTTCGTAGAGCCTTCGTTCCTACTTTGAAACCAGTTAAGCCTTTAAAAGACTAAACACGAACAACGTTTGCAAATCGTTCACACATAACGTGAATTTTCACCGTGCGCTTTGGCGAACTTATGGTGCCCACAATCGACTGAAGCCAATATTCCCTATGCCATCTAGAAATTGGAGAGCTAATATTCACTCTTTGATGACACTCGACCGAATAGAACTCGTCCAGCGTGTAGTGTTGAAAACAGCGGCTATAGTTGGAAACCGTGATGAATCGATTCGGCGCCGTTCTAAACAACTTGGCCTGTCACATGGAACAACATGGACGATTCTCTGCAAAGGTCTTTGTTTGAAGGCATAAAAAATTCTGCTGTCACAAGAATTAAACCCGGGTTTACCTTCCGTGGTTACTTCGTTTCAGAGCCTGGTCTCTCGAGAGTCTTGCTATCCACTGTTTTCGAGTAACATTTTGTTCAGCGATGAGGCCTATTTTTGGCTCAATGGATATGTCAATAAGCAAAATTGCCGTATATGGGTAGAAGAACAACCGAAACAGATTCAAGAGCTGCAGTTACATCCACTCAAAACAACCGTGTGGTGTGGTTTATGGGCCGGTGTAATCATCGTTCAGTATTCTTCATAAATGGACTTGCACCAACGTTACTGTAAATGGGGCTCGTTATCGCGCCATGATTAGGCCCGAGATCTCGAAAACATTTGGTTCCAATAAGGTTGTACTTCCAACACAACCCGTGAAACAATGCACTTATTGAAAGACCGATTCGGTGAACAATTAATGTCAAGCTTTGGGCACCTGAATTGGACGGCAAGATCATGCGGTATCGAACTGTTAACATTGGTTTTTGGGCTACGTACAGTCCAAGGTGATAGTCGATAAGTCAAGTACAATTGAAGCATTGAAGGCCAACATTACCCGACGAATATGCTCGAACGCGTCATCGAATATTGGAACGTCCGTATGGAGGAGCTGCGGCGCAGTTGCGGCCAACACTTGAAAGGAATTATCTTTATAAAGTGAATGTCAAGAATGGTTGTTTGACTAATAATACAGACTTCACGATACATTTCAATGTTTTGTGTTATTTGGCATTTAAAAAATTTGATATATCAACCTTAAGTTAGGACATGAAGCTAAAAGGCGCAATACGCTCATCGCGGGAATATTTTAGAACCAAAAGGGAAGACAAGAAAATCCTGCGTAGGAAAAAAGAGAGCACGCAGCTTCCTAGCTCAGAGAAATCGAAGGGTCTCCCGGCCAGAAGAAAATCGGTCTGTTCCACAAGAATGCCAAAAAACTAGCAGCTGGCTTCAACTCGTTCAGAAGAAAAATTTCTCCGATTTTTTCAAATTCGTAGAATTTCTTACCAAAGTATCCATCCCGATTAGGGTTTCGAGCAGATCTTCTGGCGAAATTTATCGCGCATCGGCGATGTGCGTGTGTCAACAATTTTGACAACTATTGACAGCTACGCGTTGAATTTCTTCCGAAGTTGTCCGATGAAGAGTTATTGCAGAATCAAACGAATGCGGTCGTATGCAACCAAGACTTCGATAGAAAACTGAGTTCCGATTAGAACCGTCTTTTGTTTCGAAAATACTTCCGACCGGATACCTCGATAGAGCAGTAAGGCTCTACGAAATAATAATGGTAACCAAGGCACTTATGCGGAATGCGTCATTTTCAGCAAGAAAATAACAAGTCTCAGCGTGTGCAATTGTGCATATGTGTTAAAACGTGACAACAAAATACAAATTTTTGGCGTAACATGCTTGTTAGCACCCAGAGCCTTGGTTTCTCACAACCATTCATTTGTGTGTGTGTACTTTTTGCACGATGGCGGGACCTTCTGTTTGAGACAAGCTTTTCTTGACAATTGATACTACTCGGATCCTCACGATAGGAGGGCCAGTGAAAAATCATTCAGGTATTGCTAGGGCTAGGAATCCCCTCTGCGCGGCAGTTCATGGCACCACTGAGCCCGTCATTGAAGCCGACATCAAAACCTGACACTAATGCGAATCATAGCCAGACCAGATCTCAATTGTTCTACACTACAAGCTGCCATCCTGTATCAAGCCCACCCTGTAAATGCAACACAAAAACAAAGCTAGCATAGTTGGTATTATTTCAGACATCGAATTCCTTCGTGATATCCAACTTGCCTAACACAAGCGGACCTTTCTCAATCACTTAAAATTCCTGAAAAAAATACCATCCCCTGACCTTTGTTAAAATTTCAATTCATATTGCTTTCCCTTAACAACCTCGCACCCACATTAAACACCACATCGCTCTCAAAGATACATCGTCACCATCCACCTCAACATGAAAAGACTGCAAATTACATAATTAATCACTTGTCTGCAATTTCAAAAAGCTTGTCTCCATAATCAACATGACATCCAAATGTGCACGCTAGTGAAAAGCTAAAGTCACACCAAACGAAGGTGCAACAATGCCTCACTGAAGCCTTCAAATGTCACAGAAAATTCCGAAAATTCCATTGTCCCGCTATAGGGAAAGAAAATCACGCTACAACCTTACCAATCATCTAACGCAAATCAAATGATCCGCAATGGAAAGGTCTTACTTTTACAAGTATTACATGGGGAAAACAAATGAAGCTTCAAGACCTCGTCTCTGGTTTGGGATGCACCCAATCAACACCACCCAATGTATACGTTTACACCATTCCGCCTCCATGATCTCGGTGTGGTTCTGCAATAAAAGTAATTGTAACAGTTATGTTGGTGGTACTCAATGCCTCCACCCCTCCGGCGTTTTATCAAATGCACTTGATGAGGTGCAATTAAAATTTGTTACCACCATCGCACTCCGAACACTGAAATCCGTTGAAACAATGGCAACACAATGTGGAGTGTGTTCGGCAAAACAGAAAACAGCATCTTTCCACAGACCTGGGCTGAGACGACACCCGATGAGTTGCAAAAACGCCGCATCACCTGTAGCAGGTGGGATGTGGAATTGTGGAGTTCATCGTTTGATGGTGTATTGCATGCGGCATGAAAGGTTTGCCCAGTGGTGTGGGAAGATGTTGACGACCCAACCCTTTTTTTGCCATCGAATGGTTTCTAAAGGTGGTGTGTTGGGTTGGTGAGATGTTTGGAAGTTTTTAATTCTGCCGGGGAAATTTAAAAAAAAAGTCAGCTAGTCGAGTAGAAGGCATTTTTATACCATTTGCCGGAGGAGTGAAACTAAGCCTCTGATTGTCGAATCGATTTATTAACCTTAAATCAGATAATTTTCTAACCTCGATAAATGGTTGCAAAGAACATATTTTCCTTCATCATAATAATTTTATCTGTGAGGTTAATTTACTTTTTTTGCCGTTAATTGCCTACACATGTTACTAACTTACTTATTTAAGTGGTGCTACAGTCCGGAATGAACCTGGGCCTCAACCAGCATCCCTCTCCAATTAGCCGGGTCCTTAGCTAACTGCCTCCAGTCGCGCACTTCAAGTTAGTCAATATCGGTTTGGGGACCAAATTTCAACAACTTTCCCTTTCAATGCCAAAGGATACTCCGTTTGAATCGGACTTAGCGACTCGCTATAAAGATAAGCAAGCACTTTGAAATTCTGATTAAGGTTTCGGCATGTACGACTTCAGTACTTAAAATCTGTCACCCGTTAAAAAAAAAGTCAGAAAAGTCAAAAGGAAGTTGTCTTTGGTATCAACGCCCCATATTCCAACCACAAGCCTACTGTGTTGTATCTAAACCTTACTCGTTTATGTGTTTTCCTGATAAAAAATGCACAGTTACAGCTGCATATAAAAAAATCTCCCAATATGTTTCGTCTTATTCTTACAGATATCCGTTCTTAAAGATTTCCAGCCGTTTTGGTAAAGAGCCAGACTGTAGCTAACGCCTTACAAGCTTATGTACTTTGCAGAAGTGACATACGGTTCTGCGGTCCTTTATAAATTGTCTCTCAATATAGGCTTCCCAAGAAGACACAGAGAGGAGTTTTTTTTTTTATTGAGAAAACAACTAGACCCCATAAAGGTTCAGCTCCTCAAAAATCGAGTTCTACTCCTGCTTTGTAAGACTATCAGATGTCTCAGGTTATGGACTTCAGTATGTCAAGATTAAGTATTTTGGCTAGGAAGGTCTGTTTTATTAATTTCATATTTACTAAGTCACCTTCTCACTTACTAAAGTTTTTTTTCCAATCCAGAATGAACCTAGGTCTCAACCAACATGCCTCTCCAACTCAACTGCAACACATTTTGGCTGTGATCGGTGAATTTTTTCTTTCATTAAAGCAGCTCTTCATAATCCCAGACGATAGTCAGGAATTCCCAAGATGGAGTCAATCTTACCAGCCGGACAAATGGAGTAACTTATATAGTCATTCATTGGTGGTGCTAGAGGGGCCCTCAACCAATATGCATCTCGAATTAGCTCGGCCTCCCGTTGCGCACTTCAAATTAGTTGAGGTCGGTTTCTACTTGTGTGCGTCACTTTAGCCGAGTCCTTATTGAGTGTCCGAAATCTGACTGGAGATCGAAATCACTGCAAGCAGAAGTATGGGCATAAATTTGCTAAAATATCGTAGCCATCTTAGACGTACAAAAATGGAGTCTATTGACCAAGTCTACGCCACTATACATCTCAACTCAGTAAGTTATTGGTTCGAGCTTCGTCTCGAAAGCTAGTTAACGCAAACGGGACAGAAGATTTTTCATAGAATTTTTAGTTCAAACCAAGAATTTCTCTATCCATTTTTTAAACGGTACGACTACGATAATGAGGGCTCTGTAAAGGATCTCCTCAGTAGTTCGAGTAAGAAATAGTTGTTGTCAGAGTGAATAGCGGAACCGGGATTGGCAAAGACCCCTACTACCTCAAAGTTATATCTGCAAATGATGATGTTCTGTCCAATTCGTCGAAGTTGTGTGTCCTTTCGTGTTGCCCTCATACATATTGGTCTTCCCTATTTAATGCTAAACTCATTTTTGCCGCTTCCTTATCTAAACTAGCAAACGTGGCTATAACATCCAACCAATGATGTCAATATCGTCAGCTTATACTGGTAGTAACTCCGATTTATGTAAGATTGGGCCTTTGGAGTTCTGCATTATCCTCTCCTCTAAATTATGATCATAACGGTGCATCGCCTAGTCTGAATTCTATTTTTTGGTATCGACTATTTCGGTGATTCTAATCTTGATGGAGCAGCAAGAAGTCTCCATCATTATTCTGCAGAGACGGACGTGTTTTGGCGGTATACCAGAACTAGTAATGGCTCTGTATAGTTCGTCTCCATAAATGCTGTCGTACGCGGTTTAAAAATCAATGAATAGGTGGTATATGTCGATGGACTTTTTTTCCAGGATCTGGCAAAATGTGAAGATTTGATAAGTTTCTGACAAACAAAAAACCGAATGCATATTTTTAGATCAAAACTTTATGTAGCTCGTAGTAGTATCTGAGGCCTTTACCTCAACACCGTACCTTCCTATCAAAGAAAAAAACAAACTTTTGGCGCAAGAGTCTCGTTTGTACTCAGGCCGAGAATTTTCGTGTACGTGTGTATTTCTTACACAATGGCGGGACCTCCTGCTTTATGCCGACTGTTAACGGCGAATTCGCGATAAGCTTGTCCTGACTATTGATACTACTCGGATGATGATTGTCAAAACATTACGAAAGAAGGCCCAACGAAAAATCATTTAGCTGATGCTACGGTTAGAGATCGAATCCAGACCTTCTGCGTGGCATTTCAAAGCTCCACTGAGCCCTTCCAATCATAGTAATGAAAATTAGAAAAGCACTTAATGCAGGTTGGTGTCTATGGCATCCGTTGATCCAATTACGCATTCCTCAACGATTTTATTCTGCTGCTTCAGCTTAGATATTTTTTTTTTCAGTGAAACAATATTTTCAGCAGAGGAGTACTTTTTCTGTCAAACAATAGTTTTCTTAATTATCAGCTTATAAAAATGTTGAATTTCCTTGAAATAATAACAAAAGTACCTTTTTTACTTTGAGAGCTTCTGCCTGATATAAGGCAGCCTTTCATTCTTTTCGATTGCGGGCACTTTACTCAGTCCAAGCGCTCAGGCATCCACAATCGCTTGATGCTCTACAAAATAACCGCCCTAAACTTTTAAGTAAAACGGGTGAGGAAGTTAATCCAACAAATTTAAGTCTCATCGTATTGGATCTAGATTCTTTTTCTATTTGGTGTCTCAAAAACTGTCTAGAGCTAAATGTTGCGAAATGCCAATCCATCACCTTATCACGTAAGTACAACAAGTCCCCTCCCCGTCTTAACCTTCTTAATGATCAACCTATACCCATCGTACAGTCTCTTCGTGACCTTGGCATATTGTACGACCGGGAACTTAATTTCCGTTCGCATATTGACGAGATAATTCGTAAAGCCAATTCATCCCTTGGGTTTATTAAACGGTGGTCAAAGGAATTCTCTGATCCCTACGTAACCAGATCTCTCTACATCACTTTCGTCCGCCCCCTCCTCGAATACGCCAGCCAAGCATGGTCACCCTATCAGCAAGTTCATGTAGCCAGAATCGAAAGCATACAACGACGTTTTCTTCGATTTGCCCTCCGCGGTCTTTCTTGGAACGATCCCCTAATTCTGCCTCCCTATCATGACCGCCTCAAACTCATAAACTTGAATAGCCTTGAGGACCGGAGAGATGCTGCAGACATTCTCTTCATTCATCGCCTCCTCTCAGGCTCTATCGATTGCCCGTCTCTTTACAGCTCCATCTTCTTTAATACTAACCCTCGTAATTTAAGACACCCCCGTCTCTTCTATCTGCCAACCCACCGCACGTCCTACGGCTCCAACGAACCAATCTCCCGTATGCTACTGAAAGTAAACTCAAACATTTCCATTTTTGATTTCAACCGTAGCTCTTCCTCCATTAAACTTAGCCTCCTTCTACATAAACCCTAGCTTTTACTCCTAGTTATAAGTCTTAGTTTTTAGTTCTAGTATTGTAAGTATTGTATTGTTTTTTTTTTTCTAGCTTGTATTAAGCCAAATAAATGGGACATTTTGCCCCACCAAAAGGTAAGCAATCGTGATCCACTTACGAATTTGTCGCAAATCCCGAAGGAATCGATAAAATGAATCATTTCAGGTCGGTGTTAATGTACTAGCATAGTCCTTGTTTTAATTTAGAATTTAGCAAGTAATTCGTGGACTCCGGAGTTCTAAAACCTCATTTGACACTTTACATGACAATCTGTCACTTTTATCAATCTTCCAACTTCAATGTTCGAGCAACTACTTACAACCCTTCAAGGGTACATTACGTTCCTGCATTTCCGTCTCTGCCAGAAGACGATACGGGTCTTTGCATCTGGAGAAGAGACTCAACTTTCAAGGCTACGACACCATAGTAATGTTGCTCTGTTACAATACCTGATGATGATAATCATGAGTAATTTTTTGTTTCTTGGTGGATTTCATAGTTGGCGGTGATGGTGATGCTGGTGATGCGGGGGTGTCCCGTGTCCCTGGCGGTTGGCGGCAATGTTGAGATTTTCATTTCACTCTTCGGCGAATGACTTAATTATACATGCGGATGAGGAGCTGTTTAATGAATAATTTATTGCTGCCGGTAAAATGTGTCTTGGCAAATGTGATTGAATGTGAAATTAATGGAACTCGCTGTGAGAACTGACAGCGAGATGAGGTGTAAATTATGTTCAGCTGAAGGAAGGCAAATGAGTTTTGGATGTAAGCGGTACGAGTGCAGTTGGTTTGTTGTTTCAGCTTTTTTTTTCGGATGAGATCTCTGTTGAGATTATAATTGTATCACGAGAAGAAGTAGTCGACTTAAACGATGCAGTTTTCATGTTTTCATAGAGTTGATGTTGGATTTCATTAAATTTTTTGTACAATTGGTCACGAAAGGGAAAGTGCAAACATTTGTGGGATAGGATGCAGGAGCCTTGAGATGGTAATGATGTGTGAGATGGGTTTTAATTGAATTTATTTATTTTGAAATTACCTCGATTGATCGATTTATATTTCGTTGTAACTTATAACTACTTTTAGGTTTTATCATGTTTTAATGAACGGATTAACATAGAAGGGGTTTTTTTTTCTATTACCTGCATACATTTTCATTTTCAAGGGACTGCAACCGAATGTTATCTTGGTTTTCATCTGGATCGTGATAGCGTTCTAAAAACCGATGGATGGCCCGAATAGTTTAAAACTCCCTAATAAATATGTACAAACATATCTTAAGCTCGGTTAGACTCAAAAAAAAGTTTCTAAAACTGGCAGAGAAATTTGCTGTCAATTTTTATTGTTTTTTTTTTTATATGTTGCAAGCACTGAAGGGGTTATAGGTACCATTTCTATGTCTTAGCACAGTGCGGGCGTTATAAGAAGAAAGCGGGTACCAATGCACGCTGGTTTTAATTGACTGTAAGTTATAATGGAAAGGAAAAATAGAGTTTGGTAGAGCATTCCACATTAGTGTTATGAGGTTTGTCAACGACTTGCTATATTTCAGCGTTTTATCAAATAACAGGTTTAAAGGTAATCTGGATTGCATTCATAGCGTAGCGAGTATTGCGGCTGAATTGCTGAATGGTAGACATGCAGCTGGCTATTACATTGAGGTATGGAAGAATATATTTCAACGATATTCGAGCGAAACTAGAGAGTTCGCTACTCCTATGTCTCCTATAAGTATTTTTTTTCGAGTGCGTAGAAATCCTATATAGGAGATGGAAAATTGTTTTTGGTGTGCCCGACCAGACGTGGGCGTTAAAATAAAACTTACCATGAATATTTGGTTGCAATATGAATGATGAAGGCTTTTCGGTTTCTTCGTCGTAAGTGCAATTTATAATGGCGGTAGACCTAAGTTTTTCTTTAATGACAGAGAACACAACATTGTGTTTTGGAAGCGTTGAATTCTACTCTGTTGGACTTACCCCAATTGGTAATCCTGTCAAGGTCGGAATTCAATGAGCTTAACATATTTGTCAATGAGATTAGCATATTTGAAGACAGGAGTTTCAGACGGGAGATCTTTTATAAAAATGAAAAAGGAGAGTCGGAGACAAAACTTCGACTGTTATTGAGCAGGTTTCGTGTTTTCAGATATTCCATAAGCTAACGATTTGTCTACGTTTCAATAACCTAGGAAACAGGTGACGTAAGTTCAATTGGGCGGAGATTTGAGGAAGAAGAATATTCGCGTTTGTTTGTCTCTCTCAACCAGATTTCGTCTTTGCAGCTCAATTCACACCACTTATTCGCATTTGGTCTGATACTGACTTCCCAATTGGACTTCACGATTTGCCAAACAATCTTTTTTTGAATTTTTTCCTTAACTGTGTGTCCCGAGTGTTGGCGACCAGACTGTAAATATTCCGCATTCGTGTCGGCTCACTTTCGAGCTGGGTTAGGTTATTTACCTCAGTAAATATCTCAGGATAGTTTTCTTCGGGTATTGTCTGTCCGAAATGTTGAAGCTACGAAGAATTGCGTACATTTAAATCACCCGCAATGACATAACACATATTATGTGAAAAGCGCGTTTTTAGTTTAAAGCTGTTTCTGCACAAATCTTAAAGAAATTTAAAAAAAAAAGTTTGATGCTAATACCTTTGTAATGGCAACATAAAAATTTCACACATAGATCATTTTCAAACACGCCCACCTTTTGGGTCAGTTTTCCTCAAAAAAAAAAAACGATTCCAATACCCTACCCCACAGCATATGCAATATATCTAGAAACGCTGTTTTTTTGTCAAAAAAAACAAGGTTTCGGTGATAGCCCTGTGTCCTAGGGGTATCTAATAAATTGGAACTGGCCCTCCAGGTTGGGGATTGTGTTTTGGGTTAACTACCCCACCCAACCGGCGGAGATGACTTGGAAAGTGACATCCACAAACTTATTAGCCAAATCAGTTAGGATGAAAGTATGCCTGAAGAATGGAACATCAGCATAGTTTGCCGGATCCACAAACAGGGAGACCCTCTAAACTGCAGCAACTACAGAGGCCTAAGTCCTTTCTGCCGTAATATGTGAACGCCTGAAACCATTTACCATTAACTTAATCGGCCCTTATCAGTGTGGTTTTACACCAGAAAAGTCCACAAATGATAAAATTTTCTCAATCCGGCAGATCCTGAATAAAAAAAAACCAAGAAGACCAAATCGATACAAACCACCTATTCATCGAATTCAAAGCTCATGCGACAGCATTTATAGAGACGAACGATACAGAGCCATGTTATACCGCCCAAACTCGTCCATCTGTGTAGGATGACGTTGGAGAATTCTCGCTGCTTCATTAGGATCGCAAACGACCTCACCGACACATTTGATACCCAAAAAGGATTTAGGCAAGGCTAGCGCTGTCATGTGACTTCTTCAATTTGATTCTTGAGAGGATTGTGCAAAACTCCCGAGCCAACACCAGAGGCACAATTTTATAAAAACCGGTGCAACTACTAGCATATGCCGACTATATTGACATCATTGGTAGGACTCAACGTGATGTCTTAGTTTGCTAGTATAGAAAAGGAAGCGGCAAAAATGGGTTTAACAGTAAATGAGGGCAAAAAAAAGTATATGCTCTCAACACGAGTGGACACACAACATCGACGAATTGTATATAACTTTACCATTGACAGATATAACTTTGAGTTATTACGGGATTTTGTCTATCTTGGCTCCGCTATTAACTCTGACAACAACATCTCGTCAGAAATTTAACGAAGAATTACTCTTCCCAACCAGTGTTTCTTCGGTATAAGATGGCAATTCAGAAGTAAAGTCCTCACTCGAACTGTCTGCGATCCAAATTGCCAAAATTTATGAGACATGCGACATATTTAGCCTGAACGGCATGTCTAGTTTGTCAGGTTTGAAAATATTTTTAATTTTCAGAAGTCCTTAGGATCCAAACATAGGCAACGGTTAGACATGTTACTTAAGTTACTCAATGGTTCAATGACATGCTTCTGCAATTGTCCGAGTCCATAGTATTTGCACCATTGCGCACTTCAAACTTATTTACATCGATTTGTACTAGTCTTAGGACAAGTTTTCATCTTATGCGTCACTTCCTTCGAATCGAAAACACTAAGAACTGGAGTATTGCCCATTTGTCAAGACATCCTAATCTTACAATGCGCTGTTTTTTATTTTGTTTACGTTGCTGGAATGTTGGTGGTTAAATCCTTTTTCCCGTAGCTCATTAAGGCAAACGCTTACATCGATCAAGGATTTCTTCATCGGCTTTTGATACAGTTCATGTCTCAGACACATAAAGCATGTGTGTATTAATTAGGGTCTTCTGTATGATCTCCTTAGTAATGCTAGTTTATCATTAACGAAGGCATTTACTTTCTGGCCGCATAGGTCAATGTCGATATAAAGATGTTGTAGATTACTTGAGAATAGAGAGGCTTTGAACATTAAAGTATTTATATATATAAAAATCATTTTTATATTGTATTGAGTCAATTAAGTCACTAACTCCACTTTTTGAATGTCTGTAAGTGAATCACAAAAAGCTGTCTTTGCTGAGACGTATCTATTGTGTCATTATATCAGCTTCTTCGAAAACTGTGGACTGAAGAGACTAAGTGTTATTTGAGTTTTGGTTGGACAGATACGGTGATCACTGCATTTTGGTTATAGAAGCTAAATAGCGAAATAATAAGTTAGGAAATACCCAATATTCATTTTTTACAAATATGCTTCCCCTACATCAGACAGATGCAGATGTTTTTTTAAGAAACATTTCTGAATCCAGCAAGCACTCATTCATACAAATATGAAAACAACTATTTAGGTGCTTTAGTCACAGAAACTAGGTTGTGCACTACTAATCTGTGCTGGTTTTCGAAACTATGCATATCAGATTCAAGGTACTTACCATAAATGCCATTTACGAGTATTTCCTTTAATTAATTTTATCTAACAAGCCAACCAAAAAAAAAAAATTCCTAAAAGAGCACCAATGCTCGCTCTTGTGTACTGTTCCTGTACCAATCATTGCTTCTTACTGCTCCATCACAACCTGTTGGAATTCTCATAAAACCAATTATGCTACTTTCACTCTCCCATCTAAAACCTTCATCACCAATAAGATGTTATTGTAAAATTCCCGTCATAGTCTTTCAACTACTAGCCCGCAGACTTTCCAGCAAAAAAATAAAACCTCTGACAAAGCTTTTTGCAATAAAATAATTTTCTACACCCAAAAAATACCATAAATGTCCTAATTACCTCGGTACAACAGATTTCCACATTCACCATCTCCCAAAAGATACATCAGCAAGGAGCTGTAAAGAAATCAATTTCAATCGACATGGCCCAGCCCATAAACACAGAATTTTATAACTCCCCTTGCGCGCGAGTTAAGTATCCATAGCAAGACATATTGAGAAAAAAGATAACATTATTTGTATTCAATGATATCTTTAGTCTCTAGTACAGTCTTGCACACAACGCTACAATGATAACATATGTAAAAGAGATAATATCGTTTGTATACAATGTTGGAATATTATCTCTTCTTCATTATCAAGCAAGACGATTGTACGCTTGGGTCTCCTTGTAGATAGATAAGAAAAGTATATAAATACGACTGTATGATGAATTTATCAACAGTCTTATTGTAACTACATAGTAGCCTTAAGCTCCTTTTAGAATTAGTAAAAAGTATTTCAATAATAAAGGACATAGTTCCAAATAAATATTGTTTAATTTTAAAAGTAAGAAACAAGTGTTTTAATTGGCGATCCTGCCAGGAGGTTAAATATACTTTTTAACTTCAATCGAGCGGACCTCGGGAACAAGTAGTGAAATCTAGTATAAACAGAACACTCGCGTTACCGGTTACAAGAATTACCTAGCATAGCAGGTACAAATATAGCTTCTTCGTACGAAGCAGCAAAGCAATTCAGTGAAAGTGTATATGTGGAGGAAAAAAAAAACACACAAATTCGACGACAACAGACACGAGTTCAAAATGGAACAACTCGCAGTATTAATGGCAAGATTAGAAGCTTTAGAAACCAGGAGCAACACAGTAACACAAACCCTAGAGCACACACGCACAGAGAATGCAAGGTTAGCAGCAATAATAACTAACCAAAATCAAATAAACACTAATTTAGAAACAAAACTAAATGAAGTAAAATCTGGATTAGGCATAGTACCAAACATACCTGTGCTAGAGGAAATAAGAACCACATATACAGATGGTAGTGAAATACAGTTAGACGCATTTAAAAGCCTACCTATTTTCAACGGCGATCAATCAAATTATCGGTCGTGGCGCGAAGAAGCATCCAGATTAATGGACAGCATTAAAAACTTCAAAACACACAGTAAGTACGCAGCAGCATTGACTATAGTGAAAAGTAAAATACAGGGTGCAGCCGCGAATGTGTTAACTAATTATAACACAATTTTTAATTTTGAGGCGATACGTAACAGATTAGATTATACGTACTCTAATCAAGAACCTCTATACGTGCTACAAGACATGATGAAAGCCATCACGCAAAAAAGAAGCACACTGTCTGAATACCACGACGAGATAAATAAAAATCTCAATTTAATAATATCAAAAATCACTATGTCAGGTGATCCGCCGAATATAATCGACAGACTAATTAAAAATGCTAACGACGACGCAGTTCGTATATTCATTGATGGTATGAGTGACAACTTTACAAGAGGATCATTATATTCAGCTACAATAAATGATCTAGAACACGCATTCGCAATTGCTCGCAGAATAGAACATGATAATGTGCACAGGCATTTACATCTCACTCAAGATAAGCACCACAAAAATATGCCACATGAACGCAGAAACGAAAGAAGACCAAATTATTCGAGCCAAACAACGAATTATCAACCCCAGAAGCAATACGATAATATGCAGCAACACAATCAAGGACCACAGCCGATGGAGATAAACTCGAGACAAATTGTACATGCACAGCGACAAAATTGGAATCAATACAAACCCGATGTATATAATCCACCAGCGAAACGTGAACACAGCGGGAGTTTCAACACACACAACAGACCGCAACGATCTTATCAGCAGAACTTCAAGCAGCAGAGAGTAAATAACTCCCGACAACAACGCAGAGACGATGTCAGCAGTACATATGCAGAAGCAGATGAAACGGAATGTATGGTAAATAATAACATAAGAATAGATCATTTAAACTAGTAGACGGGTTGCCCTGCTTAAATTTAACTAGTACTATTTCTAAGGAAATTTATAAAATTCTTATTGATACTGGTGCAACCCATAATTACATTAATAGAAAATGCGATTCTAGCGAAAAAATTAAAATTAAACCTATAAAAATAAAAACAATGCATGGTTATTCTATGGTAGATACAAAGAAAGTAGTTAGGATATTAAAGAAAAATATAACATTTTTTGAATTAGAGGATATTCAGTCTTTTGATATGATATTAGGATATGAAGGACTTAAAGTTCTAAACGCGGAAATAAATTTCAGTAATATGACTCTAACTACCATAAGCAGTGTCGAATCTATTCAGAAAATTAATTACATAATTGGGGAAAATAATATTTATAAAGCAGACATAGATAGACTGATGAAGATTAATAACAGCATAGGACCGTTACCCTTTACAGATACTATAGAAGCAAGCATTAGGACGACCAATGATAATCCGGTTTATGTTAAACAATATCCATATCCCATAGCAGATAACGAATTCGTAAACAAAGAAATACAGAAACTCTTACATGACGATATAATAGAAAAAAGCCATAGTCCTTATAACAGTCCCATATGGACAGTACCTAAAAAAGGTTTGGACGAAAAAGGAAAACCAAAACGGCGCATGGTTGTTGATTTCCAAAAACTTAACGTTCACACTGTAACAGACAGATACCCCATTCCGGATGTCAACATGACAATTCAAAATTTAGGTAAAGCCAAGTACTTTACAACATTAGATTTGGAGTCAGGTTTCCACCAAATTAAAATCAAAACAGATGATAAAGAAAAAACAGCTTTTGCTATAAATGGCGCAAAATATCATTTTAAACGAATGCCTTTCGGGCTCAAAAATGCACCAAGCATATTTCAGAGATGCGTGGACGACATTTTGAGAGACTTTGTAGGTAAATTCGTACACGTTTACATTGATGACGTATTGATATATTCCTCATCTGAGGAAGAACATATACAGCACATAAGTCAAGTATTCGACGTACTCAATAAAGCCACATTAAAAATATCTGATGAGAAAAGTAAGTTTTTTCAAGAAGAAGTAGAATACTTAGGTCACATAATCAGACATGGTAGAATCACTACGAACCCTGAGAAAATAGCAGCTATAGAAAATTTTCCAGTCCCACAAACGGTAAAGGATTTGAGAGGATTTTTAGGTCTTACAGGTTACTATCGTAAGTTTATAAAAGGATACGCAAGCATAGCCAAGCCCCTGACATTATATTTACGAGGAGATAACGGTAAAGTAAACAAAAAACAAAGTAAAAATATTAAGTTAAATCTGAATGATTCAGCATTAGAAGCGATTAGAATTTTAAAAAATTATTTGAAAGAACAAGTCGAACTTTTTCAACCGGATTATAGTAAACCATTCGAGCTTACTACTGATGCATCCAACATAGCTATTGGAGCCGTACTAAGTCAGAATAAGCAACCTATACACTTCTTGTCAAGAACACTGAGTAAGACAGAAGAGAACTATAGCACAAACGAGAAAGAGCTATTAGCGATCATATGGTCCTTACAAAAACTCAGAAACTACATATATGGTATAGCAGACTTAACCATATATACCGATCACCAGAGCCTTATATATTCTGTATCAGAAAAAAATCCCAACACAAAGCTGAAACGTTGGAAGGGAATCATTGAAGACTTTGGAGCAAAATTAGTTTATAAACCAGGAAACCTAAATCTTGTAGCTGACGCATTATCACGTCAACGCATAAATGCTTCTACCATAGAAACAGCACATTCAGCTGAAAGTTCTTCTAATGATATAATAAAAACCGTGAATCAGCCTTTTAATGCATACACTGCACAGTTCGAACTTATTGAAGATATAACAAATAATATCGAAACACAAATCTATTTTAGTAACAAAATAAGACTCATAATAAAGTTTAAGGACAAAGACTCTTTACTAAGGCAGATGAAAGAAGTTATACAACCCCAAAAGATTGTAGCTTTGCATACGAAATTTGAAAACATATACAAATATGGTGAAAACATAAAAAAAGAATTCCCACTAGTAAGATTTATATTCACACCAAGAAAACTTCAAGACGTGACAAATTTGGAGGAACAACTAAAACTTGTAAGGGTAACTCACGAAAGAGCACACCGAGGGTTACGTAACAATATACAAGAAATCTCAGAGAAATATTACTGGCCCGATCTAAATAAACAAGCAAAGAGTTTCAACAGAAAATGCATAGCATGTCTATTTGGAAAATATGAAAGAAAACCTATCAGAGAACCTCTGAATAATTCAGAAATACCAACACATGTGGGAACACACATTCATATGGACATATACTTCAACGACAAGTATACTTTCCTTGTAACAGTAGATAAGTATTCTAAATATACAATCCTTCGGGAAATCGAAACTCGAAACAGACTGTACGACGTTATGGAAGAGGTCTTATCTAATTATTTCCCAAAATGTGAACGACTCATGACAGATAACGAGAAGGGATTCAAAACAGAAATGGTGAACCAAATGTGTTTGAAATACAACATAACTAAAGTAGAAACTCCAGTATACAGATCGACAGCGAACGGTCAGGTAGAACGTGTAAACGGTACAATAACTGAACTGTCTAGAATATTCACAATTCAGAATAAAACAAGACTTAGCGAAGAAATATTTAGAACAGTGCGTGAATTAAATAATTCTATACACTCAGTTACCGGTTTGAAACCTAGAGACATTTTCTTTAATCAAAATAAATATAGCAATAGTGAAATTATAATAAATAAACTAAACTCAGCATCCAAAAAAGTGATCGAACGTCTAAATAAAGGAACTCGACACAGAGAGTATAAAAAAGGAGATAAGATAATGGTAAGAATCACAGGTCTTAGAAAGAAATCTAACGCCAGATACATAACAAGAATAGTAGAAGAAGATAAAGGAGACACTGTAATCTCTAAAGAAGGAATAAAAATTCACAAGGATAACATAAAGAATTATCATTTTTCAGATGACGAAAATATTAATATTCCTAACATTACTAGGAATTGTACAGAGTCAAGAAGGGCAAGGAAACGTTCAAATAACTGAGTTACTAAACAAGAAGTTTATACTTACGCAAACAGATGACGTGTATTTATTCAAAGAACAAACTTATTTGTTACATGCCACCAACCTGACTTCGATATTTCAACCTTACGTAAATATCGTAACTAGTAAATATCAACCTACACAAGAAGAAAAAATTTGGTTAAGTAAAATTAAGAATTTAGCAGACCAATTACAAGAACATACTAGGCATACTAGATCAATTAACTTTTTAGGAACAGCTTTCAAATATGTGTTTGGTAATCCTGACCATTATGACTTAGTTAACATAGAAACGAGTATAAATAATCTCATAGAAAACAATAATAAACAAAAAACTATAAATTCTAGATTTGAACAAATTTTGCAACAATTCGAAGGTCAGAGCCTTAAAGAACATTTAGTAATAGAACAAGTGTACGAACAATTATTATTATTGACCAGAACAATTAATGCAGCAAAAAATAATGAATATTTATCAGAAAGCCTAGACTTAGATGACATTAAAAATATTATTCAACATGAAATAATTCAAGTACCCATAATAAATATACTTGAGTACTCTAAAATATTATTAGCTAGAACTGATGAATTCTTCATCACAATATATAAATATCCAGTTCTAATTAAATCATGTAAATTGTATAAAGTAACACCTTTAAATTCAAAACATGGAAAAATCATTACAGATAAAACAATTGCCTTATGTAACCAAACTTATTTAAGAACAAGAAATTGTCAAAATCATCTAAGTAAAAACATTTGTGAAATTAACTTTGAAGAAGAAAATTGTCTTATTCCACTTTTAAAGAATATAACTTCAAAATGCAACATTAAACAAGAATACGATTACGACTTGGAAATTGAATCCGGTGTTATGTTATTAAGCGGTAAGCATAAGTTAAATAATCAAACAATTAATGGTATAAACTTAGTTACTTATGAAAATACTATAAATCTAGACGATAAAATATACAAAAACATGCATAAGCAAATTAAAGAAGTTATATTAAGAAATCATAATTCAGAATCTTACATCGACCAAATAATTAAAGAAGATACAATGTACAAATTCGATAACATAGATACTTTAAAAAAACTAATTATTCCTTTTGAAGAAAAACCGATATTATCAACTATATACACAATTGTAACACTGATTGTTATTCTAGCATTTACGTACGTAATGATAAAAACTATACAATGTATAACAGATCGTCAAAAACAAAAAAAGATTGACGCATATAACAAAACTTATGAAAGAGAAATGTTAAAAATAGCGTCGAAAAATCGGGACGATTTCGTTTAACAAGGGGGGGAGTTAAGTATCCATAGCAAGACATATTGAGAAAAAAGATAACATTATTTGTATTCAATGATATCTTTAGTCTCTAGTACAGTCTTGCACACAACGCTACAATGATAACATATGTAAAAGAGATAATATCGTTTGTATACAATGTTGGAATATTATCTCTTCTTCATTATCAAGCAAGACGATTGTACGCTTGGGTCTCCTTGTAGATAGATAAGAAAAGTATATAAATACGACTGTATGATGAATTTATCAACAGTCTTATTGTAACTACATAGTAGCCTTAAGCTCCTTTTAGAATTAGTAAAAAGTATTTCAATAATAAAGGACATAGTTCCAAATAAATATTGTTTAATTTTAAAAGTAAGAAACAAGTGTTTTAATTCGCGCTCACATCACCGCACAGATCTCTAATTTCTTCACCTTCTTCAGCTGGCTCCACTGTCCGTACAAGCTGCAAGTATAAATGGCCAATAACTTAAAGTGTAACCAAATTGCACGCCATTAAATCTATTTAACCGTAACACTCGATTTATTTTAACCCAGCGCGCAGTGGTGTGCGCGCTCATAGATACAAAAGCGAAAATCTCACATTAATCTGCGTGCACCCCAACGCGACGAGTGGGCATGGGCATGGGCGCACACAAAAATGGGAAATAAATTTCAATTGAAAATCCACACGTCGTCGGCGCCTCAGGTGCGCGTCTTGGCGCCTTTCGTGCTGTCCAAAAGAATACCCAAGACAATTTGCAGCATCATATCTCTTTCTGCTTTTTTTTTGCTTCGAAATCTTGTAGCCCAACGAAATGTGGTCCAATTGCCGACCCCTGTGGCATGCGGAAATACAAGGTGAAGCTATACAATATTCCGTTAGGTTTTTTTTTTTTGTGAAAATAATTAAATTAATGGAAAACAAAATCACAAAACAGACGATGAAGAAATGTGTCAATAAAAATTGAAGACTGGAAACCAATCAGCTCCGGAGTCCACGGCGAAAACAATCGAAAGTGGATTTTCCTGCACCCACTAAGACCGCATGTAGCTGGGAGTTCGACTTCGCATTTTGTGAGTGTGTGCTTCGGTTTTAATGAGCGCAACTCTAACGAGAAGCGAAACTTTCCTGTCCACAAATCCAGCGCTGCTGGACCCCGGTATGCACACGATGTACGCGCGCGGCACAATTGAATTTGAAATCCAGTCTTCACTCTTGCAAATGACGGACACGTCGAAATAATAAGATGTCGTTACATCTCGCATTGCAATCCACAGATGTACACACCGCGCGTCCACCCGCGTACGGTTTCAGGAATTATTCACCATTCCACAGTCCACAATCCAGTTTTATGATCCGTACTTGTTGGGTCGCCGAATGCGCGGTTGGTTAATTTATTTGGAACATGTTATTGACAGAGTTCCAGCGATTAGAAGGAAGGAAATATAGATACAAGCGGTGGACATGCACACTTGCAGATACTCGTGGTGCACTGTCGAATGCATGTGGTCCTTGAGCGATTGAATGAACGGACAACATTCCAGCGCTAATGAGTTTGGGTTTGGCGCTTAATGACGCTCGTAAAGTTGTTTGCTATTTCAATATTAGCCAGGACGATTGATGATGGTCCCATTAATCTTTGGCTGCCAGCGGATCGATGTGAAGCTGTTGCTTCGGCGACTTGTTGCCAGCGCCACATGCTATGGCCTGCGATTGGCAGTAAATTTATATCTAATGTCTCTATGCTCGGGTGAGGATGTTGCGTTTTTAATTTCTCTTCCATCGCCAGAGGGGGTAAAAGTTGACTTGATGGCTGCTTACTGGGTTTTTATTTGTTTAAGGGCTAGACGGTGTGTAGAGATGTGGGTTGGAGGTGTTTTTGTTTGAAGGCAGTAAATTTATGAACTCCTGGGTTTTTTATCGCTTGGTATGTTGGAATTGTTGAAAAGGACCTCAGGGCATGTAGCTAACGTTTATTAGATTAGTGAACTAAATAACCTGTGGGGTTTCTTTTATTGGAAAGAACTTCTTGGTATAATTAGGGTTTGTTGAACTTTTCATGGGTTCTAGATGATAGTCGAAACAAAAAAACTTTTTATCTTATGAACCTTTGTTCTTGGTTTGAAGACATTTCTGGAACCTTCTCGAAATTTTGTGAGAACACATATGACGAAAAGAGACTAAAGGATAGCCAATGTTCGCAGTCTTCGACTTACAACTTAAGGCGTAATGTGATGGCTGATTTCAAGGAAACATCGTAGAAGACTTAACCATATTGTAAGAGGTGATTCAAAATTTAGAAATGTGAAGTCCATTTTTAGTCAATTGTGAAGGCTATATTCAGCAAGTTTATGTCCTATCTTTAGAATCTTTTTTTTAACCATCTAATTCACATACAGGCTCCCAGAAGAGTAATCTATACGTAAAGTATACCAAGGAAATTCAGTCAGTAGCCTTCCTTTATGATATTTCTGCCGTGACAACATATCAATCCCATTACCTTTATATGGATGTATTTCAGTGGGCTTTTGAAGCAAGATTTTGATGGATAGGGTGACATTTTTCAGTTGACAGAATGTCACCTGAATTCCAATACCAAAATGAGAAACGTCGGGGTTGACTGCATTGGGGATGCTAGTTTCAATAACTTTTCGTCGTATTTTATGAACAGCAGAAATGTCGAAAAGCTTGGAAACAGTGGCTTCGTACTATACAACACGTAATCCTCCCGAAGAGAGTCAAGACAGCCGTCCATTTCCTTAAATCCTGGGATCGCTGGTTCAAGTTTTTCAGTCGAGTGGCCAAATATCCACGTTGGCTTCATATCTAAATCAGAGGATTGTCGTATATAAGCTGCAAAATTGAATTTGATGATCGCTTTTGGCTGGCGGCGTTTTTGGCTGGCTGCTTTCGTGGATATGATTCGGTACAATACACCGACTGGACTTTCGAGTACGGAGCTTTGACTACACTCCTATGTCGTTGTACATCTCGTTAAGTTCGAGGTTGATTCTTTGCTTCATAGCTCATCAAAGGAAACTGGACTTACGATTTTTGGAAGAATTTTTAGCTCAAAATGATTAAAAATTCTTGGTCAGCTTTTGATTCGGTCCTTGCTTCAGCGCCATTGAGGACTGGTATGATTAGCTTCTTTACTACGGAATTGCCTTCTTAGCCCGAAGAAACAGCGATTGGCAAGAGTAATTCTTCGTTTTATTTCTGACGAGATGTTGTCAGAGTTAAAGGCGGGGCAGATGTAGAAAAATTCCTGTGCTAGCTCAAAGCAATATCTGTATGTGGCCGCGTTCTGACCAATTCGGGGATGTTGTGTGTTTTTTCGTGTTGACAGCATATACTTTGTCTTATCCCTTTTAACTGCTAAGTCCACTTTTGCCGCTTCCAATCCTATATTAGGAAACGTGGCGATGACATCACGGTGTCCGACAAAGAAAATTAAAATTCTTGTTGCAACAGACCCGTTAGTAAACAGGGCTGAGCTTTATCACAACCACTCTTCAACTTATTGCACGATAGCGGGACCTCCTGTTTTACGCCAAACCCGAACAGCGAGGCCCTTGAAAAATCACTTAGGTGTTGCTACGTCTGGGAATCGAACCCAGACCTTCTGCGCGGTATCTCATCGCACTAACCCGTCAATGATGACAATATCGGCGTATGCTAGTAGTTGCACCGATTTATGGAAGATTGATGCCGATGGTTTTGGCTTCGGAGTTTTGCAAAATCATATCCAAGAAGTCACATGAAAGTGCGTGCCAAGCCCTGCCTTTATTAATTTTTGGTATCGAATGTTTCTCTGAGGTCGTTTCCAACCCTGATGGATCGAGAATTCTCTATCGTCGTCTTATACGAACGGCCGAGTTTGAATGGTATACCAAAACTAGATGTGTATAGTTCGTCTCTATAAAGGCTACTACATGCGGCTTGGAAATCGATGAATTCCAGATCTGCCGAAATGTAAAGATTTCATCAGTTGTGGACTTTCTTGGCCTAAAATCATACTGATGAGGGCAGATCAGGTTACTTGTAAGCAATTACAGACGTTCATATACATATTTTGGCTTTTTCTTGTAGGCGATCAGTTGTGGACTTTCCTGGACGAAAATCACACTATGTGAACAGATGAGGGTATTTGTAAACGGATCTTGTAGGCAAGGTAGAGGAAATTTATGTCCCTGTAGTTGACGCAGCTCAGAGAGTCTCTTTGTTTTCGATCGGGAAAATTATGCTGACGTTCAGGCATACTTTCATCCTTTCTTTGACATTAGTTGCTGGTGGTAAAGTGTTAATCTATAGGTTAATGGATACGCGTTCTATGACGGACTACGTCCCATAAGTATCTTGTAGAAACCCTATTGACATTAACACAGTACATTGGATAGGATCTTAGTAAGACCCTATGTACCAGAAATATGACTCGATATCTTCTGCAAGGCATGGGTTAGGTGAGTTTTCGGCGGTCAATTGACCCTCGGTTGGTTCGTCAAGCTTGGGCTCAGTGGCGCAATGGTGCGATGAATTACCGTGCAGAAGATCTTGTTTCGATACCAAACCGTAGCAATACCTTAAAGATTTTTCACGACAAATCATCCGAGTCAAAGAAGTCAAAAGACTAAGCTGTTTGGATTCGGCATAAAACAGGAAGTCCCACTATTGTGCAAGGAAGTTCACATGACTCGAATTTAAGTCCGTGATTTACTCATTTGAAATTCCGTTGTTTCTAAACGATTGCAATGTCAACTCGGTGCTTGGCTACGTTGAGGAGTAGGTTGACATGCGACAGGATTGCCGTTATTCCCGAGAGGGCAAATGGAGCTTATATTCAAGTCATCAGGCATCCCTTCATCTGTTCAACTTACTGGATAATTTCGAGTGAGTAATCCACATTACTCCAGAGAAGGCAAATTCATGTCATCAGCTATTCCTTGGTCTATTCAACTTCCCTAATGTTTCCGAGTCAGTACTCCAGATTACTTAAAGTGTGGCAAATTCTAGTCATCAGGCATGCCTTGGTCTATTCAACTTTGTTGATGATTTCGTGCCTTTTGATTTCCCCAAGATAGAGGCTATGGAAGCTCTCGTTTTTCACCTCAGAATTTTCTTCTTCTCCCTTCATCACACAAGTTATTCTTTTCAAGGGGACCTTGTTTTCAACTACAGAGTCTATACGTCAAATACGCCTATTCTGTCATCTCGTTCAAATACTTGAAAGATGTATAATACGGCATCGATCTCTTAGGTGGTGGCAAGCAGTCTGAGATGGAATCTGAAACCTCTTAAAATATTGCGATACCGCATCTATTGCATATTGATGTTTTTTTTTAAATCTGAAGGCACAGTTTGCTTTGTTTTTTTATATCTTTTGGCTAACTGCAGTTTTCAAAGGTGTGCACCTAACTGAATAGCGGAACTGTAGAAAATGTGCTTTATAGGCTATTTTGTGGTTAGGTGACCACTATTCAGCTTATAGCTCATGAGTCTTGGTAATAGTCGGCTTTTCACTAACAATCCTCAAAATTTACTAATTTCTTCGAAATATTTCAAGTCCCACGGTTAGAATAAGCCACCGATACACACTAGTACAAGGTTTGCTTTGGGCATAAAAGTGGTCTGTCGTGATAAAACTTCTTAATTTGGCCGCTAGGTGTCGTCAAACAGGAGGTCCAAGACTTTGAAAAACGAATAGATAATCTAGGTCTGACACACTTTATGGCACGTAAAACCGTAATTTTACTGTCCTTGGAGTAACTTCTTATGACTAGAATTTGTGGTCAAGTGCAATAAAGATGAAGAGTTGCCTCGTTCTGCATCTCATCCATGCAATGAAAATAGTTTACATGAATGTCACTTACAAAGATTTGCATACCTACTTCCCTTTCAAAGGTGCTACAGCACGCTGTGAAGAAAATATAGCGGCCGTAGCTGAGAGTGTACACGAAGACCGTAGAGAGTCGATTCGGCGCCGTTCGCAGCAACTCGGACTGACGTATGGAACGACTTGGCGCATTTTACGTCGAGATCTTAAATTGAAAGCGTACAAAATACAGCTTGTGCAACAACTGAAGCCGCTAGACCTTCCCAAGCGACATCGCTTCGCTCTATGGGCTCTTGAAAAGTTCCAAGAAGATCCGACGTTTTCGAGGCAAATTTTGTTTAGCGATGAGGCCCATTTCTGGCTCAATGGGTATGTAAACAAACAAAATTGCCCCATTTGGGACGAAGAGCAACCTGAAGAGATTGAAGAACTACCACTTCATCCAGAAAAAACAACGGTTTGGTGTTGTTTGTGGGCCGGTGGAATCATCGGTCCATATTTCTTTAAAAATTATGCCGGTGCGAACGTACCCGTCAATGGCGACCGTTATCGTGCAATGATAACCGACTATTTGATGCCTGAAATTGAAGCTCGTGATCTCGGCGACATTTGGTTTCAGCAAGACGGCGCCACTTATTGGACTTATTGAGAGAACATTTCGGTGAGCACATAATTTCACGTTTTGGGCCGGTCGATTGGCCACCAAGATCGTGTGATATCACACCGTTAGACTTTTTCTTGTGGGGATATGTAAAGTCAAAAGCTTATGCCGACAAACCCGCTTCGATTCAGGCCTTGGAGGAAAACATCACGCGTGTCATTCGCCAGTTACCAGTCGAAATGCTCGAACGAGTGATCGAAAATTGGACTCAACGGATGGACCATCTGCGACGTAGCAACGGCCAACATTTGATAGACATAATCTTCAAAAAATAAATGCCAAAGAATGTTCTTTCAAATGATAATAAACATTCTCCATTAAATTTGAATTTTCTGTGTTTTTTTTCTATAAAAAAGTAGGGAACCTCGAAATGGATCACCCTTTATATGTAAGGTTGCATTACGACTGAAAGTACTGCTTTAACAACTTTTACAACCACCAATAGTTTTCCTTGAATTTTATTTCTAAATTTAGCACATCCCCAAATTGATTATTTATGAGCACCACTGATTTATCTGCGTATCTTTTCCAACAAAGCTTAACAATTTTTAAATTTTCTCTTCGATGTTAAATCCTTTAACGTTCCTTTAATGCCTACCTAATTACACCTACAGAAAGCCTTGAGCAAAAAATTACTCAAAATCTCAATACTACAACTTTTACTAAGCTGTTTAGTGTACCTACAACTTGTATCTGAACACTTATAACCATAATTCCAGCTCATCACAAAAGTACATTTACTTGCCAAATGTTCACATCAATTTGGCTAAAAAAAAAATAAGACGGACGATTTGGCTGTGTCGGCGACGGCGCTTCATACCGCCAACCTTTCACGGTATTGATGACACTGCACACATTCATCTTGACCAAATCGGTAAAGAATTTCGCGCACGAATCCGGCCAGACATACATCGCCGGCTAAATTGGAAACTTAAAATAGCCACCGCCATCCGGATGGCAGGCCGCCTTTCATTTCGAATTTGGATGGACAGAAGAAGACGATTGTCCCTCTCTCTCTTTTAATGACATTATTGGTATTTAATTTCCCTAAGTCATGTTTTAATGGCGGCCGGCATAAGCCGGGGAAATTGCGGCTTTTCACTTGAATTTACGCATAAAAACGGATTTATACCGGCTGTGGATTGCGAGGACGTCGCTCGGTTGTATTACGTGAAGCTTTTGAGGGGCATTGCCATCATTGCGGTAATGAGATAGTTGGGATTTTTAAATGTCCACGTTATTACCTCGCAATAGTTTTATAATTGTCTGGCTGACTGTGGTTTGGTAATCGGTTGCGTTGATTAGATTGGGGATGCCAATCAATATATCGAATTCACCGGTCAGTGGGGTTATAATAAAATTACGACTTCTAACAGTGTCTTGGCCTTTTTGTAAGGTGTTGGCGGGGGGTTTATTTGTCTTTTGTGTGTCTTATTGAGGGTGGTGGAGGGTGATTATGAGTTCATTGCATAAGCATAATGGTATGAACGAGCACCCGCCCCATTAAACAGCTTAAGAAGCCAATTGATTGCAGGCGGCGGTATTTCTTTGGCAACACGAGCCGCAATTTAAATTAAATGCAAAATGGACAATCGAGAAAATAGAATTGGGTACAAATGTGCAGCTTGTTAAGAAATTTAACGTCATTTGGGGCTGGCCTGAAAGCAAAAGTGGTGGCTTTACTTATAAGTCCAGTTGTTTTCGATTGCTGGCCCGTGACACACAAAAGTTTATAAAGCTTATACCTTTGTGAATATTTGTTAAATAGTTCGCCAGCGATTTATCGAAAGAAAAGTAAAAGTGAATAGTCGGGGTAGAAAAAAGTGAAGGAATACTAAGCTTAAAGGAATCTTTTAGTTAAGAGGTGTGTGTTTTAAGTGTTCTTTTTCGTAAAGATGTTCAGGAAACATCCTGACTGGGTCGATAAAGTATTTTAATAATTGTTTAAGTCGCGAATTCCAACACTTTTTTTTACCGTTTCTATAAAGGTCTGATTAAACTTGCAGTGTTTATACTCCCTCTCAATTTTATCCGTTTCTAGACAAGGTTTACTTTTTGTGTCACACATTTGAAATGTGTAATTGTACACTTCGATAGCAGTTGTCCTGATTGACAGCTGTCGAAATGTATGACGGTCTTAGGACACATTGACTGTTGGCCTTGAGCTGTCTTTTGTGGCACAAACACAATATCCCGTGTGTTTGGTGTCCATGTTAATGTTTTTCTTGTATCAAGAGTGTTTTTATGACCTTACTTACTTACTTACTTACTTACTTAAGTGGCGCTACAGTCTGCATTAAAAATGGACTTCATTCCTCTCCCGGTCCTTAGCTAACTGCATCCAGTTTCGCACTCCGAGTTGGTTGACGTCGATTTCTACATGTGCGCCCGATTTAAGGCGAGATATTCCTCTACTGCGTCCGACGTCTGGCTGGGAATCAAAGACTCTGCGAGCCGGAGTAATGATGTCCATTATATATGTCCCAGCCATATTAAACGTCCAAGGCGGAGTAATTTTGTAAAGGGCCATGTCGTTGTACAGCTCGTATAGTTTTTGGTTGAATCTTCGTCTCAATAACCCGTCAACGCAAACGGGACTGAAGATTTTTCGAAGAATTTTTTTCTTGAATCGACCAAGGATTTCATCATCCGCTTTTGAGATGGTTCATCCTTCAGCGCCGTAGACAGGAGTGCGCAGATCAGGGTCTTATATAGAATATCCTTAGTAGTTCGAGTGAGGGCTTTAGTAGGTGAGGGCCGAAGAAACAGCGGTTGTAAAGAGTAATTCTTCGTTTAATTTTTGACGAGATGTTGTTGTCAGAGTTAAAAGCGGAGCCGAGGTAGACAAAGTCTAGTACTACCTCAATGTTTTATCTGTCAATAACGGCGTTCTGTCCACTTCGTCGATGTTGTGTCTTACCTAATACTCCAATAAGCCAATTTTGTCACTTCCTTCTCTATACTAGCAAACGTGACTATGACATCACGTTGAATCCTACCAATGAGTTCAATATCGTTGGCGTATGCTAGTAGTTGCACCGATTTTTGGGAAACTGTGCATCTGGTGTAGGCTCAGGAGTTTTGCACAAACCTCTCAAGATTCAAATTGAAGAAGTCACGTGACAGCGCATCGCCTTGCCTAAATCTTTTTTTGTTATCGAATGTGTAGGTGAGGTAATTTCCGATCTTGATAAGTAAGCGAGAATTCTCCATCATCATCCTACACAAACGGACAAGTTTGGGCGGTATACCAGAACTAGACATGGCTCTGTATAGTTCGTCTCTATAAATGGCTGGTGGGCATCGATTTGGACTTCGTGGGTTTTTTCCAGTATTTGAAAATTTGACCGATTCTGCACTTTCCTGGCCTAAGACCACACTGATAAGAGTCGATCGGGTTGTTGGTAAACGGTTTCAGGCGTTCACATTTTACAGCACATAAGATCTTTAAGTTCGTTTCAGTCCAATCCTGGGTATATAAATCGGGTATTATTTTGGTATTGAACACATTAAATCAAAAATTAAACAGCTACCATCGAAGTCCGCTCCATCTGCTTCTGTTGTCAAATTTTCATTTCATACTTACAAAGATCCATATGTTTGGATCTCGTTTCTGCTGTGTGCACGTGCACACCACCCGCCCGTTTCATGAAGCTGGTGAACAAAAGTTTCTGTTTTTTCTGCTTAATGCGTCATCTGTATGACTTTACAATCTTAGATACTTACCACGAGATATTTACATTAGAGAAACTCAAGCTTCTGCAAAATTCAGCCCTTTTTTTTACTTGCTAATACATACTCTGTATTGGTTTCGTGAAAAAATGTCGGAACCAATCAAACCTAACATATCGAAGATGGATATGTAAGGTTCCTCAAGTTCTGTGCGTCTCTGACTGCAACTGGTGGCTTAACGGCTGGACGGATTTACTTCAACTTTGATACACGAGGTTGTTGGGCAAATATCCTGAGTAGTATTAAGAATGGGCATTAGGTATAGGGCCAAAACTACTGGTACCTGCCTTAGAACGGTAGTGGTTTTACCGAAGTTACTAAAAAAACTGGCTCTTACGATATCGATTAAACTCAACATATGATTAATTATGTTTTGTATTTAGATAAAATTTGAAAACTCACCCATTTCTCTTGATCGTGAGGTATATATTCAAGTTGAATCAAGCTGAAGCAAACGGGACCGAAGATTTTTCGAAGATTTTTCCTCTCAAATCGAATAAGCATTTCTTCATCCGCTTTTGAGACAGTCCATGCTTCAGCGCAGTAGAGCAGGACTGGGATGACCAGGGTCTAAAATAGCATCTCCTTAGTAGTTCAAGTAGAGGCTTGACTACTGAATTAAATTCTTCGCCCGAAGAAACAGCGGTTGGCAAGAGTAATTCTTCGTTTAATTTCTGACGAGATGTTGTTGTCAGAGTTAGTAGCGGAACCGAGATAGACAAATTCCCGTACTGGACATTAGCAACGGTAAAATCTCTGTTGAAGTATCCTCCGGCAGCCCTCCGCTTTCTGTCAATTTACCGAATCATAATTCGAACTCATCCGAAAGGCGCTTCCAAACACTGCACAAATTTGCAAAAATCATGTTTAGTTGATCGAATGTGCGAAACTGCGAAAAACATTGATGTCGACGAATTGAATTTTAAGATTCAAAGTGAAATATCTCGCGAATTGTTGACGAAGCGGTGGATTCCATTGCTTCCCAAGATGATATCGTCAACTATCCGACCGAGTTTTTAAACTCGCTGGAACTACCCGTCCGACTACAATCTCCAACCGAATGTCGGATCTGTAATCATGGAGTTTGTTTTTTGTTTGCTTACTATGTTACATGTAAAATAAGCTGCGAAGCTACGTTTTTGTAAGCTTTCAAAAAAGGAAAGTTCCATTTAATTTGGACTTTTTAAACCTCTTACAATTCTAGACATTGTATGATTATCTATTAATTTAGAAAAACTGTATTCAGATCAAAATAGTATCAGAGCAACTATAAGATTTTTCTAGGTGCCATGAAATAACTCCGAGCGAAATAAAGCCGAATTCCAAGACTCGGCATTATTTCACAATGGCAAAGTGAAATAACGCCGAACATTATTTGTGAAATAAAGCAGAATACAGAGAGACTTTGCACACATCCGAGTGCAAGTTTGCGTGTATGAAAAGTTTTAATGTGCGTAGGAGGGGCATGCTGCCCCATACATTCGACCTCGCACGCAACCCAAATCCAACAGTGAGCCAAAGCAGGGGATTGTAGGGGGACACCATGGATCCCCAATTGGATGTATGCAAAGTGAAATAAGGCCGAATCAGATTTATTTTACTTAAGCAAAGTGAAATAAGACCGAACATGGAAATTCGGCGATATTTCGCTTTCATACGGTTGGCATTATTAAGTGAAATAATGCCGAATTGTAAAATTTGGCGTTATTTCGTTCGGGTTTATTTCATGTCACCTTTCTGGATCATGTTCATATTGTAAATATTAGTACATCCATAAACTTTGTCTTCTGATGCTGCCTGCGTTTCATGAAAATCTCTATGGTAGTAGTCATCAATGATAAATTCTAGTTAGAAACACTCTTAGATTCTGGTTTGGAGACTCCTTAGCTTACCATTTCTAATAAGGAATAGCGCTCTGCTCTACTTGAAGTACTAACTAAAATTGAAATTCACTTGCACAACCGGGCGGTACAAATCATGGGCAATGGCTTCATTGCTACGGCTTCTGGGTTCGCTTCCCAGCCGTAGCAACACCTAAATGATTGTTCACTGGCCCTCATCTCATGATGATCTGACAAATCATCTGCTTAGTATCAAAAGTCAAGAAGAGCTTTTCTCAAATTCGCCGTTCGGAGTCGCCATAAAACAGGAGGTCCCGCTATCGTGCAAGAAGTACACACGCACCCATGCATGGCTGTGAGAAAGCTCGGCCCTGGGTACTAACTAGCCTAGCCTACTCAAACCGTCCTTGACGACATTCGACAAACCTATCTGGGTTATACAAAACAATACCACCCTCCACCTCCAGTATCTCAGTGTAATTAGAAAATATCGAGTTCAGTGAAACTGAAATTATTCCCAAACAATTGTTTCCTCATAATTGCACCCGCAATGTAATAATTACGGAGACGACCAAAGCCCCCCAACTAACAACATCTCCGACTGTATGCATTAGCCTGCTTGCAGCATCCGCAGCTTCGCAGTATTACTTTCGAATTCACGGAAACCGAAAGCATCCTCTCTGGGAATGGGAAGCGAGCTCAATTGCAGCCATATAAAGTCTTACCTAGGGAGTGAAATATAAATCTGAAATGGAAATTAATTGTTGGCAGATTGTTCGCCTTGTTTTTTTCTGTTTTTAATGCGAACCTTCATTCGAACAACGCAAAACAATTCAATTGGAGGGAGGTAGAGGAGTCTTCGCTCTACAGCCACCGATAGGAATTCAAATTAGCCATCGGGGTATACGCCACACCGTTGCAAACAATGAGAGAGAAATTCATTTTATATATTTAGGAAAAAAAAATGTTTTTCTACCAACCATCCATGCATCATATACACCTGCAACTCTACAGCACAGCACCACCTTGTAGATACTTTCTTCGCTACAAATTTCGCGCAAACAGTCAAACAATGCATGCGATTTGACAGGCGAACTTCCATGGCTCTTATCTGCCGTGTTTGTGTCTTAATTTGAATTTCAGAAAACCAAATCCTGTGACGTGCAACATGACACCACAACCTTATCGAGGTGCGTGACACTTTCCTTCTGATGTAAGCAAGCAAATAAAGCTGAGAGAACAAAGGCTTGAGTTCCTGGTCACCAGTCGACACGCACACTCGGAAAGGTGTTAGCCCGGAGGGCTCGGACGAATGAATTCCCATTAACACTGATTATGATGAATTGATCTCCTCTGTCGGATTGGGTTTCAATTAATAAAAAATTAAATTTTTGCGAGATGTCATGTCAGGTGATGATGATGTCATTTGGTGGAGGGGATGGAGAGAATGTGTTATTTTCGAATCCGTTTAGAGGTCGAGACTTACAGCCTAGCATGACCAATCCATTAGTTATGCAAATTTATTTACCTTCAACTGGGACAGGTTAGGGTTTTCCGCTTTCTGATTACGCAGATTTGTTGTTGCTTCTTGGAGCTATTTGCATAGAGTCGTTGTCTTCAAGACCGGAGCTGGGAACGTACAATTTAGTGTTATTGGCTATTTTTAGTCCGATAGCGTAGAATGTTGGCGATGTGTAGCAGAAATGGAAGACAAATACCTTCTTGGCAAGCGGTAAATTGTTGCATAAAAACGTGTGTCTTGATGGAAGATCTTGGCGAAGAGATATGGGTTGGATTAACAGTTCGTGAAATTGATCGTAAATATTTGATTATAAATAATTTGGTAGGTTGAATTTTTAAGGTTTATCGACCTTGAAAAGGACTTATGAAGTTTGGATTTCAGAAAATCGCAATTTCTGAAGGAAACAATTTTTTATTTAGCCTTGAGCATCAAAAGGGTTAAGGTACTTGTAGCTATTAATACTGTCAAGGAAAATCTGTTTTGCGAGTTAAGGAAGTTTTGGTTTTTTTTTGCATTTCCACTGTCTATAACACCGTTACGAACGATTGCGCTTCCAACATTTCAAGAGCTACCAGTGAAATAATTGCAAGCATCCTGCGTATTCTAAATAAGGCTCAGCCTTACAAATGAAGAAGCAATTAGTTGGATTTGTAGGACCATCTGCTATCAGTACATTGACTTTAAATAGAATGGGAACGCTGATTGTGATTAGAATTAAGTTTAACACTTGATACTTCATCAGATTCAGCAAGAGGTTCCATGGACAGATAATAGTCCCAGGTTGAAGGGACCAAAATTGGATATTTAATAAGGCTTGCAATTCTGTTAGAGAACATTGGGTACATGAATTACTAGTAAACTGACTTCATTGGCGCTTTAATCCCTTCAACCAACATGCGTCTCTAATTAGCCCGGTCCTTAGCCGAAGTTTGGCTAGGAATCCAAGACTCTGAGAGCCAGAGTATTGGTGTTCATTCGTCTTTTTGTCACAGGTCTATGTCGCTTTACAGACCGTTTAGTTCTTGGTTGAATATTTATCGCCATAGCCCGTCAACGCAAAAGGGACCGAAGATTTTTTCGCTCGAAAAGACCAAGGATTTCTTCATCCGCTCTTGATACGGTCCTTGCTTGAGCGGCGTAGCACTCCATAGCCGTTCTGCACAGATGGACAAGTTTAGGCGGTACCCCAAGACTAGACATGGCTCTGCCTAGCTCGGCTTTATAAATGCTTTCATATGTGGCTTTAAAATCGATGAATAGGTGGTGGGTATCGATGGGACTTCTTGGGTTTTTTTTCCAGGATCTACCGAAGTGTTAAAATTTTATTAATGGTGGACTTTCCTGGCCTTAAACCGCACTGGTAAACAGTTTTAGGTGTTCACATATTGCACCAGATAAAATCTTATAGGCGACCTTGAGAGGGGTCTTTTTGGTGAATCGGGCAAATGATCCTAAAGTTCCATTCTGCGGGCATGCCTTCATGCGGCCAAATTTTGATTATGAGTTGGTGAATGTTACCGACCAAATCATCTCCAATATCATTATAAAGCTCGCTTGAAAGGCTTTCATTTCCGAAAGTCTTGGTTAACTTGAGTTTAGATATTGCTATCCTCACTTCACTAAGGTCGGGAGTTTGATAGTTTTCGCTGTCGTCTTCAATATTGAATGGTTCGTTCCGCTTGACATCTGGATATTGTTCGTTGTCGCCGTTTCATGTAATCAGCATTGAATGTGCCTCAACTACGACTTTTCTTCTCCATGTCGACAAGATTCTGTTCGAGCCATTTATCACTGACTGTGAAGTAAGTCAGAAGGAATCAGAAGGAGTGGTACCTCTCTGTGTCTTCGCCTGTGCGCTTTTCTTGCTCTTTTGTCTGCCTTCTAAAAAGGCGCCGTTCTTCCCTTCTTTGCCTATAGATCTCAATTGCAGCTCTCGTCAACATATGCAGCTTAGCCTAGTTGTTGCCTACGAGCTTCTATCGCCGTTCTAGAACAAACCAGGGGTTTTGTTACTGGTGGCCGCGAGAAACCTAGCATATCGATTTCGGCTTATCTAATTGCTTGTTGACATCGTTACCATTGTTCTTCGTCATAAGATTGTCTTTTATAATTGCAGTCTTTCGACTAATCATGTTCACAGCATTCCGCATTTTTCGTTACGTTGTGCATATCTGCATTCTTACCTTGACTGCAAAAAGTCCGAGTCGTTGTCAGCCTCTTCGGAAGGTTCGAACATTTGCTGCCTTCTTCTCTATACTTCCTTCCGCTATACTAGCAAACGTGGCTGTGACATCACCTGGAGTCCTACCAATGCTGTCATTATCGTCGGCGTATGCTAGTAGTTGCACCGATTTTTGGAAAATTGTGCCTCTGGTGTTGCTTCGGGAGTTTTTCAGAATCCTTGGTCAAGGCGGTCTCTTGTGGTTGAAGTCTTTCGACATTAAATTTTTTCAAAGTATTTCTGGATCGTTGTAGCGTGGTGACCCTTCGTTGATCTGGAGACCACCAATTCCCCTTATGGGTATCGAGGTGAGGAAACTGTGTGCTCGCTGTTACATTGTGACATTTCGTTCCGCAGTGAAGTCAATAGTCTGTTACCAGAAGTGTTGTCTTGAAGGCTGAATTTTCCGACAATGCTGCTAAGGATGTCTACTGTTCCGATCTTTGCGTTAAAATCTCCCAGCACAATTTAACATCGTACCACGGTAGTCGCTCTTAAGTATTGCCCAGAAACTCGTTCCGCAATTTCACCGTTTTAAGGCTTATATTGGCTAATTTGGCCTTAATGCGGATTGTTGCAATGCGTTCGCTAATGTCTCTAAAGCATAAGACTTCTTGCCAGAGTCTGGCACTTATAACAAATCCGCATCCGAATAGTTGTTATTTCTCTTCATTATAACACGGAATGAAGTAGATGTCACAACTTTTCATATATTTTTGCCCGGCCCATCCCATTGTATTTCCAGTATGGCAGTAATGCCTGCTTTGTAGTAGCTTATGGCTTCCTTCGGTATTTCAACTGCACCTTTCCTGATTAATGCTCTCACATTCCAGGTATAGAATACGAACGTCGTTGTCCATTTTCGTTTAGCATGGTTGTCAAATTTTAATTTTTTTTTAAGTTAGTGGGTAGGTTACCTGAAGCATAACCCCCATCCTCGAGAACCAGATCCATTTGACCTCCTGGATACCGGCGTGAGTATCCACGACGGGAATGATCGGTGCCGTTGGCGTTTGGGATCTACCATCACCATCTCTGTCCAATAGGCCTGAAAACCCTTTGGGACTCGTAAATGACCTGGGGTTCCAATAAGTCGATGCAACTCATTTAGTTTTTTGACTTTGTCCACTTGGACTGTATATGTCAACATTGATTCAATCTTGATTGAAAAAGACCATGTGCCTTAGTGTGTAAACACAACTTCCACCCGCTCTCATCTGTTGCCACCAAGACCTTGCAAGGAGAAAGGTACTATAGGCTATCGGCGTTCACCACGACAAGGCAGAGAGTCAAAGTTTGTAGGCATCAGCTAGGTGAAACCTCAAGTCGTTGCAAATAATCGGATTGCCTACACTGAGTTTGAATTGGGTACTGTCAGACTCAGATACAAATTCTTCCCCTTCTCACACCATGCTTAACAGAGGGACCAATTTATGGACGTGTTGCACTTAATTTCGAAACCTTCTAAATGTCTTTCACCAAAATAAAGGTCTATCTGTGCACAATAAAAGCATAATGATACTTAAACGCCATTTGGGAAAATTGTGGCCCATTCACATTTGACATTACTTATGCTCCAAGATCTACATACGGTCCTTTGCCTATATGGCACTGGTAATAAAGCACTTGTGTAGGTGATAAGATGCTGTATGGTGCATGTGTACATTTTAACAAAAACTCCTAAGTGGTTCTAGTGTCAGGAAATACATTTCCACATCATCATCATGAATATGAGTGTGTGTGTTTGTGGGAGGGTTTGAACATAGTCTTTTATTTTATAGGCCGAGATTAATTCATGAATAAATTACTGGTGATGTGTTATTGGATTTAAAATTTTAAGATATCGCGGTATCTTCATCCAATTCTATGTGGTTTATGGAGATGATTTGGGTTCTTGTTCTTCCCATACTCTTCTGAGAGATATCTGCGGAGTATTGGTGTTCATTCGTTCTACATGTCCTAGGCATCTTAAACGTCAAATGCGGTTTTTTTTATTAGGGGCATGTCGCTGTACAGATCGTATAGCTTTTATTTGAATTCTCGTCTCTACAGACCGTCAACACAAACAGGACCGAAGATTTTTCGCAGAATTTTCATCTCGAAACGACGAAGGATCTTATATAGATCTTATATAGGATCTCCATTCTACATAGTAGTTCGAGTGAGGACTTTACATTTATATTTTGCCTTCTTTGCCCGGAGAAACAGCGGTTGGGAAGAGTAATTCTTCGTTTGATTTCTGACGAGACATTGTTGTCATAGTTACTAGCGGAGGTAGACAAAGTCTCGTCCTACCGCAAAGTTATATTTGTCAATGGTGAGGTTCAGTCCCATTTGTCGATGTTGTGTTTGTTTTGTGTTGATAGCATATTCTTAGTCTTGCCCTTATACAACCATAAACCCATTTTTGCCGCTGTCTATCAAACGTGGCTATGACATCACGTTGAGTCCTAACATTGATGTGAATATCGTCGGCCTATGCTTGTAGTTGCACAGATTTTTGAAAAATTGTGCCTCTGGTGTTGGGTCGGGAGCTTTGCACAATCCTCTCAACAATCTTTTAAATCCTTTTTTGGTACCGACCCTGATGGAGCAACGAGAATTCTCCATCGTCATCCTATATAAACGGACGAGCTTGGGCGGTATACCAAAACTTCTATGTCTCTGTATAGTTCGTCTCTATAAATGGTGTAGTATGCGGCTTTGAAATCGATGAATAGGTGGTGGGTATCGATTTGGACTTCTTGGGTTTTTTTTCCAAGATCTGCCGAAATGTGAAAATTTGATTGGTTGTGGACTTTTCTGGCCTAAAACCACACTGATCAGGTTGTTGGTAAACGGTTTCAGGCGCTCACATATTATGGCAGATAGGAACTTGTAGGCGATATTGAGGAGACTTTCACCTTTGTAGTTGGCGCAGTTCAGAACTCTCCTTTTTTGTGGATCGGGCAACGATGCTGAGGTTCCATTCTTCAGGCATATTTTCAACCGACCATGGCTTTTACGATGGTGATGTTACTAACCAAGTCATCTCTGCCGGCTTTATGAAGCTCGGCGGGAAGGCCGTCATTTCCGGCAGTTTGAGTTTAGATATTGCTATCCTCACTTCACTCATGTCGGGTGGTTGGCAGTTTTCGCTGTCGTTGCCAATATTGAATGTTTCGTTCTGCCTGACAGCGGAATGGTATTCGTCATCGCCGTTTAACAGTCCTGAGAAGTGGTTCCATATCCTCAGCACCGACCGTGTCTCAACTACGATATTTCCTTGTTGATCTCGACACGATTCTGTTCGAGCCTTGTATCCTTGGCTCTGACGTTTTACACTTTTTTAAAACTTGCAAAACCTTTGCAAACGCTTTGCGAGAAGGTCTTGGCGATCTCTTGCGATTGCAGCCTTTCGCCATTAAATTTTTTCACAATATTTCTGGATCGTTGTGGCGTGGTGGATATCCGCATTCTTACCTTGTCTGCAACAAGGTAGTGGTCCGAGTCTTTGCTAGCTCCTCAGAATATTCGGACATCCAAAAACTGGATCTATCTCAATGTGATCAAATTGGTAGGAACGATCAGTCTGTAGACTGCCATGTCCCCTTATGGATATCGAGGTTTCAACTACAAACAATATTATATCTGCACCTGACATCTTAAAGATTTTCAATTTCGCCCGAAATATTTCAAACTTTTACACTTTCTTGTCACTGAAGAAAGGCCATCGCATTTAAATTATTAATTCAAAAATCAACCTACATAGTATGTATGTGAACCAAACAACTCCAAATAAACATGATAAATTATACACTCATTTATTCAAATCTCTGGCATAAGTAAGGTGTACATTGAACCCATTAAAATGGATTGCAATGACCTCTGCTGCATTTCCAAAGACAAAGCAATGATCATGACTCCACCAATCATTGTTAGCTTCATTTTGAACTACTGCCAAACACCTCTCCCGCAAAATCACATCACCAAAGCACTTGGCGAAAAAACCTTGCAGTCCAAAATTACTCAAAACGTCGTTCACACCTTTTCCGGCCATTAGAGACCTATAATTATCTAAATGGTGGTAATATTTTCCAAATCGTAGTATCTCATCCAAAGAATCTTCTTTCAATTTGCATTTTTTTTTTTTTTCATACTCTTACCTTGTCCACTTGCCCATTTCATTCAAACCGACAAATAGTCAGGTCACCAAAAAAAAAAAAACTATCCAAACAATACAAAACTGTATCCGTCCGTCTATCTATCCATCTCCACTTCAAAAAAAATCTCCCAAAGATAAAGCTTTTTGCTCTTTGTATCTCGCTGTCTCACAGCTCGATGTCGCGATGAAAAGTCCAAAAAAAAGCGGGTGGTGAGTGGAATGCTGCCTCCAGTCGGTTGTTGATCGTGAATTTGTTGAACTTTTTCGCTCTATACGCTCCTGTGTGAGTGTGTGTGCTTTTGTGTATCTCTGATATTCTTAGCACGACCTTTTTTTCATTTCTGCTTCTTTTTCGTTTTCAGATACGCGGCGAAGACGATGGCACAAGCAACGTAATAACACCGAGCGGACAACGTCAACGGGTAGATCTAAGCAAGCAGCAAATTTTGTTTTCTCTGAAGTGAAGTGTTTTTGTCGGAATTTTGGTTCTAAAAAAAAAATTAAAATTTTACATAAATGTTCCTTAAAAGTAGAAAAGTTCAATAAAAAGTGAAATATGATATAAATGATAAAAAAGAAGAGAAAAATTCAGTGAAAAGTGAAGAGTTTAGTGGCCAAAGTGTTTAGTTTTCGAAAAATTGAAAAGAATTTAAAAATTACCGCTATCGAGCAAACAGGATTATTCCAGCTAAATAATATGGGGACGAAATCACCTGGAGCGCCGCAACGTTGCCGCCTGATATTGCAGCAATGTCTGGCGATACAGTTGAGTAAGCCGGGCCATACGCCAGAGGACTTTTGGATGTACGACTCGGGATATATGATTTTTCAGGTGAGGTTATTTTTTTAAAACGATTGTTATAACTTGGGGTAGGTTGGGGTTGCAGCCTTCCAGAGATATTTCTGAATGAATTTGGAAAGAAATAAAAGGATTTTTAGCATTTTTTAGCATGATAGATACCGGTGGCATCAGGTTTTCCTAATTTCAGTCACAGAATGATAGCAATTTGAAGCAAATTTTATAACTGATGCATAAAACACATTGGCACACAGGCATCAGGGGCAATATTGAGATTATGATCCGCGTTAGGAATTGTTCTAAATTTGATGTTGCCCAAGTTTTTAATATACGATGCACCAAATACACGTGCTATATGAAATGTACTGCGAATGTAAAGGGTGTTTCATTAAGAGCTTCATGACTTTGAATTTCATTTGTTTAAAATTATGTAGATGCCATTATGTATGTTATATAACGTCGCTCAAATGTCCTCCGCTGCTTCTCTGGGTGGCGCGCATCCGAATCTGACCAATTTTCCATTACTCTTGCGCAAAAGTCGGACTGAATATGACCGATTGCATGTTTTTTTTTTGCTATGAGGACTGCTGTGGTATGTGGCTTATTCTCATAGATCTACAACTTCAGAAAACCCAAAAAAAAAACATTTTAAAGGGGTCAAATGGCACGATCTCGGTGGCCAATTCACATCGCCTCCAGTTGAGATGATCATGCCTTTAAATCGCTCGTACGGAATTTCCAATGTGGCGTTAGTTGTGTAAAACCAAAGATTTTAAAGTCATTCAGACGACGCATACAAGTAAAATTGTTCTATGGTGGGTCGTACTGGTACAGCCCGCCATATACATATTTAGATCTCGTTTCTCCTATGTGCACGTGCACACCACCCGCCCATACCTTGAAGATGGTGATCAAAAGTTTATGTTTTTTGTTATCAATGCGTCATCTGTATGGCTATATAATCTTTGGTGAAACGTAGCGCCGTCCTGTTGAATCCAGAAAGATGGTGTCCATATCATCCATTTCAGGCCAAAAGAAGTTGTTAAGCATCGACCTCTAGCGCTCCCTGTTGACGATGATGGCCTTTCTCTCGTCTTTTTCAAAGAAATTTGGATCGCCATTCCAAAATCCACACCAAACAGTGACTTTGCCGGGATGCATTGGAAGCTCTTGGATCTTATGGGTATTCGTATCGTCCCAACATTGACAATTTAGTTTGTTGACGTACCTATTCATCCAGAAATGGACCTTATCGCTGAAGATGATTTTTTGATGAAAATAAGGGTTAGTTTTCAACTGCTCCAGAGCCTTATCAGCGAACAGTATCGTCCCAACATTAACAATTAAGTTTGTTGACGTACCTATTCATCCAGAAATGGACCTTATCACTGAAGATGATTTTTTGATGAAAATAAGGGTTAGTTTTCAACTGCTCCAGAGCCTTATCAGCGAACAGTATCGTCCCAACATTAACAATTTAGTTTGTTGACGTACCTATTCATCCAGAAATGGACCTTATCGCTGAAGATGATTTTTTGATGAAAATAAGGGTTAGTTTTCAACTGCTCCAGAGCCTATTCAGCGAGCCTGTGTTTATTTACCTTCAGTTCTTGTGTCAATTGAATTTTGTACGGGTGCAGTTACGACGCAAAATTTGTCAAATTAAGGACTCCAAAACGCCGATTGCATTTGAGTGAAGTGAAATCGACTGCCTTGCACACTCTCAAGGAAACCGGAGATGTTTTCGACAGATCCCGCGTTTTGTCGAGTACTTACTTACTTAATTATCGGGCTCCCGACCCCTGAAGATTTTCTGCCTGAGACACTGCACCTTCCATCTACTACGATCTCAGCGACGCTGCTTCCAGTTGCACCGACCAATGGCTCTGGCATCCGCAATGGATTGGTCTTTAAAGCGGAAGTTCGGTGTTCCTAGTATTCTCGAACCTGTGGGCTGTGATTTGAAGAACCTCTTAGCTTTAGAATTATTGTCCATTTGATCGATGCGGCGAGCCAATCTAGTCGACGTGTTTTGGCTTTTTGGACTACATCCACATCTTTGTATATAGAGTTCGTAGGTTGTATCATAGAGTTCGCGGTTGTAACTTTTCCTGCATCCGCCCAAGTATTTTCGAAGGAGTCCAGTATCAGCTCTCCCTTCTTGCTTATCGTCCAGCATTCGGCACCATAAAGCAGAACTGGCAGGATAAGAGTTTTGTTGAGCACACATTTCGTCCTTCAATTTAGGAGATTTGAACCCAGTCGATTTGAAAAGCCGAAGAAGCAACGTTTTAATAAGATAATTCTTCGCCGGTGTCATTCGTGGAGTTCATTTTTACTCCAAGGTAAGTGGACTCCCTAACTACATCGAAGTTCTTGCTATCAATTGTGACGTTTTTTTCCTAGGCTGTATACTTATGTGTTTATTGATAGCATGTACTTTGTCTTGTCCTCATTTACCTTAAGGCCAACGACCCTTGTTTTGTCGATATACAAGTATATATGGTTTACTAACCAAGTGGACACAAATATATCCGCCACATTGCGAACAGTCCTCTCGGTAGGGCGATTATGGCGATCATAAAATGGGCAAAGTGCGCGAAAAGTTGTATGAACAGAACACGCGTTTTAATAAAACAATTTTATCTTTTGCACGTGTTTTTGAACACTATGTCCGTCCATTGTGATTTTGCAAAACATTTTGAATAAATGACACATTTGGCAAATTTAGGTTCAACAATATGTCCGCTATCAACTGTCAATGTTCAGAAGTCCCTATTGGAAGACACTTTAGATGCACCTGTTGGTGCTTGATACGCTTATTCGTTGTACGAAGGATATTGTGAATCTTTTAAAATCACCTAAAGATACACCAGTAAACTATTCCTTAGGTAGGGTAGGTACAACTTCTTAAAAAACATCGTTGATATGAAAAACAAAATGTTAACTTCAGCTAGTGGTTAGCGATTTAAATAGTTACTTCGATTAACTGTGGCAATTGTCATGAAAAGCGTATCTCCATTCATTTTCAACAAATGTCCCGCCATTATATATAATTTATCTTTAAGGACATAACACACAAAGCCATCCTTATGTTGTACTTGCTTGTCAAAATTGTCCGAAATGAACCTGGTCATCACCAATTATCCCGGTACATAGCTAACTGCCTCTAGTTTCGCACTTCAAGATGGTTGAAGTCAGTTTCTACTTCTGCGTTTCACTTAAGGCGAGGTCGTCCTCTACTGTGTCCGACGTCTGGCTGGGAATCGAAGATTCTACAAGCCGGAGTATAAATGTCCATTCGCTTTACATGTCCTAGCGATCTATTACGTCCAATGTATCGTTTTTGACTAAAATATGCCGGTTTACAATTCGTATGTTGAATCTGCGTCTTCATAACCAGTCAACGCAAACGGGACCGAAGACTTTTCAAATAACTTTTCGCTCAAACCGACCAAGGGTTTCCTCATCCGCTTTTGATACGTACCATGCTTCAGCGCAACACAGCAGGTCTCAGATGATCTGTGCCTTGTATAGGATCCCCTTAGTAGTTCGATTGTGGCTTCACTACTTAATTGCCTTCTTAGCCCGAATAAGCAGCGGTTGGCAAGATTAATTCTTCGTTTGATTTCTGACGAGATGTTGTTGTCAGAGTGAAGCGTAGCCGATTTACACAAAATCCCGCACGTACTTTCTGTCCAATTTCTCGATTTTGTGTGTTAATAGCATATACTTGGTCCTCATTTAATCCGTCGTGAACCCATCTTCGATTTTACGATCCAAAATATTTTACTCAATTAAAGTTGACTTCACCAGTGACAGTTTCTTTTTACTGCAGCTTCTACAGATCATCCCCTACCAACTTATCCAGCAAAGTTTTGCCATGTTAGAAATTTGTTGGTTCGGTTCCACTCGCATTCTAAAGCCAGAGCTTCCATGATATGACAGGTGTTCTGTGTCATCCATCTAATATTACCTTTCACTCGGATCTTGTTTTCCGATCGATATTTAAGGTCACAGAAGTTTGGTTTGACATTATCGATCCACTGCGCATCCACCTTTTGTAAGTTTGTATCCGATCGGCTATATTCCTGCGACCAAGTCCCGAGCAGACATTTTTGAAATATTTGTGACTTTGGCGAATATAGTTGATTTTTCCATCAGGTGTGGATTTCTAATGGCTAGTGGTCCATGAATAGGGATATATCATCAGTGCCGCAAAAACGCTCAATTCGTTTAGTCTGAAGGAAGCCTGATTAAACATTGTTTTGCAAGTCCTTTGACATTATGCAACCACCGATTCCACTATTTGTGTTTGACCTAAGTAGGCAATCAGGTAGATGGCAAGGCTTTTGCTGATCTAGTTTTTTTTTTTTTGTATTGCGTCCTAAGGTACTGCCATACCTCCTGAAATTAAACTCGTCCGATGTTTCCTGTTCTTGATCTGTGAAATATATTTTCTCTACGAGAACGGGGATAATCTGTTTTTTCAAGAGTCAAGGCTTACATAACTGGTCATGGTCAAGGTCATGGTTTAATCCAGATAGCAAGTTTTTCAAAGTCCATGGCGGGTATATCATTCTAATGCACTAGAGGATAATCAAGGACCATTTTCTGAACAACCATGGAGTTCTTGGCTGTAGAAATGCACATCCACTCATATCAAGCAGAAAAACAAAATGAACCATTCGCCCCACGGGGCTTTTTTCCTCTTTGAAATGTTAATAACCCCGCCACCATAAAGCAACAGTACCCGCGGGTGTTATTTGCAATTTGGTGTATGCAAAGTTTGAATGTGAGTAGAGGGGCTTGCTGCCCAGCTTGGGCTCACTGTTAAATTTGGGAAATGTGCGAATTTGGATGCATGCAAAAGGAAATTAATCTCACAAGCAACCTATGGGTCTTATTTCCGCAGGTGTTTTTACACTGCACCATCCTAGCCATGTTAAACGTTCATTGCGTAATTTCTGAACCAAATAAACCCCACAAGCACCCCATGGGGCTTATTTCCGCAGGCGTTATGACATTGCACCGTCCTAGCCATGTTAAACGTTCATTGCGTAGTTTCTGAACCAAATCTTTGCCGGCGATAAGCTAGTAAAGTTCGTGCTTACATCTTTCCCTTGATACTCTACCTACGCAAACATGGGCCGGACATTGGGTTGTGGTCTTTTATGAGTTTTTGATTTGATATTACGGAGTCAAAAAGTTCACACTTTTGGCTCAACATTTAAAAATAAGGGTTGCACAAGAATGTTTTCTTTCAAAATGTCACTGGTTGATACTTCAGCTATTGCCATACATCACACACTTAGAAGATTTGCCTTCCCTTCCTTCCAGCTTAAATTTCATATAAAAAAGTTCTCAGTCCTCCTGGTTATCCATAAATCCAGCATCCTTAAAAAGCATTTGAAATACGCTCATATATCCACTTAAACAAATTTTCAAAAGCTCTCTTTTCCCACTGAAAACATCCCCACACAATGCGAAATCCCTCTTTTACTACTTAGTTGGGTATAGGGTAAATCCTCTGAAACTCAGTCCATCTGCTATTGCAAATAAATTCCCGGAAATATTTCAAAAAGGATACTCCTCGTCGATAGCAACCGGAATTTTGCCAATGAAATTTCCTGCCCATTCCCATATTTCACTGTCTTTTTACAATTCCGCTTGTTCCCCCATTTATCAGGTTATCAAAAAGGTATCTATGGCTACTCGTACAATGCACAAGTCTAGACCCAAGCACCAATCTGATATGTCTTAAGGATTTACAAAACACGCAGCAAACAGAATCCGAGATTCCCCTCATGGTTTTTTATTTGCGTTTGAAATTTATTAGATATAAACAACACCCTTAGGAAGGACTTGTTCGCAATCGATGCACGTAACGGATAAAGATCGTAATTTAAATGAAATTAAAAACATCAGTTCCCCAAATTCGCAAAATCTACGCTTGTTTTGCTTTGATGCCTATCACTGAAAAAAATGGGAAACATGGGGTTCAACCCCAATAACTATGTGAGGGGCTATTTATTGGGGTCCTGTTTAGTTGCAGTGTAAATACTCTGCAGAATGCAATTGTATTTCAAATCCGATGCCAATTGTAATGCACGTTTTCTACCCACTATACCACCCTCGAAAGAAACCCCAATTCCACCAGGATAGTATTCGCCTTACGATTTATGCCATCGAGGGCGTCACAGAGGCTAGACTGGGAGCGCAATTGTGTGCATCGTCGTCTCCGACATCGTCGTTGGAATGCAATTTTAACCTTCAAAAGGAGTGCAGAGGCGGATTTTACCCCTTTTGATGAAGCAATAGGATGAAAAAATAGTTGCGCTTGTTTCTGTTTGGCAGGATATGCACTTTCTGGTGGGTGATTTATCAAACAACCAAAACATGTTGTTTTCGAGGGACTCTTTCTCAATTTTATAGCTTCTCACACACAGTATATATGTATGTGTGTGTATTTTCTATTCATTAGTAGATACTTCTTTGTAGCAGAAAAACCTCAAAAGATACTCGCTGCCGACCGGTGAGAATTTGTGTTTTTTTTCAAGTTCTTGCTTCATTCGTTGCCGTTTACATTTAACCTAATTTTAGACCACATAAGATGTAAAGTTGTCACATAAATCACTCCATCTGTATAAATTGCGATCAATTTGCATGTCGATCAGTGATAGCTTCTTACAACATCAGCAGTACGTTCCGGATATGCAGCTGTCGATCGTTATTTTTTGTCCAGCAATACGCACAAGTTGCTGAATTGAAGTTTTGTTTTATGTTTGTGATCGATAATAGCTTTTCGATCAATCTCAGGAAAATCCCATGTGAATTTACTTACGGATTAACATTAATTTGCATACATTTACGAAACGATCGCAGTGCTAATTGCCTACAGCCTTGACATTATCAATCGCACGATGAAATAAAACTGCAAACTAACCCATAGATTGCCTGACAAATATCTACTCACTGGACGCATAACGAATTTTAAAGCTTAAATAACGGTAATAAGGTTGGTTTTGGCTATAACCGTAAAAAAATGTTATTTTAATGGGATACCGCTTATTTTGGGACATATGACGGAATCTATCCAAGTCTCGGGTCAACAAATTCCGCAAACTGGTTAGCTATAATAACTGAATCTAATTTGCATTAATTAAGTCAATGAATTGAAAACCACTTCCTTTTAGATACAAAAAAATAATGTTCGGTACTAAACTGAGTTCGATAAAACCAATTAATTGGTCATGAATAACAATTTGAAATAAAAATGTGAGAACCTTTTATATTATGTGGTCTTAAAATAAATGTGTTCATTCATATTCTTTTGGCAAAAAAAAACATTGTTAGCCTTCGAAACAGCTTTGCAGTCGAGGTTACTTACATACTTACAAGGTCACTTACTTACAGGATCGGAGACACCGTCTTTTAAACAGTCGTATCTTATCCATTTGAGATGATTGGCTTTATGAGGGCCGCATAGCATATAGTCTTTACACTTGAGTAGGCTAGCCAGAAGTCTTTTTTCAAGAGGAAATGTCCTCTTTTTATCAAGAAAAAATGTCGGTAATTTTTTGGAAAACATGCAATTTGTCCTCATATTAGGTTTTCTCAGTAAAGAAAATGTTTTGACATCACAAAGTTACTACAAAACTTTTTATAAAAATCAAAACTTTTCGGCATATTTCTGGTATGAACATGACTTAACATATTTTTGTACCTAAACTCATTAATTTCTGAACACAACGCCATATTTTTGTATACCCCATCCCATAGGGTTATATTATTATGTTTTGATGAATATTAGGATATTTTAATGGATCGGCTCAGAATCGATGGTTGAGTCGGTCTAGCCATGTCTGTCTGTCTATCCACCCGTTCGTCCATCTGTGTTTCATCGATTTTCGTGGTTTAAATTTCAATTAGGCTGACCAGACGTCCTCTTTTAAGAGGACATGCCATTTTTTTTATTTGGTATATAGACTATCTGTTCGACAAAGCAGGACAAATGTAAAAATTGAACGCCCACTTTTTAGTAAATCGTTATATTGTACCAAATCTATGTTTCGTGTTTATAAAGTTTTGCTGTCATGCCCAATTGTGGGGGGCGTTTTCAGTAAAAAAATGTTTTTCGGTCTAATTTTAAAAAATTCTTGCGATGCAAAATCGGTTATGCTTAAAATGTTCGTCGATAGATCAGCTTAACCCACACCCACTTTTTGGGGTCGTTAATATTTTTATTTTATTTCTGTTGTTCAATTTTTTACTTGAGATTTTTTAAGGTGTCCCCTTTTTCGCGGGCAAGGATCTGGCCACAGTACCCTTGAGTCAAGTTTGAAACATTTTTCTTCTCATAGCGTAAACCCTCTTGGTCCTAGCCAGTTAAAAATCTTCATTTTGGTCCAAAAAAAACGGATACCATTTAAGCCCAGCTACGGATAGGAAACGAGACCAGACCTTCTGCGCCCCGTTCAATGAAAGTGCCACCCAGGCCCAGGTATTGTTGGCTTGAAGAAAAGTCCTTAACACGTTTACAAATCAGTCTTGAATTAAACCAGTCACGTTTATTTGTTTTTCAATTGGCACACACTAAAGGGAGTTGAATACCCTTACAGTGTTTGAGCACAGCGCGGTCCAAGGAACTAGCGGAGTAGAAAAGAGAAGATATCGATGCTCGTTGGTTTGGAATTTCAATAAATTGTAATGAAGAGGAAAAACTGAGTTTTGTAAAGGATTCCACATTCGCGTTGTTCAATTTAGGAACGAATCTCCATATTTTATGGCACGTCCGAAGGTAGGCTTGAGAGTGAACTGTTTAGCATTCATGGCACGATTTGTTGTTCTAATAGCGGTAAAAGTGTGTAAGGCAGCAGATATTCCTACGATGTTCAAGCGAAACTATTGAGTTCGGTATGATTGTAGCTCGCAATGATTGGGTATCGTATTAATTTTATAGCAAGTTTTTGTATACTAACTAGTAGGTGCAATTTTGTTTTGGCTGCACCTGACCATATGTGGGAGTTGAACTCCAGTTTAGGGCGTATGTACACTTTATAAAAGGTGGTTAAATTTTAAGGGCCAATGTTGATTTTTAATGAAACACAAATTATTTAGAAAATTATTGTCATTTCTTATGATAATAATGGTGTGGTTCAATTATGTATGGAATAGAATATCGGCCAAATGACCGCCGCGACCTCAGCGGCCCACCTCCATCCGATGGTCCAAATTTTCGATGACGCTGAGGCATAATTGAGGTTCTATGCCGGTAATGTGCCGAATTATCTCATCCCTTAGCTCTTGAATTGTTGCTGGCTTATCGATGTACACTTTTTCTTTCAAATAACCCCAAAGAAAGAGGTCCAACGATGTTAAATCACATGATCTTGGCGGCCAATTGAAATCGCCACCACGTGAGATAACACGGCCTTTGAATTTGTCGCGCAAAAGAGCAATTGTTTCGTTAGCTATAGCGAACAGCAGCAATATTTTCTGCAGTACGAGTTGTCCGAGCATGCACAGGTGTATTCACATCTGCTACAGACCCGGTTTGCTCAAATTTTTAAACGATTTTTCAATTGTACGCACATTTGGACGATTAAATTGACCGAACAAACCACGAATTGCACGATGTGCATTTTGATTTGAACGCCCAATTTCAAAATAAGCCTGAATAACTTTAACGCGTTGCTCGATTGTGTATCTTTTCATGGTTCAAATTGAGTTAGTCTGATATTAAGAAATTTCAAATGAAATGCAGAAAAAAAACTGACGTTGAGGTGTGGTTGACATTCAACATGAGCCCTTGAAATTTAACCACCCGTTGATAGGAGGATAGAACAGAATGGTTAAAATATTTCTTGCATCGGTTAAGGAAACCTAGACATTTCGCTGCATTTTTAGTGATTTCAAATATGTGGACGTTCCAACGAAAGTCGCATGGAAAGTTTTTCGCCTTCGCCGATCAATACATGGATAAACGCTGTAAATGTTGGTTTCGCTTGGATTCCAAAAGACTTCATTGCGTTGTGGAAGCGTTAAATTCCACTCTATTAGAATTTGCTTACAAAATCCCCAAAAAGAGATCCCTAGCCCAGAAATGCAGAATTCTTAGACCGATAACACCCAAAAAAGATCTTCTATAAGTGAACCATGAACCATTAAAGTACAAATCTCACACAACTTTGGGCATGTGCTCATCGTGTCTATGAAGATTTCCACCAGCACACGGAAAAAAAAAACATTGCAACCCTCTCCAGCACAGCTTTCCACGTTGTCTTCAGTGCTAATACTGGTTCCTATCAGAATTACGATGTGAAAATCGTACTAGGGGAGGTTTTCACATCGAATTTCGGATAGGAGCCCTCCAGTAGGTCTCTAATTTTTTTCTTGTAATGGTCATCAGTCTCGAAGATAGAACCATGTGCACCTAATCGTATAATGTTGCAAAACGTTGCTTTGATTCGAATCACAGTTAGGCGATCACTAACCGGCTTAAAGTCGATTATTCTTGGCCCAAGTCGGCTCCCCAAAACGAATCCACATCTTATATGAATGTGCCGCCTTGGGTGATATTATTTGCATTAAATGCTCAGCATGTTTATCGTTTGTGTATTCTTGATCCTTTCCAACGATTTTACTGGATCGCGGTCTGTAGCGTTGGAGGTCTCAGAATTTGAGTAGCACCAGGGGTAAAAAGTTTGATTACGTTCCAGGTGTATACTCGAAAGTCGATTTCTATGGACCGTCCGTGTCTGGTTGATTTTTGAAGGTATCTCAGAAGCTTCTTCGTAGACGATTGTTCTCGAAAAAAAATGGTGGATAACTTTTTAATATTCTTCAGTGTTCTCTAAAGTCTAGCTAAGTGTGACCATATGGTAAATTACGTGCCACAAACCAATTCGTCTTCCCTGCTTTTAAATAGTCTGGCAACAAAGCCATCACTCCAGTTTTGTAATTAAATGGATATTACCTCATTTTATCCATCAACTGAAGAAATACAAACCTTTTCGGTTCCTTGAATTCGATATGACCCCGTCATTGGCCTCAGTCAGTGATGAACTGCCGTGCAGAAGGTCTGGATTCGATTCCCAACCGCAGCAAATGATTTTTCACTGTCCCTCCTCTCGTAATGGTCTGACAAATCAGCCGAGTAGTATCAATTGTCAAGAAAAGCTTATCGCAAATTCGCCGTTCGGAGTTGGCAAAAATCAGGAGGTCCTGCCATCGTGCTAGAAGTACACACGCACACATGAATGGTTGTGAGAAAGCTCGGCCCTTGGTACTAACGAGCCTGTTTGTAATGAGAGAATTCAAGGCACAAAGGATCCTTTAGCTTCTTCTAACTTCTCGTTACGCTCAGGTAAACTATTTTCATGCACAATTTCGCAATTCCAATTAAAAACTTCAAAACCAACCCCCCCATCTCTCCACACCTACAACACTACAAAATTCCATTCCGCAAAAACTAACAATGTCCTTTCAATTATCGGGAATTTATTCACAATTAAAATTCACACTGCATGTAGGATGTTGGGGGGCATGTAGAACATTAAACATTCCGTCAGTTTCGATTGCCTCTGTTCGTGTCTGGACTAGTGTGTGCGGACAATGTTTGTGCGCCACCACAAAACATAAAATTAATTGAATTGAATTGCATTTCATGCAAATGTCTCATATGTGTCCCAGCCCCTCCCCGTCCACCATCAAACCTACCTACGTGCCGCACTAAATCGTATCGCAGTCCCGACAAGTTGAATCAAATTTAATTTAATTTTAAGTGGCAAATAATGCCACCATCGATAGCACACCACCGCTCCGGACTATCTGAGTAATAACAGAGCAAAGACAGTAATTGCATATGATAGTGCTTCGTGTTTTGACTGCCAAGCAGGCATCAGCTATCAAGCCTCATAGAGTGCAATCAATCAACGCATCGGCTCTCGAGGCGGTAGTGACAAACTGGTAACGTATAATAACTGCAATCCGTATCTGACATCGTCAATGTTGGCTGTAATCGGATTATGTCGCGGAAGCACATAATGCGCATTTAATTGAAATGTGGTCTTCAAAAGCAGACGACAAGAGACGTCTTGAAAGTGAAACAAACCGACGAACTCGACGGATGAAGTTGTGCGAACAGCATGCGTTGGAAATGCAGACCATTAATCATACGACTTAGGGTTTCCTTTGGTTAGGCTAGCATGTATCTGTGAAGGGATACAGCTTAATTTTTGCTGCTAACTTTTAATTCACAAGTTGACCAAGTTTTTCGGATGACCTTATCGATTTCTGGTCCAGGGACTACATTAAAGCGCTGGACTTTATGTTAATACAATGCGGAACCAAATGAGAGGTATTTACATAAATTGCGTATCTCCAACCATTGACAGGCACTCAAAGATAAATAAAACCTCGATTGATCATAGCCAATCGTTTTGAGCGTCGTTAGTCAATAATTTTTCCGGTCTTTGACCGCTTAAGCTATTGTAAAACCTGTTGGATTGATTATCACCTGGTGCACTAATGGCTTGTCGAATAAAATCGTGGTATACTCGTGAGACGGGTTTGGAGTGGTGACATCATACGAATTGTTTGATTTTGTTCGGTACTTGGGTTAAAAACATACAAAACATGCTTGAGGTGATGAACTAGCCTTTAAGTGCCGAAATACAAAACATATTTAAGGAACTAATTTGTGAGTGACTGTATAGGAACATATTCCAAAAATCGGAGATCAGTGTAGTTTAAATAGGTTAGATAAAGTTGGTTCTTGATGTTTTCAAAGAAATCGAACATTCAAAGTTTCTTTGGCAGACAATTTGCCAATAAAGTAGAAAGTAAGGGATGAAGTGGGCGATGCTTTAGTTTTATATCCGACTAAAATCTTTGAAAATGATCCACAAACAAAATATATGAGTATGCATGCGATCAATTTAAGCTTATGATCTATAGCTCTAAAAATTAATCAGGCCTATCGCGAATGATTTTTTCCAGGGAAATCGTCCCCATCTGATTTACATTGCAGACAAGTGAAAATTCTCAGTTAAATATATTCGCGATAGGACTGAATATTTCTAGCAGTTTTTTTTTTTTTGTTGAAGCGATTGTTGCAATGACTGGCGCTACAGTCAAGAATGAATCTGGGCCTCAACCAACAAGCCTCTCCAATTAGTCCGGTCCTTAGCTAACTGCCTCCAGTTGCGCACACCAAGTTGGTTGAGGTTTCTCCTTGTGCGCGCCACTTAGGGCGAGGTCTTCCTCTACTGCGTCAAACGCCTGGCTAGGAATCCAAGACTCTGTGAGCCGTACCCATTTTCCACTCAAATCGACCAAGGATTTCCTCATCCCTTTTTGAGACGATCCATGCTTTAGCGCCGTAGAGCAGGACTGGGATGATCAGGGTCTTATGTAGGATCTCCTTGGTAGTTCCAGTGGGGGCTTTACTACTAAATTTACTTCTTAGCCCGAAGAAACAGCGGTTGGCAAGAGTAATTCTTCTTTTAATTTCTGACGAGATGTTGTTATCAGAGCTAAAAGCGGTGCTGAGGTAGACAAAGTCCCATACTATCTTATAGTTGTATCTGTCAATGGTGACGTTCTGGCGAATTCGTCGATGTTGCGTTTCCTTTCGTGTTGACAGCATATACTTCGTCTTGCCCTCATTTACTGTTAAACTCATTTTTTCGCTTCCTTCTCTATACTAGCAAACGTGGCTATCACATCATGTTGGTTCCGATCATGATGTCAATATCGTCGGCTCAGGAGTTATGCACAATTCCCTCAAGAATCAAATGGAAGAAGTCACGTGACAGCGCATCGCTTGCCTAAATCCTTGTTTGGTATCGATTGTGTCGGTGAGGTCGTTTCCGACCCTGATAGAGCAGCGAGAATTCTCAATCGTCATCCTACACGAGTTTGGGCGGTATACCAAAACTAGACAAAGCTCAGTATAGTTCGTCTTGATAAATGCTGTCGTTGCGGCTTTGAAATCGATGAATAGGTGGTGGGTATCGATTTGGATTCCTTGGGTTTTTTCCAGGATCTGCCGAAGTGTGAAAATTTGATTGGTTGTCAAATTTTGGCCTAAGACCACACTGATAAGGGCCGATCAAGTTGTAGGTAAACGGTTCCAGCCGTTTACATATTATGGCGGATAGGCTCTTGTAGGCGATGTTGAGGAGACTTATGCCTCTGCAGTTGGTGTAGTTTTGAGGACCGCACCCATATATAATAACACCCCCACCTTTTTTGTTTTGCTCCGTTGGGGTCCGTTGAAGACATCTGTGTGTCCGACTCTTCTTAGTAACTAAATAGTATACGTGCACTAAAAACTCCTCAGGAAAAAAACTCCTCACTGACCAGCATCTTTTGGACTATGTTGTCTGGCGGCGTACTGATATCAATATTTCCCCTATTTCTGGTTCCCATCTTATGCAGTCAGGAGTCCCCCTTCTGGCAGGCTGGACTGTTCGTTTTACTGATCTTGTTGTGAAAGGCTATAAAGCATCCGTGTCCGGTTTCCGTGTTTCCGGTGATTCGATTCTGTCACGTTTCTGTTCAGTCAGTCCTCTGCTCTCCAAGTTCCTGCGGTTTTGCCACTTCTGTTTTGTGAGCTCTTTGGCCTCTTCCGTAACCGTTTACACTCCAACTCTCATTCATTTCCTCCTATGCTTCCGCTACGAGGTCCGTTGAGGCATCAAGGTAGCTGGTTCCGCAGTTTGTTGCACGCAGAACTCAGTGTTTCTGCACTGCTAATTTTCTGTACTTTTCCTGTGGAAGCGCGTTTGCCCAAATCTCAAATACGTACAGGAGGTTCGCATGTAACAGCTTACTCTTCGCATAATCTGACTAAGCTTTCCTTGCGCGCTTTCGGTATATTTTGCCATTATCATCATGGCGATATCATCCGCCTGCCTTACCAGGGTATCTTGCTACACCTCCATGCAAAGAATGCCATCGTAGAAGATGTTTTAAAAGTCAGGCCCCAGAAACGAACCTTGCGCTCCTCCGAATGTGACTTGCAATTGGCTCCTTGTAGTCCACTTACGGTCTTTGAAATTGTATTTCAGGTAGGATGAGATTTACTCCACCTGGCTAAGTTAAAGGATTTTCTGATGTCCAGGGTTGCCACCAATATTATCTGCAATGAGTAAGTGCTTCTCCGTTGGGCGATTTGGGTAGCCTTTCCTACTTCTTCAATCGCTGCACACAATATTTTTGATAGGGTTAATCTTATCAGTCCTGCAACGGTGAGGTGTGGGCTCAGCATTTTTTCCAAGCGATTTCCTACAGTATATGCAAAGGTTTGTATGCTTGTGCAGAATCTGGAAATCAAGCTTCTTAGAACGATTATATAATCCCCGCTTAAGTCCCTTATAATCGATGGATTTCAATAAATCTAATGTCGGAATTAAAACTCGCCTCCAGCTTTCTACTTGTCTTCCGATATCAGAAGCCCAGCAGCCCTCTCAGGGACATACGAAACAAACTAGCTGTGTTCACCGACGCATGATTCAAAAATGTATGTCTAGATGAAAGTGCCCAGGACAGGAGAAGTTTGGTCAGGAGTACAACTGGAGATCGTAATAGAATCGATAAAATTCCTATTTCCGCCGTCGTAGTTATGTGAATTAGGTATCCCTTCCTTCAACTGATAACTGGCGAATCGGCAAAGTCAAAGAAGCAACATGTGATTCCAGAAACTTTTGGATCATTGTTTCTCAGGACTTCTTGGCTCCTTATACTGTTGCCGATCGCATGGTAGCTATGGTTTCAATTTCATCCAGTTGAACGTGATAACTCACACTTTCAGTCCCACCAAAATACTACTCCATCTCTGTTAGATGACCCCCTACTCAACATAGTTCTGCGACAGCTCTACCGAGGATAGATTTTAAGTCGACGAAAACTTAGATGGTGATAACTACATAAGGGGCAAGCTCAGAATTTTAAGTAAATGCTGCCATTTTAAGGTTAACAACATATCAGCAGACTTAAGGCTGGTAATTGACAGGCTTTTGATGGACGAGGTTCAACTGGCGTGCGTTTTTTTTATGCGGTGACGGGCTCAGTGGCGCGATGGTTAGTGCGATGAACTGCCGTGCAGAAGGTCTGGGTTCGATTCCCAGCCGTAGCCACACCTAAATGATTTTTCCCTGGCCCTCCTCTCGTTATGATCTGACAAATCATCCGAGTAGTATCAATTGTCATGAAAAGCTTATCTCAACTTAGCCGTTCGGATTCGGCATAAAACAGGAAGTCCCGCCATCGTGCTAAGAAGTACACACGCACACATGAATGGTTGTGAGAAAAATGCTAGGCCCTGGGTACTAACGAGCCTATTGCGCCATACATTTTTTTTTTTGTTAAATGTCAACCAAATTAAAAAACAGGCTGGTATTTACCTAAGTTTTCCAGATTTTTCTATGAATATGCGGTCTTTGTATACAAAAACAAATTTTTGGCGCAAAAAGTTCGTTAGTACCCAGGGTCAAGCTTTTTCACAACCATTCATGTGTGCGTGTTTACTTCTTGCACGACTTTACTGTTTTATGCCGAATCCGAACGGCGATTTTGGGATGGATGATTTGTCAGATCATCACGAGAAGAGGGTCGAGGAAAAATCATTAAGGCTGGGAATACAACCCAGACCTTCTGCGCGGCAGTTCATCGGTATTCCCAAATTTTAATTCTATGGAACCCGTGATACAACCAAACGGATAACGTCTTCGCGTTTTCATTTTTGTCTCGTTCGTGCTCAAGGCCATATCTGCGGCAATGAAGACACCTTCTTCGCGTTTTCTACGTCATCGACGCTCTTGGCAAAACCCAAATATACGCATAACAAAGGCCATTCAATACGTCTTCCCATCGTTATCGAATTTGGTGACCACATTAAAGTATCTACATCAATTTTCAAGTATCTACATCAAGTGAAATGGTCCAAAACGACAACCAAAATTCCATATCCCTCACAAAGGACAAACTGACAAAGCAATAATCTCCACATCAGTGTAGAACCGCAAAGTGGATACCCTCTTCATTATGACAATCGAAGCACATCACTTAAACACTACTTTAAGCAATCTTTGTCCATGCAGTCGTGCAAGAAAAAATAAACCAAACCGACAGCCATTTGCAGAGCAGTCTGGACAAAGTGACATGCACTATGGTTGTACTCTATCGCCACCACCACCATCGTCATCACCATCATCATCATCATCATCATCAAGGAAAGACGACTACGACTTCGAGTCGAACTCCAACTCCGATGACAAAAAGAAGTACCAGACCAATACAGTGCACCATGGACGACAAAAAAATGCACATCCAAACAAACAGTAATAAAACGTGCAAAATTCTCAGTTTATAATACCAGGAAGCATGCCACATAGTCACGCTAACAAATTGAATCCGAATCCGAATCCGAAGCAAATGGAATTTTGTTTCGCCGTCGTCGTTGTCGTTGTTGGTGTTGTTGTTATTGTCGGAGTTTGTTTCTTTTTTCCAGCGCCCCTAACAATGCTCCTTTGGTTTCTTGCCGGCTACCCAACTTTGCTGCAGTAGTTTCCACGTCATTTGGACCTCATGAAGACGAATAATCCTCGCATCTACGTTTGGCGCAAGAGTTATTTATCAATGAAACAATTCATAATCACACTGTGAAGATCTCTGTTTGCGCAGATACTTCTTGCTACACCAAATGGTACCTACAGATGCACCACAACAGTGTAAATTACAAACTAAAAGTTCCATTCTCCAGATTGATTAATTACCATCTCCGGCCATAGAATTCCATGGGGAATCCGAAATGGATGCTCTTCGCCGAATGACAAGATAAATTGACGGTAGCACCAAGACGGACGAATCTGGCAAAAAAAAAAAATTTAATTGTGCGGCAGTGAGTTTGATAGATGTTTGCTTTGGTCGGGGATAATGGCGCTAATTAGGTATCGCTAGCTGGAATTTCTGGTTTATTTTCGGCTTTTTAATGGAATTCCAAACGATTGACAGCATAGACCTGTTTTGGTTCTTGACGCGATTCGCTTCGATCGGCGGGTATCCGTGTGAGATTTTCGTTTGACCATACCCTTAACCTTGGCATTTTGTGTTATGCAAAACGTCATTAAAACTCGCGAACGGAACGATAAATGAAAAGATCACAGAGAGGCTTATGAGTGCCAAGTCAACTACCTCTCGCGCCGGACAGGTTTTTTTCTTATTTTTCCATTCAAAACAAAACAAATGTATCGCTGAAAGCAAAAATGTGTATCTCAAGGGGGAAGGCGGAGAGAAAAAAGTATCTACGAGTTGAGGTTGCCTTATGCTTGACCTCAAACATTAAGCAGAGTAGCATGGATGATAAAAATGCTTTAATGTTGTCATATTGCGACATTTTTGTAGTCTTAAATGAAGGTCTTCCAGGCGGATTGAGCTAAAAATTCTAGGAACACTCAAAGATCTGTGCTAGACGATGATAGCCATTGGATGAGTGTGCTCAGGTCGGTGCAGGATGACTAACACGAGGGGCGATGTAAATGTGTCTAGTGATCGTTATCTTAGGCTAAAATTAGACGGACATACGTTGTTTTTGCGGCGCAAACTAATTGACGTGATAGTTGATACACCTGTCGGATGAGGTGAATGCATGATTTTTTTTTTTAAATGACTGCTTGCTTGATACTCTGCTATTATGTGGTGGATAAGTAAGAGCTTAAGTGTTCATTAGGAAATATATCGACGTCTCCAATTAGTACTGACAGTTGACAGTGATGGCTGTTATTTGAGTTTTGGTGAATATAAGGTCTGTGGTGGGGGATCATTGTTTATATTTCTTTTGGAATGGGTAGGCCCGGGTTTTCAGTGCAAACATCCTAGTTATTAGGGGATTAAACGTGAGTTATTAACTATTCAGTCAATCGCAATCCAGGTTTAACCTCGAGTTAGCCCAGGATATTTGGTGAGTTAACCTTGGGTTAACTGATCATATGTTTTTGACAGATGGGATAAATTAGCAAGGCAGCATGTATTTTCAACGCGCTGCTACAGCATGCTCGCATCTTTGAAGGAACCATGGTTTGTTGGAACCCGTTTTTTTATAGAGTAAGGAACGGGTAGTTCCAGTTCCAGAAGAATGATCTCAGTCGCTGACACTGCGCAAGTATTTGCATCGATTTGTCTGAAACAAGGGTCTTCCCAAGAAAGAGACCCTTGAAAGTCACGCAGATTGTGCCAGTTAGTCATTCGGTCGTTCCTGCAAACTCGTTGATGGGCTTGTATCCTTGGCATCGACATGGGTAGTGCAGGTTAGTAGGTAGATATTAATTATGCCGCCCTCGTTATTATGGGAATTTGGTACCCCTTCCTCTAACTGATAACTGGCGAATCGGCAAAGTCGAAGAAGCACTAGGTGGTTCCAGAAACTTTTGGATCATTGTGGGTCAGGACATCTTGGCTCTTTTTGCTACTGCCGATCGCATGGTACCTATTGATTCAATTCCATTCAGTTGAATGTGATAAGCCACAGGTGAGGTGGCGGCTCAGCATGAGCTCTAGTAGCACTCGTGTGCCATTTTGTTACTACAACTCCGGTGACCCTTATTGTTATTGTTGTGGCAGTCTAGTGCCGGACATTTGCAGAAGAAATGGGAGATCGTTTCTATCGCATTTGTGTTCCCGCAACTCTGCCATTTGGGGTTGTATGGAATCCCTAGTTTGGTTAACTGGCCAGTGAACCGTGACTATCGCCGTTATTATTGCGATATCTGGGCGGGTTTTATTTAGTAGGTCGGTTGTTTTGTTCTTGCCGTAGGAAGGCCATATCTTCCTCGATATGACGCAAATTGTAAGCCTTCTCCATTTGATGTCGGCATTCTTCAGGAAGTACGATGAAAAAAACTAAAATAACTTCCACGAAACTCTAAAACTACTAAACTTTTCCACGATTACTTAAACGCACGTCTATCCGTTATTCTCGATAACCAAGAAGGTTATTTCCTTTGTTAATCGATCCCGTTTCCGATTCACACGTATTTAGTACTCTCCATTCGTAAGCGTACTGCGATTTTCCACTTCTTTCTGTCCTTTGGCTGGATTTTGATGTACCCGACTCCCGTGTTCACACGAAGCTGGTCTTACCGCGCATTTTAACTCATCGCCGTCAGGTATTTACCCGACGCGTGGTATCGCTGCATGACACATAACATTGGGTATACCAATTTTAAACATCACACTGGTTTTCCCGTAGCCACTTAAAACAGCGTTCTAAGAAAACTCCGATATCAATCCACGACAACTTTTTCCGTCAATCGAACATGGCATGCCTAGATTTGATGGTTTGATTAAACGCGTCCAATCCAAAAACATTTTTTGTGCCGTTCGACCCAGCCCTCTGAGCTACAACGTCGCTTCATCGTTGGGTGGAATAGGAGAACGTATACTCTATGCATTGAACCTTATACGGTTGCCCTCATTAGGGTGTAGGGTCCAAGCAAGGGCTTCCCTCCCGCGTCATCATCGTGTTGGGGTTGACGAGGGATTGTCCTCCCTGACCGATCGAACCATTCATACCATCAAGTCTGTTGCCCGTCGCGAGTTCCACACACCGTCCGTCGGCTTCGGCGGCGTGTGGTGTATTTCCATGGACCGCATGTCACAAGTTTAAACTGTGAGTCTCTCCACTCTCTCTGGCGCTGCACCACACGGAAATTACTATCAGGAGCTTGCTGCATCTGAATTCTGTGTAGTCCTCGGATCTGGAGGTCGTGGACCAGCGTCTGGTGGAACCATGCCTGCCCAACACTTCCATCAAATTCCAAGTTTGCGACTACAAAGAGTGAACGACTGAATTAAAGTGTATAGATTGAGCCTTGTTGCGGTTATGTTCACCATACGTTTGCGATGAAGGAAGACTGGAATTGTACCTTTAAAATTACTTTATTCCTTCTATGAAGTGCCGGCTCTCCAAAGACCCATGGATATAGATGCTTCTGAATTGGAAAGTTTTCTACCACAACGGACGCTACTCCCCCAAACCGTCTTAGTTATAACTAAGTAAAGGATTTAACAAACAAGGTATTTCACACTCCTTTTGTGATAGTCTGCATCAAAAACCGCTTCATATCAAAAGATTGACTTTGTCTTCCGTACATCTGTCTCCCCATATCAGGGGTACGCATATAATTCGATATGAAATTAAATACTTCTCCCAAACAAAGCACACACTATCATGCCTTACCCCACGGCAAGGCTTCAATGTTCAATTAAAATTTGACAGGACACATAAATTGTTCATGTCCACCACCCATACAATATGCTGCAACTGCATCTGTCGGCGCGTCAAGCCATAATTCATAAAGTTAATGGTCAACTAAATCCCATCCATGCACACGCTACCGTATATGATCTCCATAAAAACAAATTCACACACAACAAGGATCTCTTCATATACAGACCAAACTTGAACGCACCCTTTAAAGCCTTTTTCAATGACTTGCTACAGCCCCAAACCAAACAATGAAATGTGCAAATTTCCAGATGAATTATTTCCCTGCATACACAAATTCACTTTGTCCCGTTCATCCACGCTTTCGTCCTTAGATAACAGCATTCACATAGTTGTATCCTTCGATGTCATAGAGGTAGAGAGATAGAAAGAGCTTGTTAGCGCCAGCCATCGGTCCACAGGAGGGATAGAGTTGAACATGAAATTTCATAATTCGCAAACAACATTCTGGTTATTCGTGCCCATAAAGGACATGAATAGCGAAGCGAAATTTTCATTTAGAGTATCTCTGCGCTATGTCCTCTTGTACCTAGTCAAAGGCTCTTCACAAGCAAAATAATGTTTGCAGAGTCCCGTTTCATTTTTTTGAAAACCGTTTGGGTATGCTGTCAAAAACAGATTCACCCACTTGCACGTTGGGGAAAATGTCAAAATGGCCACCGTATTGTTACGCTTAAAGTCCTCGAAAAGGGGTGGTCATTGTGCGAGTTCGCTTTGAGGTGGAATGCGAAATCAATAAATCAACCCCAGGATAAATGTTGTTGGAGTTGTTTTTGTACTTTTAATTGCAGACGTTTGGGCGCTATTTGTTGTCTGGGAGAGCGGACGTTGATTAGGGTGATGCTTCAGCACCATTGCACCGGGGGTGAGATGAACACAACGATTGGGAAATCCCTAAACATCATTCAGTTCGACATGACACGATTCATTTGAAGTGTGCGTTAGATGAAATGTTATGGACCACTGGTGACTCACAAACAGTCACATTGAAGGATCATGCAATAAAAGTAAACTCAACTATTAGTAGTTCATTGCGGGTCATCCTCATCGGATGGGATGTTTGCGATTGCTCGAGTGCCATGAAAACAAACCATAAAAACTATTTCCCTCATCGTAAGGGTGTGGGTGCAATGAAATTAGATATGAGCATTGGGAGTTGTCAGCTCTGAGGGAATATATTGGTTTTTAACACCCCTGTTTGCGAGTATATCATGTGTCCCATTTCAGAGGGTTCGAACTGCAAATGAAGACATTGCTACTGATGGATGTGTGATGGGATACTTTCAGGGATATGATGGGAATTTGTGCAGATTTTTTTTTTTTAGTTTACTATGATGGTCAATGATAGTCCAGGATTTTTTTTCTTACACGGATGGATTTTTTTTTTTCAAATTGTTCATGGTCGCTCTTTCTTCGCCACACACATGAAGGGTGCTAATTTTTTTTATGGCCACTGTGGAGAAGTAAAATTGATTGCAATCATACATACAAACAAATATTTCAAACGGTCAGATTTTACATTATAAGGGTGGCGAAGGTTTGGTGCGGTCTTTCATACAGCGTTGCCATTTATCGATGGTACATCAAAAAATTAGCATCACTACCTTGTGGGGTACGTCATGTCGCACAATGTCTACTATGTCTCCGTCTTATGGCCCTGTCGTCATTTCTAAAGTCATGAAGCGTTTGTTGTTTCAAAAATCGGAAAATATTTTATGTGGCGGATTTTTCTATCCTTGCCATGACGAAAAGTATAAGAAAAAGATGGACACATGATCCTCCGCAAAAGTTCTAATCAATGAATTGTATGCCTAAATATTTTGTGGTCTTTCCTTTCCTGCACTTTCTCCTTCCTTAGGTTATTATAATTGAGACCTTCGTCCTAGCTATCTTCTTAAAGGTATTGTTGCTATCCTTTTTCGAAGTAACCAGTGAGGAGTTGGTGGAAGTAGGAGAACCAACTTTTCCGCTTCAGAGTTTCAATTCTCAAAATGAAGCCTTCTAAGAATATAGAATTAGAGGAACCCTCCGCTTGTGTAGAGCCATATCAGTTCTATTCTGATCTTAGTTGGTTTGGCACGCATAAATCAACTTGCGTAAGAAAGAGTGCCAAGTACTAAAAAGGGACTTATAGATCTGGTCGCAGACGGCATCTGTCAGAGTATTAAGTTAGAAATTTCTGATATATTCGAGGCTATGATTAGTTTGAATGTGAATTAAAGTTATAAACTGGATGATATCGCACCCGTAGCTCTCAAAAGTTGTGTTGCTTCTTAGGCCATGCCAAGGCCTAGAAGAAGAAGAAAAAAGAACAAGAAAAGCTCGCGTGGATATAGAGAGGTACCACTCCAGGAATAATGTTCGCAAGTTTTCTCAAAGTATAAATCGTCAAAGCCTAGGACACAAGGCTCGTAGGCCTGAGACACAGTCGATGCTGAGGATATGGAAAAACCCCTTCTTCAGACTGCTAAACGGCGATGACGAACAACATTCCGCTGTCAGGCACAACGAACCGATTAATGTTGGCAACCACAGCGAACTGCCAACCACCTGAATTGAGTGAAGTGAGGATAGCAATATTTAGATACATTAACTACCGGAAATGAGGGTCTTAAAGTTGATAATATAAAGTCGAAGGAGATGACTTGATATATAATATCCAGCAACTCTAAGGCCAAAATTGGTGGGATGGAAGAGTATGCCTGAAGAATGAAACCTCAGCATCGTTTGCCCGATCCACAAAAAAGGAGACCCTCGGAACTGCTCCAACTACAGAGGTATCATTCTCCTCAGCATCGCCTACAAGATCTCATTTGGCGTAATATGTGAATGATTGAAACCGTTTACCAACAACCTAATCAGCCCTTATCGGTGTGGTTTTAGACCAGGAAATTCCTCAACAGGTAAAATGTTTACACTTCGGCCGATCCTGAAATAAACCCGAGAAGTCCAAATCGATACCAACCACCTTTTGATCGATTTCAAAGCCGCATGTCTAGTTTTGGTATACCGCCAAACCTCGTCCGTTTATATAGGATTACGATGGAGAATTTTTGCCGCTCCATCAGGTTCGGAAACGACCGACAATTTCGTTACCAAAATAAGATTTAAGCAAGACGATGCGCTGTCATTTGACTTCTTCAATTTAATTCTTGAGAGGGTTGTACAAAACGCAAATTTTTCCAAAAATCTGTGCAACAACTAGCATACGCCGACGATATTGACATCATTGGTAGGACTCAACGTTATGACATTACGTTGAGTCCTACCAAAGTTTACCAGTATAGAGAAGGAAGCGACAGAAATGTGTTTAGCAGTATATGAGGGTCACCATTGCCAGATATAACTCTGAGGTAGTACCGAACTTTGTCTACCTTGGCTCCGCTGATCACTTCCACAAAAACAGCTCGTCAGAAATTAAACGAAGAATTACTCTTGCCAACCGTTGTTTCTTCGGGCTAACAAGGCAATTTATTAGTCAAGCCCTCACTCAAACTACTAGGGAGTTCCAAAAAAAGACCCTGATGATCCCAGTCCTGGGCTATGGCGCTGAAGCATGGACCGTATTAAAAGCGGATGAAGAAATCCTTGGACATTTCGAGACGAAAATTATTCGGAAAATCTTCGGTCCCGTTTGCGATGACGGGCTATGGAGACGAATATTCAACCAAGAACTATACGAGCCATACAGCGACATGCCCCTGGTCAAAAAAAAAAATCCGCATTGGACGTTGAGGATGGCTAGGACATGTAGTTAGAACGAATGGACATCAATATTTCGACTCGCATAGTTTTCGACTTCCGGCCAGACGTCGGATGCAGTAGAGAAAGAACTCGTCTTAAGTGGCAGGCACAAGTAGAAACCCACCTCAACCAACTTGGCAATTGGAGGCAGTTAGCTAAGGACCGGGCTGATTGGAGAGGCATGTTGGTTGTTCCCAAGTTCATTCCGGACTGTAGCGTCACTTAAGTAAGTCAGTAAATATGCGCTCAACAAATGCGTTCCGCAATAAATTGATGGTGTCGCGTGCCGTGTGGCATGTTGTGCCAACTTTTTGAAACCAAACTCTGTCACGTCAATGCCTCTCAACTAGGGAACGAAGTATTCAGAAATCGTGTTTCTATAACGCTCTCCATTGAAGTTAATATTCTGGCAGGCGTCGTCATTAATAAAATATAGGCCGATGATTCCAGCAGCCAACAAAAACACACCAAACTGTGAGTTTCAATGGTTATAAGGGCGTCTCGACCAAGGCTTTTTGCTTGTTTACATGTTTATTCAGCCAAAAGGTGACTTCATCGGAGAACAACATTTTACGTTCAAAAGGAGGATTAACCTGAATCTAGTTTTTGGCCCATTCACCAAACTTAAAACTGATATCTACATCACATCAGCCCTCGACTATCCAAATACATATAGGAAAACTTCGGCGCTAGTTAATGGCATCGTTCTGCGTAGTCCCATGCAGCTTCCTAGAAACTGGCTCTCAACCACCCATTTCTTTTCCACTTGAAATGGGCAATGTTGAACCACACCGGGCACCCATAGATAATCATCGGCCTGATAAGGTCCATGTAGCAAATCACCTTCACCCTTCTGTCAAGGATACTGCTATAAAACAATCGTCTCTTCAGGGCAAAAATTGCCCTAGCTCTCGCCAGAGCAGCATCTACATGTCTGCCAAAATATAAAAACTATTATCCAGCCAGATATCAAGGTACTTTACTACACTTTTACTCGCCAATGGCTGGCTGTTTTATTCAACGGTGTGCCACAACCTGGTGTGCCACTTCCCAATCGTATCTCTAGGGGCCCTAAACAACGGCGTCCTAACCTGGATAGTTTCCGATTTCTGAGAATTGATTTTCAACTTCCAGTCAATACAATATCTCTGGATTTTGTCGAAGTTCCCCTGCAAACCAGTTTGAATTACCTCTCGACAGCACTAGCTGTACTGTCCACAATAAGATTGTCCGCATACTCAAAGACCTGAGCTGGACTACCTATCATATCACTAGTGTAAATGTTGAAAAAATCGGCGGGCTTACCGCTCCCTGTTGAAGACTATTTTTATTGAAAAATTCTGTGGTAGAAGTTACATTGCCACATTTGGCAACAAACGTTTTAACTGTCAATATGTCATGAAAGACATAAACAGTGGCTTAATCAGAAAAGTCCGGTCGCCCTTAGATAGGGGCCCTCTAACTATACTGTGCCGAAAGCCTTCGCTAAATTAATCAGGCATGCAAACGTGAACTGTTTTTTTTTGCTTTGGTGTATTGTTTATCGGGGACGACTTGGGAGGCGACATACCCCGCCTTGAAACCAAACTGGGTCTCTGGTATAATATTATCGTTCTTCGACCAATTAAACAGAGCCCGATTTAGAATCTTTTCGAATACCTCGCTGATACCCCGAAAGAGTCTTATCAATCGGAAAATCACCGAATTGGAGTTGTCTTCCCCCTCCAGTGCGATGAAAGACGGCTTTTATTGTCGGACCACTTTTGTAGGCGGCATGTCCCGCTTTAAAACCATCCTGCGACCACTTAAACAGAGCCCGATTGAGAATCTTTTCGAATACCTTGCTAGTTCAAAAGAAAGTTATCGACCGGAAATTCACCGGACTCGAGTTTTCGTTATCCTTTTTCGAGAAAGGATGAATCAGAGCCGCCTTCCACCGCACCGCATTCCTCAGCGCATTGTTAAACATCGACGTAAATGTCCACAGATTCAGGGGGTAAGTGTCGCAGTACAATGTTGGATATACCATCGACTCATGCTGATTTCTTTTTTTTTTTATGGAATCGAAGATGATCTGGAGTTACACTTCCACCTTCGAGATTAACAGTGGATTAGATCCATTTCACACTGTTTTAGTCGTCTGTTAGTTAAAAAGGGCGTTTTTCTGAGTTCCGAAATTAAAATCTTATCGTTGATGATCTCAAGATTTTCTTTTAAGACAACCATTATGGTCTTTATCGCCTGCACAGGTGAGGCGAATACGTAGCACTCGAAGCACGCTTCATAGGTTCAAAATATTTTAATTTTTAAAAAATGGCTAAGTTTAGTTGGATAGGTCAGAAAAATTGCCGAAATCTTGAATGATTACGAGTGGGTCGGACTTCTTTTCTCTCTAGAGTCCATTCCGGACAGAAGCTGTGACTGCTCACCTTAAACGTCCAATTAAGCTTCGTTTCAAATGCAAGTAAGTCTGATTACTGCACCAGCATCAAATCCCAAATAAATACAAAGGACTTATCTGACTCAAATCGGTCCCACATACCAAACTAATTCGTTAAGCCAACAACTTGGCCCCTGCTGCGAATCAATAAAGTTTGACTGCTAAACCTTTTAAAAAAAAATTATATTGCTGAGCAGCTTAAGGTAGTCTAATACAATTGCAAATATATATGGAACTCCAATGTCACATCTAGAATCCATTTTAAGATGTTCTACCAAACCATATAGACCACCCCTTGTATTTTTTACGGTTTTCGTAAAAATCGAAAATTAATCTGTAAAAATATTTGCAACCCATTTCATATAGACATGCCCGTAAGTTGTTTTTTAAATAAAAAAAACTAACTCCTGTCAAAAAGGGGTCACTTCTTCGAATGGCTGCCAACTAATCTCATAATTTCCCCCCACTCATCACTATGTACATAAACGCAATTCACAGATACATTTTTCTTTATTCAACCAGAACCCACTTCAATTTCCACGAAACATCTCGATAAATTGCAAGGCGTTTCCCAGCCACCCAGCATTCTGCTCCAAGGCACAATTTCGATCCGCACAGATGGGACCTTAAAGTGAGAGTGGGTTTAAGAATTCGCTTTGACACAGACGTTATATTCTTCCGCCCTCAACTAAACTCGAGTCTCCATTTTTTATTTCAACTGCAACCGCACTTGGACTCCTCGTTTCTTCCAATTTGTCACAGAGGACGCAAATTGTATTATGCGCATTATTTCATAGCCTTACCATGCCGCCTAAAAGCTATACATCTTCAAGCCTAAGTACATTATTAACAATACATTTTGGATAATGCATTCCGAGCCGGGGTAATCCCCCAAAAGCTATTACCCTCAACCAGCTTCACCGGTGCGTTCTACATTTCCACCCTCACCCGTTGAAAGATTATCACGACGCATGGTACACCCCTCGTGGATGGAATGTTGAACTCGATATTTTTTTTTATCACGTGCGTTTCCCAGAAGACTGCTATCACGGATCAACTAATAATACGTGCGGTATTTGTGTGCGCTGACAACCCTCGATTGTGGGCAAATAGCAACGAACCCGGAAGAGCATATCACCTCCTGCCGATAGAAAATCAGACCATCATTCTAGATACAAAGATAGAGATAGGTGTTCCCCGATTTGAGAAGTTCAAGATAAGAACAATGGCAATTGGAGGCAATCAGATTAACTATGACCCAAATTTATCCGAGTAAACACTTGTGTTGGAGGCACAAACAAATCTCTTGACAGAGTCTTTCTGCCTTCAAAAGGCTAGCGCTTTTATGTAAAAGTGCATAAATTCAATCAGAGCTCATCTCGTTGGAGGAGAAGCTACTTGGACTTGTTTGATTGTTGTGCATCATCACAATGCCTCTCAGCTGGAGGCCGCCATTAAGTAGATTACATTAAATGTAAGGGCACGCAAATGAGATGCACAGGTTTTGAAGAATACCAGAGCCTGTCTGGCTCTGGATATTCGCATTCAAATCGAATATCTGCTTAGGACTTTGATTGAGATACGCTGTTGGTGGACGTTGACGGAATGACTAATTGGATGGACCAAGCAGTTTTGTGGCGGTTTCCATACGTGTGAGTGATTTATCGATGGCTTGCCAGCAAAGTCCAGATGATTAATGAATGGACGACGTCGTGATGGTAAGAGAGACCAAATTCAATGGAGCACGTAATTGAGATCCATGTACAAAGGAATATATCAGCAAATGTGACAATCGGTGAATGATTGGTTGTATTTATAGTGCGTCTGGCTTCGAACACTCCACCACTAGAACGTTGTTCGTGGGGATGTGCTTTTTCGTTTTTTTGAATGAGTTGTTGCTGTTCTGTCGGTTTCCATATAATGCCATCAAAAATAAAGGATTTCGCTTAGTATTTTAAAAATTTAAAAATGTTTTAGACTTTAGTGAAAATGTCCTTAATACGTTTTTACATGAAAAGTCGATGCAAATCATTTTCCAAACAATTTTAGAAAGGTGTACTCCTTGAGGTGAAGCAGACCTACATATATTGCGACCCCGACTACCTTCATTGTCAAATCTGCTTCAAAACTTTGTTTTCTACTTATTGGTTCAATTTTTAGCCGGTTCTGTATTAGTATTGACATTGACATCACAGTACTTCGCACATGAATGCAACGAACTACAGACACATAACAGCACTGGCGACTGAGGCCATCGGCTGGGTGTATTAGTATTGTATTTGTCATTGGATTGATAACGAGTGATTTTTTAATGTATAGGAACTTTAAGTTGTCAACACTATTTTACCTGGCGGCCATTTTGTCAGCTGTCAAGTAATTTATTCATAGTACGTCATCCTATTTAACATGAATAGAATGACGTAGTGACGTCTGAACAACGCTTCCAAATTGTGCGGAGCCGAGGTAAACAAAGTCCCGTACTACCTCAAAGTTATATCAGTCAATGGTGACGTTCTGTCCAATTCGTAGATGTTGTGTGTCCTTTCGTGTTGACAGCATATACTTAATCTTGCCCTCAAACCCAAATTTTCCGCTTCCCTCTCTATACTAGCAAACGTGGCTATGACTTCACGTTGAGTCCTACCAATGACGTCAATATGGTCGACGTATGCTAGTATAGTTGCACCGATTTTTGGAAAACTGTGCCTCTGGTCATCTGGTGTTGGCTCGTGAGTTTTGCACAATCCTCTCAAAAATCAGATTGAAGAAGTCACATGACAGCGCATCGCCTTGCCTAATTCCTTTTTTGGTATCGAATGTGTCAGTGAGGTCGTTTCCGACCCTGATGGAGCAGCGAGAATTCTCCATCGTCATCACACAAACCGACGAATTTAGGGGGTATATCAAAACTAGACATGGCTCTGTATAGTTCGTCTCTATAAATGCTGTCGTATGCGGCTTTGAAATCGATGAATAGGTGGCGGGTATTGTATTGGACTTATTGGGTTTTTTCCAGGATCGGCCGAAGTGTGAAAATTAGATCGATTATGGACTCTTATGCTCTTAAAGCCATACTGATAAGGGCCGATCATGTTGTTGGTAAACGGTCTCAGGCGTTCACATATTACGGCAGATAGGATCTTGTAGGCGATGTTGTGGAGACTTATGCCTCTGTACTTGTCGCAGTTTAGAGGAGCTCCTTTTTTGTGGATCGGGCAAACGATGCTGAGGTTCCATTCTTCAGGCATACCTTTTTCCGACCAGATTTGGATTATAAGTTGGTGGATGTTACTTACCAAGTTATCTCCGCCGGCTTTATAAAGCTCAGCGCGAAGTACGTCATTTCCGGTAGCCTTATTAAGCTTGAGTTTAGATATTGTTATCCTCACTTCAATCAGGTTGGGTGGTTGGCAGTTTTCGCTGTCGTTGCCAATATTGAATGGTTCGTTCTGCCTGACAGTGGAATGTTGTTCGTCATCCCCGTTCAGCTCTTCTCTCCCTATAGAGCTCAACGGCAGTTATCGTCTTTACCTGCAGCTTAGCCTTGTAGGCCTCGTTCTTGGCCGCGAGCATCTGTCGGCATTCCTCATCAAACCAGGGGTTTTTAGCTGGTGGGCGCGAGAGACCTAGCACATCAGTAATGGCTGATCTAATTACCTTTTGGCACCGTGGCCATTGTTCTTCGGCAGTAGATGCACGTGGTATGGTGTTAATCGAGAGGTTAAGTTACATGTTGCACGAATGTATTGGCGATCTCCTTCGATTGTAGTCTTCCGAAGTTAAATTTTTTCGCAGTATTTCTGTATTTTTGTGGCGTGGTCGATATCCACATTCTTACCTTGGCTGCAACAAGGTAGTGGTCCGAGTCGATGTTAGCTCCTCGGAATGTTCGGACATCCAAAATACTGGATACGTGGCTCTTGTCTATCGCAATGTTATCAGTTTGGTTGACCGTTCATTTATCTGGAGACCGGCATGTCCCCATATAGATATCTAGGTGAGAAAACCGTGTGCTGTCTATAGTGGCATTTCGTTCCGTAGCGATGTCAATTAGCCAAGTCCGTTACCAGACGTGTTGCCGTGTAGGCTATGTTTTCCGACAATGCTCCGTTGTTCATCCTCTTTTTGCCCGGCCCATCCCATCGTATTTCCTGGATGGCAGTAATGTCTGCTTTGTAGCAGTTTAGGGTTTCCAAGTGTCTAAGTGTTCACTTGCACCTCTTCTTATTAATGTTTTCACATTCCATCTGCAGATACGAACGTCGTTGTCTGTTTTTCGTTTAGTAGGGTCGTCAACAATAAAATTAGTCCTTTTCGAGCCTATTGGTTGCTTCGTAACAAATTTTTTTTTATGCCCGCCATTTTTCGATATGGCACCTATTTTTCTACTTTCTTTCTCTGTCAAAGTCTTTCCGGAAAAAAAAACTCTGATGTGAACTCCTGCAATGAAATCTTCTGTTTTTAAAAAGCTTGCCGGCACTATCAAACAAAAGGGAGCTCCATCTTGAAACTTACTACTTTCGAAATCTCATCGTTTTGACAAGGATGGATGTCAAAAGTATCCTCTGTTTCATTAAAATGGTTTTCTAAAAGGAAAATTGACATTATCCGCGTGGTACCACAATGGAACAAAAAAACGTTCTAAGTATGCTGGCGCACTCGCTGGAAGCCACTACAACTAAAGGGTTTTTCAATAAGAGCGCTGCAAACGTTTTTTTTTAAATAAAACAAAAACTGTTTTAGATATCAATGAAATTCTTTATTCCTGTGAAAGTACGTTCGATGCCATTAGGTATGGAACTCGGTTTCTTTTGCATGGGCACCACGGGCACGCTTGCAAAAGTCCAGACGCTGACGGTTTTCAAGCATAAATCGGCCAATACTGCTGCAATTTCACGTTCGATATTCGTACGAAGTTCATCAATCGTCGCTGGCTTGTTGGCATATACCGTAGACTTGACATAGCCCCACAGAAAATAGTCTAACGGCGTCAAATCGCACGACCGTGGCGGCCAAGCGACTGGACCATTTCGTGAGATAACACGTTCTCCAAACTTGGTTTCCAATAAATTGATTGCATTCGCTGTGTGGCTTGTGGCGCCGTCCTGCTGGAACCACATGTCCTCCAAGTCCATATCATCCAATTGGGGCCAAAAATATTTGGTTATCATTGAACGGTAGCGATTCCCATTCACAGTAACGTGCCGATCTTGATCATCACGGAAGAAGTACGGCCCAATGACGCCGCCGGCCCATAAGCCACACCAAACCGTAATTTTTTCGGGATGCAATGATGACTCATGGAGTACGTGTGGATTGCTGCCTGACCAATACCGCATATTTTGTTTATTGACGAAGCCATTCAGCCAGAAATGAGCCTCATCGCTGAAGATGATTTTTCGATGAAAATCCGAATCATTTTCAAGTTGTTGCTCAGCCCAATTCACGAACATACGACGCTTCTGGTGGTCAAGCGACTTCAGTTCTTGCGTCAATTTAACCTTGTAAGGATGTAGGCCAAGATCTTTTCGCAAAAGTCGCCACAACGACGTCAGAGAGATGCCCAACGCTTGAGAACGATGTGTGAGAGACACATTTGGGCTTTCTTCAACTGAAGCCTCAGCGGCAACAAAATGTTCGACACTGGTACGGGATAATTTTGTACTGTGCCTGCGGATTCAAATTTTTTGCACTAGACGCTCAATTGTTGATCTGCTAGGACGATTATGACGACCATAAATTGGACGTAGCGCTCTTAACGTTGAGGACATTGACTCACAATTTCGGTTGTGAATTTTAATAATTTCGACTCAGTGTTGGATCGTATATCGTTCCATCATGAAATGGTAAAGCTTACTGAAGATAAATGTCAAAAGAGCGGCAAGAAATATGGCGTCGTTTGCTGTCCCTGTCTTTCAACTTTTGTAGCGTCCCTGTTGAAAAACCCGATACTTACGAATTTATATTTTCGAAAAGCATGACCACATCATTCTTCTAGGCTTAGCAGATGTTCTGCTTTATCTTTTTATTCGTTTAAAGGATTATGCGGCCTTGGCTCTTCTACACTCCACGACAACCTCTACTGGCTGAATGGAAGCCACTTCAAAAAAAAACATCGAGTTATGCAGTGGTACTCTGTGCAAACCTAAGATATACATAAGTTAAGCTAGTCCTTCAAATAAAATGAAAGTGTGAAAAGTTTCTTCTAATGGCTATCCATCCTGGCCAAGTCTGTAAAGAATTGTCCCTAATCGACCCTGCCACAACCTGAAAAGTCACATAAAAAATGTTGATATAGTCACTTGTAGTCGTCGTAAGTCATAGTTCCGGATATCCTGCACATTCTCCAAATAATAAAGTCCTTAATATTATATTAAAAAAAAAACAAAATACCTACTCCCGTTTGAATAAACCCACTTCGGATTAATTGACTTATCCAATTCAAGACAAGATATCAACGAAATTCATTCCTCACCCAAATATCATCAGCCTATCACTCTCCATACCAATCGCAACTATTTGACGACCGGCTAACACAAGCTTTCTTCGCACGTTAGCAGTCGAACCACTCCTCCTACCATAGGCGCCACTTAGCATGTTACTTACACAAGTTTTCACTGCTCATAATCTAGTCCCGGTATATGCACACACACACTCTTTTCATCGATGTACTCAATAATTTAAACGAACAAGGGCCCAACTAATCCAGCCCATTCCAGGTACCGTGTACAAATATACACGTACCCACCACTTGATGGCGGTACACGGGACAATTAATCTCTGTGCCTGTCAAATCCAATTAATTTCAAGTTGTATTACCATGCACACACTACACCGTGTGGTGCTAGAGTTGCACCACACTCCAAGTAGTTGTGTGTCCCCTTCGAAGACGGAAGTCGTTTGCTTGTGCAGAAACTGAAGAGAAAAAAAAAACCGAATCTCTATCCATTATTGGCTTGGACAGGATTTTACTGAAATATATCAGCATCAGGAGGCGCACAAAGTGGGTGCTCCCGTATACAGCATGTCCGTCGCACTACTACTGTTATGATTGATTTAGGATCACCTAGGTCTGCAGACCAACCGACACCAACAAAAAGAACGAAATGTCGTGTATCCAGCTGTAGAGCTGGACGTGATTGTTATCTCGCATCACAAGACATCGAATGTCAACATGTCGAATAAGTATAACGACTGTTCCATTTGAAACTAATCCCATAACAGCGGCACCGTGGACGTTGGATCGACATCCAAGTCAGGACAATGTCATATGATTGTTAATCGAACATTTGTAATCTTTTGTATTTTGTCCTCTCGAAGTCCGCCAGTCCAGACAGATAGACAGACGGATGGATAGATGTACGCGTTCATTATTATTTGTACGTTGGAATCCACGACGAAGGAACGGCTCAAATTTAATCAGTTTTTCGTTTGATGGAGCACTGGGTGCTGGCGTCAAAACAACCCTTCATATGCTTTACAAGTATTCACAGTTCGTTGACAGATATGCCAGCTATCTGATGAATAGTGGTGCTGACGGTGGTAGAGTGGGTCCAGCAAGTTGGTTAACAGAAGTTATTTCCATTTTTCGTTGCAAAATGCACACCTCGTATGTTTTTGAGACAGATGTATGATATCTTTTAGGTATCTCTATCTCTCCCCTCTGTTCTTGGACTCATCAGTGACAAGTTGTGAACAAAATTTAGTGAAAAGATAGCAAATAACGGGTGGGTAGATTTGAAGGGCCGATGTTGAATGCGAACCACACCCAAACTTCAAGTTTTTTTCTGCATTTCATTTGACATTTCTCAATTTTAGACTCAATTTGAACCATGGGGCGTTTTTTAAAAAAAATATTTTATACACAATCGAGCAACGCGTTAAAGTTATTCAGGCTTATTATGAAGTGGGGGTTCAAATCAAAATGCGTATCGTGCACTTCGTCATTTTTTCGGTCAACTCAATCGTCCAAATGTGCGTGCAATCGGAAAAATCGTGCAAAACTTCGAGCAAACCGGGTCTGTAGGAGACGTAAAAATACCAGTGCATGGTCGTACAACTCGTACTGCAGAAAATATTGCTGCTGTTCACGATAGTATCGCTGAAGAGCCGTTCACCTCAACTCGTCGTCGTGCCCAAAAAATGCACCTCTCACGCTAGTCGTTGATGATCTTTATGCATAAAAATTTGCATTGACACGCTTACAAGGTGCAAATGGCCCAAGAACTAAAGCCTCTTGACCATTTCAAGCGTCGTGAATGGTCAGAATGGTGGCAAGAAATATCAACAGTGGATTTTCGAAGAAAATCATCTACAGTGATGAGGCAAATTTTCAACTCAGTGGATTCGTCAATAAGCAGAATTGCCGCATTTGGCCGAATGATAACCTAAGAGTGATTGTCGAAAAACCAATGCACCCACAAAGAGCGGCTGTTTGTTGCGGTTTATGGGCTGGCGGCATCATCGGGTCGTTTTTTTTTTTTTTTTCAAAATGAGGCCGGTCAGGCAGTTACTGTGAATGGTATTCGCTATCGTGAGATGATAACGAACTTTTTATGGGCCGAATTCCAAGATATAAATGTGGCCGATATGTGGTTTCAACAGGACGGCGCCACTTGCCACATAGCTAACGAAACAATGACTCTCTTGCGCGACTAATTCAATGGCCATGTTATCTCACGTGGTGGCGATGTCAATTGGCGCCAAGATCATGTGATTTGACACCGTTGAACTTCTTTCTTTGGGGTTATTTGAGGAAAAAGGCAACAATTGAGAGCTAATGGATGAGAGCTAAAGGATGAGATAAATAGGCACATTAACGGCATAGAACCTCGATTATGCCTCAGTGTCGTCGAAAATTTGGACCATCGGAGGGAGGTGTGCACCCAAGTCGCGGCGGCAATTTGGCCGAATCTGCTGTTGGAAATTCTGTCTTAACTCATGCTGTTGAAACTTCTGCAATCGTTGCTGTTAAAACTTTTGTCACCACCGCTTTAAAAAAAAATGAGTTATCACGCTTCGGCCCTTCCTCATATAGGCGCTTTGTTCCGAGACGTTGATAGGAGAAGGAACTCCCTAAACTAAAAAAAAAAGCTGAACTGCAAGGCCGTATGACCACGCTTATATCATGGATTCGTCACCAAACGGCATGATAACGTTTCCAACAGACTACATAACCCCTATAGAAAGTTTAAGAAAGGCTTTCACATAAGCTTTCCTACCAGAGCTGAGAGGAAGAAAAACGAAGTAGTAAGAGAATTCGACACGGTAGTCTACACCGGCGGATCTAAGATGAACTGTAGTGTGGGGTCCGGAGTCTTCTCGGAATCACCGATAACATCGGTTTTATCCCGCCTATCGGATTTTGCCAACGTATTACAGGCGGAACTACTGCCTATCTGAGAGTTTTGCATGCTACTGACGCATGATACTACGAAAAAGCAAAATATTTCTATTCTCATAGGTAGCAAAGCCGACATTAAGGCCGTCGACTCGGTTACCATATCCTCCTAGCTGGCAAAGGAATGCCGGAACGAACATGTAGAACTTTGAGAACACTTCAGGAAACATTAAAGGAAACGAGCTGGGCAGGCTCAGCTTTCAAGGCTCATTTGGGGCAATGGTCCGTAGCCCGCTAGGTGTGGTTAAGGGACAAACACACTAACACTTCCTGAAGAAAGCCGACTCCATTGGAGAAGGTTAACAAATTGTTACGACAAGAACAGAACAAACGATCTACTAAATGGAACCCGCCCAGATATCGATATTGCCAATTGGACACCATGCGGCCAAAACTAGGAATCCCATATTACCCTTAATGCCGCAGTTGCGGGAACACAAATGAGAGAAAACCCCTCTCCCACTTCATCTGCAAATTTGGATTGCTGGGCGGCACGGCGCGGCGTTAAGGAACCTTTTTTCGAATGTTTTGCCAGATGTGTGGGCAGATAGAACATTTATCGTCAGCTTAGCCATTGTGCATGTCACCTTGATTCCGTGATGAATTATTGTCGCATTATTTCCTATCAGCCGCAGAGCTACCCGCATATGCTAATGTCGCCGAAGCTGACCTCACAGAGCTTATAATATATGGCTTTGGACGATGCCGAATCTGAACTGCTTAGTTGAGATAAGCTTTTCCTGACATTTAATAGAACTCTGGTGATTTGCAAGATTATCACGAGAGAAGGCCCAGTGAAAACCATTAAATGGTGCTAGGGCTGGAAATCGAACCCAGACGTTTTGCGTGGCAGTTCATCGCACTAACCATTGCGTCACTGAGCCGTTGCTCTGAACAGCTTTATTCAAAGTAGTAGATTATATAAGACATTCTGAAGATGAAAACAAGCTGAGACTTCTTACCTTGCTAGATTTTTCGAAAGCATTCGACATTGTTATGCACAACATACTCTGTAGCAAAGTTGTAGAACAGTTCAATTATTCAATATCAGCCGAGAACTTGATATCATCCTATTAATAGATCACAGGCGGTCTTAGATACAGATACAACATGTCATCTTTTCCTCCTTTAAATAAAGGCGTTTCACAGGGTTCTGTTCTAAGACCGCTTTTATTTTCCCTCTACATTAATGAGCACAATATGTCAAAAACTCTTCCGTACATAATGTATGCTGACGATGTTCAACTTTATAATAGCAGCCGACTTATTCTGTTTGGAAAGAGCCTGTGAAGGTAACCCAGATCTTCAATAAATTTTTTATTGAGCGGAAACAAACGGCCTTGCTCTTAATCATACCAATCCAAAACTCCTATAACTTGAAGGCTAAAGTAGTCACGTCATGCTTACTTCCAATTATTTTTATCTTGTATATGTTAATTGCGTAAGAAACTTTGGTGTAAGGTTCACAAAATAACCTCTCATGGGATTGTCAACTATGTCTTGCTCTTGGTACAGTCTATGTGATTCTTACGATGCTTTGGTCATCCCAGGATATACATTATACACCCCTATCGAGGTATCCATTCGGAACAAAATGTTCTCCGATTTGTTTGATATCGGAAATATTGTACCGAGGTATCCGTTCGGATTTCAATTTCGAGCAGATCTTCCTAAGAAATTCATCGCACATGACAGCACGGCGGCTTAATGCGTTAAGTCAACAATTTTTGACAGCTACGCGTTGAATTTCTTCGGAAATTCTCTGATGAAAAATTATTCAAGAATTCTTACGTAAAAGGAAACCACCCCATAATTGTGAGTAAAATAATAAATAAAATTAATTTGGGTATTACTACACAATCGTGCTCCAGAAAAAACGACAAAGGCGGAACATGAAACATTTGTTTGAATATTATTTTCACTCACTTTTCACATTTATAAAATTACTTAACTGACAGATTGTCAATCTTACGCGAGTGTATGCTTCATTTATCTTTTCCGAAACGGACACTTCGATGGGAAACCTAGTTCCGATCGGAAATGACTTTAGTTTCGGAAATTCTTTCAACGGATACCTCGATAGGGCTGATGAATTCCTTTAATCCCACTTGTGCTCTTTTGTTGTTTGGATTTTTGGTAACCACAACAACGGACTCTAGCATAATTTTAACGTTGCATACAAAAGCATTGCATGATACATTTATGGACATCAAAGTCAATAAACGTCATAACTCTGGATAACCTTATCAAAGTAAGTAATGTTATTCTGTTATAGAAACCCTTCAACCGCTCCATTTACTTAACCTCATTGTCATCACACTCTCGCTTTCTTTAAGAACATAAAAACTTATTTTGTTTCCAATTGCCAACCACATTTTGGCGAATTTTCCATCCTGAATCGAGCCTGCTACCGTTCAAAACTCAACTGACCCAGGGGCTAAAGGTAAACGAGCATAGACGCCTTGTGTTCATTGAATGGGCTCTGGAGCAGTTGGAAACTAAACCTTATTTTCTTCGAAATTTCAATTTCAGCGATGAGACTCATATTTGGATGAATGGGTACGTCAACAAACAAAATTATGTTTGGGACGATACCAATCCACATGTGATCCAAGAACATAAAGGGTTTTTCAATAAGAGTGCTACAAAAGTTTTGTTTTAGATAAAACAAAAACGGTTTTGGATATCAATGAAATTCTTTATTCCTGTGAAAGTACTTTCGATGCCATTATGTATGGAACTCGATTTCTTTTGCATGGCCAACACGGGCACGCTTGCAAAAGTCCAGACGCTGAACCCAATTTTCGACGGTTTTCAAGCATAAATCGGCCGATACTGCTGCAATTTCGCGTTCGATATTCGTATGAAGTTCATCAATCGTCGCTGGCTTGTTGGCATAGACCATAAACTTGACGTAGCCCCACAGGAAATAGTCTAACGGCGTCAAATCGCACGACCGTGGCGCCCAAGCGACTGGACCATTTCGTGAGATAACACGTTCTCCAAACTTGGTTTCCAATAAATTGATTGTGGCATTAGCTGTGTTGCTTGTGGCGCAGTCCTGATGGAACCACATGTCCTCCAAGTCCATATCATCCAATTGGGGACAAAAATATTCGGTTATCATTGAACGGTAGCGATTCCCATTAAGGTGCCGATTCCCACAGTAAGGTCCCGGTCTTGATCATCACGGAAGAAGTACGGCCAAATGACGCCGCCGGCCCATAAACCACGCCAAACCGTATTTTTTTCGGGATGCAATGATGACTCATGGAGTACGTGTGGATTGCTGCCTGACCAATACCGCATATTTTGTTTATTGACGAAGCCATTCATCCAGAAATGAGCCTCATCGCTGAAGATGATTTTTCGATGAAAATCCGAATCATTTTCAAGTTGTTGCTCAGCCCAATTCACGAACATACGACGCTTCTGGTGATCAAGCGGCTTCAGTTCTTGCGTCAATTTAATCTTGTAAGGATGTAGGTCAAGATCTTTTCACAAAATTCGCCACAACGACGTCACAGAGATGCCCAACGCTTGAGAACGACGTGTGAGAGACACATTTGGGATTTCTTCAAGTGAAGCCTCAGCGGCAGCAATATTCTCGACACTACGGGCACTTCTTTGTCTCACTGGCACGGGAACATTTTGTACTGTGCCTGTGGATTCAATTTTTTCCACAAGACGCTCAATTGTTGATCTGCTAGGACGATTATGACGACCATAAATTGGACGTAGCGCTCTTAACGTTGAGACCACTGACTCCGAATTTCGGTTGTGAATTTTAATAATTTCAACTCAGTGTTGGATCGTATATCTTTCCATCATAAAATGGCAAACCTTACTGAAGAGAAATGTCAAAAGAGCGGCAAGAAATATGGCATCGTTTGCTGTCCCTGTCGCTCAACTTTTTTAGCGTCCCTGTTGAAAAACCCGATACAATGTATCCCGGAAATATCACGGTTTGGTGTGCATTTATGGTCCAACCTTTCCATGTACAGGATTACGCATTGAAAACAAAAAACATAAACTTTTGCTCACCAACTTCATGGTACGGGCGGTGTGCACGTGCACACATGAGAAATGTGATCCAAACATATGGCACAGAATTTTTTTTTCTTATATGCAGTGCGTCATATGTAAGACTTTATTAACTTTGTGATTACCAACTTTTTTGGCCTAAATTGGGTATTATGCATACCAACGACATGGGATGGCACACAGCTCACGCCGGCCGTATTGGGAATTCTGCACGAGCGACTCGAGAGCATGATCATTTCACGAGTAGATGTGAACAGATCACCAAGATATCTTGTGTCTTGACTCCGTTGGACATTTTCTTTTGCGGTTTTCTGAAGTCGCAGGTCCGTGCGAATAAGACAGACACAGGGGTCTTTAAAGACAACATAACCTATGCCATCTTTCAAATGATTTATGCAATCAATCATCATCAACAATCATGAAAAATCGGACTTTTCGGATGAGCGGAACCCTGAAAAGCCACGGCGATGTTATATTCCATACACAATGGCGTCGATCGGGCTTTCAGTGGAATAACAAAGTTCGATGGTATCTCACAGCCTGTTTGTTTTACTTTAATTTAAAGAAAGCGCTTAACGAAAAACTTTTTATATGTGTCGAGTCATGATCGAAAACTGAGTCAATCTAGTCATGTCGGTACATTCATATGTCAGCAACTTTTGAGCGGTAAACAGTTTGTTAAACCTTGGAAATACTGTTATCCAAAAACCCCCCCACTTAGAAGGTTTTTCTTGAACAATATACTTCGACAACACAATCATCTAAACGTTGTCTTTTGAAAAAATCATACTATCATCATCATTAGATATTGACATTTCCCTACTTGTCCCCCACACTGTATCTGTACACCAAATGACATTGATAATTTTCACTTCCTTTCTGACTGACAGTTACGAAATTCCCACCAAGGAAGGACATACCTTCCCTACCCATCACAGTTAACCAGCTTTTCGTTTGGAAAATTCATTTTCCATGCCTGCCAGTGCTCGTGTTTTCCTTGTTGACAAGTGAACGTCAGCCAGGATAGTGCTTTTGCCACTCTCTCTCTCTGCGCCATCAGAGAGCACACAAAATGGTATAAAAATCCAATTTCCGAGTGTCAGCAGTGTCGAGGAGTTGGAAAATATTTGCTAAATGGGCGTACATTGCATGTTTCGATTAACTACCCGAGGAAATTGTTGATTGCATTGTTTCCTAGAGTTTTTCATTTTTTTTTTCATTTTTTCAACCATTTTTTCTCATATATCCTCTCACTATGAAGTTCGTTAGTTGAACAGGAAATTGAAAATTGTAATTACCTTTCAAGGATTGTGGGTCGAACGGGGTGGATTTGTTGTGGAAATCCTTGTCGCCATTCATATGGCACATATCCGCGATTATAATGATTTGGGATGTTGCACTATTAAAAAAAAAGATATGCACACCAATTTAGAGCTCTCTACAATTCAAAAGTCTCGTGAGATGTAAATAGAAGATCCACGAGATACACCATCAACATATTGCAGTGGTTGGGTTTTTTTTTCTATACCACCCTGTCCTTGGGGGTATACATTTTGAACGACAAATATGCACAATGGATATGGTGTCCTTGCTTATAGTTTGGCACACAACCACTGGACGTGATTTTACGGTTTTGTGAGTACAACGTATTTGTCCCTTTGCCAAAAATGATTCGTCGGTCTGTTGAGTCCGGGGAGTAGTAAAAAAAAATAAATGTTTTAATTTTGATAACTTGGATTGTATAGGTATGGTGGTTTGGACGGCCCATGTTGTAATGTCGGATTTTTTTATCTGAAATGCTTCGTGCGATATCGCAGTGAAAGGATGTGCTCATATAATTTTATGAACAGCAAGAGATATGTATTTGGAATCCATAAATGGGAATGTGCTGGGTTTAATATTGAAAAGAAATTCAGAAATGCAGGTCTATCAGATTTTTGTGCTTTGATAGGAATAGCCCTTGTATTTGTAAAGAGTTCACTATTCTTGTGACAAATTCTATAAAACGAACTCTTTTTATCTTTTCAGGTAGGGCGAATGTTTGAGGAGATAAAGTGATAATTTCTAGGTACTTTTGTTAAGTAAGTATCAAGGATAGAACTTTTTTTTTTTAAATAAAGCGCAACAAATTTTATGGAATGACCATACTTTTGGCTTTATTAGCTCACAAATTTCATGGCACTTAATTTTTAAAAATAATTTCTGACATATAGATTCCGCGACTGCGCCTTCTGAACGTCATCCTGTCGGCCCAATTTTGCACCTCTTTTTCCAGCATATCCGGTTTTTTTTCGTCAAAAGTTTAATGTTGGTTTCTAAGTGATCAATCGTTGCTGGTTTATCAGCATAGACCAGAGATTTGACGTACTCCATAAAACGTATTCCAAAGGTGTCAAATCACACGAACGAGGTGGCCAATTCATAGGTCCTTTTATTGAGAGGATTCGGTTACCATACGTTTGGCTCAACAAAATCTTGGTTGCACGAGCTGTATGGCATGTTGCTATCCGTCTCATTGAAACCATTGGAACCATTGGAACCATCAATCCCATTTGAGGTTGGTTTCTAGTTATGCGCGCCACTTAAGGCGAGGTCATCCTCTACTGCTTCCAACGTCTGAATGGGAATCGAACACTCTGCGAGTCGAAGTATTGGTGACCATTCGTTCAACCTGTCCTATCCATCTTAAACGTCCAATGCGAAGTTTTTTGACAAGAGGCATATCGCTGTACAGCTAGTATAGTTCTTGGTTGAATCTTTCTCCATAGCCCGTCAATGCAAACGCGACCAAAGGTTTTTCGAAGAATTTTCCTCTCGAATCGACAAAGAAATTCATCATCCGTTTTTGAGACGGTTCATGCTTCAGCGCCGTAGAGCAGAGGACTGGGATAGTCAGGGTCTTATATAGGATCTTCTTAGTAGTTCGAGTGGGGGTTAACTGCTGAGTTACCTTCTTAGCCTGAAGAAACAGCGGTTGGGCAAGAGTGATTCTTCGTTTAATTTCTGACTAGATGTTGTTGTCAGAGTAAATAATCTCCGAACCGGAGAGCGACAAAGTTCCGTACTACCTCAAAGTTATATCTATCAATAGTGACGTTCTGTCCAATTCGTAGATGTTGCGTGTTCTTTCGTGTTGACAGCATATACCTCGTCGTGTCCTCATTTACTGCTGAACCCAGTTCTGCCGCTTCCTTCTCTATTCTAGCAAACGTGGCTATGACATCACGTTGAGGCCTACCAATGATGTCAATATCGTCGCCGTATGGTAACCGATTGCACCGAGTTTTGGAAAATTGTGCCTTTGGTGTTGCCTCGGGAGTTTTGCACAATCCTTGGTCTTGGCGTCCTATTGCGATTGCAGTCTTTCCGAATCATTTTCAAGTTGTTGCTCAGCCCAATTCACGAACATACGACGCTTCTGGTGATCAAGCGGCTTCAGTTCTTGCGTCAATTTAATCTTGTAAGGATGTAGGTCAAGATCTTTTCACAAAATTCGCCACAACGACGTCACAGAGATGCCCAACGCTTGAGAACGACGTGTGAGAGACACATTTGGGATTTCTTCAAGTGAAGCCTCAGCGGCAGCAATATTCTCGACACTACGGGCACTTCTTTGTCTCACTGGCACGGGAACATTTTGTACTGTGCCTGTGGATTCAATTTTTTCCACAAGACGCTCAATTGTTGATCTGCTAGGACGATTATGACGACCATAAATTGGACGTAGCGCTCTTAACGTTGAGACCACTGACTCCGAATTTCGGTTGTGAATTTTAATAATTTCAACTCAGTGTTGGATCGTATATCTTTCCATCATAAAATGGCAAACCTTACTGAAGAGAAATGTCAAAAGAGCGGCAAGAAATATGGCATCGTTTGCTGTCCCTGTCGCTCAACTTTTTTAGCGTCCCTGTTGAAAAACCCGATACAATGTATCCCGGAAATATCACGGTTTGGTGTGCATTTATGGTCCAACCTTTCCATGTACAGGATTACGCATTGAAAACAAAAAACATAAACTTTTGCTCACCAACTTCATGGTACGGGCGGTGTGCACGTGCACACATGAGAAATGTGATCCAAACATATGGCACAGAATTTTTTTTTCTTATATGCAGTGCGTCATATGTAAGACTTTATTAACTTTGTGATTACCAACTTTTTTGGCCTAAATTGGGTATTATGCATACCAACGACATGGGATGGCACACAGCTCACGCCGGCCGTATTGGGAATTCTGCACGAGCGACTCGAGAGCATGATCATTTCACGAGTAGATGTGAACAGATCACCAAGATATCTTGTGTCTTGACTCCGTTGGACATTTTCTTTTGCGGTTTTCTGAAGTCGCAGGTCCGTGCGAATAAGACAGACACAGGGGTCTTTAAAGACAACATAACCTATGCCATCTTTCAAATGATTTATGCAATCAATCATCATCAACAATCATGAAAAATCGGACTTTTCGGATGAGCGGAACCCTGAAAAGCCACGGCGATGTTATATTCCATACACAATGGCGTCGATCGGGCTTTCAGTGGAATAACAAAGTTCGATGGTATCTCACAGCCTGTTTGTTTTACTTTAATTTAAAGAAAGCGCTTAACGAAAAACTTTTTATATGTGTCGAGTCATGATCGAAAACTGAGTCAATCTAGTCATGTCGGTACATTCATATGTCAGCAACTTTTGAGCGGTAAACAGTTTGTTAAACCTTGGAAATACTGTTATCCAAAAACCCCCCCACTTAGAAGGTTTTTCTTGAACAATATACTTCGACAACACAATCATCTAAACGTTGTCTTTTGAAAAAATCATACTATCATCATCATTAGATATTGACATTTCCCTACTTGTCCCCCACACTGTATCTGTACACCAAATGACATTGATAATTTTCACTTCCTTTCTGACTGACAGTTACGAAATTCCCACCAAGGAAGGACATACCTTCCCTACCCATCACAGTTAACCAGCTTTTCGTTTGGAAAATTCATTTTCCATGCCTGCCAGTGCTCGTGTTTTCCTTGTTGACAAGTGAACGTCAGCCAGGATAGTGCTTTTGCCACTCTCTCTCTCTGCGCCATCAGAGAGCACACAAAATGGTATAAAAATCCAATTTCCGAGTGTCAGCAGTGTCGAGGAGTTGGAAAATATTTGCTAAATGGGCGTACATTGCATGTTTCGATTAACTACCCGAGGAAATTGTTGATTGCATTGTTTCCTAGAGTTTTTCATTTTTTTTTTCATTTTTTCAACCATTTTTTCTCATATATCCTCTCACTATGAAGTTCGTTAGTTGAACAGGAAATTGAAAATTGTAATTACCTTTCAAGGATTGTGGGTCGAACGGGGTGGATTTGTTGTGGAAATCCTTGTCGCCATTCATATGGCACATATCCGCGATTATAATGATTTGGGATGTTGCACTATTAAAAAAAAAGATATGCACACCAATTTAGAGCTCTCTACAATTCAAAAGTCTCGTGAGATGTAAATAGAAGATCCACGAGATACACCATCAACATATTGCAGTGGTTGGGTTTTTTTTTCTATACCACCCTGTCCTTGGGGGTATACATTTTGAACGACAAATATGCACAATGGATATGGTGTCCTTGCTTATAGTTTGGCACACAACCACTGGACGTGATTTTACGGTTTTGTGAGTACAACGTATTTGTCCCTTTGCCAAAAATGATTCGTCGGTCTGTTGAGTCCGGGGAGTAGTAAAAAAAAATAAATGTTTTAATTTTGATAACTTGGATTGTATAGGTATGGTGGTTTGGACGGCCCATGTTGTAATGTCGGATTTTTTTATCTGAAATGCTTCGTGCGATATCGCAGTGAAAGGATGTGCTCATATAATTTTATGAACAGCAAGAGATATGTATTTGGAATCCATAAATGGGAATGTGCTGGGTTTAATATTGAAAAGAAATTCAGAAATGCAGGTCTATCAGATTTTTGTGCTTTGATAGGAATAGCCCTTGTATTTGTAAAGAGTTCACTATTCTTGTGACAAATTCTATAAAACGAACTCTTTTTATCTTTTCAGGTAGGGCGAATGTTTGAGGAGATAAAGTGATAATTTCTAGGTACTTTTGTTAAGTAAGTATCAAGGATAGAACTTTTTTTTTTTAAATAAAGCGCAACAAATTTTATGGAATGACCATACTTTTGGCTTTATTAGCTCACAAATTTCATGGCACTTAATTTTTAAAAATAATTTCTGACATATAGATTCCGCGACTGCGCCTTCTGAACGTCATCCTGTCGGCCCAATTTTGCACCTCTTTTTCCAGCATATCCGGTTTTTTTTCGTCAAAAGTTTAATGTTGGTTTCTAAGTGATCAATCGTTGCTGGTTTATCAGCATAGACCAGAGATTTGACGTACTCCATAAAACGTATTCCAAAGGTGTCAAATCACACGAACGAGGTGGCCAATTCATAGGTCCTTTTATTGAGAGGATTCGGTTACCATACGTTTGGCTCAACAAAATCTTGGTTGCACGAGCTGTATGGCATGTTGCTATCCGTCTCATTGAAACCATTGGAACCATTGGAACCATCAATCCCATTTGAGGTTGGTTTCTAGTTATGCGCGCCACTTAAGGCGAGGTCATCCTCTACTGCTTCCAACGTCTGAATGGGAATCGAACACTCTGCGAGTCGAAGTATTGGTGACCATTCGTTCAACCTGTCCTATCCATCTTAAACGTCCAATGCGAAGTTTTTTGACAAGAGGCATATCGCTGTACAGCTAGTATAGTTCTTGGTTGAATCTTTCTCCATAGCCCGTCAATGCAAACGCGACCAAAGGTTTTTCGAAGAATTTTCCTCTCGAATCGACAAAGAAATTCATCATCCGTTTTTGAGACGGTTCATGCTTCAGCGCCGTAGAGCAGAGGACTGGGATAGTCAGGGTCTTATATAGGATCTTCTTAGTAGTTCGAGTGGGGGTTAACTGCTGAGTTACCTTCTTAGCCTGAAGAAACAGCGGTTGGGCAAGAGTGATTCTTCGTTTAATTTCTGACTAGATGTTGTTGTCAGAGTAAATAATCTCCGAACCGGAGAGCGACAAAGTTCCGTACTACCTCAAAGTTATATCTATCAATAGTGACGTTCTGTCCAATTCGTAGATGTTGCGTGTTCTTTCGTGTTGACAGCATATACCTCGTCGTGTCCTCATTTACTGCTGAACCCAGTTCTGCCGCTTCCTTCTCTATTCTAGCAAACGTGGCTATGACATCACGTTGAGGCCTACCAATGATGTCAATATCGTCGCCGTATGGTAACCGATTGCACCGAGTTTTGGAAAATTGTGCCTTTGGTGTTGCCTCGGGAGTTTTGCACAATCCTTGGTCTTGGCGTCCTATTGCGATTGCAGTCTTTCGAAATTACATTTTTTCACAGTATTTCTGGATTGTTGTGGCGTGGTTGCTGCAACAAGGTATTGGTCCGAGTCGATGTTAGCTCCTACAAATGTTCGGACATCAAAAATATTGGATGCTTGTCTCTGGTCTATCGCAATGTGATCGATTTGGTTGAACGTTCGTTGATCTGGAGACCGCCATGTCCCCTTATGGATATCGAGGTGTGGAAACCGTGTTCTAGCTAATGTGGAATTTCGTTCCGTTGCGTAGTCAGCTAGCCTAAGTCCGTTACCAGACGTGTTGTCGTGTAGGTTATGTTTTCCGGCAATACTGCGTAAGACGTCTTCTTTTACTACCTTTGCGTTAAAATCCCCCAGCACGATTTTAACATCGTACATCGGTAGTCGCTCAAAAGTTTCTTCAAGAAGCTCGTAGAAGAAATCCTTAGCTATATCTACCTTTTGCTCAGATGGGGCGTGAGCGCATATAAGGCTTATGTTGGCGAATTTTGCCTTGATGCGGATTGTTACAATACGTTCACTAATGTCTTGGAAACATGAGACTTCTCGCCTAAGTCTGGCACTTATAAAAATTCCGCATGCGAATAGTCGCCGTTTCCGCTCACTATATCACGGTCCGTAGTAGATGTCACAGTTTTTCATCCTCTTTTTGCCGGCCCATGTCATCTTATTTCCTGGATGACAGTAATGTCTGCTTTGTAGCAGTTAAGGGCTTCCGCTAGTTGTTCGCTTGCACCTCTCTTGTTTAATGTTCTCACATTCCAGGTGCAGATACGAACGTCGTTGTGCTTTTTTTCGTTTAGTCGGGTAGTCAATGATTTTCAATATCATGATAAATACAAAAATCTCAAATATTTTGCCTGCAGCGTTCACCATTCCAGGATTTAAGCAATGACATCAATTTTGCATCTTCAAATATACTTTCTGTAAGTAAAAATCCGTAAAAAATGGCACCCAATTCACATTATGGCATGACATTACTTTTATCCCATCTTGTGCAACAAAGTCTTACTATCAGGAAATCGTTGTCTAAAAACTCGCCACAAATGTTTGTCATACTGCTCCAATTTGCAACAAATAGTCTGCGCGCCAGGGTCCACCAACACGAAAAAGCACCTTCACAGTCACGGAGAGCCTATTCCATTTGCAATTAGCACTACGTTACCCTGCCCGCCTGTATCATACATAATCATGTTGCATTCCATAAAAACTCATTACAATCACAGAATCCTTAATGGCAGTCAACCAATTAGTCTCCTCCAATTCCAGTTGGTAGGACTGCATTTACCAGAAAAAAAAAACCGCAATAAAAAGCTAAAATCCATTTACTTAGGTAATAATTTTCACCCCCCAACCCTCCGCCCGCAACCAGTTAGCTGAAGAGTATCGCATTGTATGAGACAAGATATTTCAAAAATTAAACCGAAAATTCCAATTGTTGTGCAGCGCAAACCTATAAACACCACCCGGCTGTTATGCTGTGCTGCACTGCAATATCGTATCTGGGGACGGAGACTGCAAAATGTCCAACGATTACGACAACTACTACGACACAACGACTTTGGTGGTGGTGGCGTCGTCGTCGGTCGGCAGTTGGCAGTTGATGCTGACTCCCGACTCCCGACTGCATTCTGCTTCTGCTCTGCCGTATTGTGCACCATTTGCATTCTGCATGATTTATTGGTTGGCCACAGAGCCACTGCTGCAGCGGTTTTTCAATTGTTGCAACACCACCAGACAACGAATGTATACGCTGGGGCTGCATCGGGTATTCATCTGCAACATCGTTCGCTTCATTTACACTAATTTTCATGCACTTGGCATGGCCTGGCCTGGTCTGGTCTGGCCGGGCCAAGTCAAACCAAGTCGTTGGTAGTGGCACATCTAGCCATTGGAGTGATCGAGGAGCCATTAAATCACACACATCCAAAACAGCGAAATAAGCAATTTTAATGCCGTTAAACATGGCAATTGGATACCCTATCAGAGACGGTGTAATGTTCGCGTATGATTGGAGCTGTCTGCCACTGTGCGAGTGTGTTATTAAATGTGTCGATACATTGTTGCCAGGGTGATAATTTTACCATGCCCGTCAATCAAATCGTGGTGTCACATTGTTGTGTAGTTAGCGGTAATGGTTTCAATGTGCAGTTTTGATCAAGTTGCAGAGCCTTTTGTGGGGCTATGCGAATTATCCAAGGCTGGGGAAGGTGATTGTGGTAGAAAAATAAGCGACAACGACAACATTGTAACAACATTCAAGCGATTTGGTAACAGATTTTTAAGTCAGAAGAGCGTTATTTAGGTGCCACAAAAATTAAAGGTTCTAGAACCTTTGAGCATCTGATGATACCATAGAAAAGCTATAAAATTACTTCATTCAGATTGTAATATCTCCATCGTGTTTGGGACTATGGTAATTGAGAGTATACGGACGGCCTTTCGGGTCTAGTTACAGCTTTTATTAAAAACCATCATTACAAATGTTCTTTAATTTTCTGAAAGTTTTTTTTAATAAACTGAGTCCTGGCGAGTTATGGTTCAAACAAAGTTTATGAATTTTAAAACAAATAAACAAGAATTGTGGTAACAACATAAATAACTAAGTTAACCGTCATAAGAATGGAATTCTACACAATGAAACGTTTATTGTGATTAATCTGAAAAATAAGGCTTTCCTTGTAAGTCTATCTGACCTATAAGCAATGAGATTTGTTGTGACATTCAAGAGTAGTCGAATATTGGCAAACATTTTGAAAAATTCTCTTCTTGTCTTTTTAAAGACTTGCCACATGCATTTTTCAATGAGTAGTCAAACTTTTTTGATTCAATTTTAAAAACACTGGGGAATACATATTTCATTGACTTAGAACTGACACTTGATTTTGGCCTCTGAAAGCGAACATGGTCACAGATTTCATCTATCAAAAAAATACAAATTTTTGGCGCAACTGGGTCATTGGTACCAAGGGCCGAGCTTTCTCATAAGCATTCATGTTCTGCTTGAACGATGGTGAGACCTCCAGTTTTTTGCTAACTACGAACGGCGAATTGGAGATAAGCTTTACTTCACAATTGATACTACTCGGATGATTTATCAGATCATAACGTGAGGTAGGCCAGGAATCAATTCCTACGGCTAGGAATCAAACCGAGACCACCTGCTCATAGCACTAACTTTTCGTCACTTTTTTAAGCCAAAAGATATCAGTTTCATGGTTAGGTGTTGTAGAACGAGGGAAGACTCTGATTGGTTTTAACTTGGCAATGCCCAGTGGTTGTAACTCTGACAACACATCAAATGTTCTTATTTTTAACCTACAGGTGGTAACCATCGGATATTGGTCTCATCCTACCGGATCTGACTTGCTAAACTGTACGAGTGTTTATAATGAGACGAAAGACAGCAACACTGTAAACAGTGTGGTGAGAGTGGCACGAAATTAGTACCTGGCCTGCTGTACCAGGCGAACCTAGACAAGCTGTTCGATGTATTCCGACAACAGGTTATCTAGGAATTTCAAGGGTAAGTCAGGCCCCTTGAACAGATATGGTGGCGGATGAACTGAAAGGCCAACGGCACCGCTTAATCCCGTAGTGGATACTGATGGCCCCGTGTCCTAGGGGTATCTACTAAATTGGAACTGATCCTCCAGGTTAGGGGTTGTGCTTTTGGTTAACTACCCACTCAAATAAAAATCTCTATGTCTATCTCTATCTCTAGCCTCAGAAAGGGCTGATTTTTTGGTTGACGACCCTGCTATACGAAAAAATTACAACGACGTTCGTAAATGCACCTGGAATGTGAGAACATTAAATAGGTGAGGTGCAAGCGAACAACTTGCGGAAGCCCTAAACAGCTGAAAAGCAGACATTACTGCTTTACAGGAAATACGATGGGATGGGCCGGAAAAAAGGGGATGAAAAACTGTGACATCTACTACGGACCGTATTATAATAAGCAGAAACAGCGACTATTCGGATGCAGATTTGTTATAAGTGCCAAACTTAGGCAAGAAGTCTTATGTGTCCAAGACACAAGCGAACGCATTGTAACTATCTGCATCAAAGCCGAAATTGGCCAACATAAGCCTTATATGCGCTCACGCTCCAACGGAGGAAAAAAATGACGTCTTCTAAGCTCCTTGACAAAACCTATGAGCGACTGCCGATGTACGATGTTAAAATCGTACTGGGAAATTTTAATGCAAAGGTAGGAAGAGAAGACATATTTAGCAGTATTATCGGAAAACATAGCCTACACGACAACACGTCCCGGAACATACTTGGGCCAATTGACTTCGCTACAGAACGAAATGCCACTATAGCCAGTATACAGTTTCCTCACCACGATATTCATAAAGGGACTTGGCGGTCTCCAGATCAAAGAAAGGTCAACCAAATTGATCACATTGCGACATACAAAAGGCACACGTCCAGTATTTTGGATGTCCGAACATTCCAAGGAGCTAAAATCAACTCGGACCACTACCTCGTTGCGCAGCCAAGGTAAGAATGCGGATTTCCACCATGCCACAACAATCCTGAAAGAATGTGAAACAATTTAATGTCGAAAGACTGCAATCGCAAGAAACCGTCAAGACCTTCGCGCAACGCGTATCCCTTAACCTCTCGGTTAAAACCACACCACGAGCATCGAATGTTGAAGATTAATTGCAACGATGCAAGCAGGCCACAACTGATGTGCTAGATTTTTTTCTTTCTTCAGCAAGAAACCCCTGGTTTAATGAGAAACGCCGACATGTGCTCGCAAGCAAGAGCGAGGCCTACAAGACTAAACTGCTGGTGAAGACGAGAGCTGCCATTGAGCTTTATAGGCAAAGAAGAAGGGAAGAACACCGGCTTTTCAGAAAGAAGAAAAAGAGCAAGAAAAGCGCGTGATCGAGGATAGAGAGATTTGCCACTCCATGAACGATGTTCGATGTTTTACCAAAGTGTAAAATGCCAAAGCCGAGGATACAAGACTCGAACAGAATCCTGTCTAGATGAACAAGTAGATATCGTAGTTGAGACACAGTCGATTGTGAGGATTAGCAAGAACCACTTCTGCAGACTGAGACGAATATTCAACCAAGAAATATACGAGCTGTACAGCGACATGCCCCTGGTCAAAAAACTCCGCATTGGACGTTTAAGATGTCTACGACATCTATTCTCCACCACACCACACCAATTCTCCCGCTCGCAGAGTCTTTGATTCCTAGCCAGACGTCGGACCTTGCCTTAAGTGGCGCGCATGACTAGAAACCGACCTCAACCAACTTAGACTGCGCAACTGAAGGCAGTTAGCGAAGGACCGGGCTATTTGGAGTGGCATGTTGGTTGAGGCCCAGGTTCATTCTGCACTGTAGCGCCACTTAAGTAAGAAAGTAAGATATCAGTTTCATACGCAGCAAAAAAATGATCGTTCTCAACGGCTCTGACTCGGCTCAAACCTCTCTGTTGTATTTAGTTGCCATTAGAATATTTTTCCGGCAAATAAAATAAAAAATTGTTGGGTTGGGTGTTGTAAAACTACGGCAGACTCTGATTGGCTTTACTTTGGCAATTGCCAGTGATTGTAACTCTATCATATCAATTTTTTTCAAATATATGTCAAAGTTTTTTAAATTGAATACTCAAATTTTTGAAAATTTCGTTCATTTTCTAAGCGCTTCAGTTATAAAAATAAAGAGATGAAGAATTATGAAAAATAAAAAATCAAGTTCGTACATCAACTCTTTCGTGTAAAACTAAAATTTATTTAGAAATAACTTTGGACTATCATTGGTAATCTGTAGAGATCGAAATATTCGCTGTTTGCAAAATTCGGGTCGTATGCACATCTTCAAACCTACCCAGTGGCTATATAACTGTTCCTACCTGCTTTGCTTTCATTGTGTCCCTCGTTCCCAGCCCCTGATGGAACATAAGTCGCAACCACTTATTCCTAAATACCTATAATTTGAGCAGAGAAATTATTACTAAAGTGGCATCATAACTAAGCACGCTGTATACCGATGATCATCAGTTTGGAACCTCTGCCACACATATACATGCCTTACAAGAGGTAGAGGTGCTTGCATAATAGCAGGTTCACAACAATAATCGGCAATTTATTTAGCAAATTGAAGCCTTCAACTTGTTCCGGAGCTTAAGCTGTGCGCGTTTTCAAAACTGTCGGGATGATGCTGTGTGCTGCCTACTGCTGCATGCGGCATGCAAAAACGACAACCAGACGTTTATCACGAGTCTCTTTTTTTTTGCTCACTTGCGCATGCAAGCACGTCCCAAGAGCGCAAAGTTCCTTTAATCAATGGGTTTACCAAACGGAATTATTGTTGCCGAATATCATACGAATTATGGCCAAACCGAAAATAGAAACTGTTTACGTGTGTATCGGTCTAGGAGGAGGTTTCTCTAGGATTAATTTATGCGCATGTGCGCCAGTGCAACGTGCAAGCTATGTGTGCGGGGTTGTGTCCCCCTTACCGAACAGATTTCATTCGATAAGTATATGGTTCCGCTGGTCTCTGTGGCGATGCTGATGTTTTCCTGTGGCATTCAGGAAGCTATCCACGTAGTCATATGGTGCATATGATAATTTGTTGCCGGCAGAGTTTTCGAAAACGGAAACCAACTGGCGATGGACTCTCCATCTTGCTGCACTGGAAAAAACTTGTAGATGTCAAAAAAGATCACCATAAGTATTGTCCCCCTTTATGCTGGGTATTAGCTACCGTGGTTTTTACTGCAACAGCCAGGAGCATGACTTAGTGTAATAATGCCCATAAGTGGAAATTAATTTTTTTTTATCCATTAGCTGGAGGAGGTGTAGAGTGTGTATGAGTGCCTATTAGTTGGGGGTAGCTGTATCGCTAATGTGGATGCCTATGGTGTGCACATGAGGGCATGGTAGTCCGTGACTGTTTTCTTTTTAACTGAGACTATGGTTGGCCTATACACTGAAACTTCGATTCATGAAAGGTTTCACTTTCTGCGGGAGGAATTTTGTATTTCAGATTCTTTTTAAATTTGTTGAGACAGGTTTGGCAGGGTTTGAGAATTTAATTTGGGATCTGTTATCAATGCAGCTAGCAATTGATGGTTGGACATACATATAAATTATCGTGATAGTTTGAGGACCAACTGCCATGGACTAGATAGCACACTGCCATATGAAATTTTCTCCTTTTGTCAGCTTTACATACCAGCAAGTTAAGAAGTTGAAAAGAATACACGCTTCATCTGCTCTAGTTGGTCGTCCCTAGAAACACCAGCTTTTGAAAATGAAGCAAACGAGAAAGTCAAAGCTAGAAATTGGTTCAATTTATACAGATGAGATACATAGGTAAGAAGTATCCATCTATTCAATCGTTTTACATTTTTTCTAAACTTCAAAACAGGGCTCTTTGCATGAAATCTCTTAATTGCGAAAATTTAACAATATCCTCCCTAACTTCGCAAAAAGTCTTTGATACCGTGCGTCTTGATGTAAAGCTATCGATGATGGTGTATCAAATCTGGGTTTCAATTTGATTTAGCACTACCTTTGCAGTGACGACCTACATATTCACAATGCTTCTGTGTACCCATGTTGACGATGGGAAATCCTCGCAGTTCTCTCAATGACGAGCCTTTCACGTCGACAAAATAGTGTAACAAGCAATGTTTTGACAAGTTAATGACATGAAATAATGTGAACAAGAGGGCGCCATATTTTATGTCGGTATGTGAATATTGAACCATTTTTGAAATAGACAACCGTTTTTCAGACATGGGGTGATTTTATATAACTTGGTTCTTTAAAATTAATTTGGATAAGTTTTTGAACGCAAGATTAATAAAGTTGCCACCTCTATTGGCCAAAGCAAAATGTTTCCTTTTTTCTGCGATTTCCTTCATTTCTTCGAGCATCTCGGGCGGTATATTGTTGATTTCGGCATGAATGGTTGCCTTGAGCACGTAGATGATCTGTGGCTCACTGATGTATACTTTGTCATTCAAATAGCGACAGCAGAAAAGTTCTGGAGATCTGGGCAGTCATTCAATGTTGCCATTTTGAAAATGCACGGCCAAGTATTTTTTGTTGCAGAAACTTAATTATTTGATTAGCATTGCGGCATGGCGCACCGACTTGTGTAAACCAGTAACCAGGCCTTTTTAAGAAATTTTTGGTCATACATAATGGACAGACATTCCAGTCTTTGTGCAAACAGTCAGCTTTTGCTAACTTAATGGTGTTTCATGGATCTCGTGTACGATTTCCTTTCGCCAAATGTAGCAACTTTGCTTTTCACGACGCCAGAGTGTGTGAAACACACAGGGTATCAAAATTTGCTTCCAAGACCAAGTTCAGTGTCAACCATTCGAGTGACTGTTTGACAATTTTCCAAGCAACGTGGATGGTCTGTCTGTAATATTCTTAGAAACAATTGCACTTTCTACAGAACCAAATACAATCCGTCGCTCAAAGTCAAGGTGGTTTTGCTAATGCCAAAATTATAAGGGCGGTGATGATACGACACTGTGAGAACTCGGTAATGTTCATGTCATGGTCCTTGATGAACAGCATATCGAAGATCTCCCAACTTTATTCAACACTAAACGAAGCATATATCTCGTGTAGATTCTCCGTTCCCCAAATGTGGCAACTTTACTTGTCCACGACGCCATCAGGTTTCACTGATTCTAAAATTATAAGGGCGAAGCTTCGACCTTTTCATTGGAGTATTATTGTCGTTGTTGAATAGCATATCAGAGATCTCCCAACTTTATTTAACACCAACAAAGAATAGGCGCTTCAAAAACATGTCTTCTCAAGTCAATCGGTTGATAAATGGCAAAGTTATTCAATATTTACATACCGACATAAAAGACGGCGCACCTTGTACTTTAATAGTCTTCTCTGTTTTGTAAATTCTTCTAGCTCCGAAATCCGAGATTCAATTGGATTTTGGGAACTTACTTATTTAAATGGCGCTACTGTCCGGAAGAAACCTGGGCCATATAAAGCGAGATCTTCATCTACTGTGTCCAATGCTGGCTGGCAATCAAACTCTCTCCGACAAGGACAGTTGCTCTTCATTCGCTTACATGGCCTAGCCATGAGGGTTTTGTTTCCCAGGTATAATTCGCTATACAGCTTGTTCTTGTTTAAACTTTCGAAAGAATTCTTGGATAAAACCGACAGCTCGTGTCTTTTTTCAGGATATCCTAAGATTTGATCGCTGTGCGTTGGACTACTAAAGCGGTATTCCTGGATCACATCCCGAAAGCGACTACGCTTAAGTTTGATTTTGTCACTGCCCTACCTTTTGCCAAAGTCTGTCAAACATCCAAGAGTGACGCTTTCATGAGAGAAGCTTTTCAAATTTTCCGATCGGATTCGGCGTTTAACACGAGGTACCTTTCTTTGTGGTCCCTGTTTGGGCCTATAATGAAAGATATTTTATTTCGAAATTGCACTGATAAGTGCTGATCAGATAAGATTTGTAGGCGTTATTGAGGAGACTTATGCCTCTAGACAAGTTTCTTACTTAGGTTAGGTTAAGTTAGGTTAGGTTGTACCGGCTGCAAGCGATGCGCAGACCATAAAGTTCCGTTGTTATACCACGTAGATCGGTCGACTTTACTATATTCGTACGCCAAATTGAACCATTCAGAGCTAACTATGTAGCGAAGGGGGTTTCAGCTCACCTAGATTGTCGAAGGAGTACTCTCTCAGATAATGTTTCCATTTTACTGAGAGAGCAGAACAAGATCATAGAAGGTGAGTAACACTTTCCTCCATTTCTTCGTTTAAGCAGCTTCTACAGAAGTCATAGCTGAAGAGGCCTAGTCTTCTTGTGTGTAGGCCTGTCGGACAATGTCATGTAAGGATGTTTGATCTGTTCAGCATTGTCAAGCAGACAGAGCGCTTCTGGTTGAAATTAGGCCAGAGTAGCCTGGATATTTGACACGTTGTGCCGTTTATCCATCTGCGGTTTGCTGTCTTGATCGCATCCAGTTTGATCTGTGAATTACATGTAGCGAGGGCATACCTATCATGTCTACTGGCGGTCGAATGTCGAGGGTTGTGTCATATCTGGCAAGCTTCCCTGCTTGCAATTCCCTGGTATGCCTCTGTGACCCGGCACCCAAAAGAGGTGAATGGTAAAATGCACCGCCAAATCGTTAAGAGACAGTCGGCATTTGTGGGCTGATTTCGAATTGAACAAGATTGCTTTAAGGGATTTTATTGCCGCTTGTCTCTCGGAGATTACATTCTTTGATTACCATGATTTCCGCCTGGAAAAAGCTACAATGATCAGGAAGGCGAAAGGATGTGCTTAGGTTAAGCATTTCGGAGAAAACACCTCCGTCCTACACTCACTCCAGATTCTGCTTTAGACCAATCCTTGTAGATGTGAAAACTTTCTTACTTTTAGTTGTCTTCAGTTGCAGCCCGCGTCTTCACCTGCAACTTTGCTTTGTTGGGGTCGTTCTTAGCTCTTAGTATCTGTGGGCAATTGGGCATATATTTGTCAAACCAGTGGTTCATGCGGGTAGCCAGGAGAATTTAGGCACATTAGTTGCGGCCGTTCTTTTGGCTTTTTGATATCGTCGCCATAGCTCGGGTCGTACGTTGGTAATCATGTCTTTAAGGGATGCGCGTCCTGTAAGAACTAAGCGGTCCATTACAATTGCAGTCTTTCGACATAAAATTTTTCATAGCATTTCGCACTTTCTGAGGTGTGATGGATTTCCGCATTCTTACCTTAGCCGCAACAGGGTAAAACTTTCCGAGGTGCTAATACTAGCACCTCGGAAAGTTCGGACATCCAAAATACTTGATGCGTAGACACGAGCTACCAGTATGATTGAACGTTTATGTATCTGAAGACTGCCATGGCGTGCAAAAAATAAAACTAGGGATTAGACAATAACCACTAACGAGCTTAACTTGAGCACACTGCCTCGGACGCCGCAAAATCAGACTGCCAATTACTGCGCGAGAATAAAATCTTTTTGGCTGGAGTGCGTTGCAGATTGCTATGGGTATGATGCGCGTTCACGGTTGTGTCATTCACTTTTGAAATTTCGTCCGCCACAGACTTTTGTCGAAATCGTTGCGGGAAAATGGTGTGCAGGCTATAGTGGCATTTAGTCATGCGACGAATTTAATCAAGGAAGGATTTTCTAGGCAAGCGTGATACCCAAGGAAGGGATAATTTGCTATAAGTTTCTCGCAATCCACATCCATTGACGAGCTAAGAGCATACTAGCATATGAGCAGTTACTTTATATACCAGAAGGTCTAGGCAGCGAATAGGCGGCAAGATTTTAACATCGTACCTGCTTAGAAATGACATAGTTTCCTCGTTGACCGATTGTAAAGTAGGATTAGCTTGGCAAATTTGACCTTGATGCGGATTGTAAGCTTTCTTTTCATAGTCTCGCGCTTATAGCAAGTCCACATTCGGATAGTCACTTTAACCCGGACCGATGTTAAAATATTTCCTGGATGGCAGTTATGTCGGCTTTGTAGCAGCTTTGGGTTTAAGCTAGTTATTCGGAAACTTTCCAGTTATGTGGTCTAAAGTATAACAGGTCCAGATACGAGCGACGTTTTCCTCTTTTCGTCAAGCATGATCGTAACAAAATAGTTTTTCGCGATTGAGTAGCAAGCCCAAAGCCCAATCAACAACCTGAGGGGTCAGTTACAATAAGTAATATTGCTTTAGGGACCTGGCACAGAGCCTTAATCCTCTATTTACACGTTGCAGTTGGCATTTTGGCTCATCCGCCAACATAACTGTGCAACGGGCCTTGCTAACCCTTGAGCTTATAAGAGTCTTTTAGTTCATCTCCTGCTTACGAACTTTAAATTCTTTCTGGTATACTTCTTCGTCTTAGCCGAGGTGTCCCTCTGGGTTGGTCTCGGAAACTCGTTGACTCCAAGCTATCATCTCAACTTAATGCGTGAAAAATGCAAATCGTGCACTACAATCAGTGCAGTGAGGCAAACAAAGATCATATTTTGACACGGTCTGCTGGTAAAAAACTACACAAACAAAGATCTCATTCACCAGCAGCTCCCAATCTAACTCGACACATGCCACAATCTTCTGGCAACACTGATAATATCCTTCTTTATTATTTCTGAGCATGACAATGACGATATATTTCCAGAACAATGAATTGCCTCAGTGGCACTCCATGGCCGGCTGTAAAACAGCACAGCAAATAGAAATAACTTCCAAGAACCATATTGCATGCCATCAATATTCACTCAACTACAACAGAAGACACCCCCTAGCCCTGAAGCACCACTCCCCAGAGTGTGTACAACCAACGTTCGAGTACAACAAGGCAATCACTCATCCCTTTTAGTGCGCCTTAAGCGGCTGACGCCGGCGCCAGTATAATTTCACCGTCGTATATCATTTTTCGCATGCACCCTGATAACTTCCTAGCGCCGCATCGAGGGGAAGCCGAGCCGACCGCGCCGTGAGTTATGGACACTTTTCTTCAAGGAACAAAAAGGCCCCAAACGACTGCACATACCTAAGGACTATTCGCTGCAGCTATGTACGCAGTTTGCACTTCTTTTGTATAGCGGTGCTACCCACGTCGTGATCGTACATCACATCACACTGTCAGGCGATGGCGGCAGCAGCAGCACCACCACCACTACCACCACCCGGCGGCTAGTCAAGCACCCATTAACATTCCACTGGGCCTAGGAGGAGCCCGGATAAGTCACAACAAATCCATCCGACTGGCAGAAGAAAAACAAATTTCTTGCAAATGGAATTCCATCGAGGGAGTCCTTGTTGTTTTGTCCGAGATTCTTAAGTCCATCCCTATTGGCATATGTCATTCTTCTGTCAGTTGCACTGTCTGCACACTAGCAGTGTGATTATATTGAGGAAGTGTCAGACTGGATCCGTATGGACAGTGGGCATGCTGCTGCTGCCCACCGTGCTCAACTCACTGACAGCGCGACACATGAACTGATGAGTGCTCGCAAAGAAACTGGATGAGTGATTCGTAATGGCTGCGGATGGACATGGGGCTTTCTGCGTGATGTGATGATGTGGTTTGTTTGATCGCATATATACTCGTGGATGCATAGCAGCCGGGTCGTTTGTCGGGTGAGCAAACAAAAAACCACCATTGATGACGGATGCATGCGGTAGTGTATGCTAATTAGGTAGATCGAGTTGTTGTGTGATACTCTGGTGGTGCTGTTGTGGACGTAATCATCGTCTCTTTTCGTATATACCCAATGCCCACCGTTGAGAGTGTCCAGTGGATGATGTCAATCGGTTGTGGTAGACGCATCGTAGGCCTTTCGAACATTTCCTTAGAGAAATAGTTGCGGGAAGAATTTCCTGGTTGGAGATCGATCAAGAGATTGCCCAAGATCACTTTGGGGGTCAGCTGATGATGATGATTGAGAGGGCTTACAAGTGCCAGGAAATTGAACAGATTATGGGATTTTTTCGATTTTGGTGATGTTGTTCTTCCGTGTTTATGTGCGTTGCAAAGACATCTCTGTGAAGAGTTAAGCATTGCTTGTCTTCAGTTGAGTAGATGTTCCCATAGAGATAGGGCAACAAGCCGAGCTGCAGAAGGAGAGAGGTGAATTATTGAAATTAAAATGCAGAGCCATGTAATCGAAACAACTTTTTCATAAGGTGGTTGTATCAACTGGTCAAACGCAGGTATATAGACTTGCAGATCATAGAGAGCAACACACCACGCATAGAAAAACTCCAATGTGTAACCTAAAAACGAATATATAATCTAAACATAGAGCCAAGTCACCCTGTCATACGGCTGAGGACTCAAAACAAAAAGCTGAGTCACGAACTGAGAACTCGAACATATGGCGAACTTCGGATTACCTAACGTTACCTGCGCACTGTCGATCTCTGTGCAGGTGGTGGTGAAAGGAGGTCACCACCACTCGTGGGACCGACTTGAACAAAACTCTGAAAAAAAAATTTAATTAAACCGTCCGGCAGCAGAATCTCAGAACCTACTGCTGGAGTAGCTCCTGAAGAGCTGAAAAGCAAAGTCAACTGCAGAAATTCAAGCTCGCAGATTGCCATCCCAATCAGTTACCATAGAGCTTAGGTATTTAGAACCCCTACTACCCCCTACCCCTACCACCATATCTTTAGGACTTCTCGGAGGAGTGCTCAAAAGCCTCGAGCTCACAGTCACGCACTCCCTCTAACTCAAAGAGAATTTCGGAAGCAAACGGCTGCTCGTGGCTCACTCCATTTCTCCAGGATGAAACTATCCTGATGAGAGCAATAACCCTATATCCAAGCGCCAGAGATTTTTTGACAAAACCCCTTCGGTTTCCAAACGGGCCAAAGTGATAAATACAACAATCACTCCAAGCCCGCCAACGCTACATCCAAGTCCATCAGTGAGGTACTTAAAGGCTGGCGGTCATCGACCACAGCGATGCTGATGGTACAACTTCACCAAACGGTATAATATGATAACTCCCAAGATGTCCACAGTCTTCCTTAGTATAATGAGGGAGTACCCGAGGCCACCACCCTGTTGTATGACGGATGGCATCAGGGTCAAATTTAGCTGATCGCTTGTGCAGATCCGAGATCTTATGATCTCTATCGCATTGTCAAAGCCAAAATCCGTGAGATATGGCCTGCCTCGAAGCTAGAGGTGGTTACGAAGTAGGACATCCCCAAATCGTCCACGATCGCGCACCTGGATCCCTGCGGAGCTTTCCACCGTGAATGAAATAATCCAGACGATTGCCTCCAGCAACCCCTTCTCCTCCGACACACAATTGGAAAGTTGTCAAGCTAGACCAAGTGCAGGGACTAGATGCGTGCTCATTGTGATTAATAGAGAATCCCTTGCTGCTCTTAAAGAGAAAAATGGTGTCATAATCTACCGCTTTGATTTCATAAAACTTAGAGCCTACAAGAAGGATGAGCTAGATGTCAAATCGATTCCTCATAATCTCACCGGTGTACGGTGAATTTTCCATCTCTAGACGATTAATCTGATTCAGGTCTCTAGAAGTTGGATTAGTTTTATTAAACCCGGAGAGGAAAACTCACAACAACACTCTGCCTCCCATCAGCAAAAATCATGTTGATGGAGACAGAATCAAGATGGGGGACGACCTTATGGCTCTGATATGAGAAGTTCCTCAAATGTACCGTGTGGTGTTCGCTAACGGCCATATTTAATGTTGATGCATTTTAATAAGTCCTAACCAACTTAGTACAACCCTTATCGATAAACTATCTCAATGCACAGCAACAGATCCTGTACTGCACAAATCCCACAATCCTGTGATAAAAATCTCTCTTTCCAGAAACATCCAGATCATCTGCAATGTTCTTGATGACGTAACATTTCGTAATTAGTCTTCAACCCCAGCATGTGTTGTACATAATAAGGTTGGAAAATAACAATCTTGAGATTGTATCTTGTTACCGCATCCAAACACCGGTTACCTAACAAACCTAAGAAATCTTCATCTGTGTTACTGGAAAAAACGAAAACCACATGAAACACGCACCGCACACTCTACCCAATCCACGAGCTGCATTTCCAGAGCTTGAACATGAAATCAAAACACGAACACGCAGAACAGTTCAAAAGGTGCAATTGTAATGTTAATCGCAATGATTCTTACATCTTGCAATGGTTGCATCTATGCGTTTGCAGATACAAACGGATTTTGCGAAAAAAAAAACAGAAAAAACCGCAAATAAATTGTTTTTCCCTTATGGGACGATATGTTTCACAAGACTTGACCTTTATTTGCGCGCGTAACTAACTCATTGGAGGCTGGCGTCTTTGATGAAACCCACTGGAAGACAGGTCGTATCGCTCCGGGGTCGGTTCGAGGTTCATTGGGTTAGGGGTGAAGTAGTTATAAATTTTAATATTTGCTGTTCAAGTGAAAGTGTTTTAAGATTGAACTTGGCAGAGACTTAATTATCGAAGGGTAGGGAAGTAAGGTGAGTGGATGATGAGTAACAATAACTGTTGGCAAGTTTAATGGTTTTAATTTCTATACAGCAACCCACCAAGACTTTTTGTGATGCAGCTTTTAGAGTGCTCTTTTTTATATAACTGCAGGCATGCGATAGAAAGTCAGCACAGCCTGGGCTTCTTAAACTTATTTTGATCATTAGACTGGCCAAACATGGTTCGAATAACAATTATTTACAAAAAATACATTTTTTGGCGCAACGTACGGACCCATGGCCGAGCTTTTTCACAAGCATTCATGTGTGCGTGTGTAATTCTTGTACGATGGCGGATCATCTCGAGACAAGGGCTGGTGAAGAATCATTTAGGTGTTGCTGTGGCTGGGAACCGATTCCACACCCAGACCTTCTGCACGGCAGTTCACCGCACTAACCATCACGCCACTGAGTCGGTCCAATATTTACTGACCTTAAATGTTGTTACTTGAGCTTGTAAAGGGAAGCAGCACTGGGAGTGCTCTTCAGCTATCACAACAGCAATTGACAAAATTGCCGGTTAAAAAGATCTGAAATATAAGCTGACCAACATTTTCAGACGATTCCGTTTTCTAAATTTTGTTCTGAGCCACGAGTAAGCTTATTCAGTACAAGACTGATGGTCCCGTCGCAGCACGAACAATGCACCCGAAAACAGGTTTGAGGGTAGGTAGGGTAGGTTCTATTAGGCTAGGTTATAGTGGCTGCACGCGATGCACGTGTACACTAAGCCCATGAAGATCCTTTGTGGTACCACATGGATCTGTCGACTTCCTTATATTTGTTCGCCTAATTGAACTATTCAGAGCTGACTATACAGCGTAGGAGGTTTCTGACGTTAATATTAACCAGCTCACCTAGATTATCAAGGAAACAGTTTTCCCAGATGGAGTTTTCTTTTGTCTGGGAGAGCTGGACAAGAGCAGAGAAGGTGATTAATGCTTTCCAACTCTTCTTCGTCCAACCAGCTTCTACAGAAGTTATTACTTAAGAGGTCTGGTCTTTTTGCGTGTAAGCCTATACCTATACCGCAGTGTCCTGTAAGGACACCAATTATATTGTTAATGTCTGATCTGTTCAGCATTGTCAAACAGTTGAAGCGCGTCCGACTATAGTTGGGAAAGAGTTGCCTTGAGGGTAAATGTATATAAGCGCTCATGACATTACGAGTAGTACAATTGGATTGTTGAAGGGTTGGAATTAATTAGGGCCATTATGAAGCCCTCATAAGAGACTATAAAGTTCGCTACGGTTGATTCTCCTATCAGTTTTATCGCAGGCCTTTGTATTCGTTCCATTAAGGTTTTTGCTGTTCCTGAGCAGACGTTCGGACATCGAACTCTGGTTTGGGGCGTATATATGTGGTATATATTGAGGTCAAATTAAAAGGAGTAAAAAATGTCTTCCATCCTCGTTTTTCAAAAATAACGTAAAACGCATTTTGTTAATATACTTTAACCCAAGTCCTATTTTAGGGTCGTTTTCCAACAAAAACGATTTGATACTCAATCCTATAGCATATGTTATAGGCGTTTAGTCCTTAACAAAAAACAATACAAACTTTGGCGCAACAGGCTCGTTATTATCCAGGGTCTAGCTTTCCCACAACCATTCATGTGTGCGTGTGAACTTCTTGCACGATGGCGGGACCTCCTCTTTTATGCCGACTCCGAACGGCGAAGTTGAAATAAGATATTCTTGACAATTGATACTAAACGGATGATATGTCATGAGAGGAGGGCCAGTGAAAAATTAATTTAAGTGTTGCTAGGGCTGGGAATCGGTACCTTCTGTGCGGCATTTCAACGCACTAACTATCGCATGTTGGAACCACATATCCTCCAGTCCTTATTCGTCCAATTGGGGCAGAAAAACCTCGGTTAACATGGCCCCATAGCGCACCGTCCACTGCTGTCGTTTGGCCAGCGGCGTTCTTGAAAAGAAATGGTCCGATGACTCCTCCAGCGTGAACAGCGCACCATGCAGTAACTTTGAGCGGGTGTAATGGCTCCTCATGCATTACTCGTGGTTTTTCGGTGCCCCAGAAGCAATAGTTTTGCTTGTTCAAGTACCCGCTGAGGTGGAAATGAGCCTCATCGCTCATTATGATTTTGGTCGAAAAATCGTCCACTTCGTCCTCGAGATTGAGGATGGCTTGGGCGTAGGTTACACGCGTTTGACGGCGGTTGTACGGCGGTTGTCGATGTTTCCGGGCACAGCTCGACATCCTCGATAACAGCGACGATATTCCCGGCACAATGGGCGCTCCGGGGACGGCCACTCTTGGCAACGTCTCGTGTGGTCCCATACTTTTTAATGTTGGTGACCAAACGGCGCAGTGTTTGCGCAGTCGGTGTCGGACGGGCGGGAAATCGGCGACGGGGAAGATGAATTGTTACGCAAAAAAATAGACACGATTATTCCGCGTTCTTGGGGAGTGTATCGCTCCATGGCTTGTTCCGGTGTATTCTACATCTGTCTAGTTCAACAGATTTGACGTTGGCCGCCATTTGCAAAAATTAGAGCATCTTCCAATAGGATGATCTCTTTTTGCCCACCTTGTACTTGTGCGCGATACTTAAGGCGAGGTCTTTCTCTACTGCGTCCGACGTCTGGCTGGGAATCGAAGACTCTGCGAGCTGGAGTATTGGTGTCCATTGGTTCTACATGTCCTAGCCATCTTAAACGTGGCATTTCGCTGTACAGCTCATATAGTTCTTGGTTGAATCAACCAACTAGTTGTTAGCAGCCCGAAATCCACCAGAAAGTGTCTTTATAGTGAAATACAAAAGTTATTGCAAGTCACCCTATGGGGTTACAAAACATATACCCTTCAGTGAAGCAGGGTAGTTCAGCTAGTTGTCACATAAAATAGATAAAGACAAGCTCCTCTTGGTATTTCTTGAAAGGATTGTGCGAAGCACATAAGCCAACACTTAGGGGACAGGGACTGTCACATTTCGCAATCAAATCGTTACAAATATTTTTATAATACTGGTCGGGAACAATAGGTGCTACTCGCAGGTGTTTCATGATGGTTGGCCAAGAAATTCCCTGGGAACTCTTAAAATGAAGCCAACTTGCTAAAAGATAAAACTAAAGCATGACTAAGCTCCCAAAATTTGATATGAAGCAGTAGTAGTAGTAATTGAAGTAATTTTTAAATACCTATTGGCGATCATCCAGAATCGGGAGACGGTTGTATTATATCGGAATACTCATCAAAATTCTTAGTATGTAGAACAAAAATGGCTTTAGTGCGCGAGGAGCCTCATGACGCAATGTTTCATACTTCGATCAAGTAGGACGCGAGTAGGACTACTGCTATGGATGATCTGTGCTGAGGATCCTATTGTCAGCAGCTGTTTCAACCAAAAAAGGCTTCTATGTATAGATCGTTTATTACGGTAATACATGTCCACTGATCGACTTCCTAGACGTTGCATGGATGCGGTTACATTTGATGAATTTCTTCGTAAGACCAATAAACTCCTACAAACAAATTATTTTATGTCAGACTAATATTGAACATAAGTAGCGCTACAGTCCGGAATGAACCTGGACATCAATTAACATGCATCTCCAATTAGCCAGGTCTTTAGGCAACTGTCTCCAGTTTCGCACTTCAAGTCGGTCGAGGTCGGTTTCTACTTGTTCGCACCACTTAGGTGAGGTCTTCTTCTACGTTTGGCAGGTATATTTAAATCTTCTTCATCTTAGCCCGTCAACGCAAGCCGGCCGTCAATTTTTCAAAGAAATTGTCTTTCAAATCGTCCAAGGATTTCTTAATCCACTTTTGCTACGGTCCATGCTTCACCGCTGCCCGTATGATCAGGGTCTTGTGTAGAATCTCTTTAGTAGTTCGCGTGATGGCTTTACTACTGAATGTCCTCCTTACCCGATGAAACAGCGGTTAGCAAGAGTAATTCGTCGTTAATTTCTAACGAGATTTAAAGTGCAGCCGAGGTAGACAAAGTCCCATGCCACCGCAAATTTATATCTGTCTATGGTGATGTTTTGTCCAATTCGTGATGTTGTGTGTCCTTTTGTGTTGAAAGCATATACTTGGTCTTACCCTTTTTTAATGCTAAGCCCATTTTTCCGCTTCCCTCCCACGTTGAGTCCGATCAATGATATCAACATCATCGACGGATGCTAGGTGTTGCACCGATTTATCCGATTTATCCGGGAGTTATGCACAATCCTCTCAAGAATCAGATTAAATAAATCCAAAAAAAGTATATCGCCTTTCCTAGATCTTTCCTTTTTTAGTTTTGAATATTTCGGAGCTCGTTTCTGCCCCTGATGGAACGGCGGGCGTTGCAAATTCTGGGGTTCCTCGTGGAAGCGTCCTCGGCCCGATATTATTTCTTTTGTATACTCTCGATATATCGCAAGAATTCTCCATCGTTATCCTGGACAGACGGATGAGTGTAGGCGGTATACCAAAACTAGCATTTTAGACTACTTTGGATTTTTTCAGGATCCGCCGAAGTTTTAAGGTTTGATAGTGTTTGAATCTTTCTGGTCTAAAACAACAAAATAAATTTTTTTAAGAGCCTGGTGAGTTGAAGACTTTTTTTTAAAGTGTGAGACACTTGCCAAAATTTGTTTTAGCGTGGCGAAATGTACAGCACGAAGGTCACAAAAACAAGCTTCCATTTCCTGCATTAAAATTAAGCTGAGAGCCACCTAAATCCAACTTCAAATGTGAATCCACATGCTCTAAGTGTTTCTGTTAAATAAAGGTGCAACAATGAGCACAAACCTTGAACCACTCGTTTACTACTTAAACCATTTCGATCTGCAAAATCTTAGTCGTGCATAACGAACCTGTGGTCAAACGATACCAGCGAATTCAATTTCAAACTCTTTACAGACCTTTGCATTACTGGCACTGTATATCAAACTTTACTCACAAAGACCTCCTTTAAACTTATGTCGTACCAAAAGCATCACCTACAGCTAAAAGCCATTATTATTTACGACCTTTTGTTAAGCATCTCATAATCGTACACACATCTCCTTCAAGACCTGAATATTCCCATCGCTTAGCCCCGTGCGGACTGTAAGTGGTTTTCTATTTTTATACCTTTGGAACACCAATTCAGGGGGCTGCAGGCTCCTGCTGTGGCATGTCGGTCAACAAACCATGTAACATAGACATTTGGATCCGCCCAGCGTTTCAAGTAGGACAATGCGCATCGGATTCTCAATAGTCCTATACACGCCGCGATACCACCTGAAGGCATTTTTTTTTTTCGTCCTCCGAAATGGACGTACATGCGATGCGAAAACATTTGCGCATAAAGCGAAAACACCCGATCATCAACCCATATTTCCATTGAATCGACCGCACGATTTAGACCTAGATCCCATCTCAAGCTGTGTCCATTTTGCTTGGTAACTCCTCCGACATAGATGATGATGACGACGGCAACGGCGACTATGACGATGACGACGGTTATGGGCTAATCACGTATCGCCCCAAAATGCATATCCATCGATACGCTAATAATATTTGGTTTTGTTTCGGTCTTTAGTGGCACAGTCCCGGAAAACTATCTGCAACGTTCTCACTATCATGCACTAGTCATCATCATCCTCGCCATCGTCGTCGTCGTCGTCGTCGTCATCATCATCGTAGTCATCGTTATAGTGTGGTTATTGTCGTCTCAACGGAGGCTCTGGGGGCTAATAGCTTGCTGAATATGCATTTTCAAAAAGGGATCCAGAGAAATATGGGTCTGCAAAGTACTCCCAACTTTAAGTGAGATTTCCATTTTGACGCAGGCCAGATAGGTCGACCACGGTGCACACTAACCAGCTTCGCCTCTGCTATGAGTATTGATTTCCATGCGCCCAAGTTGCAGCGTCGTATCACTTCGTGGCGCTTGTAGTGCTAATGCCCCATGGCAAGGCACGATGCGAGATGCGGACCATCCGAGAGCTGGCTAAATTGATGACATAGAAATCGTAAATTAGCTTCTTCTCTGTAGCCCGATTCAGCATTCGTGTGACTTTGTTTTTAATGAATGGCAGAGGCCCTGCAGTCAGATAGGTCCTATCATCTGATGGGCGGTAGAGATCAATCCTGGACCTATGGTGGAGGAGAGCATTCCGCAGCTTGGATTGCGATTGCTTTTGGGGCGGTGGTTGGGAGAAGTATTTTTTTCGAATGCGAATATGGTGGCCTGCTTGATATGGTCTAGCCTGGCATATCTCGTGGGCATTGTCTGCTTTCACTTTTCCTTTTGCGGCAAAGCGTTTGTCGAACCCGACATTTGATGATGATTTTGGATGTTCCAATAAAGATACACAGAAAAGGATTTTTCGTCCAGTGCCCTATTGCAATTAAAAGCTGGGGGAAGTCGTTCTGTACATGTCCGGATGAAGGTGAGCCTGAGTGGGTGGCTCATGGTCTACCTTTACCAGGTAACGACGACGACAAGCAATTGGATTTTCTCTCTTGTTTTTGAGTTTCAATTAATCGAGCTTTTGCTCGCCCGAAACAAAGGATGTCAACCCTCACTCAAAGAAGGAGTCTTTCAACCACTTTTCGGTTGCCCTTCGTTCGACATGCCTTTGGAAACTTTGCCTTGGCAAGGTAATCATTTGGCTTCTGGTGTTTTGGCTATCTGCCCGAAAATCGTAGCTTGCGGTAGGAGGGCCATACACTGCTTTATTCAAGGAAAAGACTCTCGTGGGCTTTTTTGTTCCTGCTATCTCCTAAATTAGTTGGAAATCAATGAAGTCTGAAAAGCGGATTAAAGGATGTGTCTTAACTTTGCTGTGTGTGCGGAGAGGTAGTTGGTAAAGTTGAATCAGGACTCCTTGTTGCTGGAATGGATGTGGCTAATCTGGTTTATTTCGTGTGGGGATAAAGTTTACTTGTATAGCATTTAGATACTCATATACTCTCATGGGACGATATAAAGGATAAAGCCATTCATGCGGATTGTTGGCAGGATGTGCGGTTGGATGGGTTTTGGGAGTTGTCCGACCAAGTGATGCATTAAAGTTGCAAAGACGTTACTATTCGATTGAAATGTGAAACATAAAACTGTTATTTTGGGGAATCCTTAATCGTGTGCAATCAGAATTGTAAATTAATTGAATTGTTCCCCTTTCTTTAATTTTGGATTTACGCTTGGGAGATGTCCTTTAAACAAAACGCAATGGCAAACCCGACATGGGGATTAGTAGGAATGCAGTTAAGTAAGGGGTTAGGACCGCCTTCGATATGAAAAGTTCATGAAAAGTTTATGAGAATAAAAGATTGAAAAACTTTTCATAAAAGTACTTTAAAATGTTTCTGGATAGACAGTTTTCTTCCTGAGTCTGGTTATATCGGGTTTTTCAACAGGGACGCTACAAAAGTTGAGCGACAGGGACAGCAAACGACGCCATATTTCTTGCCGCTCTTTTGACATTTCTCTTCAGTAAGGTTTGCCATTTCATGATGGAAAGATATACGATCCAACACTGAGTTGAAATTATTAAAATTCACAACCGAAATGCTGAGTCAATGGCCTCAACGTTTAGAGCGCTACGTCCAATTTATGGTCGTCATAATCGTCCTAGCAGATCAACAATTGAGCGTCCAGTGGAAAAATTTTAATCCACAGGCACAGTACAAAATGTTCCCGTGCCAGTGAGACAAAGAAGTGCCCGTAGTGTCGAGAATATTGCTGCCGCTGAGGCTTCAGTTGAAGAAAGCCCAAATGTGTCTCTCACACGTCGTTCTCAAGCGTTGGGCATTTCTGTGACGTCGTTGTGGCGAATTTTGCGAAAAGATCTTGGCCTACATCCTTACAAGATTAAATTGAAGCAAGAACTGAAGCCGCTTGACCACCAGAAGCGTCGTATGTTCGTGAATTGGACTGAGCAACAACTTGAAAATGATTCGGATTTTCATCGAAAAATCATCTTCAGCGATGAGGCTCATTTCTGGATGAATGGCTTCGTCAATACACAAAATATGCGGTATTGGTCAGGCAGCAATCCACACGTACTCCATGAGTCATCATTGCATCCCGAAAAAATTACGGTTTGGTGTGGTTTATGGGCCGGCGGCGTCATTGGGCCGTACTTCTTCCGTGGTGATCAAGACCGGCACCTTACTGTGAATGGGAATCGCTACCGTTCAATGATAACCGAATATTTTTGGCCCCAATTGGATGATATGGACTTGGAGGACATGTGGTTCCGCGTCTGGACTTCTGCAAGCGTGCCCGTGGTGGCCATGCAAAGGAAATCGAGTTCCATACATAATGGCATCGGACGTACTTTCATAGGAACAAAGAATTTCATTGATATCCAAAACCGTTTTTGTTTTATTTAAAAAATAAAACGTTTGTAGCGCTCCTTTTGTTTTATGAAGAAACATCGTCTTAAAAAGACTTGTGGATGGAAAAACGATTCAATACATTTATATAGTGATGGATCTTCAAGACGACCAAACCATGTGCGTTGTAAGTATCAGTCTTTCTCTCTGTCTTTTAGTTCACGTACGGTTACGTTTACATATGACAGCCATATTTCTCTTATCAGCGTAAAGGAGAGCCTGAAAGCATTGTTTTCTTAATGGATTCATCCTATTCAAAAGTATGCTGTGACATAAGGCCAAGAGTCATAAGGTCAAATTTATAAATGTGGCCTTATGACCATTAGCCAAATGGCACGGCATAATTCAACAGCAGTCTTAACATCTATTCATCACTTCTGCAGATGTAGAGCAGTTTAGACCTACAGCAGATAATCTTGACGCCACAGTAGGTATCATAATTTCGAACTGAATAAATGACAAGTTTACAACAAGGCTTGGCCTTTATGCATTTTTTTTTTTTTTTTGTGACGAAGTTTAAAATCCCAAATGACAATACGGTGGTATTCGATTACCATAGAAGTGTGGGACTCGAACATCACCCTTATCATTGGTCTTCCAATAGGGACTTCCGAACTTTGACAGTTAATAGCGGCCATACTTTTAAAGCTACATCTGTCAAATTGGCTGTCATTTATTCTGTTTGATTTGCCAAATAACCATGCAACTGATATAACTGTTTTATTAAAATGGGTGTTATGTTCGGGCAACGTTCCGCACACTTCGTCACTTTACGGTCTCCACAATCATCCTACCGAGAGGACTATTTACAGCGTGGTGGATAAATGTGAATCTACTAGTTCAGTAAACGACAAGCCAACGTCGACGAAACGTAAGATCGCGAGGGTGGGCAAGAGAATCTGAGGCAGTCGATGTCACAATAACTCGACCTTTTGCCACTCCACTTGGCGAATTTTGCGTCGAGACTTGAGCCTACACCTGTACCAAACTGAATTGACGCAGAAGCTGAAGGTAAACGTCAATAGACAACGACGTGTGCTCGCTGAGTGGAAACCGACACTAATTTTCATGAAAAATCCAACTTCAGCGATGTGGCCTATTTCTGGATGGATGGGTATGTCAGCAAATAAAATTGTCGATTTCGGGACGATAGCAATCCACATGAGATCCAAAAGCTTCCAATGCATCATGAAAAATCCCTGTTTGGTGTGGATTTTGGGCTACTGGTGTCATTGGTTCATACTTCTTTGAGAACGACGTTGGACAGGCCATTACCGTCAACGGCAAGTGCTAGGTCGATGTTTATGAACTTCTTTTGTCCTGAATTGGATGATATGAACAGCAACGACATGTGGTTCAACAGTACGGCGCTACGTGCTACCAAAGATTATAAAGCCATACAGATAGCGCATTGAGAACAAAAAACAGAAACTTTTGCTCACCAGCTTTATGCGGGCGGTGTGCACATATGAGAAACACGATCCAAATATATGGCGGGCTGTGCCAGTACGACCCGCCATAGAACAATCTGTCTTTTGGTAGTGGGTGAGTTAGGTGTAACAACGATTCTAACTCTTAAGGGGGACAGCCCCTGGCAATTTCTTTTGGGATTATCTTATTTTTTATGCAGTACGTCTTCTGTATAGCTTTACGATCTATGGTGCCACAGAACTCACGCCACTTCAGAAATTCTGCGCGATCGAGGGAAAGATCATCTCACGTTGAGGTGATGTGAACTGGCCACCGAAATCGTTCGATTTGACTCCGTTACACTTTTTCTGATGGAGTTTTATGAAGCTACAGCTCTATACGAATGAACCACATCGGTCTTCAAAGCCGTAGCCTGATTTATGAGCCATTGAGTTATGCAGTGTTGGACATTATACTCTTAGATACTTAAAGTGAACATGTGGTGGATTTTTCTGATTGGCAGGTATGCACCAGAGTTATGTCCATTGTACGATTATATTAAGAGCTCTTTGGACTTTTATAATTCCCACTGATCTTTGTCACTCGTTGCTAATATAGCCATAGACTCTGCGAAAGTTGCTAAAATGGTATCTTCATGTGGTATATCGGGAGTATATAAAAGTAATAGTATAGGGCCGAGGACGCTTTCTAGAGGGACCCCAGCATTTTTATGCTTTAACGTGGAATATTCGTTCTTAGTATAAATATGTTAATTCTTTGTGCCACACTTTGTCAAAGACTTGAGATACGTCGAAAAACTGTGGACCATACCTTGTTTTCTTCTAAGGATTTTCAATTTCATTTAGTTTTCTATAAACCCGGTAAATCGGTGAAAGATTATTTCTAAAGCCGAATTGTTTTTCAGGTACTACGCGTCTTTGTTCTATCACTGTCTGTTAGCGCTTCAGAAAGATTTTTCAAAAACCTTCAAAATTATATTAAGAGCTCATATTGGTCTGTACGATTTTTTATCGTTTGGACTTCTGCGACCTTCCACTGGCGTGAAACTTACAATAGACATAACAAAGGCTTTCCTCGGTAATTCCTTAAATGCATGTTCGGTAATCAAATCTTATCCAGAGCTTTTATATTTCTTAACATTTTTTTATAGGCCTGAAAAAGTTCAGTTAAAGTCACGCTTTTTATACGGATTTTTCAGGATTTGTACGTGATCCGTCATATTCCTCTGGTGATACGTTGTCATCTCACAGTTGAAAGGATTTTTCTAGATGTTCGGCGAATAGTTCCGCCTTCTCAATGTCTTTGTTAGCCCGTTAAACATTTTTTTACGACTCTTTAAGTCACGGAGTTTCGTGCTTCAGTGAGCGAGATTGTTGCCCATCTTTTACACTTTCGGTATTTCTGTAGAAACCATTTTTTTTTAATTTCTATATTCTTCCAGCCTTGCAAAAGTTAAAGATAAGACTCGCTAGACTGGATATGGTGAGACATGGCTTTGTTTTGATTTCTATGACACGATTTAAGAATACGTTTGCGCTGTTGAATTTTCGGTTTAGTGGAGGTTTACGTTCCGACTTTGTCATGCTCTATCGTAGGCTTATAATTAGAGGAACTTAGTCTTACTGAATCTGTTTTCTCCTTGGATGCCGATTTTCGTGGAGGCGGTTTTTGGTTTGAACGCATACGTTTTTGTATGCCTAATGTGCATTTTGTTAGTTCTGTAGCAACTCCACATCCTCGAATGAGTATTGCAGGATCTTCATGGATGTGGGCAGTGCAACACTTATTTTAAAAAAAAAATGTTCAAAGGACAAAAACCTTTCCTTCAGATAATGTTGGGAATATTTCGGTTGAGCAAGATTTCACAACCCCATCGATCACTGCTCGAAAAAAAGTTTGTTTCCTGACGGGCTTTGTAAAATTGGGTACAGCCGCTAATGGTAAGTGGAATATGCTACTAAGCGGACTGTCCCTGGTTTAAATCTTGAAAGTAGCAGCTCCTACGTTTTTATCTGCCCCACATCTTGTAAATGCCATGAAAAACTTCTCAAACTTGAGTTCGGAACAGAGTATATCTACTAAGAGTTGTAAGTAGTTAAACTCTGGTTCGGAGCCGCGTTTAACTGACATCCTTTTTCCTTGTGGCAGAAATATTACTTCACACTCAAAAATGAAGTTCAGCCTGATGCGTGGCGGACTCTAAGCCCGCATAAACTGCAATTTTGATTTTCTTTCCTTAAGTGATCTTTCAGTCTAGGGTAACCCAGGTCTCAAACGTCAAGAATGTCTAAGTAGATCTGTTTAATTATAAGTTTATCGAGTTTCCCACATCAAGTAGCTTGATCTACGTCAATGCACATCTTAAGGCTTGGTACTCCTCTACTCAATCTACGTTTTGCTGGAAATCTTCACTCTGTGGTCTGGAGTATTACTGTTGATTCACTCCCCCCTTTTGTTTCTCAATTGCTCTTAATACGGTTCATGCTTCAGCGCAGTAGTGCAGGACTGTAATGATCAGGATCCAAGACCCTCCGCAGTGAGGAATTTATTACTAAATTTCCTGCTTAACCCGAACAAATGGCGCTTCAATTGGCAAAAGTAATTAATATCGCTATCAGGCTGAAGGTTGACACAGTTCCTAATTTGTAGCTGTCGGTTGAGACGTTCTACCTAGTTCGCTGATGTTTTGCGTTCTTCTAAATAGTTTCGCCTGTCCAAATTCGAAATTCGATCACTGTTTCACTTTCAAAAAAAAAAGAGATTTAATCGCAGGTCAAGGAACATGACAACATGAACGTGCCAAAAACCTCACTTGTGTAACCCAAAGTCTTCGAAACAAGCCACGTTCTTCGATTTTGACCATTCGTCTAGCAGAGATTCGTAGGCTAAGGACACTGGAATAAACTTATAATGATATACATTCTTGGGGGGACTAATATTTAATGTGATTCTTGAAGGTTCAGTAAGACGGCAGCGGTTGTATTCATCCACTTTGGGCCTGGTTCACTTCATAGCACCAAGGATTATTTTTTTAAGCTCAAACATTCGGAATAGAATGTGCAGATGATCTACAATTATTCGAATTTGGGGAAAAAAAGACTGCTACTAAAAAGGTAGGCCCAGTCAGTCTTCAAGACCCTTGCGGATACATCAGTTATATTCACTATCTCTGCGGATGTTCGATGAGTTTCTAATCAAGTTCTGATAATACCACAGAAAACATTTGCAGTGCCTCGCATGTCATATTAAGCATATCTGCTCCATTTGTCACTTTAGACACTGGTCCGTTCCGCCTTAAATATTTAGCTCGTATATCTTAGAGGGTATAAAGGTTTATCCCATCAGCATTCCTACCTTGCATGTCATTTTCTTACAAACACAAAATTCCATAAACAACAATTCCACCCTTCTATCCATAACCTCAACCGCATTTAAATTCGCCACAAACCATCTGCCAAACCTTACTCACAATGTCTTCCATTTTTCTTTTCAGAATTTCCTAGCTGCTAACGCCCAATGCTGGTGGAATGCCCCACTTACTGCTGCTACTCGTGCTCTCAAATACGCTGGCCATGTTGCACCCGGTATGCTCTTGGTCACAGCCGAACCCTGTGCTCTGGAGGTACTACGCGGCGCATATGCGCGCAGCGTACTCAAGCCGCCAGCGACTTATGTCATCTGTTCGGTCGGTAAGTACACACATCTAAAGACTCAAAACAACATCCATATCCATTGGTAGTCCTCGCGATGAAGTTGTTAAAAACTTTTACTCTCGCGGAATACATTACTCCACTTTTGGTTGTCAAGCTCGGTTATGGAGATATTCCAATCTGGATCTCACTTTCTTTGGGATAGCGCGCGCATGTCAATAAATTCGTCAAAGTCCGCCTCGAGGAAGCTCAATGGGGGTACACGTTCCCACGCTGCTGCTGTGCACCAAAATTCCAAATGCGGGGACTGTTGACGACTTTTGCACGATGCCGCGCGCCGCCACCGTCGCCGCTGCGCAAATCGGGACTGCGAACATAAATACAGATACACGTTTAACTTTCCTTCATCAATTTTTCATATCTCTGGGTGATTTGGAGTTTTCCTCTCCCAATCAATCGAATTGTATCGACAGACGAAAAAGGCGATCTGCATAAAGTTTATAATCACGCCTTGAGGTGATTTTTTGGACTTCAATCTTCTGCTGCGCGCGCTGGCACATTCGATTTGCGAATGGATTTATGATTTTTAATTGAACATGCTGTGCCGCAAGTGCCGGACTTGTAGCTGCAATCAACCTTGTGGAAGGATTATTGCAACTTTGAAGCCAAGGTGGGAGATTCATGCGCGAGGGTACGCAGAGTAATTTGCTCCTTGAAGTGGCAGAATGAACGCCATTAGTACGAAGTGGTTTTGGCCGTTGATTATCCGAGTGGTATGTTCGTTTGCATTTGTCATAATTACTTGTGACTTAGTGTGCTGGTGAAATTGCCAATACTTTGTAGGAAGATTATGACCAGATGATGTGTTAATATGTTATGACTATGAAACTTCACCACGCTATACATTTTCACGGTGATGTCTTGGGATTTCTATTTGGAGTTAACTTTCAAGAAAAGTTACCTGTTATTAATTATGAGTAACATGATGGACCAAATCTGGTCTAAGTGTGCTAGCCGAACGTTAGTAGGCACTCTGAAGTAGGTAGTTAAGTTGCTTGAATCCTATTTTATTTTTATATCAATCATTTGTAACTGTTCATCCGGCATCGTTTTCTCTGACTAAATTTCATCTCCCAGCTGAAGAGGAGCAGCATCTTGATTAACAATAATAAGAAGTCCAAAAAGGTCAAAAGGTGCCTTTAAAGCGTTCGCCATGGGCAGAAGTCGTAGGAATATTTTAGGAAATAGAAATTTGAAGCTAAACGGTATCAACAGACTCAACTCTAAAATCTTTCTGCCAGATCTGAGAATACTATCTCAAGAATATTTTAGGAAATGGAAACTTGAAGCTAAAAGGTATCAACAGTCTCAACTCAAAAATCTTTCTGCCGGATCTGAGAATATCTTAAGAATATTTTAGGAAATGGACACTGGAAGTTAAAAGATATCAACAGACTCAACTCTAAAATCTTTCTGCCAGATCTGATGAAAAGGTCTAAAGGTGCGTGCGATGATTAAATTGCAGTGATCCTCTGTTACCATAAACTAGCCGTCTTTAGTTGAAGGAACCAGGCCTAGAAATTTTAGGTCTTACTTCTTTTGTTATCAAACTGTTGTCTGTCTGAAAAAAGTTTAATAAGCGCCCTAGAACATTTTTCTATATTTGCGGGCAGATCATCCAGAGATGTAATTGTTTGTGCAAGTGTATCTACTTCTTGGACAAGGCTGAATGCTTGGGTTGAAATTGGCTTTTCCTGGCAAATAATACGTGTCCAATGCTTTGTCAGACACTGCGGAAGTCTAGGGCAACAAAATAAGTGGTGTTCCTGCGGTTTAATGTTCCCAAAGCTGCGAATTCGGCGCACCGGTATTTCTTGTCCAGAAGTGATTTAAGTGTTGGCCTTTATTTTATAGGAAAGTCTCTCAATATTGTAATCTATTGCATGCCATAATATTTCGCATGCCATAATTCTTCGTTTTATATTTGTTGATATCGTGCATGATATGATTTATCGGTTTTTTTTTGATAATCCAAAAGAGGTCTACATGTAGATTATGTCCGTTTGTATCTAGGCCCAACTATAAGATTAGCTTCCGAAGATCACCCACATTGATACTGGTAAAGGGTTTGGGTAATTTGCGATCAGATATAAAGCGAGACGAGAGCTTTATACTAAAGGCCAAGTCTTGGCATAAAAAGTAAGAGAGTATTGTCAGTGCAAAATTGATTTAGAGGTTAGAGCGTTCTCGATAATAAAGGGTTTTTCAATAAGAGCGCTACAAAAGTTTTTTTAAATAAAACAAAAACGGTTTTGGATATCAATGAAATTCTTTATTCCTGTGAAAGTACGTTCGATGCCATTATATATGGAACTCGATTTCTTTTGCATGGCCACCACGGGCACGCTTGCAGAAGTCCAGACGCTGAACCCAATTTTCGACGGTTTTCAAGCATAAATCGGCCGATACTGCTGCAATTTCACGTTCGATATTCGTACGAAGTTCATCAACCGTCGCTGGCTTGTTTGCATAGACCATAGACTTGACGTAACCCCACAGGAAATAGTCTAACGGCGACAAATCGCACGACCGAGGCGGCCAAGCGACTGGACCATTTCGTAAGATAACACGTTCTCCAAACTTGGTTTCCAATAAATTGATTGTGGCATTCGCTGTGTAGCTTGTGGCGCCGTCCTGTTGGAACCACGTGTCCTCCAAGTCCATATCATCCAATTGGGACCAAAAATATTCGGTTATCATTTAACGGTAGCGATTCCAATTCACCATAAACCACACCAAACCGTAATTTTTTCGGGATGCAATGATGACTCATGGAGTACGTGTGGATTGCTGCCTGGCCAATACCGCATATTTTGTTTGTTGACGAAGCCATTCAGCCAGAATTGAGCCTCATCGCTGAAGATGATTTTTCGATGAAAGTCCGAATCATTTTCAAGTTGTTGCTCAGCCCAATTCACGAACATACGACGCTTCTGGTGGTCAAGCGGCTTCAGTTCCTGCGTCAATTTAATCTTGTAAGGATGTAGGCCAAGATCTTTTCGCAAAATTCGCCACAACGACGTCACAGAGATGCCCAACTACGGGCACTTCTTTGTCTCACTGGCACGGGAACATTTTGTACTGTGCCTGTGGATTCAAATTTTTCCACTAGACGCTCAATTGTTGATCTGCTAGGACGATTATGACGACCATAAATTCGAGGTAGCGCTCTTAATATTGAGGCCATTGACTCCGAATTTCTGTTGTTGGATCGTATATCTTTCCATCATGAAATGGCAAACCGTACTTACCTACAAACCACAAAAAATTCTTGGTAGTCATTATAGAGATCGAAAGGATTTTGCATATTGATCAAAATCATTCGTTTCTGCTAAAATCGATCTTTATATCGGACACCCAATTCACCAAACCATATCCCTTATTGATTATCACCACTTTTACTTTTCACGAATGGATATCACTGAGGGCCACGCAGGTCTATGCGAGTTTGATGTCTGATCTTAACCTCAACTACTTACGAAACCTAACATAGCTATAAGCGAACTTTCCCTATAGCATTATGAATCCTTTTATCCTTACCGAAGCAGTGTTTCCAAGCCAAATAAGTTGGCGGCAGCAGACTCCACCAAATCTGCCAAATCCACCCCGATACTAAATCCAAGATGACACCATTGACAGTCAAGATTGGTCCTTAAAGCTAATCACACTTGGTATGCCAATTTGTCGACTGCAATGTCACAAAAAGAGACACGATTTGTCAATTCTGACATGCTCCAGACAATTCGCCTCAAATCGACCATGCTGGCATTGTCCAAATTGCTTAGATAGCTTTAGAAGTAATCATCTAGGATGAGCTTTCTAATTCCTGAGGTACCTGTGATGTGTTCTTTTAATTTTTTCTTACTCGTATCTTCAGCTTTTGTCGAAATCTTTCCTGGGGGTATCTAGTCATATTTGCTGCTTATGTCATGTGACCATCTGCAGGTCCTATGACTCTTTCTATACTTTTGCATCTTGCATTCTCTATCGAACTCTATCGCAATGGGACAACTAATCACATCTATCCACGAGATAAGTTCAACTCTGGCATAAGACCGGTTTCATACAATACACCGAGCACACTCGAGATGAATAAACCGTTAGAAGAAATTTCATAGTGTTAGTATTTCTATCGAAATTGACATTTGCCTTGAGGTTTGTGTGAGAGTATATGCAACAACATTGATATTGTCTTGCTTATAAATTGTTCGGCTTATAAATCGCATATAAGAGCCGAATGACATAAAAACATTTTCAGACCTAAAATGGTGAAAAATGTGTTTGTGTTGGTTTTCAACCTTGTTCTTCCGCAAAAACTCGGTTGAAGAACTTCAACTATTTTTCTCCGCATACCTCAGTCCCCTCAAAATCAAAACCGGTTTCATACCAACTAAACTCATCTCGTGTGTGGAGGCCCAATAACCCATTTTGTTCTCTGCCGAACTCATTCATGTTGGGTCTTAGGTAGATTTCATCACCTTTGCGCTTACAAGGCCCCAAATCGAGCTTCTCCCTTCATTTGTGTGCGCAAAGTTTTTTTTTTAACAAGAAGAAAACCTCCTGCATAACACCTAACCAGAACTTCAAATTTGTGAAGATTCTCATGACAGCGTTGGATGTTTGTCGGACTTTCACAATTGGTGGAGCTTTTAAAAAATACACTCAGGGGTGTCACCGTCGGGATTTAGTACAGGGACCCACGCTCAATAACCCCACGCAATAATCAAATGCACCCAAACCTTTTCAGCTTTTACCTTGTCACTGCCAATTTGTTGAGTTAAATGGCTGTGCCATTGTTTTCTCAAGGTTCGCTTGAAAACGATTCACAAAATTTAGCAGTTCCGCAAAGTTTCAAATTGTTGGCATTCTGTGGTGCAGCAGTGGTTATAACGATGTACTGCCTTCCAGTAGGTCTAGGTTCGATACTCAACCTCAAGCGTTGCAACACTAAAACATCATTGGCCCTCCTCCCGCAAAAATTTGACGACTAAACATTCGAATACTAACAATTATCCCGAAAAGCTTATAAAGACTCAGCCATTACGAAACTTAAATAAAACATCTGGCCATAACGACCCATGCAGGGCGCCATTCTTCCTGACAATTTTAGAAGGAAACTTTTTACATATAGATTGCACATACCATAAGCAGGTGTAGCATATATAGACACGCAGTTACAGACAGTTTAACCAACTAACAACGACACAAACATCAAAAGACAATGAAACGAACTTCCAGAAGATGTATTTCCTCAAATAATCACATCTGTTCAAGAGCAGGGTCAATCACATATGCAAGCATCACCTTGAAGGGTCCCTTTAAATGTAATATGATTACGATCAAAACACACTATTCCTTACTTACTTACTTAAGTGGCGCTACAGTCCGGAATGAACCTGGGCCTTAACCAACATGCCTCTCCAATTAGCCCGGTCCTTAGCTAATTGCCTCCAGTTGTGCAGCTACGTTTGTTGAGGTCGGTTTCTACTTGTGAGCATGACTTAAGGCGAGGTCTTTCTATACTTGGTCTGACGTCTGGCTGGGAATCGAAAACTCGTTCTACATGTCCCAGCCATCTTAAACGTCCAATGGAGAGTTTTTTGACCAGGGGCATGTCGCTATAGCTCGTATAGTTCTTGGTTGAATCTTCGTTTCCATAGGCCTTCAACGCAAACGAGACCGAAGATTTTTCGAAGAATGTTCCTATCGAAACGACCAAGGATTTCTTCATCTGCTCTTGATACGGTCCATGCTTCAGGTCCGTAGACCAGGACTGGGATGATTATGGTCTTAGGATCTCCTGAGTAGTTGGAGTGTGGGCTTTACAACTAAGTTGTATTCTTAGTAGTAAGAAACAGCGGTTGACAATAAATACTTAGTCTTGCCTTTGTTTACTGCTAAACCCATTTTCGCAGCCGCCTTCTTCTATACTAGCAAACGTGGCTATTACATCACGTTGAGTCCTACCAATGATGTCAATATCATCGGCGTATGCTAGCAGTTGCATCGATTTTTCTCAAGAATCATATTGAAGAACGCCCATGAGAGCGCATCGCCTGGCCTAAATCTTTTGTTGGTATCGAATGTGTCGGTGAGGTCGTTTCCGACCCTGACCCTGACCCAGCGAGAATTCTCCATCATCATCCTACACAAACGGACGAGTTTGGGCGGTTTACCAAAACTAGACATGGCTCTGTATAGTTCGTCTCTATAAATGCTGTCGTATGCGGCTTTGAAATCGATAAATAGGTGGTGGGTATCGAATACGACCTCTTGGGTTTTTTTCTAGGATCTGCCGAAGTGTGAAAATTTGACCGATTGTGGACTTTCCTGGCCTAAAACCACACTTATAAGGGCCTACCAGGTTGTTCGTAAACGGTTTCAGGCCGTTCACATATTACGGCAGATAGGATCCTGTAGGCGATGTTGAGGAGACTTATGCCGCTGTAGTTGGCGCAGTTAAGAGGGTCTCCTTTTTGTGGATCGGCAAACGATGCTGAGGTTCCATTTTGGAGGCATACATTCATCCGTCTAGATTTGGCTTATGACGTATATGTTACTTACCAAGTTATCTCCGCCGGCTTTATAAAGCTCAGCCGGAAGGCCATTATTTCCGGCAGCTTGAGTTTAGATATTCTATCCTCACCTTAATCAGGTCAAGTGGTTGGCAGTTTTCGCTGTCGTTGCCAATTTTGAATGGTTCGTTCTGCCTAACGAAATTTTGTTCGTCATCGCCGTTTAACAGTCTGCAGAAGAGGTTCTTCCATATCCTCAGCATCGACTGTGTCTCAACTACGATATTTCCTTGTTCATCTCGACAGGATACTGTTCGAGCCTTGCATCCTTCGCCTTGACGTTTTACACTTTGGTAAAACTTGCGAACATCGTTCATGGATTGGCACATCTCTATGTCCTCGATTGCGCGCTTGCTCTTGCTCTTTTTTCTTCTTTCTGAAAAGCCAGTATTCTTCCCTTCTTCTCTGCCTATAGAGCTCAACGGCAGCTTTCTTCTTCACCTGCAGCTTAGCCTTGTAGACCTCGTTCTTGGCTGCGAGCATCTGTCGCCATTCTTTATCAAACCAGGGGCTTCTTGCTGGTGGGCACGAGAAACCTAGCACATCAGTTGCGGCTGATCTAAGGGCTTGTTGACATTGTTGCCATTGTTCTTCGACATTCGATGCTGATGGTATGGTGTTAATCGAGAGGTTAATCGATACGACTTGTGCGAAGGTCTTGGCGGCCTCTTCGGACTGCAGCCTTTCGACATTAAATTCGACAGACTGACAGCCCCTGGGCTTTGCCAAGTTAAGGCCAACCCGAGTTTATCCTCGTTCTACAACATCCAAACATCATACACACTATTACACCGGGATTTAGAAAAACCTTCCAAGAACTCAATTAATGGACCTGTTAACTTAATTCTAGCTTTTGTGTGGTTAAGAGAACTAAATGTGTCACAAGTTACCCATGGACCTAATATCTTCATTTATTTAAGTGCGACCAGGGCTTGCCCTCCTTGAGTCAACTCACCAAACCCACGTTAAACTAACTTCCGGTGTTAAAAACCTATCTGACATGTTAATATAAAAATTTTGTTTTTTACTGTTTGTATGTTGCAACGTCAAAAATGGTAAATCTGTCTCAATTATAATTTTTTTTTAATTTCGTTTGTTTCGAGTCGTGTTCTTGTTACAAACGCATCTTTAGACGTCAGCGCAAATCAGGCACGACAAACAAATTAACGTCGAAAAACAAAATCAAGCGACACTTTTGATTTCACTACGTCTATCTAATTGACAAATCACACACGACCAACATCAACCAATCATTATATGATCACATGAGACTCAGCCTCAGCCTCATCCGAGATCGGCCTTATTGACCAACACTTGGGCAAATCGTTTTGCTACTATAAACACAAATTAAATCAATTCATTGTTTTCTAAATCAATTAATCAACGCAAACAATAACTCTTGTCCGAGGCTGTGTGTGTCCATTCCGTCCGAGAATAACGCAGGAGATGGAAAAATGAAAAATAGCCGCAAGCCGGCTGATGGCTTACGTCTGACGGCTGTCATTGTTCGATGTCGATTGAGATCAATTAAACTTGTGTGGCAATAAACAATTAATCGATTTAAAGTGTCGCTCTGCAACGCAGTTGGCTAGCAATCATTTTGTATCAATAAAAATGTCAATCCAATAAATTGAGATAAATAAATGTCCGTCTGACATGTCAATGGGTGAGGGGTTTGCATGCAGTGTACAAACGTCATATGAATAGGGTAAGAGCAAATGGTATTGCTTCAGTTGTGGGACAAAAGAAATAAAAGTGTTCCTTGCTCCATATTCAACATTCCAATTCGATGGTGAGCACTTTTATTTCCGGGTTAATGCATGGACATTGCATTTTATTTAACGTACACGCGTTTTTGTTGCTATTTAAGGGCGATGGATGGAAAAATGGGGGCCAATATGATCTGTCAGAGATAAGTCTATTTTCGGTGGGTGTTTGATGTTCAAAACGACAGGGTAACGTTTTAAGGTTTTAATGATATGCGAGATGTGTACATATGTGCGGATTCCGGTTGCTCACCATAATAGTACGGAACAACTTCACCATTTAACTGAACTAAAAATCGTTCATTAAGCGGGATACTTTTTTAAATTAGTGGCACAAGCTATACAGGGTGCATTTTATGTTCCAGGTAGGTATATATTTTTTCAACAACATTAATTGAATTCATTTTTATAAATAAAATTGAATTGATTGATTATTTGGTGTTTAACATTATGAATGGAATACGATGTCTCTGAAAGTGCTGCGGATGGCCAGCTCCTTGAAGCACATTTTGCATACAAATTTCACAGACTTCTGGTGTTATTTCTTCACCAATTTCCTTTCATATGTTGTCCTTAAGTGTCGTGGTGTGGTTAGTTTATTGATGTACACCTTTTCCTTCAAGTAGCCTACCTACAGTCGAAACACACAGCGGTGGCCACTTGAAGGCTGACATTCGGAGTTGGTATTCATCTGCTAGGCGAAAACTCAAGGTTTCATATATTCGCATTGCCTACGATTTGACCATCCATAAGAAGAAATCGGGAGGCGTCAAATCCGAGATCTCGAGGCCAGTTGAAATCAACACTTTGTGTGTATTCGACCCAAAAGCATTTCTTTTTAATTTCGCATTGCACCACGTGCTGTGTGATGTGGCATCTTCTTGTTGGAATAATATGTTCTGTAGGCCTAAATAATTCAATTTGGGCACAAAAAACTTTTCCAAACTGTCCGAATATCGGTCACCGGTAGGTAACTGCTACAGCATTGCCTATGCTCATCTTCAAAGAAATATTGCCCATTGACGTCTATGGCCCAAACGACACCATATACTCACTCAACGAGGATGTAATGGCCTTTGGTGTAGCTTGAAACAGCAAAAAACTAACCAAGTTGCAAAGAACTACGTGTCTGTAAATCGGTGTTGTACTCCCTGCAACACCCACAGCACTAGACATTCTTTTTTATCTAACACCTCTAGATATTTTCGGCAAGCAAATGACAGCTTACTCAGCCATACGTCGTTAAGCCATCCAACAGTGGACAAATATTCCACTCTGAGATTCTACCCGAAATAACAAATATTCCTGAAAACACCGTTTACACCTTTACCAGGTTAAACATTGATAAGAGTTTCCGGGTGACAATCCTAGACAGAACATCATGGGAGAGTAACGAGCCTGTTCAAAATGACTCGATCCATTTTCATATCCATGGCTCGAAAACAAATGACGGAGTATGTGTGGTGTCTTCCTCGACAGGCTAAATTTCAGCCTATCTTTCCGTCTTCCCGATCATTGCATGGTGTTCCAGGCGGAACTCATGGCGATCGAAGAGGCCTTATCCTGACTGAAAGAGAATGTACTATTTGCCGAGGATATAACAAATATTCCTGAAAACACCGTTTACACCTTTACCAGGTTAAACATTGATAAGAGTTTCCGGGTGACAATCCTAGACAGAACATCATGGGAGAGTAACGAGCCTGTTCAAAATGACTCGATCCATTTTCATATCCATGGCTCGAAAACAAATGACGGAGTATGTGTGGTGTCTTCCTCGACAGGCTAAATTTCAGCCTATCTTTCCGTCTTCCCGATCATTGCATGGTGTTCCAGGCGGAACTCATGGCGATCGAAGAAGCCTTATCCTGGCTGAAAGAGAATGTACTATTTGCCAAGGATATCAGCATTTTCTCAGACAGCCAATCGGTCATCAAATCCCTGGAAACAGTCTCAATAAATTCAAAAACAACCCTAGATTGTCGATAATCTCTGCAGGAGATGTCAGAGCATTTTAACATTCGCCTTTGCTGGGTGCCTGGGCATAGTGATATTCCAGGGAACTGTAAGACTGATGAACTCGCCTCGCTAAATTACCAAATTACCAGTTGTAGCCGACATGAGTTCACTAGGTAATCCTATCGCTACATGCAATTGCTTACTATCGCAACATGCTAATAGGAAATCAAACCTCAAATGGGGTCTCTTGGCATGACGTGTCAAAAACCCAAACTAATCTGGCCAAAGCTAGATTTGAGAAGATCAAAGGGACTGATTTCGCTCGAGAGATAGTATATTAGGGGCATCACAGGATGTCATCAAGGAACACTGTTTAATAGGCAGGTACGCAGAAAGGCTAGGCATCTACTCAAACGACTTCTTTAAGAGTTGGATAGACGAAGAAAAAATAATTCATCTCCTTCGTATCAAATAAAATAAAGCTCCATCTTGGAGCCTTCTTCTTTCAAAATGTCAGTGATTTGACAAAAACGGAAATGAAAATCTTCCCCAGCTTCATCAAAAGCTCGAAATGGTTTTCTCACGGATAGTAAGGAGAATGGACAGTTTCCACGTGGTAGCACAATGGACTAAAATGGTGTATTTGCGCTGGCGAACGCTGTCAGCCACTCTTACTTAACCTAACCTTGGTGTATCAATCGAGGGTTTTCGATGCCCCAATGTTGGCTATTCTGTTTATATATAAAGCCAGACAAGTCGAACTGTGCTTCTCCACTCATATTGATTTTTTGTCAAATATTGGGAGCCGTTTTTAGTTAGCTGTATAACATGAGCCTTTCAGTCTGGCCGATGCGACGGGACAGTGGCGGCTATAATGCAGGATCTTTTCTTCACAACCTTGAGGCACTTAGCTGTGATGAATGACCGTACTTATGCAATCACTCATTTCAGACTCAATGACTAAATTGAATTAACGCTTAGTGCCGTCGATAAATTATTTGAAGAAAACGTCTAAACAATTTATATATTTAAACCAACTCAATCCCTCTCTTGGCTGCGGTAAAGTTTGGAGTAATCTTCATAGCATTTGCATGCTCTAAATCGGCAGTTTGCATCCTGTACTTAGCAGGAAAGTCGCAGAGGTTTTTAACAAATCAAATAGGAACTATACTACTCTTTCTAAGTCGTCCACAACTGAACTCGACGATATAAATCCTCGATTCTTAAAGCTTATTTTCAATTCGATTCTAACATCTGGTAGTATCTATACCAAAAAATGCAAAGGGTGCCGACCTTAGGCCCATTTCAACAATATATTTTCTTTCCAGATCGTTTAAGGATCTTACAGATGCAAATGAACCTATTTCTTGACACCAACAATTTTATGACGACACTTCAATCGGATTTTAGGAAGGGCTATAGATGTGTTACCTCCTTACTAAACTTCATCAAACATTTACGACAAGAGATAAATAAAGACAAGGTGACCTTTTTAGTGTTTCTAGATTTTTTTCAAGGGTTTGAAACTGTGTTCCATACAAACCTGAGTAATAATTTGCGTATTTAACTTCTCATACGATGCTGTCAAATTAGTTGGTCGGTGACGTTCGTTCGAATGTAATTTCGATCCCAAATGGTGACCCACAGGGATCCATTTTTGGCTCACTGCTGTTTTAAATTATTTTCATTATTATTAACCAGAGTAAGGTTCAGATGTATGTCGATGACGTGCAGTTTTACTTGAGTTCTGATGTCGATCTTATTAAACATGTTACGGCCTGTGTTAATGAGGATCTTGAAAATATTGCGCGCTGGTGTGAAACAAATTGTCTTTTGTTAAACCCTGCAAAATTGGAGTGTCTTGTCTTTTCAAGAAATTCTTTGAACTTGTCATACTTTCCTTCTGTGATTTTAGGTAATTCGCCTATTAAATATGTTCAGACGGTTAAAAATCTTTGTATGGTATTTATCCGGAAACTTACCTGGAATAACCACATCAATTTTGCGACCGGTAAGACATATGTGGTACTTCGAACGTTATGGGCAACTAAAGCTCTCATCCCCCCTTACAAAATTGCCTAATGCTAGCCAAACGCTGGTTATAACAAAATTGCTGTACGCGTGCGAAGTTTTAGCCAATTGCAGTTTCGTCAGCAAAAGAAAACTGCAGGTCGCTTACAATAACACCGTCTGGAATGTTTTTGGACTTAGAAGGTACGACCACGTGTCCCACTTCTCAAAGCGCCTTGTTAATATGACATTTGACAGCTTACTACAGTTCCGCACATTAACATTTCTATCAAACATTCTGATAACATGACAACCTCCTGGTCTGTACGAGAAACTGGATATGCCTTCCTCAATCAGGTCTAGCCAGTTCGCTTAACTTTAGTTGAACACTTCGATTTATCTCCATAGTCTGTCAATGAAAGCGGTATCAGACATCTAGGCCAGGTCTTTGTAGCTTTTTATATTTGCAAGGCTTGTGGTTCAATCTTCGTCTCCATAGACTGTCAATCCAAATGGCATTGTTCATCTTGATGAGCTATTTGTCGCTGAAAAGTTCATAAAGTTCGTAGTTGAATCTTTGTCTCAAAGCAAACGGAACAGACAAGAAAGTTTTAAGCATGTCCGGATTGTCTTAAATGTATCAATAGAGGGTTTTCAGGCTTTTATATTTAAACAAGCGAAATACTTTTCTTATAAAGATATTTGATTAGTTTAAAACGTTTTTGTAAACTTCCCGACTTTGAACAAATACTATGCCCGTACTTTACTTAACTGTGTTCCCGTAGTTTTTGAAGTAAATAAAACTGAATTGTTTTATAATGTTAGCAATATTTTTTATTAAAAAGGCAGGATTCGCGAAATATTTGAGGTATTTGCATGCAAATTTAAAATGGCGCTTGGGCCCTCCATCTTCGGTGCGCTTCAATTGTTACTGCAAAAGCACGAGAACAGACATAATTATGTCCACCTGTGGAACCATACTTTTCGCCATCATCAATTTTGTTTGAAGAATTTTGTTATGCTAGACAAAATGTATTTTCGTCTTAGGGGTGTTGGAATTTTAGGGTCTACAAAACCGGCGAACAATTATGAGATCCGAAAGAATTACGTGACTACAAAAATTTTAGGTTGTATGGTACTGAAAATCCGCGACCAATCCAAAAAGACCCATTACAAGTCACCGCATGGTGTTCTTTTTTTTTTTTTTTTTTTTTTTTTTTTTTTTTTTTTTTTTTTTTTTTTTTTTTTTTTCCGTGGGCTGGTGGAAATCTTCATAGACACGATGAGCACGTGCCCAAAGTAGTGTGAGATTTTTACTCACTAAAACCACCACCCATTTGGTATTTCTATTGCAACTAAATATTCGACTTATCCAGCAATTTTTTTATCACGATTATATAATATGTTTGGCAGGTAACTTTCCTTTGAGAGTTCCTGCTTTTCCGCAATTATAGCGCGGTTTGTTATTATCGTGCCAAATCTAAGGGTTTAGTTCTTTGAAGACGCCGCAATATATTTGTTTCGTCAAGAATTTGGAGGACTGTTGTGTTAACGTGTCCTAATAAACGTTTTTTATGTTTTCGTGCAAAATTTTTTGTTTCATCTTTAACCGCGGGAATACCCAGATCTCTGCGTAGATCTTCGTTCCTTACGTACCACGGCGCATTGACGAATGATCTTAACATTTTGTTTTCAAAAGTTTGTAAAATGTTTAGATTCGTTTCACTGGTACAACCCCATAGTTGTATACCATATGTCCAAACCGGTTTTAGCACTTGCTTGTATAATAGCAGCTTGTTATCAAGGTTAAGCTTCGAATATTTTCCGAGCAACCAGTACAGTTCTCTGTATTTATTCTTAAGTTCTTCGCATTTCTTTTTTACATGCGACTTCCATTTTAATTTTGCATCGAGTGTCATACCGAGATATTTCGCTTCATTTGCAAACGGGACTCGAACCGTATTTAGAAATACAGGCAAATTGTTTGTCCGTTTATACGAAAAATCTACATGGATCGATTTGCTCTCATTAAGTGCAATCCGCCAGGATTTAGTCCATTCATTAACCTCGTTAAGAGCGTTTTGTAATTTAATATTTGTTTCCTCTATTGTTGTGGCAACTGCTAGTATAGCAGTATCGTCAGCAAACGTTGCAACTATTGTATCGTTTGTTTGTGGGATATCTCGAGTGAATATGAGGTACAGGATTGGTCCAAGGACGCTTCCTTGCGGTACACCTGCCATTATTTCTTTGAACTCGGAATATTCGCTTCCAAGTTTCACACGGAAGAGTCTATGCTCAAGATACGACACGAGGATTTTATATAATTGTTCTGGCAAAACTTGACTTAGTTTATAAGTAAGGCCTTTGTGCCACACCTTGTCAAAAGCTTGCGACACGTCAAGAAATACGGCTGAACAAATTTTCTTTTCTTCGAAAGCTTTCTCAATTACATCTGTAATTCGATGTACTTGGTCCACCGTTGAATGTTTACTTCTAAACCCAAATTGATGGTCAGGTAAAAGACGTTTCTGTTCAATTATGGGGTGTAAGCGACCGAGTAATATCCGTTCAAAAACTTTTGAAATTATTGGAAGAAGTGAAATAGGCCTGTAAGATTTTATTTCATTCGGTGATTTTCCTGGTTTTAGAACCATAATCACTTCCGCGACTTTCCACTGTCTTGGTATGTATTCTAATCTGATTGCTGCATTTATAATAAAAAGAAGCTTAGTTAATGCTTTCCGAGGCAACATTTTAAGAAGTTCTCCTGTAATCAGGTCATAACCCGGAGCTTTTTTAGGCTTTAGTTTCTGTATTTCCCGTTTAAGCTCGGCAATACTTGCATATCTTACTATGTTATTATCGGTTGTACTCTCGAATATATTAATGTTTTCATTTTGCGCCGGACCATCAAATGGCTTAAATGTTTCCTCAAGATGTGAGGCAAAAACGTCAGCTTTTTCCTTATCGCTCTTTGCCCAAACGTCTTGAGTTACCCTAATGGGCGGCACAGCGATTTTTGGCCGTTTTATGACTCTGATTGCTTTCCAGAGCGAATAATTCGATTCCTTTCCAGCGGTTAGGCTTTGCAGATAAGTTTCTACTGAATGGTTTTTAAAGTATTTAATCGAATTTGATAGCAAATTACTCAACCGATTGAGATGTGTTTTATCTTGCGGGGCACGAGTTTGGTGCCATCTTTTACGAGCTTTTCTTTTTTGTCTTACTAAATCTTGTATTTCACGGGGGTACTTAATTTTACTATAGCTCACTATTTTGTTCTGTTGAGGAGTATTATTCCATGCTGCTTTTTGGATGGTATTGATAAATGAGTCAACAGCGACTTCGAGTTCCAATGGGGTTCTAAGCGATACACCCAGTCGGATATTATTTTCAATATCGTTTTTGAAACCTTCCCAGTTGGTTTTCGCGTTTGTTAATCTGGGTGGTTTTTCATTTATAATCAGTGACTCGCTCATTGTTAAAATGACTGGAGAATGATCAGAGGAAAGATCAAAGCATTCTTCAACTTTGATTCGATTGGACGGCAGACCTTTTACAATAAAAAAATCGATCAAATCCGGTATTTTTCTAGCATCAGTTGGCCAGTAAGTTGGTTTTCCCGTAGAATGAAATTCGGTATTGTACTTTCTACCTATATCATAAAGCATCCTACCCTTCTGTGATATGCATCTAGATCCCCAGAATGTATGTTTTGCATTAAAGTCCCCTCCGATGACAAAACGTTGTCCAAGGGAATTAAGCAAGTTTTCAAAGTCAATTTTCTCAACCTTGCATCGTGGTGGGCAGTAAATAGACGATATCTTCAGAAAGGATTGTCTGCTTTTGACTTGTATAGAGCTAACTTGCATTGTATCGATTTCTAGTTTAAGATCAATCGAATGTTCGATACACTCTTTTATATATAGTGAGGCTCCACCTCTAGCCTTATTCGATGGATGTAGAGCATGATAGTCGAGGTAACCTTTTATTTTTAAGTTCGAATTACTCTTTGCGTGAGTTTCGGATATTAAACAGATGTCTATATCTTTTTCCTGCATAAATAATTCAAGTTCTCCAAGTTTTTGCCGAAGGCCATTGGCATTCCACGTAAGAATTTTAAGCAATCTATTCATGTTAAAGGTGGGGTACTTCTATTGCGAATACTATTTTCGAGCCTAACGAGCCTGTCAAAAATAAGTTTATTCGTTTTGCTTTGTTCCTCAAGTTTTGAAAGAATAATCGAAAATACATTTGAAACTGGGTCAGGTGAGATATTTTTTTGGGCGTTATTGGATACTGTGGCTTGAGCATACGTTTGTACATTTGGTTTTGGATGTACAAGATCCGAACGGATATCTGATGGCCGCGTAGTTTGTGGACATTTAGGTTCTTCGATTATGGCCTGCTTTTTCTTCGACATATTTTTAATCGGAATTTTAGGCTGTTGCTTGTTTAAATTTAATTTCTGTGAATTAATACTATTAAATTTCGTCCGTCTTTTTTGCAACTCTTTAGCTACTTCGCAGCCGCGATAATTTGCCGGATGATTGCCTTTACAGTTAATGCAGATAGCAAGAGCTTTCTTATCTGACATACAATCTACCGTCAGGTGATTGCCGGCACATTTTACACACCGCGGTTCTTTTTGACAATAGCTTTGCGTATGATTGTATCCTTGGCAGCGCTTGCACTGGGGAACTAGTTTGGAATCCTTACGCATAGGCTCTATTTTTACAACAATATTAAGTATTGTTTTTATTTCATAGATTTTGTTCAAACTTTCTGTTTTATCGAAAGTGAGTATAAATAAAGGAAGGCCGCGTTTTATTACATTTCCTTCGCCATCTTTTTGCTTTTGGTCTCGTTTGACAATGTTAACGGCATCTATGACTTTATATTGCCTGTTTTTCAGATCATTTACAATGTCATCCCTTAAGCACGACGCATGTAACCCTCTAGCTACAACGCGTAAAGGCCTTTCAGATTTATTTTCAAAAGAATACCATTCTATTTTATCGATATTAAGCTTGCGAGATAATAGACGGTAACTTTCAGGGTCTTTAACGCAGACTTTCCATGTATTTTTTCTTAGCGAAGTTACTTGGTAGCCCGATAATGGCAACGATTTTAGCAAGGTATGCAACTTGTTAAAGTCGTCAATGCCGATCACATTAATTGGCGGTGGGGGACGTTGTTTTAGCTGTTTCGCTTTGTTAATAATCTCATTGTCGCGGTTTATTATTTCAGGAGAGGATACAGCTTTCCTCTTTTTAACTGGTCTTTTCTTTAAGATCCAGTCAGTTTCGCGACTGAGTTCTTCTTCATCCGTGTGGTATTCCGAATTCACGGGGCCGTTTGAACTTGTTTTTGGTATTTTAAAAGAACTCTTCAGAGTCATATTTTCTTCCTTTAGATGGAGAATTTCTTTACGAAGCTCTTCGCAGAGCAGTTCGACATTGTAAAGCCTTGTTCGAAGAACGTCGTTTTCTTCCTTTAGGCTCTTATTTTTCACTGAGTCTCGTTTTTCGTGGGCTGACACTTCTGGTGTTGTCGAGCTCCTTGAGACACATATATTTTTTTGAGATCCTGATGTAGGTGACCTCGTTACCCTTGAACTTTTCCCGAAAGGGTTACACATTTGCAATAATTGGCTCTCCCCAGAATCCGTAGAGCCGACCTCCGTAGAGGGTGGATTTTCCAGTGAAACTGAATTGCCACCTGGGGTAGTAAATCTTTTCGTTGTACTCATTGCATTTTTGTTGTTTGTATACGCTTTACACTCGGTATACGGGGAGTGGATTTTAGTCGCCTTCTACGACAGGCATGCCTTACCTCGGGTATATTCTGACCCCTAACCCGAAGGGGGTTAGGTGTTCTTTGATTCACTAAAGCGATCAGTTGGACATTTTTGAAAGCATGCACTATAGTGCTCTCATGTTAAAAAAATTGATTATTCCGGAATTGGATGAATCCGGACAGGAGGATGTAGTTCACAGAGGAACCGTTCCAGTAAGATAGAGTAACCGTTCCAACAAAGGGTATCGCTATGGGCCCACGTAGGACTATGCTAGTTTTATGACTCACCTGAGTGTCAACAACCCATTATACCTAACCGTTCCAATTCTTACATCGATTGGGCGAACACAAATCACCCAATTTGGGCGTTCTAAATTTATTTCTAAAATAAAAGTTTCATAACCGACTTCTTCACCCTGTTCACTTATAAGAAATTGATGGAGATCCACCTCTAATAGTCCAACTTACCTGAAGCTAACACAACAACGGTGACACCTCAAGCCCCCTTTCAACCCAAAAGATCAACCTGATTCATAAATCACTCATTCAAGTCATCAAATAACAAAACCCCAGTTGCACATTAAAGTTATATTCGTGATACACTGAGCAGGCAATTAAGATAATAAGACATAAGAAATCGCACAGTATCCACTGGTTTTCACCAAACAATTATAAAATATGAAACTACCATAAGTTACCCCCGCCATTACATGACAAAGCCAGGCACATCCTCGCAGTCTTCTGCAAAAGTACAAAACGTTTTTAAATTGCTGGCTTCGTTTTAACCACCGAGAAGACACCAAGGCTTGAGACATACGCCATGAAACATGTGCTTCCATCACTAACAAATTACCAATTAGTGTTAACTACTGGAGAAACCAAATAATCAACACATTTACCACTCTCTTTGGCAATAAAGCACGGCCACCTAACTCACTACGTGAAATCCCAATAAATTACCATCTTCAAGTAGTTATTTCTTCATCGTGCATCCGAGCATCCGAGCATCCAAACATCCCAACATCCCAACATCCGAGCTGCATCCCAATGCACAGCAGCTACCCAGCGTCAACAAGTGTGGCACGGAGTCTTCCTATACCTCCAACTCCTTATGCAGAAAATATGCAAATTGCCGCAACTTGCAGGCAAAAATACACACAAAAAGACCCGCACAGACAGAAGAAGACGCGTTTGATTTATGTCCATCTTGATCCTTTCGACAAATATGCAAATCGTCTTCACAAGCACGCGTTGATTGACAGCGCTCGCAGCCAAAGCCTTCTCACATTCGCATCGCACGCAGTGCGGGATGACATTCGCAGTCATGTGGAAAATGGAATGCCATTCCAGTGTCATGACATTAAATCAATGGAAATATTATCGATTATTTTGTCAGGCTAACGATCTGTACGGTTGTTGTGCGCCTCAAGGCTGCTGCTGATGCTGCTTCTGCTGCATGATGATGATGATGGGTATCGCATTACGGTCCACGGTGAGAGAGTGAGATTGAAGGTATGTGAAAGATCATGGACTTCCTGCATCAGCACGGCACCACCAACTGGTGGAAGGGAAACAACAAAAGCAAAAACCTATCGTAAAATCGATCATCAACGTCGTCGATAACTGTGAGATGATGATTTTCGTGCTGTTGTCATCGGTTTGGTAATCCATCATTCAGGCCGATGAACACATTCAGGAAGCACATTCGATTGGAGATTTTTTTTCGTTCGAATTGTATGAGTTGACGAATTATTCGAGATGGGAAAAGGCGACAAGTGAAGAAGAGCTATTTGTCAAGGAATTTGTGCGCATTTATGAAGAGAAAGGAATCATGGGTCCTGGAAAAGGTGTATGGTGGAAAAGAATCTGCAGTAAGTAGGGAATGGTAAGTGTAAGTAATTAAATGGAGGATTTTCCTGCAACTCACAGTGGTAGCCACACTAAAAATGCCCTACAATGGATTGACGAATCATTCATTTGGTATCAAATGTCAATACATGTCCTAGCCACCTTAAACGTACAATGTGGAGTTTTTTTTTTACTAGGTGCTCAGCGGCGCGATGGTTGTTGCGATGAACTGCAGCGCAGAAGGTCTGGGTTCGATTCCCAGCGTTAGTAACACCTGAAATGATTTTTCACTGGCCCTCCCATAGTGATGATCTGACAAATCATACGAGTAGTATCAATTGTCAAAAATAGCTTATATCAACTTCTCCGTTCGGAGTCGGGATAAAACAGGGGGTCCCACCATCGTGCAAGAAGTACACACGCACACATGAATGGTTGGGAGAAAGCTAGGCCCCTTGTAATAACGAGCCTGTTGCGCCAAAAAAATTTTTTTTTCAATGCCGCGAGATATAAATCGTATAGTCCTTGGTCGAATCGTCGCGTCCGTAGCCCATCGACGCGAACAGGACTAGAGATTTTTCGAAGAACTTTTCTCGCAAAGCGACAATCTCTTCATCCCATTTTGAGAAGGTCCATGCTTAAGTGCCGTAGAGCAGGACTGAATTGATCTGGGTCTTGCATAAGATCTCCTTAGTGGTTCGAGTAGGCGATTTTCGACTGAACTGTCTTCTTAGCCCGAAGAAACAGAGGTTGGCAAGTGTAATCCTTCGTTCAATTTCTGACGAGATTTTGTTGCCAGAGCTAATAGCGCAGCCGAGGTAGAAAAAGTCCCATACTACCTCAATGGTAACGTTCTGTCAAATTTGTTTCTTCTATTACGTGGCTGTGTTATCACGTTGAGACCAAACAAAAACACGGCGAAATCGTCGGCGTATGCTAGTAGTTGCACCGATTTATGGAAGTGCATCTAATGCTGGCTGTCACATGATAGTGCATCGCCTTGCCTAAATATTTTTTCGTATCAAATTTGTCGGTGTGGTCGCTTTCGACCATGACGGAGGAGTATAGCAAAACTAGACATGGCGCTGTATAATTCGTCTCTAAAAATGCTGTCGTTTGTGGCTTTGGAATCGATTATGGAGCTTCTTGGGTTTTTTTTCCGAGATCTGCCGAAGTATGAAGACTTGATAAGTTGTGGACTATCCTAGGCTAATGCCACACTGATAAGCGCTGATCAGCGCGTAGAGATTTCTAGAAATCGCCGTTAAACAGTCCATAGAATTAGTTCTTCTTTATCCCTAGCATCGACAGTATCTCAAGTACCATGATTCCTTTTTCATATCGACAGGAATATGTGGAACTTATATATATCCTCGATCGCGCGGATATAGTATACCAAAACTAGACATGACTCTGTATAATTCGTCTTTAAAAAAGCTGTCGATTGCGGCTTTGGAATTTTCCGAGGTCTGCCGAAGTATGAAGACTTAATAAATTGGGGACTAGCCTAGGCAAAAACCACACCGATAAGCGCTGATCAGCGCCTGCCGAACAGCAGAAGATTTCTCGTAATCGCCGTTAAACAGTCCATAGAAGTGGTTCTTCTTTATCCCTAGCATCGACAGTATCTCCACTACCATCATTCCTTTTTCATCTCCACAGGATTATGTTCGCGTATTGTGTGTCTGGCTTTGGTAAAACTTGCGCACATCATTCCTGGAGTGGAACCTCTCTATATTCTCGATCGCGCGCTTTTCTTGCTCTACTTTCTTCTACCTGAAAAGCCGGTACTCTTCGCGCCCTCTTTTGTAGTCTTCGTTCTTAGCTGCCGACCATCTGTCGGAATTCTCCACCAAACCAGGAGTATTTTGCTAGTGGGACTGATCGTTCATCGATCTCGAGACTGCCATGTCCTCTGAAGGATATCGAGGGGAGGGAACCATATGTTGGCTATAGTGGCATTTCGTTCCGCAACGAATTCAAATAGTCAAAGTCCGTTGCCAGGCGTGGTGTCGTGTTGGCTTTGTCTTATTTAAGCGAACTGGGTCTTACTGCTGATTCTTACAATGCGTCCGCTGTCTTAAGCATACCACTTCTTCTTAATTCTGTCACTTCCACATCCGGATAATCGCTGTTTCTGATCACTATAACACGAACAGTGCTAGAAATCACAGTTTTTCATTCACATTTTGACCGGCCCATCCCAGCCTATTTCCTGGATGGCAGTAATGTATAGTTTGTAGCAGCTTTTGGCTTTCATGAGTTGTCCGTTTGTACCTCTCCTGTTTAAAGTTCTCACATTACAAATGCGGATAATGTCCATTTTTTCGTTTACCATGGTCATCAATAAAATCAAAATCTATACAGATTACTTATATACTTCATAACATCTGTTCCTAACTTTTCAGAACTAGAAAAAAACTTTATTAAACCTACGACAGAGGGCGCCTTGCACATAAAGAATGTGAAAAGTACATTCCCTCAGAGGAATCTATTAACGTTTTAAACACCGCCCTAAATTATTTTCATTTACATGAACAATTATGTCGTTAGACCAAGAGCAACCTATAAACTCTAAACCACGGGAATGAATTGCCTGTCTACTCGCAGCTTTAACTTAAGATACACGAACAATTCGTTCTAGGTGCGTTCTCAAGCGGAAATGTCAAACAATTTATTACCGCTTTTTTCACACGTAGACATCCTCTTCAGTACCTAAATCGTTCTTAAGATCTAAAAAAATCATCATCATCATACTGTCCACGGTTCGTTGAGCAATTCTCAGGTTCTGGCCAAGACAATGGGAGTCCATCCACCCCATTCTCTAGATCCAATCTAGTACCAAGTTCACTGAAGGCATCTGCACACACACACACGAAAAGACTCTCCGCAGACAGGTTAGATAGGTTAAGCACGCGAAGCAATCAAATGCAGAGCACAGGAACAATCAGACCGTTGCTGGATAATTGATTCACGCAGCAATCTTCCAAGTCGGCCGACGGCTATAGTACAATGACAATCGTGTGCCGAATGAATGACAATTAGAGAGAATAAATCCTGACACGCCATTCATAGGGGGTGATCCTCTAACTCTATGCAAATCGATTGGAAAGCCTCTTTATTTGCTCATTGAACATGGTGTACACCTGTTTCACCTCTTAGAGCCATACTTGGCGTGCGCATGTGCAACACTCCATCCTTAAACTTTGGTCAAGTGATTTTTTTTTTTTTTATTAACTTGACCACAAGTGAAGTTCGTTGTGTGGGCGCTCCACACACATACACACATAAGAGGTGAGGTATGCAAACAACTTTCTATCTCAAGACGTTGTCGGTGTCGTCGTTCAGCGTCCACTCGACTGCGCTTGGAAAAATAGATTTTCTGTCCATTGGACAGTATCGTCCACTTGGCCATATATCTCAAGTCTGTGGTCTGCCGAAACGCCGTTCAATTATACGGTGCAGGCCAGAGACTTATAGAGATATATATCCCCACGGTTTTGGTTTAATTTGTTCACTGATTTCGCACAAGAGCACAAGGAGAGTCATCTATGCCTCCTTCTTCGATGTCCATTTGCATGGACATGGGTAATTTACATTTTCAATCGAACTAGTTGTCGTTGCGCTATGCGCCGCAAATACTTCACTCGGGACGCGCGGAGACACATGCCAAGATTAACTACAGAAAGGTGTAGACTTTGAATGGACATTAAGCAAGTAAACACCAAATGCGCATAAACACACACACCGACGATTCAGGTGTAATTCGAGGTCTTATCTGGAAGTTTTGAGTTTGGAAAGCCATTGGTTAGGTGGATTAATGATAAGTGGATAGCATGCCGTTGGGGGTGATATCTCTCGAGATGTGAACTCATTTGAAATAAACGAGCACAAGTTGAAGTTGAAGTTGAATTTTTTTTTTTTTTTTTGTATGACGGGAAATTTAATGATATCCTTGCAACTTATTTTGTGAATCGGGAAGGAAATGATGTTGAGATGATTCAAATGAACTATTTGTGAGATCTGAGAGGCTTATGCAATATGCCTTAGCAAGGCTTAGGATATCCGCAAAAATCCTCATCCAAAGCCTTTCAGTAGGTGAAGGCGTGTAATGTGTTATTGTAGGTTGCTGATGTCAGATGGAATTGCGAATATGTAACTTTACTCCTCAATAGTAGAATTTTCCCAAAAACGCCTTTTCACCATAGAACTAGTGATTTCCATGGAGGTATGAGTTTTTGTTATGAAAACAAGAGGCAGACATGGATTTCAGCCCCATAAATCTTTCTTACATTTTATTTAATAGTTCAAAAGTAAAAACAATAAAAGAGTGTTCCATGCCTAGCCTGGTGGAATAGTGGAAGTCTGAAGTCCTCACTTTAAGGTCAGCGTTCAAGAAGTCAGTGTCTAGGCCAACTTGACGGAATTCTATGAAAATAACTGCAGAGATTTCTTTACCTAGAACAATACCTATAGGATGCCCATAGTCTTCGCCTGAAGTACCTAGTTGTGTTCAAATGGAATGTAAAATCTGAATTTATAAGGAGCGTCGGCCTACCAAAGAAATCTTAAATATTTGTGTACCGCCGAAGATCGAAATCTTAAAAGCCAATCATAGCAGGAACTGGGTGAATTGTTCAAAAAAAAAAAATTAACTGAGTATACAATTCAGACTACCGCTGACCACATACCATCCATTTATTTCTTCATAACCTAAAACACCACCACACCACCCTTCATTTCCAGAAAACCCCACTCGTTGATTCACAAATCCTTTTGCAACACCAGTGAGGCAACACCGATCACAAGCACTTCCTTATTTGCTACGCCAATGTTCATCCCGAACAAAAGCAACGTGAGTCAGTTCCCCGCCTTGTTGTGTTCCAGATTCACACAAAAATTCGGGTAATTTTCCGCAAAAAAAAGTCGTGAGTTGAACTACTCTCCCACACCGGAGAGCCGGCGACACAGGCTGACCTCCCGAATTGTAGGCCCCAATTCTCTTTTATGTGTAGCACGTCTTATAATTAATTCGACATGACAGAGGACTAAAATCGATTTCCATGCAGGTAACCTCCCGTCGCGCACAATCAAAACAAACGGTTTAATCACGATTTGATTGCATCGCATGTGAAATGACCCATCTTGCGGCTGAAGGAGGCGCTCAGCTACTTTTACCGCGAGCCAACAATACACAATGTCGAGCAAAGTTATGTCCCCGAATAGGCTAACATGGCTTGTCACATTGGTTCAGCAGATTTATACCACCTATTGTGGCACGCAGGATCCCATTGCATCTGAAAAGTGAATTTCCATTTTCATTTTCATTTCGATCACGATCGTGTGCTACTGAGGCCTGATGCCGTCACCAGCGCCAAATACCACTCAAAGCCGTGATCTATATCAGGCCTACCCCAGCGGTAAGAGCGCATTAATCACCTCCGATGAGGGTACGACGACTCTTTCTCTACGGTGCGGTGGGGGCTTTCTATTGCCGTAGTGCGCCACCAAACGGCAACTGGTAAACAATTATTGATTGATCGTGTCTCTGGTGAACTGTATCCTCTACCGCGTTTAGCCTCGGACTACGAGAAGGCAGGAAGGCTCCCTTTGTTCGCGTGTGATTGCCAACCAATCAGCAGCAATATCATTTGTTATGCGGCAGGCAGAAGAGGCTACACAGCGCAAAAGGCCTTTTCCCTCCGCTACCGCTGGCATGTATCATCAGTGAGTGAGACCCCCGATCTCATCTGGTTCGAGAAATGAAATCGTGATATATGCGAGATCAATGAGATGCATAATTGAGCTACCAATTGCAGCTGATTGATTGCTCTGTGGCTACCAAATGATTTGTTTTCCTGCAGAACGGCTTTAATGAGTTTTAATGGAACTGTCTTGACGGGTTTTACTTTCATCGGTCTGTTTGTTATTGTTCCCTGTTTGTTTGGTTATGTGTTCGATGGTAGTAGGTACACCCGTTGGACAAATGAGGAATTAAATCTTTTGTCTGGCGAGTGTAATAGATACCCAAGTGCAGATGGTGAATAATGGTTGCTAGATGTATTGAGCATTTTATTTCAATCTTTATAGTGGAGAGAGAATAAGGCCTTTTGTAGTGAACACCTGAATATGGTCTAAGTAAAATCGCCCCATCCATCTATGTTGGTGTACGAGCATACAGCAATGTTAAGTATGTCGTTCCCAATTATTGACACTTCATGAGTTGAATGTCTTCAATTGACATAACTAATATTTTGGGTCTTGGAAGACCGGGCCAATTTTAATGATATTTCAAGAAAATCAGCCCTTGTAAATGGGGGGAAGTGATAAAGATATCACTTCACAGAGAACCTTTAACTTGGCCACACTATATACCAAATTTTATAAAGGGATGCCTAAGAAATTTTTTCAAAAGATCTGACTCTCCCTTCAGGTGGAAGTTGTGCTTTGAGTTCTATAACCACAAGTGACGTGGAGCGAATATTTGTAATGTTTGGTTCAGGTGCGCGGTGGGTGATGTGTCCTAGTGGTTAGTGCATTTGTCTACTAAACGCTGCGTCCCTGGTTCAAATACCGAAAGTGACACCACCTAATTCGGTTAACCGAAGGTAAATTTTCAAAGGCAAGTCCTTGGGATTGTTTCGTATAGAAAATACGCCATTGTCGTCCCAATGGCTGCATCTAACGCCATCTACGCTATCAACATACAATCAAAGTTATTAAAACGTTGTCAAGATGAAATAGGGATATTTGGCAATCAACATGATGTTATGCTTCTTAGGTCCTTGAATACAGAAGCTGCTGCTGAACTGGCAAGAAACGTGTCCGTATTGAACAGCAAGACTAGTTTATCAAACCGACATTATGTGATCACAAATCATAGGCAAAACCCGGCAGAGTTCCCTTAACCATACCAAAAGCTGTAGGCACAGTATGGCAAAGTCAGGACCCACATTCCCCTTTTAAAAGGATACAATCTTGCCTTAACATTAACATTATTATCACAGTACTTCGCACATGAATGCAACGAACTATATTGTCTCTTCTTATCGCACAGGTGGCCTCAGATAAGCTGGCGGTTTTTGCAGAAAAAGAATGCTGCCGAAGCTGGGGCTTGAAACCGCAGCGTTAGATTTAGCAGTCAAATACGCATTCCTCTGAGCCATGACCACCTGCAATCTTTTCCGACGTTGGTGGTTAGATACTAGTCACAACTGACTCCACACCTGTGTAGAGGTTGCTTTGCTGTAGAAACACAAAAATATACTCTCAACAGGAAGTCTTCGGGCTTCTTATTCAACGAGACATAAATAGGAATTGCCTAAACAAGAGGACTCCCAGCTATGGTCATAATGGAATTGGTTACTATGAAAGACGAACGTAGACTTTGGTCAAGTGTGATTGACTTAAAGACGGATTCGCTGGCTTTGATCCTAATTAAAGCAAAGTGTTGCAACGTCAGCCTAATTTTATGTGCACACGTCCCTACCGATGAGACTTAAGACCCTACCAAGGATAAATTTTTCTAGACCTACGGAGCCTCTAAGATGTGAAAATCGTGCTAGGAGACTTTAATGCTAAAATTGGTAAGAAAAACAACCTTGTCGGGTTAGTTAAACAGCACTGACTCCACGAAACGACAACTGATAATCGCTTTCGACTAACAAACTTCGCAATAGCATGTAATGATGTTATCAGCAGCACTAGGTTCCCAAGACTTTGAATTCACAAGCAACCTGGCGATCTCCAGATGATTATATCGCCCACCAAGTCATTAATGCAAGGCATGCATTCAATATCCTGGATGTACACACATTCACGGGGGCAAACGAAAAGATGTCCGTGGTATGACGACATTTGCAAGTACCAAAAAGAGATAACAGAAGCAGCACATATCAAGGCGCTACAAAACAAAGTAAGCGCTGAAGATGAGAAGGAGAAGAGGAGAAAAGGAAATCCAGCGTTGGAAAAAAAGCGAACACAAAGCCTCCCAAAGATACAAATACAATTTTTTGGCGCAACAGCCTCGTTAGTACCCACGGCCGAGCTTTCTCACAATTCATGTGTGCGTCTGTAGTACGATGGCTGGACCTCCTGTTTTATGCCGACTACGAACGGCGAGTTTGACATAAGCTTTTCTAGACTATTGATACTTCTCGTCTCGGATGATTTGTCCGATCATCACGAGAGGAGGGCCAGTGAAAAATCACTTAGGTGTCCCTACGGCTGGGAATCGAACCTAGGCCTTCTGAGAGGCAGTTCATCACACCAACGATCGCGCCAATGAGCCCGTCAAACAACAGGGCCAGCTCAGGAAAATCGAAGAGTCCCTCGACAAGAAGAACTTTTGTCAATTTTTCAAACAAGCCAAACTGGCAGGTGGCAGGTGGCAGCTGGTTGCAAGGTATGTTCGCAGGGTCTACGAAATTGGAATGGCAATCTACTCACTGACGAAGGCAGTCGGTGGCCTGGCAGACCCAATTTCCACACAATCGCAAATCCTGGAAGAGACCAATGAATTTCAAGTCGAGACACACCATCTCTTGATCGAATTCAAGGCCGCGTATGAAAGCATCTATTACCTAAAGCTTTATAAAGCGTCTGCGCGATTCGGGATACCATCGAAACTGATACACCCGTGTCGCCTTTTTTTCCCCCTGACCTCGGCTGCATCTAACGCCATCTGTGCTATAAAAAAAACAATCAAAGCTGTTCGAACGTTGTCAAGATGAAATAGGGATAATTGGCAATCAACATGATGTTATAGGTCCTTGAATGCAGAAACTGCCGCTTAACTGGAAAGAAACGGGTGTGTATTGAACAGCAAGACTAGTTAATCAAACCGACAATATGTGATCTTATATCATCGGCAACACCGGTAGAGTCCCCTTAAGCCTGGAGGCGACACGCGATGCAAGGTTCGATTTATAAACAGCTCAGCTGAACTTTTCCAAACATGTACAGGATTTCGACGGGGTGACGCGCTCCTATGAGATTTTTACAACCTCGGGATGGAACAGATAGTAGGTATGGAATACGGAAGTCGCTATCTTCAACAAATCCAGGTAACAGCTACTTGGATATGCAGAAGAGACGAGACCATTGATCTGTTCTGTTGTAGAAGCATGTATGGCAATTGAGGTAGAGGTGAAACGCGTTGGTCTTCTAGCTAACGAGGGCAAGTTAAAGTATGTGCTATCAACAACCAAAGTACTGGCAACGCAGAACCCTGGACAAAATTTCACAGCTGACAAACAATTTTGAGAAAGTTCATCTGCTTCGGAGTCAACATTAACCCCACGATTCACGACGACTAACCCTATGAAATCGATGCCATTTCGGTTTAGCAAAACAAATGGATTCAAAACTCTTAACCTGCAAGTTAAAGTGCTTACTCTACGGACCTAGAAGTCCTACTTAACGGCGACGAATTTTGGAAAGTTAAAAACACGAAGACGTCGAAGCTCGGCCACATCGAGCGAATGAACAATAATGCCTAAGACAGCCTTCGAAACCCTGCCCTGGAATTCGGGACAATAAGCAGGACAAGCAGCTGCAAGGAAGACCAAACCTCCAGTTTAAAAATCAAGCGATTGTGGATACCATAGCTCTTGGATACAATAACCGCCAGCAACGTTGCCCAGAATAGCGCGTATGGAAAACTTAGTAGTGTAGGACATGTCCAAATCTGGTTGAGCTAAAAAGGCTCCACTCTGAAAAACCTGTTATCAAAGGAATTCCATAATCATCAAATCAAAAAGAGATAAATTTGCAAATTTTTGGGTATTCAGTAGATATACTGAAAAATTGGTATCTGTCCCCCATATATATTTCATGAGAAACCACCTCTCACTTCGTAACCATTTGCAAATACCAATCAGTCATGTCATGACCGCCACCATGGTGGTCACTCTCCCATCCCATTGAAATACACAAAACGAATCCCAGCACCATCATCCAAATTGGATGATATGTAAACTAAATTCAAAGAAACCAACCACCACAACCATAACAACAACAAAGATCACCACTCAGCAGTTGGTCACCTCTTAATCCTAACATTATGCCAAAAGGAAATGAATATACCCAAGCCCCTTGCCGCATCGGTTTACGTTAACAAAAAATCAACAACGGACTACCCAATCGCGCTGTGGATTGATGAAATGCCTTAACCGCTTCATGCAAATCAATAAATTCGCCAAGCTTCAGACTCCAAACCAAAGAGGAAATCAATTTCTAACCATCTCCCTGCCGAAGCCGAAGTAGACCCGCCACACAACACCACGTCGTATAGGGTTTGGAGGCTCTCAGGCCAGCTGGGAAAATGATTGAAAAAGCGCTTAACATCCGATTATTGCCACCTATTATCTGGTATCTCTTTGCATATGGACAGCGCGCGCGCGCGCGCACAGACAGACAACCATGGATCGTGGACCGTGGACCGTGCGCTTGATCTCTCACCAATTCGAATCGAATTAAAGCAATCAATAACCGGGCATAACAATTATTGCCTTGCTGGATCCGCGAAGCACACCGCTTCCAGCTGAGGAATGTTTTCATGGGAAAAAAAAAATCGACCTATGCTCGTGAGAGTGTACTCCGCTGCCGCTGCTGGTGCAGCAGGAAGCCCACGAGGGAAATTCCTCTCGTTGGTGTTGGTTTTTTTTTTATTAAAAGAAAGGAAAACCTTTTAGCAGTAGGTCGGGAAGCTGTGTGTGATCGGCTTTTGTGTGAGCCTTCAAAGTTATCGCTGATTGAACGATGTAGCGCGTACTATCATCCGGGTATAACATAAGCAGGAGGAGGTGATCCCTTCCGAGATGTACACACATAAAAATAGAAACGCAAATGAGAGAGTAAAGTTTAAGGACGATTTTATTTGGATTTCCTTGTGACGGTGTGTTGATGTCTTTTGGACTGAAGGCATTCCGGTGATTTTGATGAATTAGGACGTCTGGACGACTCTGCAAATCTGGATTGGTTTGGTGTTTTTGTACGATTTGGACAACACTTGAGGAATTGTCTTGAGCATAAGTTGTAAGATCCGTCGTTTATATTGTAGGTTCGCTGACATGCTCCTGCTGAACGAGGATTATCCTCCTGTCTTGAACGAGAAACAAAAGGTTCCTCGTCAAGGTTATAGCTATGCTCGACAGGTTGCTTAGATTGATTTTTCCTTTGGCGGGCATTGGAATCATCGACGTTAATATCATATGTGCGCTGAGAATCAGATGTTTGATGCTTGGTGCTCCGTAAATTGTCGATATACGATTCTTTTTCTAGATTGCAGATTCGATCTGGTACTCCTGTTGTTTGATTTTTAAAGTTCCTTCGATTAGAACGGTTAACATACAACTCCTCATCTGGATAATAGCTTCGCTGGGAGGCTTCTCTTGCTTTATTTTTGGAGTTCCGTAAATTGCCACGGTCAGTATACGGCTCTTGTTCTACATTGTGGTTTCGGTGGGAGGCTTTTGATATTTGACCTATCGGATTTCGAGAATTTTCAAGGTATGACTCCTTGTATATATCGTATGTGCGCTGAGGGCTTTTAGTTTGGTTCCGAACATGGCAATGGTCTTCCTCTAAATCTGTGCCTCGCTGGTGAATTCTTGTCGATTGATTTTTGGTGTTTCTTAAATTAATATCGTCAAGATATGACTCCTCGTTTACATTGTTGGTAAGCTGGGGTAATCTTGAACAAGTTTGACTACAACCCGGATCAGAAACACTTTGACCACCTTCCATGTGACTGTATGTCATCGAAGGCTCGGTATAATTCCAAAATGTTGATGCCTGCACACCTCTCACTGGTGTTGATGCTAATGCTGGATGAGGCTGGAATGATTTAAAAGCTTCATTTGGAAAGACATATGTCCCGTTTACATTATACGGCTGACCACCTTCAGCTGGATAAGCGCGGGTAGGTTCCACGGATACACTTCTCGATTGCGGACAAACACTTTCGACCATGTCACTGTAAACTACTTTTTCGGCAAAGGATATACCGTTAGGCTTTGTCATTGTCGAAACAAGAGCTGGATGTGGAAGAAATGTTGCAGATTTGTCTTTCACATCAAACGTATGATCGTCCATATATTTTGGACCAGGATAGGGTTTACTTGGAGCACAGACTTCAAATGTTTTATCCAGCGGTAGGCGACCTGAAGTTCTATTAGGACTTTTCATTTGTAGTTCACTTAAAGACTGGGTTAAACCGCCACCATCCGTTGATTTAGGTGCAAATGTTAGATTTTCTATATCCTGAGTAGGATTAGCTCCACCACGGAGGGTGGTATCAACAGATGGTAGACACATGTTATTGTGCAAATCTTCTATTTCCAGTGCTGCTCTGGCTAAAATATCCCATACATCCAGGAGAAAGGTACTACCACCATGATTTTTATGGATTTTCAACAATTCCAAGTCTTCTTTGTTTAGGGGCAGGAACTCTGAGTTGGTAAGCCCAAGTTTGGATAACTGAGCGTGCAGGTCTGTTTTATCATTATTGTCAGAGGCGTTGGACATATTTTATGTCCACAATAAAATTTAATAGAAAAAATATTATTGAAACTTAAAAAGAATACAGGCATTGAAGTTTAGAGCTTGTGAACTTGTCTTTTATAAAAATATGGGATTGCATAGAGTTTGAATAGCAAAGTCAGCTTTGCTTTATTATAAGTTAAAGGAATGAAGGTATGTATTTTTGAAAATTGTTTAAAAAGTTGGGTCTTTTGGTGTCCGATATATTTTCATAGTATGGATTACTAGTTTTGGAAAGAACGCATTAAAATAAGTTGCTTTAGGTTGGGGCATAGGCTCTCGGCGGCACTGGCTCTATGGTCGAAAGATATCATTGGTCCGTATTTCTTCGATGATGCCAATATTGTTACAGTCAATTCGGAGCGATGTGGTCGAATGATAACGAATTTTGTTTAGCTGGCCATAGAAGATCATGACTTGGGCATTTGCTTCCAACAAGACGGAGCAACAGGCCAATTATGGCTTTATTGCGTGCGAAGTTTCCTGGTAGCGTAATTTCATGTTTTCGCGACATCGATTGGCCACCAAGATCATGCGATTTGACACCGTTAGGTTTTTTTCTGTGAGCCTACGCAAATGACCGTGCTTACGCGAATAATCCCCGAACTCTAGATGCAATAAAAACCAACATTAATCAAGTTATGGCAAAGATACCTCAAAGGAATCACATACTGCTAATTTCCCGAGGCGGCCCTTTGAATGTCATTGTTTTTTACACTTAGGTAATGGCGGCGTCCAAACTTTATAATGATACTAGCAACCCGACCCGAATTCGCCCGGGTACACTTTTAATGACGAACAATTTAATTTCTGCCACTTAGACCTCGACTGTCTAGCTTCTGTAATGGGTACAGCAATTTTGAATACACTTTAGCAGGGAAATGCAGATAAAAACAGTGAAAACCACATCGAAGTCCGTTCAGCAGTTCTCGAGATAAGCGCATTCATACATGGATTAGGACTTTATAGATAAAGGGTGTTTTTTTTAGGTATAGAACTTTGATTTGAAATAAAACACAAGAAAATCGTTTTAATATCAATTATTTTGCTTTATTGGATGGAAAATTTTATGCCATTAATATTTAAATATGACTTCCGGCATGTAGCCGCCGCGGCAAGCTGTTTCAATTACCATGCTTAATGCCCCAAAAACGAACTGCAATCTACTATTTTATAAGTGGGTTACAATTGTAGCTAAACCTAAAATGCTAAAAATCCATTCCCCAGACCTCCGTTTTAACTAGCAGTTCGTTTCAACGTTTTAACTAGCTAGTTGCCTTAATTTTAACGATGTAAACGGATTTCGCAAATAACTGGTGTTCTTTTTAGAGGTTAGTTTTTCAAATAGAAATAAAACTGACATTTTGAGGTCAAATCGGACAACTCTAATGCCATTTATGTTCAGTTTGGTTTGCCATTTCATCATGAACAGGTTGACAAATGAACAACGCTTGCGAACCGTGCAAATTTATTTCGCAAATATTAGTTCAGTTCGCGAAGCTTACCGCAAGCTCCGTCCATTTTATGGTCGACATAATCGTCCATCAGAGGAATTAATTCGGTTAACCATTGATCGTTTTCGCACTACGTTTACTCGATGTGATAAAACGCATCCGCAGAGCCGTAGAACAGTGCGCACCGAAAAAAACAATTGTCGCTGTAGAGCAAAGTGTTGAGGTGGATTCGCCACCGTGCACAGCAATTGGAGCTAGTCCATCAATTTTATGGAAAATTTTGCGCAAAGATCTTGGCTTACGTACTTACAAGATCCAGATTGTTCAAGAATTAAAGCAGCGCGACCATGCAATGCGTCGTGATTTTAGTGTATGGTCCGGAAATGAGATTGATCTCGATGCTGATTTTAATCGCAAAATTTTGTTCAGCGATGAGGCTCAGTTTTGGTTGTATGGCTACTTCAACAAGCAAAATTGACGCATTTGGAATGAAGAGAATCCACGTGAGACCCTTTAGACGCCATTACATCCACAAAAACTGCCTGTTTGGTGTGCTCTACGGGCTGGTGGAGTCATTGGACCATACTTCTCTCGAAATGATGCTGGAGAGTCAGTTACAATTAATGGAGACCGGTATAGAGCCATGTCACAATCGTTTTATTGAAGAAAACATTCGATGAGCGCATAATTTCGCGGAATAGACCTGTCAATTCGCCAACGAGATCGTGTGATTTGACACCATTGGATTATTTTCTTTGGGGATGTGTGAAGTCGCTTGTCTACGCCAACAAACCAGAAACGTTAGGGGACTTGGAAGCTAACATTCGTAACGTTACTGCCGACATACGGCCCCAAATGCTCGAAAAAGTGGTTGAAAATTGGACTTCTAGACTTGGAATTCGAACCAGCCGCGGCGGCCACATGCCCGAAAACATATTTAAATGGCATAAACAACAAAACTAAATTGATGGACATAAAAACGTTTGTTTTGTGTTGTATTTCAAATCGAAGTTATGTATAGAACTAAAAAAAAACACCCTTTACCTATAAAAGTCTACATTCATCCATTTCTTGAATAAAAGTCTTTCCTCCACTTTGGAGACACACATTCAAAATTCTTAAGCGCTACCTCATTGAGTCCAGCGGTAAGCTGTCATGCTGACTGTCCCCAACTTAAGTTTTACAACCTCTATTCCTTAGTCCTTTGAATTAAAAGCCATTAAAAAAACTTCTTTGTCTTAATCATCCTGAAACTTCTGAAAGGTCTTTTGAGAACCGTACGGTGAACGTTTCCTTAATTAGAAAACTCGCACAAGATCTTTGAAACCACTTAAAACTTGTTTATAACGACGAGCCCTTCAGACGTTTATAGATTGTCGCGTTCATATTGTCGGGTTTTAAAATCTGGTTTTCATTTCAGGACTTTAACCCTAAGAAGCCATCATTAGAAATGATAGCCCTTGTGCAAGTGTTCTGTAGTGAACTGTACTGGTCATATTCTTACGTGATCTGTTCATGAGGTCAAGTATCCTTGTAATGTTGTAATGTGCTCTCGTTTTATATGACTCACACCTGGTTAGTTGTGGACGTGCTCATTGGCGCCGATTGTTAGTGTAATGAACTGCCGCGCAGAAGGTCTGGGTTCGATTCCCAGCTGTAGAAACACCTGAATGATTTTTCACTATCCCTTCTCTCGTGATGCTCTGACAAATCATCCGAGTTGTATCAATTGTCAAGAAAAGCTTATATCAAATTTTTCGTTTGGAGTTGGCATAAATCAAGAGGTTCCACCATCGTGAAAAAATTACACACGCACACATGAATGGTTGTGAGAAAGCTATGCCCTGGGTACTAACGAGCCTGTTGCGCCAAAAATTTGTATTTTGTACACCTGTTTGGTTTCTTCACCTGTGTTCGGGTTTTGTAAAAAGGGAAAAGAACCCAGCCCAGCATTTGCGTGCTAGGCCAATTAAAGACTGTTTTTTCCCCTACTCCCAATGGAGGTCAGTTTGTTCAGACATAGAAGCACTAGTTTGGATGATGTCGAAATTATGGGTGTAATAACATATAGAAAACAAAAATTTTGTTCGGGGGTAATGTCCTGACTTATTTGTAGCATATCTCCCTAATAGCCAGAAATTCAGTCTCAAATTCGCTGCATGCTTTAGGGATGCAATAAGATGTTTGCTTGAGTAAAAACCTAGGCAGACCGCACAGACCATAATGAAGACGTCAGCCCAACTTACAATTTCGCTTCAATACAGCACTATCGAAGCTATTTGCCTCCCAGCATTATAACCTGTATAAAGTCTTGTGGAAAAACATTTCACGCACTTTTAGGAAGCTATTTACTTCTATAAGACTTCTATAAATACTTTTAAAAAGCTTTACAGAAAAAACGCTGTTTGTTGTAAAAGACTTCATAGAAGCAAATTAAAAGTCTTTTAGAAATTTTATAATATTATTTACTTTTTAATTAATTTCAATCCTTTATGATTATTAAAACCCAATTCGTTATTGTGAAAGAATGAAATTCAATGCAAATTATTATTAAAACTCTTATCTTACTGCAATACGAACTCGCGTTCTCGCGCTCGGTAGTGAAACACACTGTCCACTAGGCTGTTCTCTGGAACATAAAAGAACAATAAGTACAACGAAGTACTTGAATCGTGTTGACTCATTCTCCGGTAGGTTCCCGATCTTTGCACCTTTTTGCCGAACTTGTAATATTAGCTTTTTTAAGCCTTCATTCGTTAGCTCTATACATGCTTTGCTTCCGATTAACTTCTAGCGAAGTTCTATCGAATTATTTTAGTGTATGTTAGATGTACACACATCTCCGGAAGCTTAAAAACAATGTCGCAGAGGTTATACCATCATAACTTCGGTTATGCTCGTAAATTTTCCAGCATAATGTCTTAAACAGGCTTCTTCCCAAAAAATTGACTGCAAAAAGGCTCAACCTCCGCGCACAATTACTATAGAAGGCCTACAGAAATAATTGCTTGTGGAAATTAGATTGTCTTGGCTATAGAGGAATAATTGTAAGTTGGGAGTGTACCGATGTGTATGAAAATATTTGTCATCTTCTTCTTCTTCTCAATCTTTTTTGAAGATCAAGCGGTGAAGCTTTTATAGGAAGTCAGTTTGGAAATAATATAACCGGTAGGAGGGTCGACCATTGCTGATGGCATAAATTATATGTGTTAGTATGCGTAGATCATAGTGAACCTGCGACCAGATTCCCAGAGTCTGACTACATTCCAACGTTTTAAATATTTCCTTACAGGACAATGCCTTTTAGGACTATATGCAAAACAATATTTCTCTATAGAAATTACTTCTGTCAAAGCTGTTTAGGCCAGGAGGCGGAGTGTATTACTCACCTTCTCTACTCTCGTCCAGCGCTCTCAAACAAATTAAAACCCCACCTTGGAGACAATTTCTTTGACAATATAGGTGACTTGGCGTATAGAAATGTCAGAAACCTAAAAAACAAAAGAAACCTCCTCCGCATTATACTTATCTTGGAATTGTTCACTTAGGCAAGCGAATTTAAGAAAAAGTCGACGCACTTTCATAGTTAAGTGAGCACGAGCATCGCGTTTTATTAGATATCCCTGATCATCAGAACCACTACAGATTGAGAGCTGCCGTTGGCTTGTCGGCTTCTGCCACCAGCTCTGTTCCTGCATTACCCATCAGAATCGTATATAACCTGTTGTCCCAAAAATGACAAAATGTAGGAGCAGCTCAAATAGGTTGTTCTATTTTTCCATTCTAACTAGAACTGCAGATTCGCCGTTGACTCCATCTTGGTAATTCTTCCGCTGCCGTCTGGCATCTTTTATAGGAGACCTTATCTCTAGGTAGTTTTGGTCAGCGAGTGGTATTTTACGTTCCACCTACCCCGTATGTCTGGTGAGAATTCCTCTATCGGCCACCCGAGGACGCGTCTGATGGGATACTAGCAACTCCACATCATACTGCAACTCATTTATTATTAAAATGTAATTCACAGCAAAGTTCCTTCTATATTCCTAGGTTTACAGAAAGGTACATATGACACTTACATATTTCCTCCTACCTTTGGCCTTTTTTTGGTTGAGTCACCAACACATTCAGTAAGGTTTAGTGTTGAATCCTTACCCCAAAATCCGGCAAAGTATTTTCTTTGAATTACTTTATCAACATGAAAAAAAATGTTTTTATCACCCCAAGCTAAGATTCATGCTTCAGCACTGTGAAATTGGACTCTCACTTAGAGCTGTATATATGCATGATAGCATGTTATTGAGTGAAACCGTTTTCACCATCATCCTTCAAAATCACTTGTATCGTTTCCTCTCTCTTGAATTTTTGCTTTGTTCCAGCACTACACAAACCTGACGTTAAAATGTAACCCAAACTATGAAAGTACAACACCATCTGTGGGCATCAGCTCTCCACACACTACTCCACATCCCCACATCCCCCCATCGGAACTCCTTCGCACAATAAAATCCTCAATTGTAAGACATTATTCCTCGATCAACCTAAAAAGGAACTCAACATCTCCAGCACACTCGTTGACCAGAAATAACCCAAGAAATGCCTAAAGTGTACAATTGACATCCACACTATGATTCCATTAATTGCTTCCGTCATGTGAAAATTATTCTCAAGCGGACACTCATGCGCATATGCAATGCTATACTTTGCATGCATGTACCCAAAACGATAGCAAACGCTTTGCATGCATCAAATCCAAGGACTGTCCCGCTTCACAAAAAAAAAAAAAAAAAAACAAATCCTACTTCAAAGTCAAAGGTCCCTCTAACATAATAGCGCGCGCGCTTTACTCTCATCTCGACGACTAAGCATTTCCATTCCCTGCCTCTCGCCTGTCCACAGTTCACCCACCGCCCAATCGAATGTCATGCTTCCTTGCCACAGACCAAGTCGATTGCCAAGTATTTTCGCACCGTCTCGACGCGCTCTAGTCGTTTAAGCCTCACAGCCATCGTATCCGTAGTCTCGCACACAGACTCGACTCGTCCATCGGAACGATAGAAAGCCCCTTCCTACATCCGCGTGGTGATTACGATGATGATGGGCATCGAGTGATTAAATAGATGGTCCTCATAAAATAATCGTGAGCAAACATCGGACAATTTCCCAAAAATAAAAAAAGAAATCGCTTACGAACAGCAAAGACTCCCATCATGTCCCAGACCCAGCTGGCCCTGGGCGGCAGGGAAGCTGGTGTTCCGCTCCTCGAGGAGTGCGAGACACAGAGAGCATGTCCGCTTTTATTGAAATTACTAGGCAAATGTGTTTGACACGATTTTAATATTTTAACATGACAGTTGGCAGTTTCTATTACCGTTATTATTAACAACACTTTTTTGTAGTTGTAGTTGTGTTTTGTGTTCCATGTTAAATGTCTATACACCGATACCCCATGAGGACGATTCCGCCGGGCGGAGAGGTGCACCGAGTAAAAACTGTGCGTCAATGACTTTTAACTTGACAGCGTTAATTATTGCGTACACGCCTGACTGCGCAGATCAGAATGTTGCTACATTCTGGCGTTTTGCTGTTTCGCATGTAAGGCGGTGCAACAATGTTGCAAATACGAGCATTTCTGTGTGGCGGGACGAACGACCAATTACCCGCGAATGGGTGCGATTGGAAGATGTGAATTATTTGGGAGGATGCTTCGTTACAGATTGTCTTGGCATTTGATACATATGACTGCATAGCCAGTGTAGGTGAGGACAAGCGGTTGAGGAATTCCAAGGCAATTAGCAGCTTCTGAACATGGGAACTTGGCGAAATGGTTTTACACAGTTTATATGTGGACATAGTGGCATTGTAAGGGTAGGTAAGGCTGAACGCGATATCGATGATCCGATAAGCCTCAGAGCAGTGCTCAAATGGTGGGTGTTGTGGCCTGGTGGTTCAACATTAAGCACGGTGTCCCTGGTTCAAGGACTAAACTAAAAAAAATTATTGATCAAGGTGATGCCTAAGCGCGGGTTGTATTTAGGGCTTCATTCTCAACCCTAATTGATTGATCTACTACAGAATCAGATAATATAAGCTAATGGGGGTGTCGGGCAGTTCATTCAACTCGGTAGGGACTAAATCTTGCAGTACCTTCGTGAGATTGTTGAAGCATGCAACTGGAGGCAGTTAGCTGAGGAATGGGCTAATTAGAGTAGTATTCTGGTAAGCCGAACCTCACCCGAGCTGTGGAGCAACTCAAATTTGTAAGAAGTCCTGCAATCTTTGCTACCATTATGACAGTGACCTTGCTGAGTTTAAGGAGGACATTTGGTACATATGCCCTCCCTAAACTCAACACGCCAGTCGTGTAATTTTATTAACGATAGTCGTACATACGGAGACAATGTTTCAAATACAAATTCTGGAGGAAAAAATAAAGTTAGGACCCAAGAAATAGCTTTGGTCTCACAATTTATAGGCGAATGTATACTTCTTGCACCATGAAGTAGCTTTAGATCACAAGTTGTATGCCTACTCCGAGCGTATCTCATGACAGTTGATCCTACTCGGATGATTTGTCAGATTATCGAGAGAGAAGCGCCAGTATAAAAATGTTGGTGTTACTGCGACTGCGAGACGAATATAAAGCATCTGTGCGGCAGTTCATCGCATGCACCGAGTCATTAACCCCATCAACTCAGTGTTATCTAAAGCACTAAAATTGTCAAAGCGAAGTCGCTCAACGATTTCATGAAAAAATCCCATGATCGTTGCAATTTCCACAAAAAAGAGGACCTCCTGCTTTACGAACAAGCTAAACGGCAAATTTAAGAAGCTTCTCTGGACTGTGTTACTGTTGGATGTTTGTTAGCCTTTCGCAAGAGGTGGAGCAGTGAAAAAACTGAAGTGCTGTCACTATCGGGTCAAAGTTGTCGCGTATGCAGATGACGTGGTGATACTAGTGTCAAGAAAATTCCCCTCCGTGATAAGCGTAAAAAATGGCGGCAACTCTAGACAAGGTTGGCCACTGCGCTGCAAGTTGTAGCATCGGTGTAAACCCGACCAAAACTAAAATACCTGATTTCACCCTCCCCTGTCTTCCAGCGCTATTTATTTGGGTATCATGCTTGACCCAAAACTTAACTGGAAACGCAACATCGAACACAGAGTAAGGAAGGCATGTGTTGACTTCTATGCTTGCAGGAGAACCTTAGGAAATTAGTGGAGACTTCAACCAAAGATGACCTTGTGAATATACATAGCTGTCGTACGTCCAATTCTCACATATGGCTCACTAGTATGGTGGCCCGCATTGAGTAAATGCTACAACCTCACAGCCAGTATAGGCTCCAGTTGCGTAGGCCTCTCGACCTACATATTATACCGCACTATGCAGCGCATTAAGACTCAAGGTGCAAGGATGCTGGACAGCAAGGCCCTATGGCTACAGTAGTATTCTGGACTCGTTACCAAATTGCATTGTCACGTTTCCAACTGACTACATCTCATCCACACTAGGCTTCAAGAAAGGCTTTCACGTAGCTTTTAATACCAGACCTCAGTGGAAGAGAAACGAAGTAGTAGGGGATTTTGACACGGTCGTCTACACTGACGGATCTAAGATGAACTGTGGTGAGTGGTCCGGTGTCTACTCGGAATCTACGGAAATATTAGTACCATACATTTGATAAGCAAAATAGTGTTACTTACCAATGAATTACAGTCCGAAGAATGGTATCACTAACGTACAGCATTACCGTTCACATCTTATTACTTCAACTCAACTTCTTACCCATTCCCCAGTAAAAGTAAACCAACTTACAAAAAGCTTCACAAATACCTATACCTACCACCCAACTACTTAATATTCGAAAAGGCCTGAATCATTACGCAGCCTATTCCCAGATGATGGCAAATTGCCGAATTCCCAAGCCATTAACTAAACACTGTTCTGCACAAATTGCCCTACACTAGGCCGTTGACCCATCAAAACAAATCGGACTAACAATTATGTGCGTTTTTCGCACGATCATAAACCGATCAACGACCCACAACTGTACACAGGAGCCGGACACTCATGCCACAAGCACCCGACTGATTCCATTAAGCTATTGACAACAACAACAATAAAAGTCTGCCCTACACCGATTACTTAGATCCGCTGATGAATAATTGACGAAAAGAGGTCGACCATGATCGGCTGCGCCATGTCTGATCTCTGGCCAAATGTAAATTAGCCGCTTCCTAGAAAACGACGAACCATGACCAGAGTTCACCACATGAATGGATGTACACATCTACTCTTACTCGTATGGCAACCCATCACAACCCGTTTGTGTGTAATTGAGGCCGATATCGCCGATACATGATACGCGAGAGGTTCGCGATAATAAAATTATGACTGATCGATCAACGATCTTTTGACATCAGACGTGATGGGAATATTTGTGTTTTCGATCCATCTACGGCGCGCGAGCTCCACGCTCCATCACGGGGAGGAAAACCTGCGTTGTATTCCCCCATTTGCTCCACCTTATAAAAATTGAGGCACGTTTCAGCGATTTGTGAGTTTCCGCGCCAGAGACTGCATCAGCACCAATGCGACGCAGCTCAGTGGCGTGCCAGTTTTAAATGAAGTCATAAAATAGGAATTTCCACAGCGCCATTGTGGGTAACGTAAAACTTTTACTTTATCCGCCATGTCCTAGGAACAAGTGTCATAAATATCTCAGCTGTTGTAGGCGTTCCGATTGGTTTTCCCGATGCGGAGTGTTTCCTTCTTTTCCATCTGCAGGTTTCTGTGTGATTTGTGAACAATTTCCACATGATTCGGACCTTGATTACGTGAGGAACAATTTGTCGGTAAGACACCGAGTGGGTTTGTCTTAATGCCGGTTGCAATGAAAATTCATTAGTCCTCTCTCCGATGTGGACATAAGTTTCCAAGTTTGCTTACATAACATTGAAACCATGCGCGTTCACATTGAAAAGTATATCATACGTATCAGTCACGTATGGAATTTAAAAAAAAAAAAACCGATTCCGCCATCTGATGATGCAACAACTTTCCTTCGACGACATATCTGCTCGTCCATGAGTGATTATTAACTTGGAAGGAACTCGGTCCTAATTCCTTGTTTACATCCTATCATGTGTGCAACAAAAATCAGACAACTTTATAATCCTCTTACATAGCTGGGCTTATGTAAGGCTGACATAATTGAACTTAAATCGCCTGACAAAAACTCTGACAAGTTACCCATGGCAAATGAGCTCCACAAAGAATCCCGACGACAACCCCATTGTATAGGGAGTTTCATAATCGACTTCAACACTAAGCCCCTGAAAATACTGCAGAGAATACCTTACCTCTCGATGCTTTGAGCTCGTTTTTGTTTCATTTTTGTTTGCATTTCTGGTGAAAGTGATCCAGTAAAACTGAGGGTCCTTGTATATGCAAAACCAACAAGAAGAAGACAAGGCAAACGCCAAATAACATACACAAACATAAATTTTCCATTTATCGAAAAATCGGACAACTTCAAAGATGGCAGTTAATTGATACGAGCTCGCAACCTTTTTCAATCAAAACTCTGCTGCAGCCAGCACCACTCTCACAATAGATGCATTTACGTGTTTGCGGTTCCGGTTGCCCGGCGGCAGCATGCACCTTGTATCTGCTCCTAGACATATACCCGTACGCATCATATTTGCTCGCCACCACCACGACCCAAGCCAAAGGAAGATGCTAATCTCGAGTAGTTTGGCTCGTTAGCAGCTCGGATACTTAGTATGAAACAACATTTAGATTAATTATCCGATTGTTTTAATCATGCAGAAACTAATAATCGTGATAAGTGCGCGCGGCGCGGAGAGTCCGATAGATACTTTATATTGTGGGAGGAGAAATCAATTTGCAAGTGCAAACACTTTGCTGCGCGGAATATGGTGGTGGGCTTCAGAGAGTACGATCAGCTAGCGGCAGTCTTTGTTTAAGCATCAAACACACTAACACACACAGCTGATTGAATTGCATTTCATGGGAATCGCGATATGGATGGCTCTGGCTGGAACGTTATAGCGTGGACTTCCTTTTCGGTTGGCAAGTCCGAATCATTAGCGGCTCTGGGATACACTATCTATGGCAGCACGGTTATCTGCAGTATAGATTTTAAATAATAGTCCTTAGCGATGGGTAATTCATTGAGATTGGATTGAGGGAGGAGAAAAGGATTATCCGAGTGCATTTGCAAAACGTAGGAAATGAGTGTGGTTATATCAAGACTTGGAGTTGAAGCCTTAGCATTGTGTGAAGGTTTGAAGGTGCATTTGCACATTGATAAGGTGAGAGCTTCTGGAAGTTGCAAGCGTGGGAATATTAAATTTAACAAATGGGTGTTGAGGGGCTCAGTGGCGCGATGGTTAGTGCGATGAGCTGCCGGGCAGAAGGTCTGGGTTCGATTCCCAGCCGTAGCAACAGCTTAATGATTTTTCACGGGCCCTCCTCTCGTGATGATCTGACAAATCTTCGAGAGGTATCAACTGTCAAGAAAGGCTTATCTGAAATTCGCCATTCGGAGTCGACATAAAACAGGAGGTACCGCCATCGGGCCCTGGCTAGGAACGAGCCTTTTGCGCCAACAATTTTTGGTTTTGATGTTTATCCGGGGGATCTAATGGTCATCATGCTTTGGAATTCAGTTATACTTTCTGCAAACGGCGGCAACTGTCAGTTTTTTTTTTATATTTCTGAAGTTAACAGAATGCACGTTGACAAGCCTTAGAATGCTAAACTCCCCAAGATCGGAGTATGCTCATGACCAGTTTTACTTCCCTGGTAGATGTAGTATAGGCAAGTATTGTGATGGCGCGAAATTTCTAAGTTTTACGAATTCTTATGTTTTGAGGTAACCAGAGTCGAAAGAAAAAGTTTTTAAAAATGTATGTGCCGTCTGGAGTCTAAAGTTTAGTCTGTGGTCTGTGCTCTGGAGTCTGTAATTGATATGAGAGCCAAACTATCTGGTCGATGTGACTTAAATGTTGGCTATTGGTGTTGTTGGCGGTCTTACAGGGCGGCTCAAAAAGTTACCTCCCATAGATATGTATAACCATTTTTTTAAAACGCTATCACATATCTAGATAATGGCACTAAACATGTAATTACAAATTAATTACTAAGCTCTTACAAGTACAGGGTAACTGATGAATTGAATGAAAGGAATGAACCTGGGTCTCAACAAACAGGCCTCTCCGATTAGTCCGGTCCAGCTACGCACTCCAAGTTGGCTGATGTCGAATTCTACTTATGCGCGCCACTTAAGGCGAGGTCTTCCTCTACTGCGTCCGATGTCTGGCTGGGAATCAAAGACTCTGCGAGCCGGAGTAGTGGTGTACATTCGTCCAATGCGGAGTTTCTTGACCAGGGGAATGTCGCTGTACAGCTCGTATAGTTCTTGGTTAAATCTTCGTCTCCATAACCTATCAACACAAACTAGACCGAAGATTTTTCCAAGAATTTTCCTCTCGAATCGACCAAGGATTTCTTCATCCGGTTTTGAGACGGTTCATGCTTATGCGCCGTAGAGCAGGACTGTGATGATCAGGGTCTTATATAGGATCTCCTTAGTAGTTCGAGTGAGGGCTTTACTACTAAATTTTCTTCTTAGCCCGAAGAAGAGCAATTCTTCGTTTAATTTCTGACGAGATGTTGTTGTCAGAGCTAATAGCAGAGCCGAAGTAGACAAAGTCCCGTACTACCTCAAAGTTATATCTGTCAATGGTGACGTTCTATCAAATTCGTCAATGTGTCAAAATGTTGTGTGTCGTTTCGTGTTGCCAAAATATACTTAGTCTTTCCCTAATTTACTGCTTAACCCATTTTTTTCCGATTCCTTCTCTATCCTAGCAAACGTGGCAATGATGTCAAAATCATCGGCATATGCTAGTAGTTGCACCGATTTTTGGAAAATTGTGCCTCTGGTGTAGGCTCTGGAGTTTTGCACAATCCTTTCAAGAATCAGATTGAAGAAGTCACATGACAGCGCATCGCCTTGCCTAAATCCTTTTCTTGTATCGAATGTGTTGGTGAGGTCATTTCTGACCCTGATGAAGCAGCTAGGTTGTTGGTATCGATTTGGACTTCTTAGGTTTTTTCCAGGATCTGCCGAAGTTCGAAAATTTGATCGGTTGTGGACTTTCCTGGCCTAAAACCACACTGATAAGAGCCGATCAGGTTGTTGGAGACTTCTGCTTCTGTACTTGTCGCAGTTCAGAGGGTCTTCTTTTTTGTGGATCGAGCAAACGATGCTGAGGTTCCTTTCTTCAGGCATACTTTCTTCCGTCCAGATTTGGCTTATGAGTTGGTGGATGTTTCTTACCAAGTCATCTCCGCCGGCTTTATAAAGCTCGGCGGGAAAGCCGTCATTGCCGGCAGCCTTCTTAAGCTTGAGTTTAGATATTGCTATCATAAGTTCACTCAGGTCGGGTGGTTGGCGGATTTCGCTGACGTTATCAATATTGAATGGTTCGTTGTGCCTGGCAGCGGAATGTTGTTCGTCATCGCCGTTTAACAGTCTGCAGAAGTGGTTCTTCCATATCCTCAGCATCGACTGTATCTCAACATGTTCATCTCGACAGGATTCTGTTCGAGCCATGTATCCTTGCACCTCTCCATATCCTCGATCGCGCGCTTTTCTTGCTCTTTTTTCTTCCTTCTGAAAAGCCGGTGTTCTTTTCTTCTTCTCTGCCTATAGACATCAACGGCAGCTCTCGTCTTCACCTGCAGCTTAGCCTTGGAAGCCTCGTTCTTGGCTGCGAGCATCTGTCGGCATTCCTCATCAAACCAGGGGTTTCTTGTTGGTGGGAGTGAGAAACCTAGCACATGACTTGGTGGTATCGTTGCCATTGTTCTTCGACATTCGATGCTGGTGGTATGGTGTTAATCGAGAGGTTAAGGTATACGCGTTGCGCGAAGGTCTTGGCGTCTCTTGTGTTTGCAGTCTTTCGGCAATAAATACAATAAATTCACTGTATTTCTGGATTGTTGTTGCGTGGTGGATATCCGCATTCTTACCTTGGCTGCAACAAGGTAGTGGTCCGAATCGATGTAAGCTCCTCGGAATGTTTGGACATCCAAAATACTGGATGCATGCCTCTTGTCAATCGCGATGTAATCAATTTGGTTGACCGTTCGTTGATCAGGAGACCTCCATGTCTCCTAATGGATATCGAGGTGAGGAAACCGTGTGCTGGCTATAGTGGCATTTCGTTCCGTAGCAAAGCCAATTAGCCTAAGTCCGTTACCACACGTGTTGTCTTGTAGGCTATGTTTCCGACAATACTGCTAAAGATCTTCTCTTCCTACCTTTGCGTTAAAATCTCCCACGATTTTAACATCGTACTTCGGTAGTCGCTCATATGTTTTGTTCAAGGAGCTCACAGAAGCAATTCTTAGCCATATCATCTTTTTCCGCCGATGGGGCGTGAGCGCACATTAAATGTCTTGGAAACATAAGACTTCAAATCTAAGTATGGCACTTATAACAAATCCGCATCCGAATAGTCGCTGTTTCTGCTCACTATAACACGGGCCATAGAAGATGTCACAGTTTTTCGTCCTCTTTTTGCCCGGCCCATCCCATCGTTTTTCCTGGATGGCAGTAATGTCTGCTTAAATATTGCTTAATTTTTATTTCAGTGTATGGAATTAATTTTTCTTTTATTCATGTTAAATGAATTTAAATGCCCCAGCCTGCTCGTTGATGCATGTGCGGCATCTTACCAAAAAATTGTTCATTGCTGCTTGGAGAACACTTCTGCTGGCTCTTGGCTTATCCGACATCCGTCACCATATCTGTTCAAGGGGCCTGAAATTCCTAGATGGCATGGTGTCCGAATATGTCGCAGCAATGCAAGTGGGTTTTTCACTTTATCCATCCTAATTGGGACTATAAACGCAACCATTGACTCAATATTGGGAGTTATTCCACTCTCGCCTTTTGAATGGAATATCTTAGTACACGTCTATCCCCATTCTCATCAAGATCAATGTACTAGACAATTCAGCGGTCAGTCGGATTTTTTAGGCATAAGCCAGGTTAAAACTAAGAGTTTCATATAATTGCATTGCCTACCATTCGAACACCTAGTACTGTATCCATTATAAATTTCCAGGAACTCATTTATAACCCCAAAAAAAGGATTGGAAAATAAGTCAGTTAATCGCGCTTAACTTTAGTTATTCCTAATTTTCCCTCCTTGTAACTAGTTTCGGCCGCTTCACGTTCATAAATACTTCATACATTTTATGAAAATTTGTATTTCACCGCCATTGTTAGATTCTTTAAGTGAAACCATTGACTTGCATACGTATTTATATAAATTCACTGCGCAAATGTGATTCGCCTTGACCCAACATTATACCATCCACTGGAGCAACATATACAACGTCTCCATAACAACCCAAATGCGAACATATTCCCATTTTCGATTATTCTCTGAACATCATCAGCATCACATATGCAAATTCCAACCAGACCCCTTCGTTTTCTTATCACAACATCAGCATCCAATCATTAGAATCCCATATACCATGCCAAGCTTGTTCTCATCTAATTGACTTGTCCTTGCATTCAGCATCTAAGCAAAAAGTTCACCGCAACGTTTGACACCAAACCTTACTTGTACTGCATTCATCCAACCTCACCCAATTATTGCAACAATTAGATAGAAAAACTCAATCTCAATGAAACGGATACCCAAGCAATTATCTAACAACACGGCACTTTTTTTTTGTCGCAGTTCGCTCTCTGCTGGTCCGACAAATTTTATCGCTTGTCACTTAATTATGGCTGGAAGCCTAGCCTCAGCTAGGAGCTAAACAGCAACAAAATTAAAGTAGCTAACCACGGATTGGTAATAAAGAGCATAACACGTCGAGGAAACACTCGCTCTAATCATCTGGTTAAATGGTCGAAACGTGGTTGCTTTCGGTTGTGAGAAAAGCTATTTTCCACGGCTTCGATTTGAGTGCGATTTTCTTGCATTTTGTAGATACATGCATGTAGGAATCGTGTCGTCTTGGTGGAGTTGTTAGTTATGTGATGATAAATTGAGTTACTGATAAGCTTGTGGGGTCAGCTGGAGGTGGGACATGAAAATTCAATTCGATTGGTAAAGAGTGTACAGTTGTGCCGGCACAGAGACGTACTAATTGCGAGCGAAACTTTGGCAGAAAGGAGTAATTTGTCAGAGTCAGCGAGGATTTGAATGCTATGTTAGGGGGTTTGATCTGAATATAGGTTTTGAAAGGGATGTGGGTGCTTTGATGTTTGAATCGGTTTGATCGAGTTGTCTTTATGAGACTGTTTGTGAATCATTCATCTTTGAGGGTCAGTAAGATTAAGTCGATAAAAGATTAAGTTTTCGTTCTTATCTAAGCTGAACAGCCTGAAAAATATTGTCAATTAAATACAAGGTGGGCCAAAAGAAGTCATCCGATGTTGTTTGGCCTTCAGAATATCGATTGTGCAGGGTGTGCTGTTAATCCGCCCTGTTTAAACCACATGTCCTCCAGTCCTAATTCATCCAATTGCGGCAGAAAAAACTCGGTTAACATGGCCCTATAGCGCGCACCGTCCATTATTGTCGTTCGATCAGCGGCGTTCTCGAAAAAAAATTGCCCCAGCGTGAACAGCGCACCATGCAGTAACTTTGAGCGGGTGTAATGGCTCCTCGTGCATTACTCGTGGATTGTCGGTGCCCCAGAAACGATAGTTTTGCTTGTTCACTTACCCGCTAAGGTGGAAAGCAGCCTCATCGCTCAATATGATTTTGGTCGAAAAAACCATCCACTTGGGTTATACCGCGGTCTTGAGAAGTGTATCGCTCCATGGCTTGTTCACTTGTATGCTACATCTGTCTAGTCTACAAATGTCAAAACAGATTTAATACTGGCGGCCATTTGCAAAAATAAGAGCATCTTTAAATAGGGTGATCTCTTTAGGCCCACCTTGTACATCCAGTTCGCAAATATGAAATGCTTGAGTTTGCTGAAGCATTCAGCATTCGTTTTGTTCGGTCTAGCTATGAATGTCTATATTTCATAGTACGTCAGAAGAAATTATTTTCGGAGAAATGATTATTCATTCATGGCAGGGTATTACGGTTGAGTGAGTATCGTTTGAGTTGTTAAGGTGAAATAATACTTTTTTACTTACCTAGCGCTGAAACCGGAATAATCCTGGGCTTAACTTGGTTGACGCCGGGTTCTACTTGTGCAAGCCACTTAAGGCGAGGTCTTCCTCTGCTGTGTCTGACGTGTTTCTGGGAAACGAAAACTGAAGACGCTGACGTATTGGTGTCCATTTATTCTATATGTCCTAGTCATCCTAAACGTCCACTACGGAGTTTTTTGACTAGGGGTATGTCACTGTACAGCTCATATAGGTCAACCAAAACGCACTCGAAGAAGTTTTGTCTCAAAACGTATCCATGCTTCTGCCCCGTAGAGCAGGACTGGGATGATTAGGGTTTATTAGCTTGGAGAAACAGCGGTTGGCAAGAGTTGTACAAAACACAAATTGTTGGCGCAACAGGCTCGTTAGTATCCATGGCCAAGCTTTCTCACAACCAATTTGTGTGTTTGTACTTCTTGCACGATTCGAGATAAGCTTTTCTTGACAATTGATACTACTCCGATGATTTGTCAGATCATCACGAGAGAGTAATTGTTTGTCAAATTGCTAACGTGATGTTGTTGAAAGAGTTAATAGTGAATCCGAGGTAGGCAAGGTCCCGTACTACCTCAATTTCTTACCTCTCAATGTTTTGTCCAATTCGTGTTGTGTCTCCTTTCGCGCTGACAGCATATACTTGGTCTTACCCTCATGTTCTGCTTAACCCATTCTTGCCGCTTAGCACACGTGGCTATGACATCACACGTGGCTATGACATCACGTTGAGTCCGACCAATGAGTAGTTGCACCGAATATTGTGCCTCTGGCTCTGAAGTTTTGCGCAATCCTCTCCAGATTTGCCGTTTAGTTATTTTCCGACCCTAATGAAGCAGCGGGAGTTCCCCATCGTTTGGTTGTTATACCAAAACTAGACATGGCTTTGTATAGTTCGTCTCTATAAATGCTGTCGTATCCTTCTGAAATCTATGAATAGGTGGTGTGTATCGATAAGAACTTCTTGGGTTTTTTCCAGGATCTGTCGATGTGTGAATAGTTGATCAGCTATGGACTTTCCTGACCTAAAACCACAATGATAACGGCAGATCAGGTTGTTGGTAAACGGGTTAGGCGTTCACATTTTACTGATGTTAGGATCTTGTAGCCGATGTTGAGGAGACTATGTCTCTGTAGTGGGAGCAGTTAGCTTTTTCTGCTTTTTTTATGGATCGGAAGAGGCAGAATGCATCTGGCTATTTCGTTTTAGCATTTGTTAATTGCTGTCAAAATAGCGTTCAAAATAGTGTAAGGCAGGAGACATTCCAATGAGGTTCCAGCAAGACTATGCAGTCCGCTTTAATTGAGTCTACTATCAGCTTTATCGCACGCTTATGTATCCTATCTAGTGGGTGCAATGATGTTTTTTTCTTGCACCTAACCAAATGTGGGTGTGTAGTAAATACGCTCTATGCCTTGAGACCAGATCAGAAGGGGTGATATATCAAAGTCGAGGTCGGAATTTAAAACAAATTAATTTTATGGCGCAACAGGCCCGTTAGTACTCAGGGCCTAGCCCTTCCGAGGATGGAATTTACTGACCCTAATTTAAGAACATAATTTTTTTTTTTTTCAATTTAGGGACAGGTATAGGTTTTTGTATGTCTGATGTCGGTTTTTTGGTGTATCCTTTGAGCAAAAGGGTTAAAATAATCAGGACTGTTATGATGCCAATTTATGTCAGTTTTCCTCCAGATTAATTTGCCAGCGAAATATTCAAGAACTCGTAGCAGAGACGTATTAGACTTATGTGACATTTGTCCGTTCTTCTGCAACCCTGTTCTTTGGATATAGCCAGGTAAGTTTTGCAATTAAGGGACCAAGAAGTCATATGTAACTGTGCGTACTCTTATATCTTTTGAAATTAAGTCTGGAACTGGAGATCTGGGTAGTCTTTCAATGTCGCAATTTTTTGACATCACACGTCCAGGGAATCATCGTTGAAACTTCATTGTTTGAGGGTAACATGGCGCACCGTCTTTTTGAAATCCGTAATCGTCAAACCTTTTCCATAAATGAATTTTTTTGGTCAGCGTTTGTGCGTTTGTCAGTGCACACAAGAAAAATTCCCCAATGAAGGCTTAGCCACAAATGCTGACCTAAGAATTCACTCTTCGGCTGATTCTGGGCTTTGGCCGTAAAAAGCCCAGAATCAGGGCAGAAATTTCCAAAATATCTGCTACTATGCTTCTAAGGGTTATGACAAAAGCCAAAACATCAGATTACTTAATGTATGGACAGGAAGGGTGTCACCTAAATAACATGGTTTTCAAAAGCTTAAAAACTGTGAATGAAAAATGCATCAAATGCGGTAATTTAACTTTTTAAAGTTGCAAGAGCGTGAAATAGGACTCGTCAGTCATCAAAATTTACTAAAAAAATCCGGTTCAGCGTCGGCCATTTGAGAAAATGTTTGGCCGTATTTCAAACGACATGGACGGTCTGTCGGCAATATTCTTTGAATCAATTGCACTTCAAATGCACTAATGGAAATCATCCTTCAAAATGTGCATGGTGGTTCCACCGATACCAAAAATCTAAGCGAGCTAATGATGTTACATATGTTCTGGACAACTATCTCTTAAGCTGCAACCAGTTCATTGGAACGTCTTGGGAGTTGATGAACGGCATGTGTTCGATCGCCCATTTTTTCCTGATTAACAAAATTAAACCAAATGGTGCTTGTTGGCCACGATATTTTCGACGATATGCACGTTAAGGTATCACTTCTGAACGACTATTTTGAATGCAAATCGTAACTATTTCGGTGCGTAGTTTTTTAAATAATGGGTGATTTTTTAAGCGTGTTTTTTTTAAATCGAATAAAACACTAAAGCTTACATCAAATATTCAAAAAAATTATTGTAATCGATAAAAAGGCCTCCGCCATTTCAAGAAAACTTCATGTAAATGTTGTCCGCGGCTCCGTTTCAAATGGTCCATTCGGAGAGGCCAATTTTTATCACTTTTTCGAGCATTTCGGGATGTATTCCACGAAGGCTTTAATCGTGTTCGGCTTGTCCACATAGACAAACGACTTTGCATCACAAGATATTGGTATTTCTTGTATGGCATGTGGCTGTTCATAACTCCAGATACGACAGTTTTGCTTATTTACGTATCCGTTGATACCGAAATGAGCCTCATCGCTAATCGCCATAATATGTATGGCCGCAACAGACGGTGCACATTTTCACAGAGCACGAATTTTGATAATAAATTTCAACAATTTGAAAGTCTTTCCATGATTAAATGTCAGAGTATACTGAAAACTTTTCACCTTGACAGATGACGTTTGGACGCCATTACTAACCAGTGCTGCCAACCTGAAAACATTAACTTCTGATTAAATCGATCTTATGATGGTTTTTCAACTCAGATACATTCTTGTCTTTAGTAACATAAATTAAGTTGGAAGGAAAGTTTTTTTTTTGCATTTTTTGAGTACTAACTACATAATTCCGGTTTGTAAGCCGATCAAGTCAATTTGAGTTTCCAAAGGTAGTGGAACAAATTTTAAATCGACTGAGTCTTGTGAAGTTTCAACATTTTACATTTTAAAACAAGCATTCATTTCAGCAGGCATGATGTCATTGATTTACAACAGGCTTCATACTTTTAAAAATCAAAGGACATATTGGAAGTAGTCCAATTTGTAAGATTATAAAGTTAATAAATGTCTTGAACCTTTTACACTTGAATACCCCCATGAATAAAGCTATGTTAACCAGCTATAACGCATGATTTTATTTGGGAGCACTACAAATTGTGTTATGCTACTTCGACAATACCATATTTTAGCATTAAAAGTATTTCACAATAAAAATGCGCAATTCGATATGAAGCCTCAACAAGATTTAAGCCAAACATACCTCGATTGCCTACATACTATGAAAATACCCTCTAATAACGTCTCAAAATACTCTTTCCCATCATTCAACTGTCCATCCCAAAGCCAACAAAATAAACAACCACCCACAATTATTCCATTACCATTGATCGGTTATCCCAGGGCCCATAGACATTAGACAACCCATCTCAGCACGTTGCCTTCGTCTTTGCCAATTGAAACCGGAAACAATCGAACAACGTGCGAACTTGTGAGAATCAAAAACCCCACTCCATGTGGTTCTTTTTAATTTATGACCATTTCTGTGCCAGCAGATCCACCTCCTCGACTTTGCATATCAACATGGCCCGAGGTAACGATCTCTCATCGATTTGCGAACACAAACGAAATGCGCCGGCGCGCGCGCTCACATTTTGAGCCCGCATTTGCAGTAAACAATTACAAATGATTGTTTTTGCGCTGTTTGATCCCTCGCACTAGGGCAGCACTGTCTTCTCTCTCCATCTTGACCCAGACCTTTGTGTGATTCCGTTGATTTTTTGCAACTCCCACGATTCAGCACCTTAACGCATGCGCTTGGAGAGTTCTCTACCTCCTCGTAGTGTCATCGTGTGGCGAGAGCTCGAATTGATAAATAGCTGAGTGAGTTGAAAAAAAAAAACCACTTGCCTGGAGGATTTGTCTTAATGGCTTTCGGCACATCGATATGATTTATGGGCGGAAGAAGTTGATTTTGGCATATTTCAAGGCGGGCACACCGCAATTGACATGTGTGAATGGGGTCAGTTCAAAATGTTCACAAGAAGTGGTCAAACTTTTTTGTAAGCGATGAGAGGTTTTTGGCTAAAAGGGTTGTGTTGGTATATTTGCCAACGACACAAATGACAAAAATGTTTGCTTTATAATTTTATTTTGGTTTATTTATGTTTTCTTACCGATTGTTGAAGGTTGTGTTTGCTTTTTGATTGAGGCTGTCTATGGGAACATTTTAAAACAATCGTCAGACAGTTGAACCGAGGCTATCAATTTTTTGCAGAAACCTTGAGTATTGATTGTTTCAATGGTGAATCACATGACAAGGCGTGACTAGACGAAATTTCACAAAAAAAAATATTTCCGGTGATCTACAGTCTTTATAAGTCTACTTTTAAATTCAACTCCAGATTTAAAAATGAGTGAAAAAGTTGCTTCACTTTACAGGCTGAAATGTTTTTTTCTAAATAAAAATTTTAAGGTTAGTTTTATGATTAAATATTGATTTTAACTATTGAAATGTTATCATCTTTATTGCTACCCTAACAATTTTCAATGCTTTAGTGAATCGAATGGACACAGGTATTGCATAAAACTCCCGAGCTAATATGAAGAGACAATCATTCACAAATATGTGCAATTCGAATAGTTAATTCCACGATTGATGGATAGAACAGGGTTATCATATAGGTCCGTTTCTGTAGATAATCTTATAAGCGAATTTAAACTATTTGTATACCTCTCAAGCTCCGAAGCAAAAGTCAGTTATAAAAGTCTTTCAGTAATTCAACTCATTATTACAATATGCTGTCCAACTTCATTTTTGAGAAAGGAGTAACCATCGTTTGACAGATTACATATGGACTGCTTCTGCTTTAGCTACTCAACTGTCACATTCATTATGAAACTCGTTCCAAGAATTTTAGCGATTTCGAATTTCGGATACCACGGATAACTACAAGATCTCCGTAATTAAAACGCAATTCCTCACTTGTCAAAATGAAGATTTGCCTCTTTTCTTGTAAAAGAGACCAGCTGGTTATTTTGTATGTATGTATCGTGAAGGGAATTCATCATCATTATAAACTTCGAAGTAAGGAAACCGTTGATTTGACAGAAAAAGTTTTCATCTCTGCCAAACTGGACCATTTTCCATTTAAATACAAAATTTAACAAAATGTGAAATATTTCCAACAATTAGTAAAAAAAAAAATGGCAGCGAAACCGGCTGATTTTTATGAGGCACTGCAGTTGGCTCAAGTTAGTTTAATTGAAAATCTCCATTATAGAAAACAGATAATTTAGTTGTTTGTTATTCTTATTACATACTATGCTTTATAAAACATCCAATTTCAAACTTCCATAAACAACGCTTTTTCAACTCACCTTTCATTAACCCCGTTTTCATAACGTTAAGTAGCTAATCAGTGCTTAACTTTTGATCTAACCTTGCGCAAGTATTTCTTATGGCAAAAACTTCTATGCTTTTCAGCGTTAATTAATACAGGGGTAAATATTTAAATGAATATATTGAAAAAAAAAACGTTTATAGCTGCGTTATAAAATTGCGACCTTTTCGTGACAAAATCAAAAATTTGTTAGAAAATTAATAAAATTTAAGTTAATTAATGCGTTGTTTACAATACAAGTTTTGTAAAAATACTTTTGTGTGAAGAAAAAATGTAAAATGTAAATAAAAAGCGTAAATTCTCAAAAATCGAGAGAGAATTCACCCATTTCAGCGAAAAGTACCCGAACGTTTTGGCAACAAAAATTAAAAACGTCAAAGTTTGAAGTTTTGAAAGAGAGAACACACAAAAATTATTTCTCCACTTCATGTTTTGCCTTAAAAACCTTCAAAGATTATTTCTATAAACTGAAATATTAAGATAAATTTACACGACAATATATTTGGAATGAAACAAACAATTATTTTGTTGTTTTTTTTTCGATTTTATGATCTGTCATTCTTTTTTTTCGTTCCCCATCCAAAATTCAGCTTGAAGAAAATTACCTAACTGAACTGAACTGAATTAAATTAGATAATTTAACAAAACTAAAGTTTTACTTCATACTTTACAGAATGTATATCTATAGCTGGTATCGCTACCAAAAGTGAGATACATTTCTTGCATGAAGTTGCCATTTATTAAATTTCAAGCTACAGATTCACATTTTGTAAGCGCTTACGACTTGCCTTGTTTTTAACTCTTGACTCAACTACAAGCATCAGCTACAGATACACATTCTGTGCCCCACTTAATAGTCGGAAGCTTATGTCAAAATTCTACGTTAAATTTTCTTCAGACTTTTGTGAATGAAAACGATTGTCAGAGTGGAAACCGTTTTGTCACAAAAATGTCGTTGCTTGTGAACTTACAAATTCACACAGCTGCTGAAGTGAAATGTCAAATTTTGGTATGAAAAAACAAAAGAAATAGAAAGAGCGATTGAATTCGCTTTTTCAAGTGGGCAAAAGTGAACGAAAATTGAACGAATCGAAGCGAAAAGCTATGATGATCGTAAAATACAAATTGCATGTGTTCGCACAGTTACGGAAGTAGTCGTCCGCAACCATCTTCTAGTATAGTTCAGCCTTTACAATTATCTCTATATGCGTGAGGTTTTGTGAAGTTTCAAATCCATTTTTTTTTTCAAATTTACGGATGAACTATAATAGTACTAAGCAATAAGAAGCTAATGTCAAATTTCTGCGATAAGTTTGCTGGTGGCCGACAATAGAATTTGGTGGCTTGACAGTCGCATGCCAATAATACTTTCAGATTGATATTCGTCTTATTTATTTTTCGGGGTCATGGGGGATCAAAAATTAGTTATTCTTACAAATCCTTTTTCTACAAAAATTATATTATATGAAAAAGCGTTTGAGATAAAATTTCTAACATGCTCATGAGCTCGCATAAATTTATCCAGTTGCTCATATTTGACATTTGGTACACATTCGTGGATTATTCCCCTTAACCAGTGCTCACATGTGGTGGGAAAACCGCATATCATTCAGACGATTAAACAAAAAGAAAGGAAAATGTATTCTTTATCAGCAAATTTAATGAAAGTTGGTAAAACTTGAAAAATGATGGTTAAACAATTTTATGACTAAATTTGTTTCTTATTTATCCAACTGTCATAGTAAAAACGACTTATTGTACCCCTGCAGAAATATCAACCCAATTTGGCATACGGCCTAATTAACTATATGGCCGGTTTTAGTTTCGTTTATCTTTTAACGAACAAATAACATAAAACTAATTTCAAACAAAATATTTCTCACTTTAAGGTACCAACGGGCACACTGTTTTTTACCAACAGACATTTTCACTGATAAAAAAACGGTAGGGATCAGTAAAAATAATATTGTCCTGAAACAGACCTAAACTTTAAATAACAATTACGTTCAACTTAAAGCAATGACAGCTATATGCATTACTTGACAGAGTGTCACCATAATTTAAATTCCTCTCACAGTCAAATGCTTAGAGGAGAAAAATCCAAATATCAGCAAGTTCTCGACCAAAAGCCATTGTCATTCACAGCACGCTGACAACCAGTCAATTCTTACTCCAAACTTATCCTTCAACAATGACAGGATAATGTGCAGTCAATCGAATTTAACTTGAGTAAACAATCAATGCAAGTTGTGCGACTCTCAGCAATATCTACAAATGAACGTGTCAACAGTTCGAGTGAAAGAATACGACATCGTCATCCTCCCTCTTTTTGGAGGAAACAAGGACATTCTTTGAATTGTGGTAATGGAATTATACTTTTCGAGTTCAGTGTTAAAGTGATTCGAACAAAAAGTTGTCATAAATTTCGAATCTCCAGCCAAGTGTCAAAGTTCCTTTTTTTGTATTCCCAAATCCGATTTGCACAACTATGCGGTATGAGAATTTATGTCTGCCTCCTTAACATGTATGTGTATGGAGTCCTAGTCACCCAACTAAATGCCTCTTCGATGAAATTTCACATTTGCATGAGCGTGCACTAGCACCGCACCCATATCTCTTGCCAGTCCATCGCGAACATTCATTCTGACGGAACTAGTTGTGACTTCTGGTGGAGATTCCCCGAAACCAGAATCTCTACCACCAAACTGGATTTCAGAGTCCGTTGTATGGCCATATAGTGACATCCAGGCACTTCCGCATCCCCGCTAGATGGGGGAACAAGCGCAGCAGAGAAATTAAAATGAAATAAAAAACAAAACAGAATTCTTAACGACTGGTGCCATAAGCCGGGTGTCCGTCCATCCACTTGCCATTGACTTTGGTTCTTGGCTCGAGAGTGATTTTTCCAAGTTTCCTTTTTTTGCAAGTTCTCATAAAAGAGGTGGGGAGTGGGGGTGAACCGAACCTAAATGATCGATTTTTCTTTCCTTGAACTTGGAGTTTCGTTCTGGTCCGTAGCCTGTTTACTATTTTGCTGATGTTTCCTTTCCCCAAGGTTTCGATGGTTTTGCGACCAGCACTCCGGCACTTCACTCTCATGCCATGCCATGAAGCGTCGATTACATAGAAATTCTTGCTTTGGAACGGGAATGTAGCACTGGTTTCCCACATGCACATTGCACACATCTCTCTTTCTCCATTAGACTGTGCTCGCTGCACATTGTAAGGAAGAGTTCTTGGCGGCTTTTGGGTGTCATGTGTAGAAATGGTCGTCTGCAAGTTCTGTATTTAGAAGTTGAATGGAATTCCTTGCAAAACTGGCTAGCTAGGGTGACGGCTAAGTGAATACTTCCTTATCGATGTGGAATGCGATGATGTTTTGTTTTTTGTCGCTTATTACTTGGTGGTAAAGGGACACGTATTGGGTTCGTGAAATAATTCGACAAGAAAAATAGGCTTTGAAATAGAATTCATTTCAAGTCCACAAAGGCATTTAAATCTTGACGTTCTAGGTGTATTCATAACTATAGTTAGTTTTGTAAGAGCTATAAAGGCGATTTCGGCTTGTAATGATCTGCAAAGAGGCTCAATGGAGCAAAATTTGAAGTGCCTAACAGATGGTTTGAGTTTTTCACTAACCCTCCTTCCGAGATGATCTGACAAATCGTCCAAGTAGTATCAATTCTTATGAAAACAATATATCAACTCCTCCGTTTTGATGCGGTATAAAGTGGTAGATCCATCCACCTTACAGAAATTGCACATGCGCATATAATTGACTATGCGATTATACGACTGCGCTTGGATTGATTTTTTCATAAAAATATTGACGTGGAGTGGCATTCCTATGTGGGTGTTGGACTACTAAGCGCATTCTCCGATTCAAATGCCGACAGTGACAACCAGAGATAAGGGAAGTAAAGAGATACCAAACATCTACCTCTCTCACCCTGAATCCCCGCAAGAGTTGGTTGTTTTTGTTTCACCCCTTTCTGTGATGGTTGTGGGTGAGGTCGGCGAGGTAGCGGGGGAAAATCGAAAAATTTCGAGCAAAAAATGTGGGGAATAACTTATCTTACGCATACTTGTTTAAAAATGTGATAGTATGTGTAAGATACGTAATTATGGGTGAATTTAGCTTGTAGGCAAACCGAGAAGATTGGTATCTCTTTACTTCCCTTATCTCTGGTGACAACATCTACGTTTTTTCATTGCTCCAGCTCTTGTGAAAGTCTAACACCTTCTAAAATGTTCCGTTCGGATTCGCACACCCAGATGAAGGAAGAAGCTAGGTTTAAGACTCTGTAGGAGCCATAAATGCCAGATATTATCTACATTTTGTTTTCTGCGCAAATACGTTGTCATTGACTTCCTTGAATGGCTAGAGTCGCTTGAAAAGTGGGATTGACCAATCAATGTCTTTAAAATTTGCTACCAGCATCCCATCCTGCAATTTAAGTAAACTCAAGGCTGGAAGTGCTACTCTTTTTTAGCCTTTTCTTTCCAATTTTCAAATGTGTGACCGAAATTCAAGCCATTGGGGCATATGGTAGTGGGTATCGCAAAGGCAAATTTCCAACCTCCAATCTGGAAACAAAGTAGTAGAAGTTCTCAGAAACCCCCTATTAATAAAACTAGACCCTGTACTATTAACAAAAACTAATGAAATGTAATATTTGGAAACAAGTTGGTTCATATTTTATCTCTGTCACCAGTTGTCATTTAAAAAGGCGTACCATAAAAAAAAATTATTTGACAGTGCAACACATCACCGATACAACAAACGATTGTTTTGTTGGCCATTTAAAAGCAGCTACATGAGACAAAGTGATGCACTTAACTTATTTTTATACAGGTAATCACCGATACTGCAAGTGGGATTTTTTTCTCTGCAGAGATTTTGCATAGTGGTCGTCCAAATGATGTGTTTTTTTATATTATAAGATGAGCTAAAAGAGGAAGACTACCAATATCAGCAGATGATTTTGATTAGTTTTTTGTTAACTTCAAAACCCACTAAATGAGTTTTCATTAAAATAGTGTGAACACACCCCAGATGCTGGATTCGTGAACTGTCATTAAGGGTGTTCAATATTCACGCAACGCCGTAGTTTTACTTCGTGCGAACGATTGTAATTTTATGACGACATTTCATGAACGACCCTAAGACTGTACACAAAATAAGGCGGTAACCCACTGAATTCAATCTCAATTTAGAATTTTTTTTGTTGAAAGAATTTCGTTCCAATTGTTCTCTTTCCGTGCTACATAATTGTTTTCAATAAGTTTGATGTGTGACAGTGACTGATTAAATGTCAAAATAGCATTTCAAAAGTTTACAACGTCTACCATCTCAGTTTACACACCCAATTCCTATGAGAAAATTCCGATATTATTGAAAAAGGTTTCCCATACAAATAACAGTTCATTTGTCACATCGTAATTTTATCACGTTTACAACGTTTACGACGACTTTCCGAAGTTGCATGAATACCCCTATTATAAAATAGCTTGACAACAGCCGAGTCGCACTTCCGGTTACCTCAGATCTCTCCGAAAAATCCATAAATTTGAATAACGGAAACAACACTTAAGCTAACGTTGACTATCCCGTCTAGTCTGATTTTTTTTTCAGGATCAAGGAAGTTGCATTTGTGTTACAAAAACATTTGCTACAAAAATTGTCTGGCAAAATTTTATATGAAATGAGATTGATCTTTCGGAATTGAGCAAAAGTTAACGAAACTGGACGATACTGAGATAATAGCTATTATAGTCGAACAGTACAATTTTCATGTATTCGCAAATTTATTGGAGTTATCGATTGACTATTAATGGGTGATTTTTTAAGACTTTTCCAGGTTAGCAGCACTGCTAATGGCGTCCAAAAGTCATCTGTCGAAATGAAAAGCTTTCAGTATACTCTGCCATTTAATCATAGTGGCGTTGTCTCTATTTGGAGGAAAACAAGAGAATTTTGTATAGTTCATGAGACTTCTCCCTCACACGTACGTTGTCTCTTTCATTAAAACGTCAAAATCACTTGGAGGAAAACAATGTAAAAACAATTATATGGCGGGAGTGCTGTTTTATGGGGTTATTACATTAAAAACATAAAAATATCAGCTATTAACTTTGAAACACAAATGTTTTAACTTAAAAAAATACAAAAAGAGTGTGTTGAGTCATAAAATTCATAAAAACATAGTGGAATTCATGACCAGTATTATAGCAAAGTGTGAATATAAATGCAATTTCAATGAGAAAAACAAAAAGTATTCTGTACAAAAGTTTGTGTCAAATGTTTTCATACAGATGATGTCAGTATGTCACTTGACAGTTTGACACTAACTTTGTCCTAAACAACTCAATTGAAAGACTTACAAACGATCAACGATTGCAAATTATTGAAATTTATTATCAAAATTCTTGCTCTGTGAAAAATGTGCACCGTTTGTTACGACCATATTATGGTCGTTATAACCGACCTGGTGAATCAACAATTCGTGCTTTTATCACCAAATTTACTTTGTTGGACATGAAACCAACTACACGCACGCATACAGTGCGTGCTGCGAATATTGCAGTCGTAGCGTCCAATAATGAATATCGTGAAATGTCAATTCGTCGACGTTCTCAGCACAAGGGACATTTTACGTGTCGATTTTTTGAAAGCCTTTAAAATTCAATTTGTGCAAGAATTTAAGCCGAATGACCTTCCACAACGTCAAATTTTTCGTGAATGAGACTTAGAACAGCTCCATGAAAATCCGCTTTTTTACGAAAAATTGTGTACAGTGATGAGGCTCATTTCTGACTCAACGGATACGTAAATAAGCAAAACTGTCGCATCTGGAGTGATGAACAGCCACATGCCATGCAAGAATTACCGATGCATCCTAAAAAAAACGACAGTTTTTTGTGTTTTATGGGCTGGTGGCATCATCCATTCATTTATCTTCTAAGACGACTGTGGAAGAAACGTTACCGTGTTACCGTCAACGGCTTTTTAGCCCCAGTTGGCTGAGTTGAACTTGGTTGACATTTCGTTTCGTCAAGACGGTGCCTCATGCCACCCAGCTCGAGAAACAATGGAAATGTTGAAGGATGAATTTAGTGAGCAGCTTATCTCTCGAAATGGCCCTGTGAGTTGGCCGCCATGATCGTGCGATTAAACGCCTCTTAATTATTTCTTGTGGGGTTATGTAAAGTCGTCAGTATATGTGAACAAGCCAAACACGATTGAAGCCTTACAGTTTAACATAACAAGCGTGGAATACAGACCGAAATGCTCAAAAAAGTGACGCAAAATTTTACCTTCCGAATGGACCATTTAAAAAGGGAGCAGCGAACAACATTTACATGAAGTTTTCTTTAAAACGTAAATGGTAATTACAATAATAATTGTAACTGCAACGATTTGAATAATTGAAAAAAAAAAATTTTAAAATCACCCGTTATAAGTCAGCCTTTAGTCAGTGCTAAGTATGCACATTAACACACGCTCAAATATCATTGCGTTGAATTTTGCAAAAGTAAACGTCAGATTTTCTTAAACTGTTCTGTTCATTTGAAAGGTTAAAACCTATAATACCCTTTTTTACATCTTGGGACACCAACTAATTCTCAAAACGTAACTGTTTTGTATGGTTTTCATGTCGACGGCTACCGTGAGCTGCATTTTGTAACAGTATTTGGGCCGCCATTCCGCAAATCTGTGATATATACTTTGTTCCGCTTGATTTTTAGTGGTACAAACATCGGTTTTGTTAAACCCAATTCTACTGTACTTTTTCATAAAAGTGCTGCCAAATTATATTTTAATTTCCTCTGTTTTGACAAATTTGTTTCTTAGGGTGCATTTAAACGTTAATTCAAATAACCCAGAAACGCAGTGATATTTGTAAAAATTTAAGTATGTCCGGTCTGGTTTGAAGCACAATTAAAATGGCGAGATTAACTGTGAACTAATGAACATACATACAAAGTAAATGTGGACACAAAAATGAAATCGAAATTTATTTTTCTTTTATTTCATGTTGTACTGCTTAGAGTTAATGGGTTTACTTGGGGTCAACCCAGGACTAAAATTTACTGAAAAACATAATTGTCGAGTAAAATGAAAGTTGATCCTGAAATCACACACTAAAAAAACTGTCCCTGACAGTCTTAAATTTGCCTATTTTTTAGACAAATGTAAAACTCTGTTATGTACTCCTTTTACGGCAAGGATGTACCAAATTTTCACCATTCGCTTCGATGTTAATGTTGACATCTTGTAACCTCTCTCAATCGTGATGAACGACAACGATGTCCCTGGTTTTTTTTTATATTTATTTTGTTAAAATTTAAAATAGTGTCAGAGGTCATGTGTACCAACATGACCACAGAAAGAAAGAGATACCTTTCATTAATTAATTGGACACTGCGATGTACGTGTACTGCAATCAAACTTGCACTCTTCCCAAATTGCTTTGCCACACGCATTGTGTACGTGGTCTTCCTGCTGTGTCCGGACCCTGACCAATACACCAATTGCCTCCACCATTATGCACACTATACACACAAAAACACCTCACAATCAACTGACCGTCAAACACGAACAAATTTCCATGTAATTGAATTGATTCGACACTTGAACCGGGAAAATCGTGTTGACGGCCATTAGCACGATATCCGTCAACCATTTAGCTTTCCTTAAGACACTAAAATGGCAACAAAAACGTCCCGAACACAAAAGGCCGCACAACCGTCCGCAGATGGTACAAACGATCGATCCACCATTAGAATGGTAGAATTTGTGTGTGTTCCTGCAGAGAAACCATTTATCAGGCTTCCTCCTCATAGCGGTTGTACCTTCAAATGGCATCTCTTTAAATATTGCCAATAATATTAGAGGAGCAAAACATTTCTTTGCCTGGAGGCGATTGGTGCAACCTTCGCATGAGTATAGCGGTGAAACCGGTGCACTGCATCTGCGAATTCAAATTTGTGCCCAGACTCATAGGAGTCGCTGGAGCGTACCGATCTCTGGAGGGCTATAGGGTAAGCCAGCATGCTGTGCGAATTGATGATGAGGTGCCAGTGTAACCGATTCTCCGGTGATTACAGTGTTTTTGCTGAAACAAGTGAACGGGCCTAATGGAGGCCCAAATCAGTGCAAAAAGGACTTGGATCGATTGGTTTGTTATTGGTTTCGGTTCGATGAAGATGAGAGTTGTTAACAGATTCTGTCCAAATGACAGCAGCAGGTGAAATCTACATCCTCGGGGCGGTGCATTTTATGGCCAATTTGAAAAGGCAAGTGGGTACTTATGATAATGAATTGCAATATAAATGTACCTTAGGGTTGTTGTGAGATTTCGTTTTGTCCAGCGAAAGTAGTAACCCCTTGGCTAAGGCTTGTATTGAGAATTCTTTGATTTGTTGCCGCTACACTGCCACGACTAAATAACCAACATTCCTAACATAGACATTAAAATAACTTCTACATCGATTGCCTTTGACAAATTAACCATCCACTCGACGATTTACCATATCGAGATACACAGATACTCGCCTGTTGTCGATTTGTTAATACGATTTGCGAATACACTTCAGGTGCACACAGTCTAAATTGAAAGATCATTCAAGTGCAGAGAAACAAATCCAACCATCTTGGGAGGAATTTAACCTCCACCGGAGCGGCGGCTGTCGCGTCCAATTGGAAGAACTCGTTGTGACTGCTACCGATTCCATATCTCGAAATTGAAAACCACATCGGGAGTATTCGCCAGTCCTATTTAGGCGAAGCATTTCTGTGCGTTTCTCTCCCCATTTACTAATTAGTCAAAAAGAAACCAAGAGTGCGTCTCTTTATACGGGCACGCTACGTCGATTCATTAACCCGATTTGATTATTTTTTTTTTCTCTCTTTTAGGTGACATCGATGACTGCATCGTTACACCGACAGTTCAAGGACAATTCACACCGTTGCCTGAAGCTCTGTGTGATGTTATCATGGACCTTACAGCGGAAGGGCATTCAGCTACCATTGAGAACGTCCGAACGAAGCTTGGCCTTAGATTTCCGCACATGACATCTCCGGCCACTGAGGTCATCTACGACACATTGGCACAACTAATGCAGGAGCAAAAGATTTATCAAACATCGAAAGGCTACTTCATCTTCACACCAGAGTAAGTTTCACCAAATTGGCCATTTAAGGGATGCTTTTAAAAGCAGCGTTTGTAACTCCTTCTTTTTTTAGACGACGACGAAGTCGATCGAGACCACGAAATCACCGAACCTATCAGGAATTCGAAGAAGACGAGGAACCTCATGAGGCACGCACCATCCTCATGACCAACTCAGAGGCACTTCATTCGTTTTATGGTGAAATATCGACAGAACGCGATGGAGATTTGACGCATCAATGTATACAAACGAATTTAGCCGATGTCATTTGTGGAGGTTGGTCTCTGGAATGGTTTCGTTCTAGCTTGACTTACTTAATAGCATTGTTTGTGATTTATTTTTAGGAAATCCAAATGACAAAATCCTATATCCACGGGCAGCGAAGCGACGAAGTGCATCGTTTCCAACACCACGCAGCTTGGAACGACGACATAGCCTAAGGTTATTTGGCTCTTCGAAGCGATTGCAACGTTGCGCGTCGACAAGGAGCCTTTCGAAAACATACGCACAAACTTTGGCCACAGACAGCAGCAGCTCGGAATATCAAAGCACAGATTCGTCATCACCAAGTAAGTTTTATAAAAAAGAAAATTAAGGGCGTACGTTTAGGGGTTTTCCATTGGTAAATCTGGATTATAATCTGAGAATTGATTTATTTTGTTACCAATAGAACAAGATTTCGGATTGATTTTTGTTTTTCTTTGTGATTTCGTGTGTAATTTCGTGTCTGAGAAGTTATGTCGGTGTAGCTGTCAAGCAGTAACACAGGCTTGTTTTTGATTCAATTCATACTTCACATCGAACTGCTACAGTTTTAATGGTTAATAATAGTTTTTCACAACCGAAATAATATTAAATCAAATCGAAAACCACTCTAGTCAAACTGAGTGTTGGTGCAAGGAGGGTAAATCTGCCAAAAAATCTTACTTACACACTTAAGTGGCGCTACAGTCTGGAATGAACATAGGCCTCAACCGACATGCCTCTCCACTTAGCCCGGTCTTTAGATAACTGCCTCCAGTTGTACACTCCAAGTTGGTTGAGGTCGGTTTCTACTTGTGCGCGCCACTTAAGGCGAGGTCTTCCTCTACTGCGTCCGACTTCTGGCTGGGAATATAAGACTCTGCGAGCCGGAGTATTGGTGTCCAATCGTTCTACTTGTCCTAGCAATCTTAAGCGTCCAACGCGAATGTCGATGTACAGCCAGTATCTTCGTCTCCACACCCCGTCAACGCTAAAGGAACCGAAGATTTTTTACATGGCTCTGTATAGTTCGTCTCTATAAATGCTATCGTACGCGGCTTTGAAATCGATGGATAGGTGGTGGGTGTGGGTATCGATTTGAACTTATTGGATTTTGTTCCAGGATCTGCCGAAGTGTGAAAATTTGATCGGTTGTGGACTTTCCTGGCTTAAAACCACACTGATAAGGACCGATCAGGTTGTTGGTAAACGATTACAGGCGTACACATAATACGGCAGATAGGATCTTGTAGGCGATGTTGAGGAAACGTATGCCTCTGTAGTTGACGCAGTTAAGAGGATCTCCTTTTATGTGGATCGGACAAACGATGCTGAGGTTTCATTCTTCAGGCATACTTTCTTCCGACCAGATTTTTCTTATGAGTGGGTGGATGTTTCTTACCAAGTCATCTCCGCCGGATTTATAAAGCTCGGCGGGAAGGCCGTCATTTCCGGCAGCCTTATTAAGCTTGAGTTAAGATATTGCTATCGTCACTTCACTCAGGTCGGGCGGTTGGCAGTTTTCGCTGTCGTTGCCAATATTGTTGAATGTTATTCGTCATCGCCGTTTAACAATCTGCAGAAGTGGCTCTTGGGTGTTGTAGAACGAGGGTAGACCCTGATTGGCTTTAACTTGGCAATGCCCAGTGTTGTAACTCTGACTACACATCAAGTGCTTATTTTTAAACCTCCAAGTGGTAACCATCGGGTACTGGTCTTATCCAACCGGATTTGACTTGCGAAACGATAAGCGCGAGTGTTGATAACACGACGAAAAACAGCAACACTATAAACAGACAGGTCAGAATGGCACGGAATGAATACCCGGCCTGCTGTCCCAGGCGAACCTAGACATGCTGCTTCGACTTATTCGGACAACAGGTTGTCTAGGAATTTCAAGGGTTAGTCGTCAGGCCACTTGAACAGAGCTGGTGGCGGATGAACCCAAAGGCCAACGGCAGCGCTCAATCCCGTAGTGGATACTGATGGCCCCGTGTCCTAGGGGTATCTAATAAATTGGAACTGGCCCTCCAGGTTGGGGGTTGTGCTTTGGGTTAACTACCCAATCATGGAAAAATCTTACGGTTACGAAGCAACCAAAAGCCTCGGAAAGGACTGATTTTATTGTTGACGACACGGCTAAACAAAAAAAGGACAACGACGTTCGTATCTGCACCTGAAATGTGAGAACATTAAACAGGAGAGGTGCAAGCGAACAACTAGCGGAAGCCCTAAACTGCTACAAAGCAGACATTACTGCCATCCAGGAAATACGATGGGATGGGCCGGGCAAAAAGATGATGAAAAACTGTGACATCTACTACGGAACGTGTTATAGTGAGCAGAAACAGCGACTATTCGGATGCGGATTTGTTATAAGTGCCAGACTTAGGCAAGAAATCTTATGTTTCCAAGACATTAGCGAACGCATTGTAACGATCCGCATCAAGGCCAAATTCGCCAACATTAGCCTTATATGCGCTCACGCCCCAACGGAGGAAAAAGATGGTATAGCTAAGGACTGCTTCTATGAGCTCCTTGACAAAACCTATGAGCGACTACCGAAGTACGATGTTAAAATCGTGCTTGGAGATTTTAACGCAAAGAAGGAAGAGAAGACATCTTTAGCAGCATTGTCGGAAACCATAGCCTACACGACAACACGTCTGGTAACGGACTTAGGCTAATTGACTTCGCTACGGAACGAAATGCCACTATAGCCAGCACACGGTTTCCTCACCTCGATATCCATAAGGGGGCATGGCGGTCTCCAGATCAACGAAGGGTCAATCAAATTGATCACATAGCGATAGACAAGAGCAAACATCGACTCGGACCAATACCTTGTTGCAGCCAAGGTTAGAATGCGGATATCCACTACGCCACAACAATCCAGAAATACAGTAAAAAAAATTAATGTCGAAAGACTGCAATCGCAAGACACCGCCAAGACCTTCACGTAACGCGTATCCCTAAACCTCTTGATTAACACCATACCACCAACATCGAATGTCGAAGAACTATGGCAACGATGCCAACAAGCCATTAGATCAGCCGCAACGGATGTGCTAGGTTTCTCGCGCCCACCAGCAAGAAACCCCTGGTTTGATGAGGAATGCCGACAGATGCTCGCAGCCAAGAACGAGGCCTACAAGGCTAAGCTGCAGGTGAAGACGAGAGCTGCCGTTGAACTCTATAGGCAGAGAAGAAGGGAAGAACACCGGCTTTTCAGAAAGAAGACAAAAGAGTAAGAGAAGCGCGCGATCGAGGATAGAGGTGCCACTCCAGGAAGGATATTCGCAAGTTTTACCAAAGTGTAAAACATCAAAGCCAAGGATACAAGGCTCGAACAGAATCCTGTCGAGATGAACAAGTAAATATAGTAGTTGAGACACAGTCTATGCTGAGGATATGGAAGAACCACTGCTGCAGACTGTTAAACGGCGTTGACAAACAACATTCCGCTGTCAGGCACAACGAACCATTCAACATTGGTAACGACAGCGAAAACTGCCAACCACCCGACCTGAGTGAAGTGAGGATAGAAATATCTAAACTCAAGCTTAATAAGGCTACCGGAAATTACGGCCTTCCCACCGTGCTTTATAAAGCCGGCGGAGATGACTTGGTAAGTAACATCCACCAACTCATAAGCCGAATCTGTTCGGACGAAAGTATGCCTGAAGAATGGAACCTCAGCATCGTTTGCCCGATCCACAAAAAAAATAGACCCTCTAATCTGCGCCAACTACAGAGGCATAAGTCTCCTCAACATCGCACACAAAATTCTATCTGCCGTAACCGTTTACCAACAACCTGATCGGCCCTTATCAGTGTGGTTTTAGGCCAGGTAAGTCCACAACCGATCAAATCTTCGCACTTCGGCAGATCCTGGAAAAAACCCAAGAAGTCCAAATCGATAGCCACCACCTATTCATCGATTTCAAAGCCGCATGAAGCCGGACAGTATTTATAGAGACGAACTATACAGAGCCATGTCTAGTTTTGCTATACCGCCCAAACTCGTCCGTTTATGTAGGATGACGATGGAGAATTCTCGCTGCTCCATCAGTGTTGGAAACGACCTCACTGACACATTCGATACCAACAAAGGATTTAGGCAAGGCGATGCACTGTCATGTGATTTCTTCAATCTGATTCTTGAGAGGATTGTGCAAAACTCACGTGCCAACACCAGAGGCACAATTTTCCAAAAATCTGTACAACTACTAGCATACGCCGACGATATTGACATCATTGGTAGGACCCAACGTGATGTCATAGCCACGTTTGGTAGTATAGAGGAGGAAGCGGCAAAAACGGGTTTAGCAGTAAATGAGGGCAAGACGAAGTATATGCTGTTAACACGAAAGGACACACAACATCGACGAATTGGACAGAACGTCACCATTCACAGATATAACTTTGAGGTAGTACGGGACTTTATCTATCTCGGTTCCGCTATGAACTCTGACAACAACATCTCGTCAGAAATTAAACGGAGAATCACTCTTGCCAACCGCTGTTTCTTTGGGCTAAGAAGGCAATTCAGTAGTAAAGCCCTCACTCGAACTACTAAGAAGATCCTATATAAGACCCTGATCATCCCAGTAATGCTCTACGGCGCTGAAGCATGGACCGTCTCAAAAGCGTATAAAGAAATCCTTGGTCAATTTGATAGGAAAATTCTTCGAAAAATCTTCGGTCCCGTTTGCGTTGACGGGCTATGGAGACGAAGATTCAACCAAGAACTATACGAGCTGTACAGCGACATGCCCCTGGTCAAAAAACTCCGGATTGGACGATTAAGATGGCTAGGACATGTAGAACGAATGGACACCAATACTCCGGCTCGCAGAGTCTTCGATTCCCAGCCAGACGTCGGACGCAGTAGAGGAAGACCTCGCCTTAAGTGGCGCGCACAAGTAGAAACCGAACTCACCCAACTTGGAGTGCGCAACTGGAGGCAGTTAGCTAAGGACCGGGCTAATTGGAGAGGCATGTTGGTTGAGGCCGGGTTCATTCCGGACTGTAGCGCCACTTAAGTAAATAAGTAAGTAGAAGTGGCTCTTCCATATCCTCAGCATCGTCTGTGTCTCAACTACGATATATCCTTGTTCATCTCGACAGGATTCTGTTCGCGCCTTGTATCCTTGGCTTTGATGTTTTACACATCAGTTGCGGCTGGTCTAATGGCTTGTTGGCATCGTTGCCATTGTTCTCCGACATTCGATGCTGGTGGTATGGTGTTAATCGAGAGGATAAGGGATACGCGTTGCGCGAAGGTCTTGGCGGTCTCTTGCGATTGCAGTCTTTCGGCAATAAATTCAATAAATTCACTGTATTTCTGGATTGTTGTGGCGTGGTGGATATCCGCATTCTTACATTTGCTGCAACAAGGTAGTGGTCCGAGTCGATGTTAGCTCCTCGGAATTTTCGGACATCCAAAATACTAGATGCGTGCTATGTCGCTATGTGATCAATTTGGTTGACCGTTCGTTGATCACGAGACTGCCATGACCCCTTATGGCATTTCGTTCCGTAGCGAAGTCAATTAGCCTAAGTCCGCTGCCAGACGTATTATCGTGTAGGCTTTGTTTTCCGGCAATACTGTTCAAGATATCTTCTCTTCTTACCTTTGCATTAAAATCTCCCAGAACGATTTTAACATCGTACTTCGGAAGTCGCTCATATAGGTTTTGTCAGGGAGCCCATAGAAGCATTCCTTAGCTATATCATCTTTTTCCTCCGTTGGGGCGTGAGCGCATATAAGGCTTATGTTGGCGAATTTGGCCTTGATACGGAAACAAAAGACTTCTTGCCTAAGTATGGCACTTATAACAAATGCGCATCAGAATAGATCGCATGGTCTGCGATCGTAGCGTATGATCAGAGTTTATGACTATATGTTGTCAGCATGTAACAGAAATAAGATGATGCTTTTCACTGATGAAGATACATGAACTTTCGCTCTCACCTAGTGGCATATATTTAGGGAATATCATGGATAGCAAGTTTAACTGGACAACGAAAAAAACGCTCAAAACTATTAGACTAAGGCTAAGTACAAAGTAATGATCTAATCATGATAAAGTCCACTTCACCCCCACCTAAACATAACTCCACCGAAATTACATTTAACATGTTTGTATGGACTCCAAGTCACAAGTTCTAGTTTTTGGAACTACTTCACCAACTCCATGCTTACCTGTTATATACTCAATAATTTTTCTATTTTCAGAAAAAGGATCTCTTCTATCTCGATTGTTTCGTCGCAGTGGTAGAACTAAGCAGCGACAAATCGAAACATATTCAGCGCAGTTTCCACCAGCTGAGTGGTTCAATTCACGAGCTGTTCATTTGCACAGTATCGGCACCCAAACTGCTGATCACGTTAGTACACACAAAATCCACACTTAAATCTTCAAACACTAAAATCCTGGCATTTGCTTGTTTTTTTTTGCAGGATATTCCAGTTTCACACACTCTATCCAATTCAACCTTCTACGATGGCTCGGAGCTTAGCCAGCGTTCGTCGACCCTACCGAGGCGTCATCGACGGCACATGTCCAGTGAGTCAACATTTGTGATATCATCACGTGACTGTTCACCAATTCGGCGTCGCTCCCCAGTCTACTGCAGTAGTAGCTTGCCACGGTCAACACAATCGATACCTGCAACTGCATCAAGCAAAGCGACAGCTAATCGTTTATCATCGTCCCAGCTTCAGGCACCAAACGGCCAAGCACCTGGCCCACCCGCATCCCATACTCCAACAAAAACAGCGACCAAATCTGTTCTAGGAAAGCACATCTTCGAGAAAACACCCACCCACAAACGTCTCGACAACCCACTTACAATAGACAACAAGGCGACCTATCGCAGTGTTCAAAGCGGTCCCTCTAGCCTGGAAAGCGGTAAGGCATCGTCGATGTTCACCACCTCGGGTCCGTCAAGCATAGACAGTGGAAAAGTCTCTTTCAGTAAAACCAGTGGTCATTCTAGTCTTGAATCGCAAATATCCACAAATACAATGCAACATCACGGATCACCTTCCCGTTCGATACTAGTGTTGAACGGATCACCGAGAGGAACACCCCGCCACCAGGCGATGAAAGCACGTGCCGAACAAAATCAGCGCAATCGATCGTCGACGCCATCAAGGATCCTCGAAGAGATCACCTCACAAATGGGCGGAAACGGTCGCATCCCGGGCAAGTCTCAATCGATATCCACCTCGAATTCCAACAACTCGATCACCCTTCAGGTGACCACATCAAATGGCAGTCAAAGCAGCATACCAAGCACAAAGATCTTCGTGCAAAACTCACCAGTACGCAGCGTGATCACCCTTGAAAACGGCAAGCTAATGGAGAACTCCAATGTGTTTATTATCAACAACGAGACCACCACCAATGAGAAGGGCGAAATCATTAGGAAGACACTGTCTAAGCAGCATCACGCCGCAGCGTCCACCGCTGCCGCTCATCTTAAAAAAGAGAGCTCGATCAGCGAGAATGATGCGAACTCGGAGACGTGCGATTCTATCTCATTCATCAGCGAAACATCTCCGGATTTTGGAGAGGAAAACGATGAAGTGAACTGCAAATTTACCAAGAATATCAACAACGATGCCACAATGAACAACAGTCGCAAGCTGTGCCTGCAACTACCACAGAACGGCTCCTCAAACATAGTCTATAAGAATGTGCTGAAAAACGACTCTTCGCATCCAACATCGCCCACAGAGATCGCCGCTGCTGCCTCAAAGCAGGACTTTGAGATAGCCGGCTCGGTGGGTAACCTGCGCTCCTGTTTCGAAAAGAACTCCAAAGGGTCACAAAACAAGCTCAACTCAAACTGCGACTTGAAAAATCTCCGCTTCGAGTCAGCGGGCAATCTTAACCACCAAAAGGGAAGCAACCTGCTCAACTCAAATCCGGCAATTAACAGCGATTCACTGGCACACATTCTTCACAAGAACATCATCGCTGTGGGTAGCGAACCTAACCTCGCTATCAAGAACTGCGATCAACGGCTCAAGGGCAACTGTGACAAGTCTATTGAAAAGGAATCACTTCTGGACAGGCGATTTAGCTTATCCAAGGAAAGCACAGCTGAGGAGTTATATAACTTTCCCAGCTTGACGGATCTAAGCTTTAATTTTACATCTCTAGCTGCTCAGAAGATTCTACAAGGCGTAAGTTTGAACAGCATCGATACACTGGTAGAGCTAAATATGGCAGCGAATAACAAGGAGAAGCAAAAACAGCAGAATAACCAACCGACACCAGTATCGTGTACGGATTACGGGATGGTTTGAGGATGTGAGACATGGTCAATGCTTTAGGAATAGGGAATGGTTTAGAATCTATCTTACTACTGGGAATTTCGTTCTTCTATTTTTGGATTAACCAAAAGGTCATCTTAGTCATAGTGTGCTGCGAATTGGTGAACAAAACGAAGGGAATGAATTGGGGGGATGGGTTTTGGAGCTTGTGTGGAAGTTTTTTCGAAAATGTAGTTCATCAAAATTTGTCATGAAATAGTCTCAAGGCTGTGAATAGCACTTGCAATGTCAGCTAGATAGAGCTGACTTTCTGTCCACAATTAAAATTTTTTTAGATAGGCCCTCCGCCTGTTCTATCATCGCCCCAAGCTACTCGATTAGAAAATCGTTGAATCATGTAGAATTGACTTGGCAGCACTAGACTATTGGAAAATGTCTGTTGCCGTACAATGTTAATTTTACAAATTCTTACTGCAGAAACTTATTCCCATACGAAAATTGTGTACGTGAACGGATTTAAGTAAAAATCAGTGAAAGTTTTTTGTACGAAAAACAGACCCAGAGTTGTAAATATTAAAATAGATTGAAACAACTCAACGAGTGCTTATTTATGCGGCTGTCAAACGACAGCACTTTCATCGCGATACAGTTCGTAAACACAATATATATGCAAAGCAAGAGATTTAAAAACAGTTGTCAAACGACAGAACTTTAATCCGGGTAACAATTCGTAAACACAAAACATATGCAAAGCAAGAGATTTGAAAACAGTTTCGAACGTAATAGAAGCTGAAGCAACCATGAGCTGTAGCCTAGAACTAGGTTCATTTTTGATTTTAATTTAACTGACATTTTCTTTTGCTATTCAAACCTTAACAAACCCTATTTGACAGAAATAATGACAGATCTGTCAAGCGAATTCTGATAGCATATTTGCGCTTTTCAAAGTCTTCATGAAGACATTTTTTATGAAAACTGAAACTTCTGAGCTCCAAAAA